>CM023607.1:8363489-9000989 GCA_013358685.1 Antennarius maculatus | reverse complement strand
CAGAAGGAGCAAAGCAGTTTTCCCTCTAGTCGTGGAACACAGGACCAGCTCTATGTTCTACGTTAGGGGTCACCAAGTGGTGGACCGTGGTCCGGATCCGGACCGCGCCACTCAGTTCAGCCAATCACCTTGTCTGTCAGTGCACCAGGAAGTGAGACAGCCCGCTGCCCGTGTGAGTTTACCGCTGCAGCGGAGCACAGGGGAAGGGAGACAGTGAGGACAGCATAGCTCCAAACGAAGGGAGGTTAATGAGGAAAACCGCTGGTTAACAATGAGTGGACAGAGAAATTTATGTTTAGTCTTCCGTCAGGCAGTTCAAAATCATTTTACCTCATACAGTCTGAACACGTAGCACTAATTAATTAATTAATAACGTGAAGCACCACTACAAAACAAAGCACAGAGCTTTTAAGCAAAATTCCCTGAAGTCCAGGCTGAGGACAAAAATAACCGAGCAAAATTCAAACAAATGTTCAATAAAGACATGGTGGATTTTGGGGCAACATAAAAAATCTTTTAGTGATGGGACAGTTGTGAAGGAGTGCTTAAAAGCTGTTGTTCAGACATTGTTTGAGGGAAAACAGAAAGATGTGTGGAAAAACTCCCCAATATCAGCTTCAACAGCAACCAGAAAATCAGAAATATTAACAGCTTGATGCAGCTATTCAGAGAGCACCATGCATATCTGTGGATAATGATAAGTCTACAGATTTCTGGTACAGGTTACTGGTAATGCCCAGCTTTTGTGTGCTCATTTTCCTTCACAAAGACAAGGAGCTCTCTGCTGGGTGTTCAGTAACACCTCTAACACACACAAGAGGAGGGGACATGTATGCAGCAATAAGATGCTGACAAAGAGGGACATAAATCTGAAACAGATGACAGAGGCCACCATCTTCTCTTTTTCCACCACCTTGTCATGGTGGGAAAAGAGAGGGGGGCTGTGCCAAACAGTGGGAGCTTTCCAAAACAGTCAAGGTGAGCTCTGTGCACACCTTTTGCACAAGTAAATTACTGGCAGACCACATGCCCGTTTCTCTCATGAAGAAAGTTCTGTTTGCATTTTTCCCCTGAAAGAGCCACTTTTTATTCATGCTTTCTGAACATATTAATGTTTTTTTACTTGAAGTGTAGGCCTTCAGTTCTTTAGGCTGGGATGTCTTTAATTTACGAGAAAAAGGATTATTCAGCTCTTTTTGCACTTTAATTTTAATTCTGAGGTTTGTGTGTTCTTCAATCTAACATAAAGGCTTAAAATCTATTTGCCTGGGTCTACTTTTATTTATGGTGAGGTCAAAGAGCTAGCTGTGCACTCACTTAAACATATCCTGCATTGAAAATTGATAATAAATGATAATGTGGACATAGGGACTGGCTAAAAGACACAAACTCGACTTGAGTTCAGACCTGTTACAAAGAGGAAATTGTTATAACCGGACCTCCGTGACTTTTAATTGAATACCCCTGTTCTACGCTCTATGCGAGGATGCTGGAGGGAGTCCACACGTGCTTTGTATACCTGGAGAAGGTTTATGTCCGTGTCCCTCGAGGAATCCTTTGGAACTCTGGGTAGGAGGGGAGTCCCTCCCTCATGCGGATGAGTTCAAGTATCTCGGGGTCTTACTCAAGAATGAGGGAAAAAATGGAACTAGAAACAAACAGGCAGATCGGTGCAGTGTCCACAGTGGTACGGTGGCTCTACTGTTACATGGTGATGAAGACAGAAATGAGCCACAAGGCAAAGCGCTCTATTTACCATGCTGTCTATGTTCCAGCCTACACCTATGGTCAGAAGCACTGAGCAATGACCAAAAGGATAAGATCAGTAGTACAAGCCGCTGAAAATAAGTATTCTCTATAAGGTGGCTGAGCTCTGTCTTAGAGATACAGTGAGGAGCTGAGACATCTGGGAAAGGCTCAAGGTGGAGACGCTGCTCCTCCGTATTGGGCGGAGCCAGCTGAGGTGGATTGAGCATCTGGTCAGGATACACCCTTTCCTTAAGTTTACAGTCTTCTTGATAAGCTAAGCCAACTATCTCTAGCTACCAGTTTCAGTTTGAGGACCTTTAGAGCTGACAGTTGTGATTTGTCTTGGTTTTGGACAGTGTTCTGCCTCCTCTGTCACAAATCTTTTCCTATTTGTAGGCTAAGTAAGGAAGCTAACTCCTGATATTTATGTAGAACAATTGTTGCTTATACTATCAGGATATTATAAGACTACTCTATGAACAAAGACTGCTATTTTTGTTCATAGAGTGAAAAAGTTTTATGACATGTTGAGTTGCTGTTTTATGATATTTTCTCCATTTTTTCGCCTGCTTTGTCCACAGGTTTTCCTGTTGTACCTGCCATCACGTACGCTGTTGCTAGAGGGCTCTTCTTTAATGACAGGTAAGATACACTCAACAAAAATATAAACGCAACACTTTTGTTTTTGCTCCCATTTGTCATGAGATGGACTTAAAGATCTATAATTCATTAAAGATAAATACTATTACCATTTCTCTCAAACATTGTTCACAAATCTGTCTAAATGTGTGATAGTGAGCACTTCTGCTTTGCTGAGATAATCCATCCCACCGCACAGATGTGCCACATCAAGATGCTGATCTGACATCATGATAGGTGCACAGGTGTACCTTATACTGGCCACAATAAAAGGCCACTCTGAAATGTGCAGTTTTGTCTCACAGCAAAATGCCACAGATGCCACAAGCATTGAGGGAGCGTGCAATTGGCATGCTGACAGCAGGAATGTCAACCAGATCTGTTGCTCATGCATTGAATGTTAATTTGTCCACCATAAGTCGTCTCCAAAGGCGTTTCAGAAAATATGGCAGTACATCCAACCAGCCTCACAACCGCAGACCACGTGTAACCACACCAGCCCAGGACCTCCACATCCAGCAGGTTCACCTCCAAGATCGTCTGACACCAGCCACTCAGACAGCTGCTGAAACAATTGGTTTGCATAACCAAACAATTTCTGCACAAACTGTCAGAAACCGTCTCAGGGAAGCTCAACTGCATGCTCGTCGTCCTCATCGGGGTCTTAACCTGACTCCAGATCGTCGCCGTAACAGACTTGAGTGGGCAAATGCTCACATTCGATGGCGTCTGGCACGTTGGAGAGGTGTTCTCTTCACGGATGAATCTCGGTTTACATTGTTCAGGGCAGATGGCAGACAGCGTGTGTGGTGTTGTGTGGGTGAATGCTTTGCTGATGTCAATGTTGTGGATCGAGTGGCCCATGGTGGTGGTAGGGTTATGGTATGGGCAGGCATCTGTTATGGACGAAGAACACAGGTGCATTTTATTGATGGCACTTTGAATGCACAGAGATACCGTGTTGAGATCCTGAGGCCCATTGTTGTGCCATACATCCATGAACATCACCTCATGTTTCAGCAAGATAATGCACAGCCCCATGTTGCAAGGATCTGTACACAATTCTTGGAAGCTGAAAATGTTCCAGTTCTTGCATGGCCAGCATACTCACCGGACATGTCACCCATTGAGCATGTTTGCGATGTGTTTGACCGGCGTATACGACAGCGTGTACCAGTTCCCACTAATATCCAGCAACTTTGCACAGCCATTGAAGAGGAGTGGACCAACATTCCACAGGCCACAATTGACAATCTGATAAACTCTATGCGAAGAGGATGTGTTGCACTGCATGAGGCAAATGGTGGTCACACCAGATACTGACTGGTTCTGAGTCCCCAGACCCCCAATAAAGCAAAAAAAAAAAAAACCCTGCAATTTCAGAGTGACCTTTTATTGTGGCCAGTATAAGGTACACTAAATGTGCACTAATCATGATGTCAGATCAGCATCTTGATGTGGCACATCTGTGAGGTGGGATGGATTATCTCAGCAAAGCAGAAGTGCTCACTATCACACATTTAGACAGATTTGTGAACAATGTTTGAGAGAAATGGTAATATTGTGTATCTGGAATGAATTATAGATCTTTAAGTCCATCTCATGAAAAATGGGAGCAAAAACAAAAGTGTTGCATTTATATTTTTGTTGAGTGTATATTATTACTATTATTCTGTACTAAGATATATCAAGACAATGAGCAGTCCCAATGTCAGAACCCAAAGGTGATAAACTGATTTATTTGCATCTACCTAACATGTAGAGGTTTTTCTTAATCAGTCGGTTTGAGCTCACACATCTTGTGTGGAAGGGAAATAAACCTCTGGACATTTGCAGCCTGTTTACATGTGACATTTGTCTAAAGCATAACTTTGTGTCCACACAGCAGAATGCTTTAGAGGAGCCTCAAACTAACTCTCTGACTTTTTATGCTAAATTATGTTTTGACTATTGATTATTTTCTGGTGCAGAAATGATGTGAAATCAGTTCCAAGCCCATGAATCAAGCCGTGTTCTCCTTTTTATCTTGTGACCTGCCTGTTTGATCATCTTCAGAATGAGAAAAATTGAAAAGTATTTATTTGCTTCATCAAGTGGGGCTTTAATGAAGCCTTCCAGCTGTTTTATGTCTCTGAAACCTCATTGAGATGTTGTTTTTATCTCCATGTGTGTTTGTTCCAGGTGTTGGATCAGCTCACACACACACTTGCTTTATATCATACATGGGCCCATTCAAGCTGCACTGCTTGTAAGCAATAATTAAATTATATTCTTTTACATATATATTTAATCTTCTCCTTCAAAGCATCCATCCATCCATCCATCCATCGTTTATAGCGCCTCATCCGCTGTGGTGGGTCACAGGGAGCGGGAGCCCTTCCCAGCGAACGTAGGGCATGAGGCGGGGGAAACTCGAGGAGCCACACAGAGACAGACAAACACGCATGCACACACTCACACCTACGGACACTTTGAACCCAGACAATTAACCTTAAGCGCATGTTTTTGGAAGTGGGAGGAAGCCGGAGAATCTGGAGAGAACCCACGTAGAAATCTTTTGTTAATTATTTCAAAAGGCAGACTGTAAAATCCGTTTTGCTCTGAAGTCCAATTTTAAAAAGGTTGTGACTCACAGACATACATTCATTCATCGTCAATCGCTTCATCCGCTGTCGCGGGACGCGGGAAGCTGGTGCCTATCCCAGCTAACTGTGGCCATACCCCGAGACACAGACAACCACGTATGCACACACTCATACTTACAGGCAATTTGGAACGGCCAATTGACCTGAAGCGCATGTTTTTGGAGGTGGGAAGAAGCCAGAGAACCTGGGGAGAACCCACGCAGACACGGGGAGAACATGCAAACTCCGCAAAGAGCGGGACTTGAACCCGGAACCGCCTTGCTGTGTGGCGACAGCGCTACCCACTGCGCCACCGTGCTGCCAGACGTACATTAACGAAACATTATTTAATCATTTCATTATTGACTAATGGCTTAGAAATAAAGAAGAATACATATAAAGTTGTACTTCATCAGCTTTGTTGAATTTTGTAAATCTCTGCTTCAACTGAATTTTAGGTAAACTTCTTCTTCCTTTTGAACATCGTCCGGGTTTTGATCACCAAGCTGAAAGACACCCACTGCGCTGAGACCACAGCCTACATGAAGGCAGTGAGAGCCACGCTCATCCTCATCCCGCTGCTTGGTGTTCAGTTCATCCTGTTCCCCTGGAGGCCAGAGGGACGCATCAGCCGAGCAATCTACGACTTTTTTGTAAACATCTTCTGCCACTTCCAGGTACACTCAAAAATAAAGTAATGTACTCATTCCATTACACTGCAAAGCCTTATAGAGCCCCTCTGTGCTCCTGACTTAAAATAATTGTTTGACCTTTAGTCTATGAACATTCATTGGCTCCTTATGTTGACCTATTCACCCAGTCCATCATTCAAGTGAAGAGTGCTCCCCTCCAGAACTGACAGTGAAAAAACAAGGAAGGTGCATTCTCATCAAGTTACAACCCACAGAAGCTACATTCAGTTTCTAATTATGTCTCTTTTGATCCAGATTTTTCAGATGAAATTTAGGGACCAGACTAATTGACATGAATTATTTACAGGATTATCTCTGACATCTGTCATCCCAACAAATGTGTAATCTGTGTCCTATTATTTCACAGGGACTCTTGGTTGCAATTATATTCTGCTTCTGCAATGCTGAGGTACGTTCCAACTGTAATGTTCCATGTAAATGTGTTTTAGACAGGATATCATGTTTAAAATGAGTCACACCACAAGTTAATTTAACATGACATTGAATACCTTTTCTGACATCCAGGCCCAAACAGCGCTGAAGAGGAAGTGGGTTCAGTGGAAGTCTGCCTGGGATAAGACCGGCTGGGGTGATACACCTATCACCAGCAACCACTTCAACTACCACAGCTCCTCCATTACGGAAACCAGTCGCGCTACAGTCAGCCTGGAGCAGCCTGCAGTTGCACCTTCTGGGCAGAAGGAAGATAGCCCCCAGCAGAACGCAAATGGCCCGCAGAAAAACAGCAGCACCTGGGAAGTGGACGCACTGAACACTATGGGGCCTGTCGACATCTGATGAGAGACAGCACGGACGACACACACACACACACACACACATATACATACACAGACGCACACATACATTCACACACAGACATGCACTGTCTCATATATTGCCAGAGAGATTTCAGGTGAGTGTTTAAAATGAAAGTTAACTGAGCAGTGAATGTAGAGTATGTGCAAAAGAAAAGAACTTCAAAATTCAATTTGAATGGATGCACTTCCTGGAACTGAGGTGTGAGTAGAATGTGATGGGGTGCAACTAACCTGATTCAAAATGGAAGTGGAGCTTTGAGAACAGGATAATTACTGGTGTGTTTAGAATGGATCTGTGGAGCACTGCACGAGTTTCAGCCCTACTAAATCTCACTGCATTAGAAACATGGTGATAGGGGGGCATTTGCCAACAAATACCACACTTATAATACATACAACTTGTGTTGTGTAGGGTCATGGGGACTGGAGCCATGGGGAAATAAATAACCAGTATGGCTCATGTTCACATCGTTTGTCAATAAAGAGTCATTGGTTCACCTGTACTGCATGTTTTTTGATGGTGTGAAGAAGCCAGAGAAACTGGAGGGAACCCACTCAGATGCAGGGAGAACACGCTGCAGGACTGTCTTGGTATGAGGCCTTGGCGTTACCCACTGTGCCATCCACACAATACATAAATACAAATGAGTGACGTCGTCTCTTCTACTTTGGTACAAGTGGTGGGATAAATGTTTTTCCTGTCTCTGATTAATTTCACTTGAACCAGGTGGAAGGAGTGATACTTAGAATGTTTTCATTCTCATAGTTAAAATGGATTGGTAATATTCCTTGTGATGACTGTTTTGGTTGTTAATATGGACTGATTCATTTTATGTAAAGTTTAATATTATTGTTACGCTATGCTTTTATCCAAATGCACAAATTATTTCACTAATACATCCCAGAGATACACAGTATTTTAATGTTTTTCTATTGTGCAAACAGTGCTGTATATACACTGGCCTGCAGGCTATAATACAGACACCTTTTCAGTTTCCACTGCAGTATTTTGCAAATCTTATGTTTAGAAATGAGCTATTATCAGATATAAATGATGTTGTTCTAGGATAAAACCCATGTAAAACATATTGGGATTATACATTTTGAAGTGTGGGTGCAGCAGGGTTCATGTATGCACCAAATGTAAAAGTAACAGAACGTTTGTTGTCAACTAATTTTTTTGCCATTGCTATTCTACATATAAAATACGTTCATGGACATGTTTGTTAAGACTTTCAAGAAACATTCCAATAAACGTCTTTGATATTTTGAATTGAAGCATATTACTGTTTATGTATTTTTAACAAGTTCATGTGTAGAAATAAATTTATGTGAACATAAAACTGTGGTATTAATTTAGTTTAATTTCTTAATGACATTCCTTAATCTGTGCACCTTTGATATTTCCAGTTGACATATGGTAAGAATGTAATGATCTGTGTAAGACGCACACCTATCCAACAGGACTACATCCAACACAGCTGGACAGATAAAAAACCAAACCGCACACACACCATGACACAAGCGCCTGCTTAAACAATATAAAATCATGGACACATAAATCAAATTTTATTTATATAATACTAAATTATAACTAGATAATGTAGCCGCAAGAGGGCACAAGCCAGTGTCTTATTGTGCCGGTCCCAAGCCCGGATAAATACAGAGGGTTGCGTCAGGAAGGGCATCCGGCGTAAAACTTTTGCCAAATCAAAGATGCGAATCAAACATATGACTTCCATACCGGATCGGTCGAGGCCCGGGTTAACAACGACCGCCATCGGCGCTGTTGACCTACAGGGCGCCGGTGGAAATTGGATTACTGTTGGTCGAAGAAGGAGAGGAGGAAAGTGCGTTCGCACGAAGAAAGAGAAGAGGAGCGCCAAGAGTATAGGACTAAGAGTAGGGACGTTGAATGTTGGAACTATGACAGGAAAAGGTAGAGAGTTGGTCGACATGATGCAGAGGAGGAAGGTAGACATACTGTGTGTCCAGGAGACCAGGTGGAAAGGTAGCAAGGCTAGAAGTTTAGGAGCAGGGTTCAAGTTGTTCTATCATGGTGTAGATAGGAAGAGAAATGGAGTAGGAGTTATCTTGAAGGAGGAGTTTGTTAGGAATGTCCTGGAGGTAAAAAGAGTGTCCGATAGAGTGATGAGTCTGAAGCTAGAAATAGAAGGTGTGATGTTCAATGTTGTTAGTGGGTATGCTCCACAGGTAGGATGTGAGCTGGAGGAGAAGGAGAAATTCTGGTTGGACTTTGATGAAGTGATGCAGAGCATACCTAGAAGTGAGAGAGTTGTCATCGGTGCAGACTTCAATGGACATGTTGGTGCAGGTAACAGAGGTGATGAGGAAGTGATGGGCAGGTTTGGTATCCAGGAGAGGAACGCAGAAGGACAGATGGTAGTTGACTTTGCAAAAAGGATGGAAATGGCTGTAGTGAATACTTTTTTCCAGAAGAGGCAGGAACATAGGGTGACCTATAAGAGTGGTGGTAGGAGCACACAGGTAGACTACATCTTGTGTAGACGATGTAACCTGAAGGAGATCAGTGACTGCAAAGTAGTGGTAGGCGAGAGTGTAGCCAAACAGCATAGAATGGTGGTGTGTAGGATGACTCTGGTGGTGAGGAAGATGAAGAGGACAAAGACAGAGCAGAAGACGAAATGGTGGAAGCTAAAAAAGGAAGAGTGTTGCATGACCTTTAGGAAGGAGTTAAGACAGGCTCTGGGTGGTCAGGAGGTGCTTCCAGATGACTGGACAACTACAGCTAATGTGATCAGGGAGACAGGTAGGAGAGTATTTGGTGTGTCATCTGGAAGGAAAGTAGATAAGGAGACTTGGTGGTGGAATGAGGAGGTACAGGAGTGTATACAAAGAAAGAGGTTAGCTAAGAAGAAGTGGGACACTGAGAGGACTGAGGAGAGTAGACAGGAGTACAGGGAGATACAGCGTAAGGTGAAGGTAGAGGTAGCAAAGGCCAAACAAGAAGCTTATGATGACTTGTATGCTAGGTTGGACAGTAAGGAGGGAGAGACTGATCTATACAGGCTGGCAAGACAGAGAGATAGAGATGGGAAGGACGTGCAGCAGGTTAGGGTTATTAAGGATAGGGATGGAAGTCTATTGACAGATGCCAGCAGTGTGATGGGAAGATGGAAAGAGTACTTTGAGGAGTTGATGAACGTGGAAAATGAGAGAGAACAAAGACTAGAAGAGGTGACTGTTGTGGACCAGGATGTAGCAAAGATTAGCCAGGATGAAGTGAGGAGAGCACTGAAGAGGATGAAGAGTGGAAAGGCAGTCGGTCCTGATGATATACCTGTAGAGGTTTGGAAGTGTCTAGGAGAGGTGGCAGTAGAGTTTCTGACTGGGTTGTTCAACAGGATCTTAGATAGTGAGAAGATGCCTGAGGAGTGGAGGAGAAGTGTGCTGGTGCTCATTTTTAAGAACAAGGGAGATGTGCAGAGTTGTGGCAACTACAGAGGAATAAAGCTGATGAGCCATACAATGAAGTTATGGGAAAGAGTAGTGGAAGCTAGACTAAGGGCAGAAGTGAGCATTTGTGAGCAGCAGTATGGTTTCATGCCAAAAAAGAGTACTACAGATGCAGTATTTGCTTTGAGGATGTTGATAGAGAAGTACAGAGAAGGCCAGAGGGAGCTGCATTGTGTTTTTGTAGATCTGGAGAAAGCTTATGACAGGGTGCCCAGAGAGGAACTGTGGTATTGTATGAGGAAGTCTGGAGTGTCAGAGAAGTATGTTAGAGCGGTGCAGGACATGTATGAGGACTGTAAGACAGTGGTGAGGTGTGCTGTAGGTGTGACAGAGGAGTTCAAGGTGGAGGTGGGACTGCATCAGGGATCAGCTCTGAGCCCCTTCTTGTTCGCTATGGTGATGGACAGGCTGACAGACGAGGTTAGACAGGAATCTCCATGGACTATGATGTTTGCAGATGACATTGTGATCTGCAGTGAGAGTAGGGACGAGGTGGAGGAGAAGCTAGAGAGGTGGAGGTTTGCCCTGGAAAGGAGAGGAATGAAGGTTAGCCGCAGTAAGACAGAGTACATGTGTGTGAATGAGAGGGACCCAAGTGGAAGAGTGAGGTTACAGGGAGAAGAGATCAAGAAGGTGGAGGATTTTAAGTACTTGGGGTCAACAGTCCAGAGCAATGGAGAGTGTGGAAAAGAGGTGAAGAAGCGTGTCCAGGCAGGATGGAATGGGTGGAGGAAAGTGTCAGGTGTGATGTGTGATAGAAGAGTTTCAGCTAAAATGAAAGGAAAGGTGTACAAAACTGTGGTGAGACCAGCAATGTTGTTTGGCCTAGAGACAGTGTCACTGAGGAAAAGACAGGAGGCAGAGCTGGAGGTAGCAGAGATGAAGATGCTGAGGCTCTCTCTGGGAGTGACCAGGAAGGATAGGATCAGGAATGAGTACATCAGAGGGACAGCACATGTTAGAGGTTTTGGAGATAAAGTCAGAGAGGCCAGACTGAGATGGTTTGGACATGTCCAGAGGAGAGATAGTGAATATATTGGTAGAAGGATGCTGAGTTTTGAACTGCCAGGCAGGAGGCCTAGAGGAAGACCAAAGAGGAGGTTTATGGATGTAGTGAAAGAGGACATGAAGGTAGTTGGTGTGAGAGAAGAGGATGCAAAGGACAGGGTTAGATGGAGGCGGTTGATTCGCTGTGGCGACCCCTGAAGGGAAAAGCCAAAAGGAAAAGAAGAAAGAAGACTAAATTATAACTAGATATGCCATAGCACTTCATATTTAGAGCTGGTCTAAACCAGTTTCCAAGCCTACAGGATCCTCCAGGAGTAAACAGTGGCGAGGAAAAACATTTTAAACAGAAAGGAACCTGGAGCAGACCCTGGCTCTTGGTGGATGGTTGTTACTATTGGGATTACAGAGAGGGCAGAGCAAGAGAGATTTGATTTGATTTTTAAAATCATGTTTATTCATAAAACCACATTACAAGAGAATCATGTTAACACAAAATCCAAAAAAGATTCACGTAAAAAGGATTTTCAATAGTACTGTTTGTTTCCTGAACAAAGAAACATATCTAACCTTTTATCAAAAGGTTAAAAGGTTAGATAAAAAACATTAGTTTTGGGTTTGTTTGTTTTTTTTTAAAAAAAGCAGACAAATTTTATAAAACAGCTATTCGTTCTTCACAATTATCCATTTTACTTTTGTCTTTAGTTTCCTCAATCTACAAACCTCTTTGTCTATAAAAACCGGTTGGTCACTTATATCTTGATTCTTTAAATAAAAGCTGATGCTAACCAGAAACATGTTGAAGTCAGGAAAGAAATATTCTGCTTTGGCCCTTGAACCTTTTGTGTCTTGCAGGATTTTTTACATTTTTTGCGAATCATATTTTTCTGTTGCGACCTCTTTCAGGCTGTTGTCATTTTCATTTTCTTCGCTTTTTTCATCTTTAAAGGGGTCCTATTATGAAAATCACATTTTTTCAGGTCTCAGCATGTACAGTACATAGTGGTCCTTCCTAACCTGACCAACTCCTAGAATCTGGTAAACAAAGGCTTCCTGCGTCAATAAATATTTGGAATTTTAGGAATTCATGGCCAGGACCAAATCAAAACGATCAATTTTGCTAGAGCACAATTTGTGACGAAACAAAATGCGCTCTGTGATTGGACAGAGTGATTCACAATATTGATTGGTTGACATGCCCAAGGGCGTGACCATCCTCGAGGGGGAGTTTATTCAGGCTATGGTGGCATTGTGCGATAATGTCCTAGCTCAGAGCTACACACTAAAAGTTCCTCACAAACTGTTGAAGTCAGCTAGCATTTGGCTAACTATTTAGCTCCGCTTCAGCCAGGTGTGTGTGTGTGTGTGTGGGGGGGGGGGTCATGTTCAGGCTATAGCGGTGTGTGGCAACAACCTGGCAAAGTTCCTTGCAAACTATTGGAGTCAGCTAGCATTTAGCTAACTAGTTGGCTCTGCTTCAGTCACGTATGTGTACGCTTGAGGTGTATCCTCATCGTCATAGCAAACACAGCTGCATGTGTCCACACCGGTCATAAACAAACAGCCTCAGCTGTAAAAATCTGTTGGCGCCGCCACTGATTTTTGTCCCATTTGCAAACACTGTATGTTTTAAATTCTTCGCGATATTTACCGGTGGTCTCAATAGTATCAGCCCATGTAGTGTTTACATAATAAACAATAGAGTCACGTTCGGCTGAGTGAGAAAGCGGTCAGCGCTGAGAAATCAAGTTATTAACATGAGCGACAAACATGAGAAAATAAGAGTGAAATACGTAGAAACAAAGTTACTAAAAGTAAAAAATGTTCCAAACGGAACGCTATTCGTTCAAGTGGCTCATGCAAACAAAACGCATGTGAACGTGAGGGGGAAGGGAGGTGTTGATAGAGGCAGCTCAGAGGAGAGAGGCGGGTGGAGATGGGGAGCTGAAGAGAACCACGCTCCATTAACACAGAGTATTTGGGGGCAGAAGTGATTTTATCGGTATTCAATCAAAGATATTGAGGACCACGGATCACTTTGGGACAAAATATTTTAATTACAGTGTACTGTAGTTGGACATCTGGCAGCTGAGTGACATGAATTTAAAAAAAGCATAATATGGGACCTTTAATAATTCCTCGTCTACCACAATATCATCATCATCATCCTCCTCCTTCAGCTGAGACTCTACCATCCTAGCAGCTGTCTCTCTGGCCCCTCAACCTTCACCAAATCACTCTGTCCATCCTTTGTGCTGTTATCCGTGTCCTGCGTGTTATTCTGTGGCTCCGGGTTGGCGGCCGGCGACTGTTTAACCATCCTGGAGGCTGTCTCTCTAGCCCCCTCAGAAAGAGAGAGACAGAGAACTATTAGGTGGTGATATAGCTGATCCATACCAGAACAGGTAATACGTTCCAGGAACCACACGCGATTAATGAATTCCGCGATAGAACGACAAACTATTTATCTTATTATTTACGCTCATTTAAACGTTTATGAACCCTCCCCATGCTGATATTAAACCACCTTCTATCTGTATCACCTTTTCCCACACTCTTATCAACTGTTTAAATCACTTTTGTGTCTCACGTAAGTCCAAGACTCACGGAACATAGCACACTTCAGGATGCTGTCAGCCAATAGAATGCGCGTATGGTATCACGTGGCTGCCTACCAAAAATCCGCAATGAAATGAAGTCGCGAGCATTGATGCGCAAATGCCCGAGGGCACACTGTATATTACTGCTAACACTACTGCTGCAACTACAGGAATTATCAGTGGATGTACTACTACAACTATGACCGTTAGTACATAAGAGCCAACTTTACCAGCTATCCAGCTCCTAAAGGACAGATAAGAAACTGAACAACAATAAAAGTACAAATTTTCAAAATGACTAATACATCAGCTAATTTCCATTTGAGTGATTTCAATTTTATTAAATTTAGAAAAAACGTATGATTGTGGAAAGCCATAGGTCCCAACAAGAGTTGATTTCAGACCATTGGTTTCAGAGTCCAAGGTGCTAACCATTACCCCATGAGACCTTTCTTGCTATATTCGGCGTGTTTTACAAAACCACATAAAAACTTTTTACTTTGTTATATCATTTTAGTATAAAAGATGTGTGGAACTAGTTGGTGTACGGTTGCTAATCTAAGCTATTATTCAGAAGACACGTAAAATGACAAGTACATGGTGGTTTTCTGACTTTCGCTGAGATGTAGTATCTGTATGCGTCACAAGAGGGCAGTATTTATGTAGTCAGCACATGGATTCTACCCAGTGCGACCCACTTTGTCAGCGGTACCCAGTACAGACGCATCTCGTCACAGACATTTTTATAAAAATCAGAAACACTAAAATAATTTTGGGGAAATGTTGCTTTTCACAACGTTCATTAATGTGTAGCATTCTACATATTAAAGTTTTAAAAGAGCCGGTAACCTAAAATAATTGTCCTCAGCTGCATTAGGATCATCGCTATTACTCTAACATTCGTGTAACATCAACGTCGAACCGTGCATTGATACTTATCTGAGCTTTTACAAATTACAAAAGTACGAGGTCCCACCGAGATTTGAACTCGGATCGCTGGATTCAAAGTCCAGAGTGCTAACCATTACACCATGGGACCAAACTCCGCAGTTCCTGGTTCAACTATGTATTTTGTCTATTTCTGTAAATATTGTTGCGGATTCGGGATGGAAGTAGAGTTCTTATATTCAGCAGAGTTGGGATATAATCTCGTCAACCTGACAAGACTGTAACTGGAGTTGAACCCTGCTGCTATGACCTTGGTAATCTGTTTAGTTAACAAAGTCACATTAACGATAGTACAAAAGCTGTAATTTTATCGATGCATCGTAGTACCTACATGAACCACATGGGGCCACCAGCTGTCAATCAAAATTTCCCTGCCCGTCTCGCTGCCTACCTGTACTTTATTAATCCCCTTAGGGAAGTTATTTTTCCACTCATGGCTACTATACAATCTTGTATGTCTCTTATCCATCTATCTGTCTGTCTGTCTGTCTGTCTGTCTGTCTATCTATCTATTCCATTTTATTAGTCTATCTGTCTATCTTGACCTCCTTCCACACAAGGTAGGAGGTCAAGACTCCCTCTTGACCTGCTGCTCCCTTAGCCCCATTTAGGACCAGCAAACACACACACCCACACAAATACAGATGATTAAACAGACACACACAGAAACACATTTGACCTGTTAAGACAGATTGGTGTTAGATCAATCTGTTTCTGGACTTTGGCTGCAGGAATACGACTAAAATCAATAGACTGCAAGGCTGTGTGATTACTCGGTGTCACCCCGGATTCAATCTATATTTCCTATGCTGGAAATAGGTCACTGAAAAAATAACATACATACTATTATTGTTTTCCTCCTCATGATCTATGTAGCATGTTTAGAATTTTCCAGTCTATAGACAACCATGGGTCATGGTGTGTAAGCGTAGTCACACAAAGGCAAACAAGATTAGGTAGGCCCTCCTCTCAACCTCTAATCCCAGTTAGTTGGCTAAATCCTGTTTCAGAGATAATCTGAATGTTTGGCTAATTGGAGTTGGTGAGTAACCAGACCAACCAGATAAGATGGATTGTGTAGAATCAACAGAACCTGCCACACGTCAGCTGGTAATGAAGAAAAGTTGACATTAAAAAACAATCCTTTTGCTGCTGTGACTCATCAGTTTCCCTACATGAGGCAAGTAATGTTGATCTTCTTTATCTCTCTTGATCAGCTGTTAAGGGCTTTTTATATTAGCTCTTGAGTCCCTGCCAGAAAGGGTTTTTCGAACCTGATCTAGAAGATATAAAAACAACATTTGTCACAGGGCCACAGATTTCTACCTCTGGATCCAGTTTTAGATTTTCATTAGTTAGACACGTGTGATATAAAAAGATCTCCTCTCACTCCAAGCAGAGCCAAATGAGATCCAAATGAGCTGCAGTATCTTCGTACATTTTTAAATTTGACCATCATTAAATAAGATGACACATGACAGAGGAATCACTTTATAAAGAAACTCTCGACCATGTTGCGACAAAAAATTGACAGACCAAAAACAAAAAGCAAACCGAATGTAGTACAATTACGCAATCAATACATATGGCTGTCACGCAGAATACACTCTAAGCATCCTTATATGTACAAATCGTAATATAAATCATAAGAGATGCAGCAAAACAGAAGAATGCTTGTAAATGTAAAGCTGTCTTGTTAGAGAACACTTTAAACAGAGAACAGCATCTGTCTGTCTGCTAATAGTCAAGACAGTTTCCATGAAAGACAAAATGAAGGTAACAAAAGAAATGTGAATTCAGTTATAAGAGAAAGAAATACTTCGTTAGTTGCTCAATGGGGAAATTCTTTTCTTCACTCCAGTATATTTTTCACACACATCCAGGCCTGAAGGACGAGTATAGACATGCTAATGCAGAGGGAGATGGTGGAGTGACCCTGAGAGCAGTTAGGGGTTTGGTGCCTTGCTCAAGGGTACATTGACAGGGCCCAGGAGACGAACCATCATCCGTCTACAGTCTATACTTGTCTTGAACTGGCCACAATCTGGTTCTCAAGTTAGGTCCCTGTGGATTGAGACCACACTAGTTAAAAAAAGCTTTGTTTTGGAACTGCATGAAAGCAAAAATTTATTATTTTGTAATCTGTTGGTGGTGAATTCATGCATTTGACGAGTTTGACGATTTTGGTCACAGAGTCAAAGAGCAGCCAGTTTAAATATTCAAGGTTCATCTGGTCCTGACGTCCGGCTAAACAGCTCTGCTCCTCTCCACCTTCATGCAGCCTCTAAAGAAACAGACCGCAAAACATAAAGAAACTAAATGCAAGTTTGTTTAAACAAACCTGGATTCTTGAAGTCAAATTAGCCTGACAAACACATATCTAAGGTAATATGAGATTTTCCAACTGCAATAACATTCACTTTGTGAGTTACTAATGATCAGTGTTTAGAAGGCCAGCGTGCAGTAGAGCAGTAGAGCACCAAATGTAGAATGAGATGCAGTTGAAGCCGATTGGACTACTTATTGTGTTGTTTTCAAAATTTTAAACTTTGTCCTCATGGTGGTTTGAGTTTAAATTTATTGCAAGTTGAATCATGATACATCCTCTGGAGACCATGCCCCAATGATATCTGTCCCAAAAATCCATAAAGTACAGCAAAATTAGGAGTGACTGATGATGTCAGTGATCTTCAGACCTACTAAATACATGGAAATAGATTGCTTTATCTTTAATTTTCAAGAAAAGAAAGAAATTAGATTGAATGTTTTTGAACTTGCACAAACACAAATTTGTCCAACATAACAAATAATCAACAACCTTTTCTTCTCTTTTTAACATTACAGACTAGAGCAGACCAAAGCTTCTTGCTGTGGTTTGCCTGGTTTGGTTTCAGCTGGGTTGAGCTTGAAATGAAGTTGTTTCTGAGTTTACTACAGAGAATGTCCTTATCGTTCGAAAATGATCCAGGAGAGTAAAGACAACGTCTTCTTGTTTCTCTTGATTGATTTAAATGCCTGAGTCCATATTTTGTCAGTGCGACTAGATATTAGCGCTCGGGGTGCACACACATTATCTAAGGACAAGGGATGGAAAACGGACACCAATGCTGCACAATTAGTCCAGGTCATTTTTAGAGTTAAAGCTTGACTGCCATTTAGACTGTCTGGGACTGTGTGTCCAAATAAGCCATCATTAATTTCAACCATCATTCTCTCTGATGCTAGACAAAAAGTTATTGATGTGCTAGTATTTAGCTCAAAGCATAATTCTCCTACCTTCTCTCATACTACTTATATTTTGCCATATTTTTATTGCTGATATGATTTTCTCCAGAATCAGAGTAGAATGTATGTACCGATACCTGAGCAATCCATCACATGGGGGTGAGGCCTTGACATTCTGAATGTGGACCCTCACTGTCAGAATCAGGCAAATGTATCATCCGTGTTTGTCATGGTTCCTGTCGCTATGTCTCTTTTTGGTTGGGCTTAGAGACTTGGCTGCATTTGTGACATCAAAAGTTCTAACCACAACTTCACATCAACCTGGCAGGAAGCCAGACACTGTTTATATAACACATTAAAACTGGTTGTGCTTCCTTTCTCAGACTTCTGGTGCTATTATACTTGATGTAATTTCAACACTTTTCTCTCTTACATTCTTGAGCCTCATCTACCCACAACCCACATGTCTATGACACTCTCCCCATCTGTCATACATGTTTTCTTATTTCCTCTCATTCACATCCTATGAAATGTGTTGTACTGTAGTATGTTTGAGCAAACTACAATCTAGACAGCTGCAGTTTTCTTCATGTTCCTCACTCTCATCTGCCCTCTTCCTCCATGTCTCCACAGATTCTCCTACACAGTCTTTCATACAATCATCAAACACATACTCACCCTTCTATACACAGCTGACTTGCAATGCCCCTTCATTGCAGTTCTGTCACATGTGATATAGTCACTGAATATCCACACTTCACGCCTGCCAGGTCAAGGGGGGGAGACGGTATCAACACATCCAGCAAAGAGGGACTTCTGGCAGCGCTACAGGCTGTGATAGACGTCACTGAAAGGACAAGCCACCAAGAATTGTCCTAAATAAAAGAAAAATGTTCTAGGAGGGTAACTGAAGCTTTGTGTTGATCATCTTTATTTTAAGTCCGTTTTACTGAAATCATTAATGATGTTAACTTTGTGATCAAACAAGCTCTACTGTTTTGCCTGCTGCCATGTTGCTCAAGTGTTTATCATGGCTTTGTTCACAGAAGAAGTTCATTTACAGCCAGAGGTAAAATTTGCTCACTGACAAAAAAAAATCCCCCAACGTTATTTCGAGATATTTATCAAAACAAAGATTTAAATACATATTTTAGTTCAAGGATACTGAGCACAAATTGTGTTTATTAAAAGCAATAAATTAAAAGGTCAGACATATCTCATTCATTTTAAGGTGATTTATGTGTAGCAGGAGTTATGCAAAATTTATGTTGTGATGTGGTGCAGCGGCGTCTGTCTTCTTCATATGCGATTTGTTCTTTTTCGACAGTGGAGTTGCAACCTCTGCAACTGTGGAGTGCAGAATTTTAATCCATGACAAATATCCCTCTGCAGACAAATCTTATCCTATTCCACTATATCATTTTACTGTACCAGACCGTATCATTGCACTATATCATATCATATACTGTATGTATTATATATTATAATATTCTTGTAACATATATTGTATCCAATTGTACTGTAATGTATCACATTGTATCGTATTGTATTGTATCATCGAATCATAGAATTGTAACTTATTTCATTACTGTATATCGTAAGCGCCACGTTGATTTCTGTGAATACAACTGGAAAAGCTCAAAGTATCAATTGAAAGTGTTCAATTTATCATTATATTGTAGTTTATTTGGACATGTCTGTTTCCCTCTCTCACTCTACACTACTGAACTGTTATCAAAAGGAGGACACAGCTTCTCTCAATCATTTGATAAAAACATCCATAGACTTCCTGTCAATCACTCCATTCTCACTGTGTAATTTATCTTTGTGCCTGCCTGACTGCTTGCTGTCATATCACTGTCCTGCTTCTCTACTCTCTTTTGTTAAGATTGTCTCTTCCATTGTCTGTGCGGCAATCGATGTAAAGGCTAAAAGGTTGTAATTGTATTCTACAGGGGTTTTTTCTAACCTACCTTGACACACTCTTTGTGTGTGAGGGTCATGGCCTGGAAGACAACTGCCATCATACCAAACATATTAGCCTGAGCCTCTGTATCACATTGTGATACAGTGTGATGTGGAAGAATTTGTATTTGTTATTTTCATTCATTTATTCATCTTCAGAGGAGAGGCAGAGAAGCTTGGTCTTCGAGTGAGCTGGACCAAAACCAAATTCATGCATGTTGGTGACAGACCAGATCCACCTCCCCTGCAGCTGGGTGATGACACTGTGGAGCCTGTCAAGAGCTTTATGTATCTGGGGTTCATAGTGATGGACAATGGGGACCTTAAACCAGAGATTCTCCGTACAGGGGCTCTGGCAGCATCAGCTCTGCGGTCCCTTTGGAAGCCACTCTGGCGGCACCAGACCATCTCCCGCAAGACGAAGCTCAGAATTTACAACTCTGCCGTCCTCTCCATCTTGCTCTACGGCTCGGAAACATGACCATGCAGGGCTCTCAGAACTGATGAAAACATCAGGTGGCCCCAGTGGGGTTGCAACAAAGTGCTTAGAGCCCACACGTGCGAGCCCAGAGCTTCTTGCCAGGCGGCGCAACGTCATACCCGCTGGTTTGGTCATGTCCTCCGCCTTCCCTCTGATCACCCAACAAGAGCCATTCTTCAGTTTGACCCTAAGACAGGCAGGAAACGACCCTTGAGGCAAGCCCCACACCCGATGGCTTGACGTCATTGCTGGCGACCTCCTACAACAGGGAGTCGCTGTGGAGGATGAAGAGCAGCTGGCACAAGACCGCCAGCGTTGGAAAAAACTGACTCATCTGGTTGGCTCAACGCACAGGGACGTGACCCCCCCCCCCATCGCAAGAGCCCTACTGACTGACTGACTGATTCATCTTCAGTACCCACTGTTGTCTTCTGCTGTCGTGGGTCGCAGGGTTACTCTAGCCTAATGCAGCGGAATGCAGAGGAAACTCCGGTCGCAACGCTAGTGGGCCGCAAAATCAGCAGTAATTTAAGCACGAATATTAACTATGAAAAAATAAGGAACCTGGAACAGTAAGTGTCTCAGTTACAACACTTTAATATTTAATGTGAAGTGTCACATTATATTCCCTGCCTTTAAAAATAATATACAACAAGCAACCAACAGTTCATTAGAAAACTTCAATTATTTGTCAAAATTAAATCAAATGATTAACAATTTAATTTATATTCTGAAAGCAAAAGGTCTTAATAAAAAAAGAAAGATACAGTTAATGTGAGTTTTCAATAGTGGATTATGTTGAATAAATTTCCTTTTTGTGATTGAAAAGGGACATTTGATTTTTCTTAACTGAAAGCACAACTATATTCAGAAAACCACACTATTCCATGATTCGTTAGCGTTCCTGTCAAGTTGCTCATTGGGCTCAAAGAAAAGAAAAGTCTTCCAAGGTTCTACTTTTTCTAAAAAAAACAAAAAAAACCACACCACATTCACTTGAGCCGTAACTGAGAGAGTGATGGCTCCACCAAATTGAAGTACATAATAACAGCAGCAGCATGACTGGAGAACACTGCAAAAAACAACAAATTGACAGCTGCATATAAAAACAAGGCAGTCAGAGACTGCAACATCCTGCGACAAGCCTGATTTCAAAATTTCACCCTGACTTACTTTCATAATGGTCGCAGAAATAAACTCTATATTGTACTATCGAGTATGACATTGACCTAGTTTTCTAAAGTTGAAGGTCATCATCACATTTTTGTGCCTCTGGCTTCTTGAAAATGTTGCTTTTTGTTATGTGATCATATCTCATCAGGTTTCAGAGATGTGTACCTAAAAAGGTATAAAAGTGAAAATTTGACCTTGACCTAGTTCTTCACGGTAAAGGTTATGATCTAATTTTCATCCCCTTGCCTCTCTGAATATAATGCCTTTTGTTTCGTCTTTCTATCTTATCAGGTTCCTGGGATATGCACAAAATAATGTACAAAAGTTGAAATTTGACCTTGACCTAGTTTTCTCACAGTCAAGGTCATCTCAAGTTCATCCCCTTTGCCGCCCGAGTAATGTGTTTTTTCTTTTCATCTGTCTATCTGCAACAGTTGTGAAGATATTTGGTGGACAGATGGAAGCTCGAAAACACAAACACTGACAATTGCAATACATCGCTGCTTCACGGGATGTAATCACGCTTGAGTTACAGCTTAACACTGACTAATGCCAGAGGAGTGCTGCTCTAAACGTGCCTGTTCAGAATGGGATGTTTCTTTGGCCTGTTGTATTGCTGGTTGCAGCTTTCTTCAGAAACACTCAAGAACCAGTTTTACAGTGCAAAACTCTACATGTGCAGTTTATGCCTAAGCTGAAATGCACATTTAATTATTTTAATTAATAAGTTACAACCAGGCATGGTGGCGGAGTGGGTAGCGCTGTCGCTGCACAACAATGCGGTCTCAGGTTTGGATTCCACTCTGTGCGGAGTTTGTATATTCTCTCCATGTCTGCGTGGATTCTCTCTGGGTTCTCCGGCTTCCTCCCACCTCCAAAAACATGCACTTCAGGTTAATTCATTCATTTTCCTCTGCTTTATCTGCCGTAATGGGTCACGGGGAGCCGGAGCCTATCCCAGCTGGCATAGGGCGTGAGGTGGGGGACACTCCAGGCATGATGCCAGTGCGCCCTGGAACCACACACAAAGACAAACAACCCTGCACACACACACTCACTCATATGGGCAATTTGGGACAGGCCAATCAACCTGAAGCGCATGCTATTGGAGGTGGGAGGAAGCCGGAGAACCTGGAGAGAACCCATGCAGACACAGGAAGAACTTGCAAACTCCGTACAGAGTGGGACTTGAACCTGGACCCGCCGTGTTGTGAGGCGACAGCGCTACCCACTGCGCCACTGTGCCACCCAGGTTAATTGGCCATAGGTGTGAGTGTGTGCGTGCGAGGTTATCTGTCTCTATGTGGCTCCGCGGTGCACTGGTGTCGCGCCCAGAGTTTCCCTCGCCACACGCCCTAAGACAGCTGGGATAGGCTCCAGCTCCCCGCAACCCGCGACAGCGGATAAAGTGGTGACAGAAAATGGATGGATGGAAGTTACAATCACTATAAAACATGTTCCATATGTTAAAAAACAAGACTCTTTGTACTGTGTGGTTTCTGTGGGTTCACTTTAAGTGCTCCACAGTTTAGGGCTTACAGAGCAACATACAGTTCAGCCTGGGTTTCCCACACTTTGTTTTCTGCAAGAATCACGCTTTGACTGAGACATGTTGTTTTTGATCAGGGACAGACATCTTGGCAAGACTTCATTGTCATGATTGAGGGCACTTGTTTTGGCTATGTCTCAACCACCGCTTCTGCACAGATTACCGTTCATCTGTTCTTCTTGATATTAAAAGCATCACTGGTCAATGTGCTACATATCTAGACTGCACCACAACTCAACAATGTACTTCAATGGACCCCCAGCAACTCACATCTTGTTTGAAGTATATGTATTGATTTGTTCTCTTGGGTTACTCCTGCTACATACCAGCACTGCTGTTGTTTGAACTGATAACATGTATGAGCTCATTAACTGGATGCTTAAAATGAGAATATTGTGGACATGAACAGATATTGTGCATTTTAGTGGACAAAGTTATGTTTATTTTTAAATCATCCTGAGGGTAAGAGGGATTCCATCAAGAATTAGAAACTCAGAGAAGAAGCTTGGATGTCATTAGAAATTCCAAAAGGACAATAATCATAAGAAACCTCAAACTCCGAGGCTTGGCTGGATCATTCTAGAGGCCATTATGTTCATCTGACTTGAATCACATAGAACATCTGTGATGGGATTTGAAGGACGTGGCTGCAGTACATAAGCCCAAGAATATCTCAGAATGAAGGATCTTTGTCCAGAGCTCAGATTCCTCAGGAACATTGCCAGAACCTCATGTCTTGATATGCATTTATGTCTACAACAGATTGCACTACCTAAAAGGTCTCCATAAAGCACTAAAGATGCTTGTCATTAAGGAGATGAGGCTGCAGTTCTCATTAATATTTATATTTCTTTTGTATTTGCGAAAAATATGTTTAAGACCTGTTGTATTTAACCACAAAAACTGTTCTTTTTGTTGTTATTACAAAATGCTGGTTAATCATATATTTTCCAATAAATCTAAAATGCAGTGGGTTCTGAGTCATTCTGCTATCAGCTACATATATCATATATACTGTACATAGTGTACGTGCCTTCTGTCATGAGGTTAAATTTATGTCATGTGAAATGTAAACTAATAACTAAGAAATTAATATTAAATTAATTAAGAATTGAAAAATACAGAAAGACTAAGACTCAAAAAGTAAAAAATCATCTGTCTTTTCAGAAAATCTTTCATTTATTTTGTCATTTCTCTCACTTGACAAGACCATATTTGGAAGAGATGGTTTTCACAATTGATAGAGAAAATGCTTTTTTATCAGTTATAAATAAGGTATATGACTGGCTCAAAGATTTGAACCAGCTTTTTGTTGAATGTATGAATAAACACAAATTAGTGTTCCTCCTGCAATTTTTGTAAATTCTGTGTTGGCATTCTACAGATCCAAAACTTTTATCCAACAGCATCATTATGCAGCCTCACACTCCAGGAGCCACTTACCACTCCAAAAAGAGCACTATTCAAACACCGCACAACACAAACACTACTCATTCGTTCCTGCGGAGCAGAAAGAGCTCTAAATCTGTCTGAACCTGTGTTTGTGCTCCAAGACTCCCTCCAGGTGGGACACCTCTGATAAAAGCCACAGACTGCATACTGTACCGAGAAGAACTCCCATAGACAGGCTTATTGCTGTGAGCAAAGCTGTGTGTGTGTGTGTGTGTGTGTGTGTGTGTGTGTGTGTGTGTGTGTGTGTGTGTGTGTGTGTGTGTGTGTGTGTGTGTGTGTGTGTGTGTGTGTGTGTGTGCGTGCGTGTGTGTGTGTGGTGGTTGCAACAATGTCAGACAAATAACAGGCAGGCAAAATGGACTACTACACAATAAACACATTCACACCTGAATTATTTCCACAGAATAAGAAGGAAACAGGATCACCAAACTGATTTGGTTTGGTAGATGGAGGAATAGAAACCATACCAGTTACTTTGAGAAAATTCTCAGACTAACAAATAAGAACCTATGTGGAAAAATAATTGTGCTCTTTCTCATATCAGTGGTATGGGATTTGGTCACATGGTACAGCGCTGTGAAAGCAAAAGGTCAGCAGTCAGCAGCTGAGCACTGAGCACAGAGGTACACCAGAGAGGTGATGAAGCTTTCCTGACCTTTTGGTTTCTGGGAAAGGAAAGCCAATCAGTGTTGTCCTTCCTATCCTTGTAATGTTGCCATCACCATTGTGCAGTGAACCCTGCTCTGAAAGGGGGGTTTGAATGGGACAATTAAGCAAATTTCTGAGCGTTCATATGCAGTAATTATGTGAAGTCACAGGAACTTTGCTCATTCTGCAACTGAAATTGACCCTATGCCTTGTTCATAATTCTTTTTGATTACAACCTCTATCTGACACCAGATCTAAACCACAACCATATGATTCATAACAAGTTTCAGAATTCATCACAATTAATGAAATAATGATGCAGCATTCATAGCTTGTATCGTTTGCTGTGGTAACAATAGTGTGGAGACGGTCCGTCTGCTCTTCAGGCTGAGGCAACACGGGTTTGACTGAAGTACCTTCCTATTGTAGCAACAAGCTCTATTGCTCTGCCTCCATTTCCCCCAGTAGAATGGAAACCAGCCATGCACAACAATGTCTTGTGCATCTCTAAATTCTTTTGGTAGTGTTTCTGTGAATAGAAACTCATACAATGTCTCACAACCATGAAGATTGTAGATTATAGTGTCAGAGGTTGGCAAGATGCCAGCTGACCCGTCGTATGCTGATTCATACATTCAGATTGTGACCGCAGAATAAGGGTATGTGAGACAAATTCTAATAATGATGTGAATTTTTCTTTTTTTTTTTTTAATTTCATTTCAAGTACTGTAATGTGATGTGATGTCAGGGTATCAGAATATTTTTTAGCAGTACTTTGACAAGGCCAGACAGCTCCCAAGTTGAGAATGGTGGAACTACTGTGACAGTGTTTCATTTAACTTTTTAACCTTGTCATCCATAAATTTGCTATGCTAAACTAAGATCATCCCTCTCCATATTTAGCATACAACCATGACATCAATAATCATTTCCCAAAATCCAAACTATGCTTTGTACGTGTGGATTATTCAGTAAAACATTTTTTATTCAATTAATTTCACATCTGTTTGACCACTCAAAGGTTTCCAGTAATAAACATTTATAAAACATTTTCCTCCATTATTCAATTATGCAGAACCACAGGATCCCTTCAGCAGAAGAAACCAAGGTTAAATCATGACATTGGGAAATGGGGAGTAGTTTGAATTGTTTAGTTTGGTTTAATAGATAACATAAATCTGTAAAGATAATATCCATGAAAGAAAGGCGTAAAAGCACTTCCTGGGATTCCTCTTGTCTGATTGGATTAGAGAGTCTTGGCCTATAATCCACTCCAGGACAGGGCAGGTAAAGTGATTTGCTAACAGAAGAACAGTGTTAATGGTCTCTATATAGCACTTTAAGACTTGTGTGACCACACACTGGACTTCATGCTCTTGATTTTTAAGAGGTCGATGTACAAATCTGTGGTGAGCCCCTGAGCAATGTCGGAATTCTAACCAAGATTAAATATCCTCTATTTTTATACCCCCCAATTACAGTCAGTCAGTGTCTCCTGCTGGGATGGAAGAGCATCTGGAGCAGCATGTAGACCATCATGCAACATTAACCTTTCATTAAAACTCAGACTGATGGGGTTTCTTTGAGGTTGCTAACTTCTTCAGACAGATGGAATGGATTACTAACTAATTATTCACTAGAGCTGTAAAGGAACAGTTCATCCAAGTAAGAAAATTCAGATGGAGTTTCTAAGATGTCGTAATATTTGTGAAGCCTGACGACCAACAGCATTAAACATTCTCTGGGACAAGTGGAGAGGAGGAAGCTGCCACAGAGGTGGACAAACTGCAGTATAACAGAAAGCTCCCAGTCTTTGCAAACCACAGACTTAAGCTGGATGGTTCACCCACCTTTGTCACACGGGGTGCACACGGATGCTTTTAGTTTAGAGGCTATGATGAAAAATAAATAAAGCCCAACGAAGAGTGTAAATAATATCTTTTTAGGTCACACTGGGATCATTGTGCTCCTGCAGACGAAGCACCGTCGCATTAGCTTGTGTTTGATTGCTTTTGTTCTCCCTGCAATGTGCTGGCATCTTATCCAGGGTGTACCCAGTCTTTTGCCTGTAGCCTGCTAGGAAAGGCTGCAGCAGACCAGTGACCTGTGAGGTGGATAAGTGGCTGTAGATAATTGCGATCATCTTGTCAACAAGAAAATGGATGGATGGATGGATGGATGGATGGATGGATGGATGGATGGATGGATGGATGGATGGATGGATGGATGGATGGATGGATGGATGGATGGATGGATGGATGGATAGATAGATAGATGGATAGATGGATGGATAGATGGATGGATAGATGGATGGATGGATGGATGGATGGATGGATGGATGGATGGATGGATGGATGGATGGATGGATGGATGGACGGACGGATGTTTTTGTTCTTAACTAAATTTTCCATATCTGTTGTTTCGGAGAATGATGCTACACTGACAGTCCAAAAAGGAAACTTCCGTCAACTTCCATTTCATTTTCTGCCCTTTTAATACTTTCAAAATTTACAGACTAACAATAATCACTAATGTGTGATGCAAACTGAAATGTGCTTGTTAGTAAGTACAAACATGTGTACAGTAAGTGAACAACTGACTGGATACATAGGTAAATAAATTAATATATACAGCATGAAAAAGTGTGTCTCTGGGGAACTATATGGTGATGGCTATATATATTAGACAATTTCAGCTCGGTCTAAAATTTAGTGAGTGGTTGAAGCAACGTCATGTAAGCGATTACACACATGTATCATCTCATCTGTTAATAGGGTGATTTTTACTGTACACTTGCCGTTCCTATCTTTTTACTTGCAAGTAAACGTACCTGAATTTTGTAATTTTACTAAACCTTCACATTGCATATCTGCGATCCACTGGCTGCACCTTTTTCCTGAAACCTCCTGTGTTTTCTCTCCCTGATATATAATTATAGTGCGTATACTGAAAACTTCCCAAGTGACTGTTAAACTCAAATCAGGCTAGAAGAGCGTGTTGTTAAGTTTTCCTTTTAGGGTGATTTATCCACAATGCAAGTTTATTCTGTAAACAGACAAATGCTGTTAAAGATTAGTCAAGCATGTGAACTCAAATGATGTTTTTTTGTTGAAACCATGAATCTGTATTTGAAGGTATCTAATAGTTGGACCTCAGCAGGGGAGCTGAAGACCTCTGCTCTGAAGACCTCTGTCCCAGTGTACGATTCCTTCATGACATCAGTGCTTCTTCCCCCTCTCAGGCCTCCTCTGCACACTGGCGTGCAACAAATACAGCAACCAGGGACACTTAGCCAAACATTTACTCAAGGTAGGTCAGGGAGTTAGCAGCGCTGTCGAGGGGGACCTCAGCAGCCCTGTTTCATTTAATCTGTCTTCACTTTCTATATTCTCGCCTAAATCAAAATTATCTTACCGCAAATTTAAAACATAATATGAATGAGTCTGCATCAAATCTAACAAACAACTCCCTCACCTCCACCTCATATCAAAGATTTATTCTGTTAGGGAGCTAATTGCTCACATTCAGAGTTTCGACAGTCATTTTTAGCTCACAGCTTTTGTAGCCTTCTTGTTGAAAAATTAAAAGCAAGTTGCATAACGCAGACTAACAATAATGTCCTTGCGAATAATCTCCCTATAAAGCCATGATGCCAAGGACCCACTGCTGCTCGGTCGTGTTTTCTCAAAAGAAAAAAAAGCTTCATAAATGAGTACTGTATTATGTTGCTGTGTGCATGCTGTTCTCTGCTTTGTGGCGTTTGTGTCATTTTATTTCCTTATGTTTCTTGCTTTCATACATATCATTACTCTCAGGATTTCTTGTTATATGTTTTCCTAAAATCTAATCATGCAAAAAGTTGAAATCTTAAGCATGGGAAATGGAAATGGGAAAAAAAAAAAAGATTTACAACATAGAAAAACTTACTTGGCCTGATGTGTTTTAATCATGGAGACAAAAACATATCTGAACGTTTTATTTCAGGTAGGTTATTTTTCCCGAATTTTCCAGAAAGACATGGCAGAGAAAACAGTACTTTATGAAAGACTTCCTGAACTGAATCATCCTTCACTCTCTTTTGAGCTTATAGACATTTGCACCTGTCACTTTTGAGAGACAAAACACAAAACATTTTGTGGGATAAGACCAAAAGGAAAAGGATATATCCTCAGAAAGGTACAGCTGCACAAAGACAAAATAATCCAAGATCAATCTGGAGAATACAAGACTAGACCATGAGTCAAATAAGTCTTGAACAAGTTATAATGTACAAGTGTGTATGTAATATGATTTATTTGTGTATTTATTTTACAGTTTATCAGTTATTTCTTTTATTTCATCAAGTATATACTAGTATTTATTAATGTGTTTTCTTCAGCAGAGAGATAAAATTTAAAACTGAAAAAAGCAGAAAATCCACATTTTAGAAATACCAGAAGCAGAGAATATTTATTTCTCTTTCCTGACAAGTTACTTGAACGGTTGCAAAATAAAAATGAATGGGTTGAAAGTGATTGAATTTGGGGCAATATTGCACCAGGCACGAGTGAATCAGCCCAGTGTTCACGGGAAGAAAGCGGTCTAAGCGTGTTGCTGTAAGAAGCTGTGAGAGGCAGTGAGAGGCCATTGTTAGTGAAATGATTTTCATTTAACTGAACAAACTAAATAGTGTGGTTGAGCTATCATCATCTCTAGCTCCTTTATACCTTGCGTGTCAGCATATGGGATTGCTTATGATATGATAAGAATATGAACAACTTAAAATAACAAACATAGGCTGACATATTTTGTTGTGAAACTAACACCACCATTGTTAACAAGCTGAATCTTTACAAACCTATATTCAGTATTAGTTTTATTCAGTGATAGGCCGTCAGGGCAAGCAAGGCTTTATCTGCTGGCCTGACATAAGCATAACTCATGATAATATTTATGTTTAGTTATGTTTTAATGCATTTTCCTTAAATAAATAAATTTAAAGATATGTAAAAATACATACATATATACATTGGGATATAATATGACATGGGCCAACACTGGGCCAGTGTTCTATTTTTAGGTTCAGCTAGCTGGTGTCGTCAGGTTGAATGAAATCTGCCCAGGACCTTCAGAATCTAGAATGCAGGGGTCCCTGCACTGTGAGAACATGAGAACATGGGCACGTATAGTTAATAGACAGATGCGATAGCCAATCAGATCAACCAAGGTTAAATCATGACATTGGGAAATGGGCCTTCTAGGACCTGCTAGATAGCCCATGTTGTCCTGACATGTACATGTCCTGTGATTGGATACTTACTCTGAGAAGGCGATGCTATGCAGACATTATGAAGAGAAGCTCTTGTGAGACTAGGTCGTCCGATCCCTGAACGAGCTCATTACATCCTGCTTCAAAGTGAGGATGTATTGTAAATGTCAGTGTTTGTGTGTTCGTCCATTCGTTCGTTCGTCCGTTAGTATGTCCACCAAATATCTTTGCAACCGTTGTAGATAGGAAGATGAGACAAAAAGCACATTACTCAGGCAGCAAAGGGGATGAAAATGAGATGATGACCCTGACCTTGAGAAAACGAGGTCAACGTCAAATTTCAACTTTTGTACACTCAGGAACCAGATAAGATAGAAAGACAAGGGAGAAGGCCAGTGTGAGTAAAACCGCACTAGCACTAGCACTAGCTTTGATCTATGATCTATGATCTGAGCTAGTGCATAGCTTTGGCCTACCCTAGGAGGTCAAAGCTATGCACTTGTCAGGTACTACTTTCAGGGTACCCTGACGAAAGTCATGGGATGTTGCAGTCTCTGACTGCCTTGGTTCTGGTTTGTTGCTGGAATTGTTGCTGTAATTAATATGCACGGATAAACTGTACAACCAAGTCATCAAAGTGTTCTGTAGGACAGAAAGGAGAATGGATTTTGTGTCAAAATAAGTCATTTGAACAGCTGTTTTGGTAAGTACAAGAATTTTTTATTTAATTTTTCATGTTTAAAATATAACGCTGTAAAATAGCCCGTTTCATACACAATAGAAGTGATGCAACATATAGCAGTGTTTTAGGGTATTTCTGTATTTTGTTTTTTTGTGGTGTCATAAATGATGTTCATTTCAGTCGGTTTTGTACTGTGACGTACTTGTGTGACATCTATAAAAGGTGTGGCTGCGGATTCTTCTGTGCGAGTGACAATAAAAGGAGTAGAGCTGACGCCTCTTCAGAAGCGATGGTTTTTGTCCTATTTGAGAGAAGTTATAAACACCTCAGTCCTGAACGCTATAATGGTGGTATATTGGTATATTGGTATATTATAGTATTATGGGATGTATTTATACAAGTTTGACTGAGTAGAACATCGCTGAAGGCCTAGGTGTGAAATGCATTCCCCGTAACTGATTTTATTTATTGATATTAACTGATTATCAAAATATCTTTGTCAGCCATAATAATTAAAATCAAAACACCCTTAAGGCACGAATCACATTATGTGTATGTCATGTTTTATGTATGCATGGCGTGACTCATGCAGTTTGTATGTGAACATGAGAGTTATCCATATTTTCTTCAAATCTCTCTCTTTCTTTGTAGTAATAAAGATGTATCAAGAGAATTCAGTTCAATCGCAGTGGGAGAGAACCTGAAGTCATGTACGTATTTGCTTGTGTAATACTGCAACATTATATAAATCAACCAATCAATTCAGTTTTATTTATATAGCGCTTAATCATGGCAACAGACATTTCAAAGCGCTTTGACAGACAGAAAATCCAACTGAACCCACCTGAACAAGCATGAGCAACAGTGGCGGGAAAAACTCCCTCGATGAGGAAGAAACTCTGGGCAGGACCCAGACTGTTTTGGGTGGCTATCCGCCTTGACCGGTTGGGTGGAAAAGAAATAAAATGATGATAAGGACAGGATAAGAGAAAGAGAGACAGACAGAGAGTGGCAGATAGGCCAGATAGAGTCTTTATGGTTATAGTTAGATGATTTGATGCAGGTGCTTAACTGGGAACGGGAAAGTCAGGCTGCGTTCACCGACTCCTGGGTTGTTGCCTTCAATACATGTTCCCCATCATGTAGTTGGTAAATTCAAGGCACAATACAGCTGCAGGAGCCACTATAATGTTTATCTCTCGATTAAACATTACAGTTAGTATTAACAACAATGAAACTCCTCTTTATCCCAGGGCCTAAATGAAACCTATTCATTTAAAATAACTTCAAACAAATGATCAATTGACAGACCCATGGGCAAACACCAGAGACTGCAGTAGTGGCAGTGATGTTGGTGTATCATCAGTTACTTTGATGATGATAACAAAAGAAATTTTAAAAGTATTTTACAAAATGTCTTAATATAAATTGAAAGCATAGCTGAAGTCATATATGCTCTATCCGATATTTTTGTTGTCTGTACAGCTCCTCGGCAGCTCACATGGCTGACAGTGGGAGAAAATCATGATAAACCTGAGACGTAGAAAACTGGTACGTTAAGGATCACTAAATTTAACCCAGGATGGCACATTTCTTTAAAACCTGCTGCCAGTTTCCAGTCATGGGGAACAAGTGCAGAACGTCTGGTCATAAAAACAGAAATTTTAGTGGTAGGAAACTGCCTGTAAGGAGTGGAAATGTATGATTTCATAGTTCAGTGAAAATGAATCAAAAAACAAAAATGCCACAAGAAATGCTCCAGGAAATGAAATCTTACCCTGCTGGACAACTCTGCTTGCTCTGCATTAAAAAAGGAAACCCTCATCCTTTATACACGATCTTTATAGTGTAACAGCAGTTGAGTGTCATTTCCAGCGCTGGGGCGCTGGTCATCTGAGGATTCAGTTTGGGTTGTGTTGCTGTGCTGGAGCACCATTACTGGTACTTTTATATGACGTTAATGTTCTCTGTCACATCGAGACTATGTCTCTAGCCAGCTAGCTACATATTCCTTATGTAGAAGGATTTATCACAAGCTGGCAGATAATGAGTATTTTCATTTTATTTCATACAACACATCAGCTGATCAGGCACAAACACATACTTAATTTAAACCACAGTGGGCCTCAATTAATTCTCAGATTTTCATGTTAGGAAGACATGGTATTACAACAGACATTAAAAGATAAAAGCAATGGGCAGTCAGAGACTGTAACTTCCTGCAACACCCTTGAATTCAAAATTTTACCCCCTTTGCCTTCCAAGTAATGTGCTTTTTGTCTCATCTTTCTATCTGCAATGGTTGTGAAGATATTTGGTGGACGGACGGACGGACAGACTGACAATTACAATACATCACCTCTTCGCGGGATGTAATCATTATTACATTAAAGCGCCGTCCCCTTCACAAGTTGCTCATGAGGGGCGCACCATGAAGGAGCTGCCCTGCCTCTCTACCTCCCATTGCATGCCTACAGGCCCCCTTGTGTGTGTGTGTGTGTGCGCGTAAGCTATAGGGGCCTATACTCACTAATATGTATGCATGCGTTTGAACTACTCACTAGAGTGCTTTCTTAGTTTCCCTTCAGGGATCAGATGAGTATATAAAATAAAAATAAATAAATAAAAACTATGGCTCCACAAACATGTTGTAAATGTATTAATGTCCCATTTAAACTGCTGATAACAGTGTGTGAGGGATGCTACAGTGCATGCTCAGGGACGGTCCAAGGAAAAGAAGTCGAAAAAGAGAGTAAATAGTCATGCAGCAAAGCAGGGTCGTTGGCGTACCAAGTGCTGTGAGCTGGAAAGTGAAGCTGAGTGATTGTATCTGTTTTGGCATCCCACTGTGAATATGCTAAGCACTGGGATGATGTGCAATGAAGATTCACTTACCTGCTTTCATTCTTCCCATTGTTCTTTGGGGGCCTTGTCCTCACTGAAAGAGAGAATCATACTAAGGGACTGTCAGATAACTGTTTTCTGCAGGGAAGTCTTCCAGAGGCTGTACGTGCAACTCTTAACACAATAGGTCATCCTAGTCACATGTCTCCTTGGCCTTGCAAGGGCAGATGGACCAGGAACTGCTGGATCATCAAACCACTTCGACTTGAACTTTCAACTTTCCCACAAATGTTATCACATGTGACCACATATGAACTGCAAAGTAGAGGAGGCACACATTTGGGACTTAAGTCCTGGCCCAAACCCTTGTTGCCACAGGGTTTGCTAGATGGAGAAGTCTTTATCAACCTTGTGTGGCAAGTTGTTTGCCATTAATCAAGCCAGTGCAGACTTTTAGAGAATGTGATATCCTGGTTGCACATTTTTAGGGCCCCTGCTGTGTCACATTAGGAACCATAGTTGGCTTTGTATTCTCTGCATGTGCCCAATGGTTTTCTGGAATGTACAAAAAATCATACAAAACGTCCCTTTCTCAGTAAGCAGAGGAAGATGTGGTGGACACTGTCCTCAGTCTGCTGAATTAGGGTCCTATATTGTATAATCAGGACATACAGGGCAGTGGGTAAATTATTTTGCAAATGTAAGAGTGGGTAAAAGAGTTTCAGACTAGACTGTCTCAGTAGTTGCGGGACTAATCCAACATGCATGAGAAGGGAGCATGTGCACTTGCAGCCCCCTATACTGTATACAGGCACCATCTAATGTGTCTTCCATGTGAGGACATAGTGACTGAAATGCTCATGTGTATGTACAGTAAGTGTATACCGTTCATCTCTGTAATGATGAACACTGCTACAGTATATAGTATATAGACTGTGTACATTCTAAATAATGTGGGTGTGACTAATAAATTTATTCATGTCATCTGTGGTCCAGCCCTGAAGTATCTATGAAATGCAAAAGCTGGGTGTAGAACAAAGAGCAGCAGTTACAATAAAACTGTTACAGAAGTCATGTCCTATCTGTTTATTGTGGTGAGAGGCGGTGGAGTGTTTCCAAACACCTACAGATTATTTTCAAGCTGTGATTTTGGTTTCCTCTTCACCACACATGATGCATCCCAGCAGGGCAAAGGTCACAAGGGAGCAGAGGGAGAGGCGGTGTGTGTGTGGCAGGCTGGAATACAGCGAGAAGAGAAAGCAAAGAGATTTATTGCAGGCATTGTTATTTTTCTCTCACTTTTATCCAAAGACAGAAAATGTGTATAAGAAAGTTCTGTTGCATTGAATATTAACTAATTAAATTCAGTGACCATTAACTGAAATCAGATCAAATGATCCGGTTGTAGTAACAGTCTGTCATTACATATTTTTAGTAATTTTCCATGTCTGTTGTTTTCACTTGTGCATAGAATCATTTTTGCTGGGTCTGTTGAATTGAGCAAGAAGGAGATAAAGGCATGCAGGGCAGCAAGAATTGAAACAAGAAAGGGAGACAAAAGGAGAGGGGGTTTGGTGTTGTGCAACAGCTTGACATTAATCAGGGCTGTTGAATGGTGTCAGCCCATTGTCTCATCTGTCTGCAGTGTGCAGCCTCTCCATTCTGTCCTTTGCCTCCTCCCTAATGTTAACTCACCAGAATCACAAACATTTCTTTCCCTTGTGTCACATATTTATTAGCAAAATTCAGAGAGAGAAACCAAAACATAGCTAAACATAAATATCTTGAATTAAAAAAAACAGAAACACACTCTGCCAAAGCCAGTAAAGCATTACAGTGGTTCTTGATATTTTTTGCACTTCCGTTAATATCGTTAAATCCTGTTGTGTAGATATTTCACTCACATTATGTTTGCTTCAGTTTCTATCAGAGATAGACCAACAGCTAATTCATTCTTTTTTTGACTTGATTCACTCAATGGAACAGGAAAAAGTGACTCCTCTGGAGCAGCTGTTTTCCAAATAACAAACATTATGAACAGATACAAGCTCTATGTCTGAATCCCTACTTTGATCTCATTATGTATGGATGATATTGAAAAATCTCTCCACCAGATTACAGACTCAACAGAGTCAGGATGGCATCGGCACCGTAATGGACGCCTTTCTGGTTTTGGTTCCTGGTGTCCAACGCTCGCGACAGGATGTTTCCAACTCTGAAAAGTTATTTAATCAAAAACTTTTATTGTTCTAATAAAATTTAGAAATCACTGTTCAGGTAGTAAAGTAATCTAGAAGGAATATTCGGTAGCATACATGACATCACCGTGTCTCACATTGTGTTGCTGCAAAAGCTCAGCTATCATCAGTCGGCTGTTGTTTAGCTGGAGCTCTCCACGTTAGCACTGTAGCGTTAGCTCCATAGAACAAGGTAGCTTTTTATTCTTTTCGTATGTTTGGTTTGAAGTCTGATAATATTGCTTTATTGTGGAATTTCCACAGGTTCCCGCTAATGTATACACACATACATACAGTATATCCCCACCTATATATTTGAATAAACTCACTTGAAAATCTCAGTGTCACGTTGTAACTCCACCCACTACCTGTCAATCAAAAGCCAAACCAATCACGGCGCCCAACCAATCATACCAATCACGTGAACAATATGGCGTAAGGCATCAGGCAGCGAGGCTTTTTGTTGCTGTTACACCTTTCGTCCACACGACAACGCAGATATCCGGGACAAAAACGCTGGCCAAAGTGAAGTTTTTTGAAAACACGGGGTCTGCGTGCGGACGCTGTAACCAAAACTTTTTCTATTCAGGGGGCGTCCCCCTACGACAAAGACCGCTGTGACGTTAGTGTGTGTGACCCGTGTCTACATGTACACACAGAATGGACTGAGTTAAAACCGGCTATTTTCTGACGTATAACAGCTCCACGTCAAAGACGCGTTGATAAACATGCTTGACAGTTGGATATTTGTTTGTCTGTTTCTTTCTTTATGAGTCATAAAGTTCATTTATTTATTTATTTATTCATTCACGTTCCTCGCCAAAGACGCCAAAAGTTCTGGGTCAGACCGAGATGCACTGCCTACTGGTGGGAGAACTCTTTGATAGGTGCGCTTGTTTTCATATGTTTGGTGTGAAGTCGGATATTATTTTATCGTGGAATTTCCACTGGTTCCCGCTAGTATATATTTACATATACATACTTGGTACATGTGAATTCCTTTTTGCGTGATTCTCTTTAAGATTTTGTGTCATTGTGATTATCTTGTAATTTGTCTTTCATGAATGATCTTGATCTTAAAAATGAAAAAAATCAAAATCTCTGTCTCTCCCTCTCTCTCTCTATAATTGTGTTACAATTGTATGTAACACAGCAAACTAATAAATAGGAAAATGTGAACAATGACTATTACATGATATGAAGTAGACACGTGATCGACTGATTACAATTAGAAAACCGTGTTTATGTGATTTTGGACATATTTAATAACTGAGATTAAAGAAGAAAGAAGAAGAAAGTAATGTGGTCCACAATTTATTTCATTCAGACCTTAATGCTTTTGATTAGATTTGCAAATTAGATTTGCAAATTATATTTGTTGAAATACTGACCCCATGTTCCAATTGTGCTCAATCACATTACCTTATTTTGGGAATTTATGCACTATTTCTCATGAATATAGGTCACGTTTACTGATTTTGGAAGCTTTTGATGACATTGTTGTGGATTTGGAAGACAAGGCAGGCAGAGTTGAGGAAAGGCCTTGCTGTCAAGTGGACAACACCCTCTGCGATCACTGCACTCCTGCCAAAATATCCTGAGAAATGTATGGCACATGAGGCAAAGTTGATCAAAAATGTGTTTTCCATTCCTTTGGTTTGTGCAATTTCATTGCTCCTTGTACGTTTTGACTGCTGATAAAAAAAAAATTAGTGTGAGGACTGCATTCATGCAAGTTAAGGTCCAGGCATGTGTGAGAGCCAGTGGGCCAGGGCACGGCCTGCCTGCGATTATTTGCTTTTCCAGCTGTTTCCGAGACTCACCCTGTGAGTGGGAGAGAAAGTGGTGTATATGTGTGTGTTGATTTTGAGGTCAGGAGTGGGGGAGTTGAAGTGAGATGTTGAGATTCATTCTAGGAACGAAGATAGTGAGGAAGAGAGCTCTACAAAGAACCTGTGTGTCTGTGTGTATAATCTATGCGAAGATGTCTCTTGTTGCTATTATACTGCAAAATGTTTGCAGGATGGAAATACCCCTTGACAACCCAGCCACATCAGAGAATATATGCTCTTTCACTCTGGCTCATGCAGACATTATGAAGTCCTGAGATGAAGTCCTGTGTACGCATGTCCCCACACAAGCATGCCCATATGCCTCGCTGCCCCTCATATACACTGATCCTCCTCTCAGACACAAAGCCACAAGGGATGGCCTAGATTCCAGCACATGTACACACGGGCTGTAGGGAAAATATCAAGTGCACATTAACATGTAAAAGTATATAGGCTTCACATATACATACATTAAAGAGTCTCATTTATAGATAGTCAGCTCTGTGTGGCTCTGCGGTAAACTGGCGTCGCGCCCGGAGTTTCCCCCCGCCTCACACCCCTAGTCAGCTGGGATAAGCTCCAGCTCCCCGCGACCTGCTACAGCGGATGAAGCAAAATGAAGATGAATGAATGAACAAAAGCTAAAGAAAAAATTGTTTCAAGGATGTTAGACACAAGAACCGATAAGACCATGTAAAATACCTCTACTGGATGAAAAATTAAGAGAAACAGTTCTGTCCACAACTCTGTCTCACAATCACAATGGCCAATAGCCCATTTATACATTTGACATACTGTATCCCACAATTGTTATTGATATATATAGTTTCATTGCCCTGAATTGTCTTTCTCTGCAACTTCTGACAGCACATCAACGTTAACTTTGTAAAATGGAATTTGTTAAATAAAAAAAAAGTACACATTTTGTTTGAATGAGTATGTAGGGCACACATCCACCTCACCATTAAGTGCAATGACATGCAGACAATGCATTCTCTCACAGGTAACTGACATTTGTTCATGTAAATGGGGCGGCAGTGGCTCAGTGGTAAAGCGGGCGCTAGAGCGGGTCGTCCTATGATTCAAGATCGGCAGTTCGATTCCTGCTCCCACCCAAAAAAAAAAAATACCCGGATGTGAGCTGACAGTGGGAGGTGTCAGCTCACCTCCGGAGCACTGCCGAGACACCCTTGAGCAAGGTGCCGTCCCCTTTACAAATTGCTCATTTGAGGCGCACCAAGAAGGAGCTGCCTGCCACTCTACCTCCCTTGCATGCCTACAGGCCCCCTTGTGTGTGGTTATGTGTATTACAGGGGCCTGTACACACTAATATGCATGCGTGTGATTGAGACTAACAAAAAAAACTAGACTGTGCGTTCTTAATTTTCCTTCGGGGATTATAACAGTGTATAAAATTAAGTTAAATTAAAAAAATTAAATGAACATGGATTTTACAATTTGCGGGCAGACAAATTGTCAAATATAAGTGTTGCTCTTTAAAATAAAAATTTAAAATCTATTTTGAAGCAAATAAAATAATCAGTGAAGTTGAGTGAACATGAGAACTTTTGACATGGGTTGTCAAATCAGTCTTCCTGTTTTCCAAATGCATTTCTGTGTTTGCATCTGAGTTTGTCTGAGAACAAATATATTCCATATCGAACATTTACTTAGTTATTATTTCATTTTCCAATTGTGATGTTAAAAGTATGAACTTGTATTTTTTATATATTTTCTGTGGACTCTGGAATTTAGAAATCCCACTTCATCCTGCGAGTACAGCTATTTTGCATTTTTATAGTATTACACAAATTATACAAGTACAGACCTCTATAACATTATCATTTATAATGTTATAGAGATTTGTATAGTATAGTATACTATAGTATACAGTAGTTTGTATAGTATAACACAGCAGAGCATAGCATGGTACTATAGACAATCCACAACAGTATGATGTTTTAATGCAGCATTTAGAAACATGGATGGTACATTAGTGTCATATATAGTATAGTACTATTCTTGGCAATTTAAGAGCATCATGTATCTAATATGGTATGGAAACCAAACAATCATTTTGCATATTGGGTTGTGACTACCAAGCAGACTTCAGTTTGCTTTTTATCTGACGGCTTGTCTCATTTGTATAATTACTCGTTGCTTAGTCCAAACAAGAAAATGTCAAGAGATTAATATAAAAAATATTAATCTCTTGATATTTTTCTTCTCTTGACATGCAATAATTGATGTGCTGTATATTACAGATTATGGCACTTTAGGACCCCATCATTTCTACTGAGTGCCTCGGTCAGCTGGATGAAGTAGCTCTGCTTTGTTTCCTTATAAACACCATGTGCTGAAGCCTCTCGGTGAGACGAAACTGTTATGATCTTGGCATGTGCGTGTATCTTTTGCTGCCACTTTTCTTAGCCAGGAGATCAGAAAGAGAGAAGAGGATGCTGGAACTTTCATATATTATGCATAAGTAAGACATCAATAGTTAAATAGTGAGAAATGCAAAGTTAGACAATATTTTTAATATTTGTACCTTGACATAGGATAAAACGCTTGCACAAAAATTGTGTGAAGGAAATTCAAAGATATTTACTGTGTTACATACAATTTCTTCCAGTCTCCACAAACGCAGGAAAGCAAACGCCATGAACTTCACACACTACAAAATGTAATTGTTGTAATTTTTCTGTGAAATTGTGTATTTTTGTTTATTTCATAAAGGATTATTCTTGACGCAATTGTTTACTACTAATCAGACTGTTACGTCACGACACACCCCTATATGGTGAGGAGACAGCTGGATGCTCAGCACAAGACTGACAGACACCTCGACCAATGGGAGCTGACACTATTCCAGAGAAGAAGGCTGTGATTGGACCATTCGGGGATTATATAGTAAGCATATATATCGCTGTCGTGCTGTCGTGGGGGCGGGACTAAACAGAGGTGCAGTCCAACTATGTTAATACAAATCTAAAAAACTGGATTAACGGATTGTCTGCTTACATTTGTGTTCGCATGGACTAATGTAAGTTACTTTAGCTTTTCCTGTGCATTTGACAATGTCCCGTGTAGGGAGGGCAATCACAACACTGTAATAGCAACGTAATTTTACTCTTCCCCGGTTACGTTTTGCTGATAAACGCTTTCGGGCCGACTGGCACACGCGCGTTTCTTGCCAGCAAAGTGTGCTGCTGGTTACGTAGCGTTAGCTGTTGTTCTCCGCAATGTTTTCCCAGCCAGCCGAGGCGTAGTGCCGTGCCAAATTCCATCTAATCGACTTTTGTTGTTTTTTTTCCTTAGGTGTGACAATTGTGTCTACAATGTGTATGTAATAAAAGGACTTTTCCTTTGTAACTGCTTATGCTACTCGCCTTTTTATTAGCTACTGTCAGCGATATGTCTACTCGTGCAGAGAGGAGACAGTTCGACCGCCTTTAAAAAGACCGTATTACAGTACTATTGAAGTGGCTCTTTGGCTGCCTGTGTTGGAAACTGTACCGAGCCCAGTAACACGACCATATACAATAAATGTTGAGGATACACCCCCGGTTCGATTCAGATTTAATCGTTACAGTATCCACAGTGGATTCGTGTTTGGAAGAGTGTGAATTGTAGAAGTTGAAAGTTTTGTGTGAAGTGCTGCACAAGTCAACTCATGTGTCCCAGGAGTGATTCGCGAAAGCGCTAAAGTCAGATGTGTTTACCCCTGATTGAGCAACGCAACCGATAAATTTCCAGATTTATTGAGTGACGTTAGACGCAACAGAATGTCCATGCAATAAATAACGGGACGTCATCGGGGCTCAATCGTTACCCAGTTGCCCCCCCCCCCACCTCCTCCGGACTGACCGTTAGATAGCCTCACTCCTCCTTTCTTCTCTGTTGACAGTTTGGTTTTATACAAAGGAAAACTTTTTCAGCTTGGGGAAATTGTTAAAAAGCGGCGTCCCACTAGCTTGGAAAATTTCTCGACCAGGGTCCAACATTTGGGGCCCTGCTCTGCAGCTGCATGAAGTGAAGCTGGGTCACGTTATGCCACATCAGGTAAGAGCGTTCACCAGCCTGGTTGTGTGTCAAGACACTCACCGACGGCGCGGTAGCATGTCATGTTATGAGCTAGCTAAACCCCAGCAGTAAAAAAAATAAATAAATAAAAAAAAAATCCCCGTCTGACTCTTTGTTTCCTCGCTGCGCTGACGTGCTTTGAGGCCACATGGTATTTCACATTACGGATTCATTCAGCATTTCAGCGCTGCTTCGACATGAGCCACGTCGCTGATGTGTTGTGTGTAGTGTTATTGTTAAAGGCGGGTGCTTCCCTCCACATTCCACATGCATATGCTTGGCTGACTGCAGCAGGGCCAGCGCTCCAGTCCCTTCTATCTCAGAGACGTCGATTGGAAAATAAACCGACATGGAGGCTATTCCACAGCAAAGCCATTTTACCCTTAGCCTGCAGGCTGGCGAATGGACGTTCTGACGTGTTTTCAGAAGTGCATGGAGGTGTTGCATGCCTTCTGTCCTGGAGGTCATCGGTCTGTGGAGGAGGCAGCTTCTCGTTGCAGGACGAGACAAAGGGAGAGATTAGCATGGAGCTGAGTTGAGTAGAAAGGACTGGAGTTACTGGTCACAGCGTTTTTGTGTGACTTTTGGGCCCTAGAAAGACTGGATAGATGGTTGAAATAAAAGCAACTATTTGTCAGGACATATGAACTTGTGCGCTGGCTGTTTTTTTCCAGACTGTACCTTTCACTTTGAGGGGGGGAGTTATAGTAAACATCAGTCTGATTGAAGAAATAATTTGGTCTTGATTATTTTTAGAATAAAGGCCTTCCTTTACAGGAAATTTATTTTCCTCAATATTTCTGTTCAGGTTGCTACTTGATCAAAATAATTTTTTTTTTTTACACATACAGAGATCAGTTTCTTCTTCCTCACATTCTCCCACAGTCTCTATTTTTCATATTTTTTCTTCATAAAAGATTTATTGTTTGTAAGGTGTAGAGGTGCAATTTCACAAACTGTTTTAGTCTCCTTTTCCCATGTCTGTTTCATTATATAAGCAGAAAGTTGAGGTGGCTCCTGGAGGTTTGATGAAAAGACAACGTGAGGTTTGAAAGTTTTTATTTTACCAATTAGACAATACATAATTTTTTCTGCTGTGAGTTTTGTTGCAGTACTTGTATGCTTGTATGTTTGCTTTTACTTGACCTGCTGTAATTTTGCTGTATTGCTGTTTTGCAGCGTTGTTAGTAAACACTCCGTACTACAACCCGCAATAACGTGTCTCACATTCTGTTACTGTTGGATAAAAACCCTTGAATTTCTCATCTTTAGTAAAACAGGCTGGTTTTTCTCATCGCCTCAAATTTATGGTGTCAGAGCAGTAGCTTAAAATCGTCTGGTGAATCTTTGGACGCAGTTTTTGTCAGTTTTTTGAATCTGGTCATGTGTGAAGTTGAGAGATTTATCTGAAAAGGTAAAAATGCTGTATGGAACTGTGTTGTTTCCTTCATCTAAAGGATTTTCCTACCTATCTATTCAGTGGGATACAAAGAATTTTTTGCTGTACTGAGGTGCCAGGTGTAGTACATTGTGTTCAGGACGTTTGGGGAGTTATAGGAGGGTTGAAAAAGGATGAGATGCACAGGGGCCTCAAGGTGCTGCACAGTATTTTGAAGGAAACTAAAGGAAATATGGATTCCTGCATGCATGCATGCAATTGCACACACAAACACACATTCATACATTCTCACCATACTTTCACGTTTGCACACTGACACACTTTGTCGCCCAGAGTTACAGTAAGTGTGTTAAGTGTTCCTGTTGTGTTTTTAGAATTTAAAATTGGAGCTGCTTTCAAAGTGCTTTGTCTGACAACGTTCATTGCGACTCAGACACAGCATGAATTACACTCCCAAGCCTGTTCTTTACATCTTGTGTTTCCAAAGTGATCTCAGCAGCAGATACTCGGATAACACTGAGTAAATATAAGGTGAGTCTTTCGTATGGATTGACAGTTTATGGCACATGTGTCAAACTCGAGGCCCGGGGGCCAAATGTGGCCCGCCACATACTTTTATGTGGCCCGCAAGAGCATAAAGGTGTCTAAAAATAAATAGGTCAAAAGTGTGCTTTGAGCAAAACTACATTCCCCACAATGCAGTAATTAAGCCTATTTTAACTTTGACAAAAAACGTTTTGAACAAAGTTAATGTCCTAACTTGTGTTTGATGTTATTTTTATTTATTCAATTGGATAGTTTGATCTTTGAGCTTTGTGAGTTTCATAATCTGACAAATTAAAAGGATTTATAAAAGAGAAACAAACATATATTTTATGTGAAACTGTAATGTTTGTAACTTGGATAAGTAATAAATTCAGTTATTTAACGATAAGGAGTAGTTACATTTGTTTTACATTATATTGAGTTATATTTAGTTACATTTATAAGTTACATCTTGTCCTTTGAGGACAGACATTATGCTGATGTGCCCTCTGCTGACAATGAGTTTAACACCCCTGGTTTATGGTATTATCAAAGCAAAACTGTACCAGTATGGAAACTAATGTGATAAGTTAAATGTCACGATTGACTGATTATTTCTCTGGTCTGTGAAAGACCGTGTAATTTCAGTCCAAAGTGTAAACAATTGGGAGGATAATGCATCCATTTAGATGTTTTTATGCACATAAATGCCAGAAACCAAGGGTTTGTAGTGTGACTGAATGATGTTCTTTGCACTTGTCAGGAGATTTGAAATGCAGTTGTGTTTTTTCTTTTGTTGTTGCTAGATTTGGCCAGATCCTGATTCATAATGAAAAAAGAGAAACATATGTGACTGAATCTCAGTTGAGCAGAACCGTGAATTTTGACAACTATGTGGTCAGCACTGAAGCGCTGAAAGAATGCTCTTGTAAAAGAGAACATTTCTGCAACACAAGTAGATGGATAAAACATTGTACATCAGAATTTGATCTTTTTTATTTTAGACAATGCTGATGCATTGAAATATGCCTGGATCAGTTGTCTTTCAGATATTTATGGCTGGGACACAGGATATTTCTAGTACTAGGTCTCAAACACAGCAAGAATTTTTACCTCCGCGCTCTATTAACAGGTAATAAATAACCCATGGAAATAGCTAAAGAACTATGGAAGTTCATTTCTAATTAGAAGGGAAGTAGGAATAAACTTAAATATATTTAGTTTTTTAATCTTCTTCCTTCATTGTAATTGTTGATTGAGGCAGTATTTCATTACTGTTGTCTTTTCGCCTGAGTTTTCTCTTTGTCAAACGATGGTGTTTACACAAATCAGTTTCTCTTCTGCTCATTTCAAACAAAACTGGTCACTCCCTGCATGGTAGTGCCCCCATCCACCCCCCCCCCCAAAAAAAAGAAAAGATCTGACACTCAGTGTTTACAGTGGCACAATGCAAATGTGTTCATGAGCTGTCCAGATGTTCAGTCACTGTTGTGAAGAGTAACAGAGATTGATATGCATTTGTCTGCTTTATGAGATTCACATGCAGTTGACAGCTCCTTTATTTTCTACAGCCTCTCTTTGCATCTTTCCTTCTTTTCCTTAATTTGAACAGGGGCTAATGGATTCCTTATGAGAGGTAATTTTGTAGCCACAGCATACATTTAGTAAATCCTGTGGTGTTGTGGCGTGTGTGATTAGAGTGCGCCCTCGTTACTCGCGGTTAATGCGTTCCAGGAACCACACGTGAATAAGGAATTCTGCAACACAGCAAAAAACTATTTATCTTATTATTTCCGATAATTCAAACGTTTATGAAGCCTCCCCATACTGATATTAAACCACATTATATCTGTATTACCTTTTCCCACACTCTTATCAACTGTTTAAAGCACTGTTGTGCCTCACAGAAGTGCACTGCGTTGCAAGACTCACGGAACATAATACACTTCTGGATGTCGTCAGCCAGTAGAATACGCGTACGGTATCACGTGACTATGAGGTGACTAAGAGGCGATGAGGTGAAGTTGCGCGTGGTGATGCGTGAATGCGCAAGGGATTACTGTAGGTCTTTTTTGAAGCCTTTAAAGCGCTTGGTCATGTGAACATGTGAACATAGCTCATCCCACATCTGATTGAATTGGAAGTTCTCAGAGTTCATCATCTAAATAAATCAGTGGTGTTGATCAGTGGGATAAACCAGAATGGTTACATGGTTTGTACAGCATGTCGTGTTCAGGGATTGCTTCGTAAGTCAGTTTGGTTGGTATCGTACATCTGTTTACAAGTACACTGAATCTGTATTTTGTTTGCAGAGGCTTGAATTTTCAGGCAGTCTTTTTATTTCAAATTTTTTAAAATGAATACAATGTTTAACATTTTCATTACATTATACCATTAGGACAAAATAGTAAATTCTATGCAGGTATACCAGACTTCACCTTTCCAGAGAACAAAATAATGGCTCAACAAATTGAAAATCAGCATCAGACTGTTTGTACAGAGGACACCTGACCACCTGAAAAATGTGGATTAAAATAACACATGGAACAACAATGACCTGATACAAGAAGCATGTATTGCTCAGATACTCAGTGAGCTTTTATAAATACAGACGTCTGCGTCATGTGCTCTATTTTGAAGTGACCAATCAAAGATGTTTTGGCATAATGAAACTTTGTAACAGTTCTTCATTCTCTCTGTGCAACAGAAATGTAATTTCAGTTGTAATTACTATCATTTCATACTAATTTTGTTTAGAACGATGTTTAAAGAGTTGGGAGCAGCTGGAGAAACTGTTTTACTCTTCACTTACCCTAGTTAAGTGGACTCAATTTAAGCAAGCGATGAAACACACTGATGCAACATGTACAAATCCAGAGCAGAATAAACAGCCAGTGTGTTTGACTGTTATGATGTTATCATTGCCACAGTTCATATTGTAATGTGTCTCCATCAATAATATGCAAACATGTAGTATTAGTGTCATACTCAGGTTTCTGACATACACTAACTCACTGTTAGAGCAAAGTACTGTAAATGGTATGTTGGTAAGGAATTTGGGTATCTGTGTTAGCCCCAATAAAAATGCTGTCATAGAAGGCATTGGAATTAAGCTCTGTAATCTCCAACAATAACTTTGCCAAATGCACAATTAATTACATGGTGTCAATGAAGTTCTTCACTCAAAGTTTCCTTCACTTAGAATCTTTTTAATTGGAATCAGACTACAAAACTCCATGCTAAAGATATTTAAGTAAGCAGCCAAAAGTCTATTATAGCCTTCATTTCCATCTGTGTGGATGAGAAAGACTCAATTTCCATTGATCTAAAATAAGGCCTTTTAATTATCTTTATTGAGAGTTAACTTGAATGTGTTTTATTGCCACACTAAAAGCAAGACTGGCTCATTAGTGCGGCCACTCATGAAACTGAGTGTGTGTGTGTGTGTGTGTGTGTGTGTGTGTGTGTGTGTGTGTGTGTGTGTGTGTGTGTGTGTGTGCATGTGTGTGTGTGTGTGTGTGTGAAGTGATCTCCCGTTGACTTTCAGTAGTACAATCATGTGTGATCTTGAAGTGACCAGAGTTGTTTTCTGTTTTGGGATTATAAACTATAAGTATCATAATCAATTCTTACAACATATTAAACATCTTCATGTAACGGGAAAGAGCATGGCAGAGAATTATCCACTCTTTCTGCTATTCATCTTGGTTCTTTGAGGGTGGTTCCATATCCTTCTGTTCATTCTTGTGGTTAGTAGCTGTTTCCAGTGGGAGCAATCAGCTCTGCAGACACTGTGGGTGTCCTGTTGACATGAATGTTTTTATCATATGATTTGCTTGTAGTTACTCTAGTTCTTGTCTGTACTCAAATGTCATAACTGGCATGTCTTTCTTATACCTTATGTAATTATGCCAAATGCATTTTTCACTACTATGAGCAGATTCTAACTAAACTCCACTACCAACTTTAAATTGTTTCTCCCTTGTTAGTTTACGTGTGTAAGTTTGAACTTGTTTTTATTTAAATTCGTTTATGAGATACATGATTAATCTCATTACTTTTGAAGCAGACTTTTCTTCTGGCTTCCATCCATTTAAAAAAAGTTAATCTTATGACTTTCAGAATAACCTCGGGGTGGTTAGTTTTGTTTAATAAGAGGATTACACAGAAACTACTTGATGGTTCTGAACATTTCAAGATGGGACTTTTTAACGGTAATTTTCAATTACACATAAACTGCTTGACACATATAGCATGGATATTAAATTACAAAACAGCAGGTGGGACATGTACCACAGAAGAAACCATTTTTTTCACAGTGCATCTGTGTAAAGGACTTATACATAGCCTTGTTCAGCATTTTTATCAGGTAGACATTTATTAAATTACAAAATGTCATGAAATGTGATGGAAGAGTGGGGCATGAGCTAATAAGTAAATCCATATCCATAATTATTTTCTCTCTATCTTCAATAGTGAACCCTGAGGAAAGCCATTTTTTTCCACAGAACTATTAACATAATAAATGAAACTTCTAATACACCGTTTCCTTCACAATCATAGCCTAATTTTACTTACATCAGAGCAAATAAATTATTTTTTCGCATTAATGCTCCGCTCATATTTCTGTTAAAGATCGAACGCAGCCAGTTACGGATGGATGAAATTGTAATGTAAATAAATTTGTTGACTTTAAAGGGGTCCTATTATGACAAACACATTTTTTCAGGTCTCTAGATATACGAAGTGGTCCTCCATAACCTGACCAAATCCCAGAATCTGGAAAACAAACGCTTCCTGCATCAAAAGATATTTGGAATCTTTTGGATTCATTGCTGGACAGAATCAAAAACGATCGGATTCAAAAAGCACCGAACCTTTTGTCATCTCTGGGATGATTGATAGAGTAAATTGACCTATCCTGAGTCATTGTTGATTGTCCACCTGGATGTGGATGTGTGTGTATGCATGCGTGTGTGTGGTTCATGATATATGGGACAGTGTGTGATAACGTAGCAGCGAAGTTACTGAAAGTTAAAAAAGTTCTAGACTATGCTGATCGATCGATCTGTAATGTGGACGCGTCCAAGTGGCCCATGCAAACAAAACGCATGAAAACATGAGGGGGAGAAAGGGGTTGATAGAGGCAGCTCAGAGGGGGGAGGGTGGTGGTGGCAGAGAGCTCACAGACACACCCATCAACACCGTGCGTTTCAAAACGGAAGTGATTTTAACCGTATTCACTCAAAGATATTGAGGACCACGGATCGCTTTGGGGCAAGACATTTCAAATACAGTGTAGTTGGACATCTGGCATTTGAATGACATGAATTAACAAAAAGCATAATATGGGACCTTTAATTAAAAAGACTGCTGAGGTTTTGCATAGAACATGCCACCGTGTGGTTACATGTTTTAGTAATGATTTACATAAAGGGGTGTAAATGCTTCTTGAAATGTTCTGGAATTGTCCCATAATGAGGAGGAACCATGAAATACTCTCAGCTGAGGTTCGGCTTCTTTCTCCTTCTTGCTCATTCTTTCTGTGTCTGTCTGAGGCCCAGTTTAAGGGGCTTTTATGTGAGCCACTAACCCACCTTCTCAACAATTTTTTCCCCCTCAATTCCTCAATTTCTCTTTCCTGATGCTACTGTAATCCAGACAGGAAGAGACAACCCCCTGGAGGGGATTGGTTGTGGATCCACTGGCCCCCCATATTAGGCTCTATCCATTTCATCCTATTTGTGAGCCAATAGAAGTATTGGGATGATCTGCCACTGCATGCATACAGTCACTTAAAGGTGGTAACCATCAATATCATTTATTCCACATGCTGTGGACTTCATTCATCGAAGTTTTTTATTGTTGTTTATAAAATAAAGTCTCAAAAGCAAACGTCAGGCATCCCATTTTCACAATATAACTGTCAAATCTAACAATAACCACAAGTCCTCTTGTGGTTATGGTTAACACAAGGAAAAATACAGTTTTATATTCTGTATGTAGTTTACGTAACACAACACAACACAACACAACAAGACTTCGCATTCCTTAAGAACACATTGCTCCATATAGAATTTTTTCACGCCCGTATCAATGCCAGCACTCTTACCTGAAAAATATATTTAATGATTAGCTTCTTTATTCATCTTTTAAATGACCAAATGTACTGGAGTGTGGAAGTTGGAAGACCTGTCAACAACCTCTCTTGTGTCTTTTTATCTTATTTGTTTAATGTTCCATGATGAACCGTGGACAAACTAGATTTGACAGCTTTATGTCTGGATTTGGATTTATATTTGGTCTTAAACCAGGTCCCGTTAGAATTAAAAATGTCTTGGAATGTCCTGGAAAACTCCTGAAAATTGGCTGTTGTGTCCTCTTTGTAAATCTATTAAACAAATGGAAAGCTCTGCTCAACATTCTTGTCTCAGTATGTGAGTTTATACATTTTAACTTGTATTTTGTCTTGTCCTGGAATTGCCACTGTACAAATATTGCAAAAATCTGTGCAAATATTTGTAAAAATGTTAGCAATCAGATATTCAGAATTTTCCAGAGACAGCGAATTAATGTAGTGTGAGTGAAATTTTACTTCTCCTAATAAAGATTTGATGTAAATGTTTCACTTCATTCAGTATCATAAAAAATAGTTTAAATTTCTTTTCAATATTTGGAATCTGTCTTTCAAGTGCTTGTGTGGAAATGCTTATAACTTTTGTAACTATAAAACCTATCCAGGGCAAATAAAATGAGAATATACAGTAAGTTTCAGTAAGTATGTGGTTTGAGGCAGTTCTTCAAGGTGATTCGTCCATTCCATCCATTTTCTTCTGGATAATGGTGTCAGCAGGTTAAGTTCAGTGTAAATGTTGCTCTCTCCAGCAACACTTTCCTACTCATCCCTCAGGATTCCAGGGTGTTTCTAAGCTGGATGAGATAATATAATCTCTTCAAAACTTCGAAAGGGAGGTGCCCTTTGGAATCTATCCTGTTTAACATTTTTCACTTTGTCATATTCTGTTCTGGGTAGCATGGTGGCGCAGTGTTTAGCGCTGTCGCCTCACAACACGGCGGGTCTGGGTTCGAGTCCTGCTCTGTGTGGAGTTTGCATGCTCTCCTAGTGTCCGCGTGGGTTCTCTCCGGCTTCTTCCCACCTCCAAAAGTATGCGCTTCAGGTTGATTGGCCGGTCCCAAATTGCCCGTAGGAGGTGATTGTGTGTGTGTGCATGTTTGTATGTCTTTGTATGTGGCTCCGCGGTGCATTGGCGTGGTGCCCGGAGTGTCCCCCGCTTCACGCCCTATGCCAGCTGGGATAGGCTCCAGCTCTCCGTGACCCGATACGGCGGATACAGCGGCGGTACATGAAAATGTATGTATGAAATGTACATTCTGTTCTACATTTGTATCGCTGTAATCTTTTGCTTCCTCCTTGTTTCTTACATTTTTTCATCAATTGTTGTTCAACACCTGTGAAATCAAAGCAGAGTCCAACTCCGGCTTCTATTTTTGGTTAATGTGCTCTGCACACCTCCGGATGTGCACCTCCATTATGCATTACTATGGAACTCTGGCCTTGCGCTAGCCGATTGCCACTACACGATAGGCAAAGTAAATTCCAGAGTGGCTACAAGGTTTTTAGCCAGTGTAGCCACAGTGGCGTTCTTATTTTTAGGAAAATAAGGCTAAAACTTACAACTGTTTTGGTGGACTCGCGAAAATCCCCGAGCGATAACACAAGAAAACAAACTTTTTCTCTCGCTCTTTTTTCTCTCTCTTTCCAACGCTCGCCGGTGCGCCGCACTGCGCCGCTGTCTTGGACACAGAATGTGGCTTTTTGTGGCTTACACAATTCTTTTACACTGAACCACAGTGGCTTAGTCATACTAGCTCCTAGTGCAAGCCCAGGAACTCAAGTACACTATGAACTAGAAGGCCACTCGGAGCACAGTCCTCCATCAAACACAAAGGTTCTTAACTTATTTAAATCAAAGTCCAAAATCTCACAAGATACATTTCCTATTAAAATCCCACATTCTTCATGGGAAAGTCATGGATTAAGTTCGTTATCTCCAAAAGTCAGTGGTTCCTTTGATGGTGCACTCTTCCGCGAAGTTCAGTGAAAATCCATCAACTACTTTATGCTTAATTACTACAACTCCATTATCTCCCATACTTATTTAAACTCAGTAAAAAGCAATTTTAATTTAAGATTTACTTGACAGGGAGTAACTGTGAGTCATCAGTGAAAGAAAGATAATTTGTCACCTTCACCCACAATACCAGGTTGCATTTTGAAGTCTGCATTACTGAGTAAAACGTGATAATCTTAGGAGAAGGAATAATCCAGTATATCCCAGGAAAGGTGTACATCAGTTTCTCCTGAGTTGTGGGAGTTTTGTACTTGTTGTTGGGGAACAGGATGGACAATGAGATGTTTTGTTGTGGGGTTTTGGGGGGATGGGGGGCAGGAAAGTCAGAAGACAGAGCAGACTCTGCTGAGTGGAGTGAACTCAGGTACTTCATTTTTATTCTGTGACTAATTATAAGATGTCACATCCCGAAGGCAGCTGCCATTTAAAAAATATCCAACCTGAAACAAAAAATGACTTGAACTATTCATTCTTTTTGTAACACAGGATTTTATGGACAGAAAACAATAATAGTGGCATTTTCTGTCCATTATATGTGTGTATTTAATATTGAATGAAAAGGCATAGACTGAATTGACCAAATAGAACAGAGATGAATGTACATTAATGTGTTTGTTTATGTCATCTTCATTACTTTGCCTCAGGCAACCAAAGTATGTTTTATTTGCACCCTTGTCCGCTGGTAAATGATTACATAATAGGTACTATTCAACAAAGCTTTCCCTGTTTTGATTTGCTTTCTAAATACCTGTGTTTCTAAATACCTGTACTTTCTATAGGAATTTCAAATAACTTCTGTAATCCTACAGTAATTACAAAGATTATTTCACAAAGGTTGACCATCTCATTTGTGGCTGCTGTGAGCTTAATGGATAAATGATTATACTGCAGACATGTATTCTGCTTTGTGCTTGGTTTTCAGGCAGGAATGGTTTACAGTTAAAATCAAAGAAAGCCCTTGCCACCAGAGCAGATCTCAGAAATGAAAATTCACACTGAAAATCATCCCAGAAGCTGAAGAAAGGATTCCTTTGCTGACAAGCTCACTGGTGTGAGCTGTTGGCAGTCTTAAGGTTTCGACCACACTAAAAGGAAATAAACTGTCATCATTCTTGTTTACCCATTACTTGCAGTTGTGCTATCATTAACTTAGTTCCTGTGCTGGCCTAAAGTATGTCAGAAATTAAGAACAACAAAAAAGAGCTTAGATTAGATTTTAATATATTTTAAAAAATATACACATTTATCAGAGATTTTTTTTTCTTTTTCTATTAACATAGCTTCAGTCTAACAGGATATACTGGGGACCACAAGTTGAAGTTCCTATATTTTTGTTTACTGTACAGTCTGTATTTCTCTGGCTACTTGCAAATGACCTATTTTCCCCATCACTTCGTTGCTCTCACCATCCAATCTTTGTTCATAAGCATGATGTTGACACAGATTTGTGTATACAGTGCAACCTCATTACTCACAGTTACATGTAATGCGTTCCAGGAACCACACCAGAATAACAAATTCTGCGGTATAGCGATGAACTATTTATCTTATTATTTATGGTAATTTAAACGTTTATGAACCCTCCCTATACTGATATTAAACCATCTTCTGTCTGTATTACCTTTTCCCACACTCTTATTGACTGTTTAAAGCGCTTTTGTATCTCGCGGAAGTCCGAGACTCAGGGAACGTAGTGCACTTACGGATGCCATCAGCCAATAGAATGCACGTACGGTGTCATGTGACTGCCCACCAAAATTCCGCAATAGGTTAAGTCGCGAGTGTTAATGCATGACTGTGCAAGGGCGCACTGTATATGCTTGAATATGTTGTTCAGCCTATTGTTTCTGCGACATGCTTCTCGTTGAGTTTAACAAATAATGATATGGATAACTTTTACATCAATATGCGTGATCCCATGCAAGACATCACAGGCTTAGGTGGCTTTCTCGCTACAATGCAAAATGTGTGTCGGTGACAATAAACCCAGTGTGTGTGTCACATGGAAATGCGTATGTTTGTAACTTTGGCCTGTGTGTGTGCTGAAAGCTGACACAGCTGTTTCACAGTATCACAACTGTTTCTCCACACTATCTACAATTTCACTCCATGGGTCTCGTCTAGTCGACTCCTGCCACTTTTCCTTTTTCTGTCTGTCCCCCCACGTTGTTGCACAAATTGACTTTGTCTGCAGCCCACACTCTAAATTACTCCTGTAGTGAGAACTCAGGAACTAATTATCAGATTCAAAACAAGTTCTAATGGAATTTGAGAATTGGATTGGGTTCTCAAGAAAAACCTCACATTTTCTGTGGGAGATTTCACTGAAACTTTATCATAATTTTTAAAGAATCTCTCTTTTTTAAAGAGTCTATTGTTGCTTCAACAAAAGATGGATTTTAAATTTATGTTAACCATTTAAAATTTGAATTTTGTGTTAAATTGTAAGGCTGGAAAAGTTGATAGGAAGAGGGTGTGTAAAAAAGTGTTCAGGTTATCAGCTCGAATATGATCTTACCCAGTCAAACTCACTGTTTAGTTTAAGGCAGGGGTGTCACACTCATTTTCACCGAGGACCACATCAGCTTAATGGCTGTCATCAAAGGGCCAGATGTAACTTATAAATGTAACTAAATAATAAAATAAATTTAACTCCTTAATGTTAAAAAACTCTGAATTAACTTATTCAAGTTACAAACATTACAGTTGCACAGAAAAAATATGTTTGGTTTTTGCTCTTTTATAACATAAATCCTTTTAATTTGTCAGGTTATGAAACCCACAAAACTCCATCAATGAACTATCAAAGTGAATGAAGACAAATCACAATACATCACCCCTTTGAAGCGGGATGTAATAACGTCAAACACAAAGACATTAATTCTATTCCAAACGTTTTTGTCAAAGTTAAAATGGGCTTGATTACTGCATGGTGGGAAATGTATTTTTGGTCAAAGCAAAATTCTGACATATTTATTTTTATACACTCTGACCTTTAATGCTCTCGCTGGCCACATAAAATGATGTGGCGGGCCCCATTTGGCCCCCGGGCCTTGAGTTTTACACATGCAGTCCACTAATGACAAAATGTTGGCATAACCTGTCTACAGAATGTCTGCATATTGCGGTGTTGATGTTGAAATCTTAATTTCTACAACCATAGTGGCTACGGACTCATATCTCTTTTATTGTGGATGGTAGGTTATTTCATTGCAGTGCTATTTTCAATGACAGTCTAAATACTATAAAGACCAGAGTCTGGGTCCTGCACTGAGTTTCTTCCTCAATGAGGGAGTTTTTCCCCGCCGCTGTCCCTTATGCTTGCTCTGGGGGGTTCTGTTGGGTTTCTCTGTCTGTTAAAGCACTTTGAAATGTCTGATAACGTGATTAAGTACTAAATAAATAAAGTTTGATTGATAGATAATAAATACTTTCTTGCAATGGCCAGACAGTGTAATGTAGCTGCTCCACGTGAGTTTCCTGATCTTAATCCAACAAAATATTTTTCAGTAGCTGAAAAAATATGTTTTCAAGAAGTCAAAGGAAGTTCTTCATGATGAACAGACACTTAGAAAAAGCCTAGAAATTTTTATGTTCTGCCCTTATTCCTGGCCTTTTAGAATGTCATGTTCCACATGTTGCACTTTGATCATTGAAGGGAAGCTTGGTACTACTGAAGTGATACTCAGTGTGTTTGAGTCGTTCAACCCCCATTTACAGACTGAGAGGCCCCTCCATTGGCTGGGAGCCAGAGGCAGCAGGGAGGTGAGGTATTTTAATTTACCTTGGCCAGGAAAGGAGATTGTTAGCACCAGAGTGAATCACACAATGGAAAGAAGTTTTGTGACAGTAGAGATGCCATCTGATGAACTGTTGGTGACATATCTCATGAAACCTGTGTGTTCTGATACTTAAAATTAACACAATAGCTTTGAAACTGTAAGGATTGGGAGAAAGATTTGACTCACCTGTGTTGCTTGGTGCTGTACTCTAAATGAGAAAAATGAAGACCTTGGATTATTTTCAATAGTAGTACCTTTTTGACACTACATATATTTACCTCTGTGTAGCTAGATAGGTGTCTATGCAGTGTCCTCGTCATTTGGCCCTCGACCCATGAGGTGTTCTGATAGTTTTATGTAAATATATGAACTTTTAGAGTATTCACTATGGACCCTAAGAAAGTGACGGAGAAATGAGGAAAAGAAAAGAAGAAAAGAGTTTTTTTGTCCGTACAAACAAAGCAAGAGATAATAGAAAAGCATTAAAAAGGGATGCGTTTGGTTGATCTCGCCAAAGAATATGGCCGTAATGCATCTATACAATCGCCACGTTATTAAAACAAAACAAAGTTTAAGGACTTTAAGGTGCCATGTGGGTGATTGGAGAAGTTCAAAAGGAGGGCTGGAATTAACTTTGTTGTTCAGCATGGTGAGGCAAGAGCGCATGAACCAAAGAGGGCAAAAAACAATGAGGACAGCAGTTAAAAGGTAAATGACCATCATTTTTATTCTTTAATCTATTCTTTGTTTTTTATGTTATTCACAACTCTCATTTATTGTGTAATAATCTAATTGTAACATGTATTTGTTACATGTTTTGACGCATTTTTATGCTTTATAAAACATTTATGTCTGAATTTTGGGGGGCTTGGAATGGATTAGGGCATTTGCATGGAAGACGCGTCTCTTCTTCCAAATTTTTCTACTGAAGAAATTTCTCCCAGAACCCATAAATTTCGAAAGTAGAGTTACCACTGTATTATCTAAAAACATTCTTTTCGGACTAGCTATCTGCTTCAGATTTCTGCTAAACTGAAATACAGTAGCTTAACTTTGGCAAAGACATTTATTTGTTTTGCACAGGCGCTGTGTCATCACCTGAAGACTCTTCAGTGTGGATGGCTCTGAACACTGTCACTCAAAGATGCTGTTTTAAACAATTGTGTTAAATTTCATAGTCAATTGAAATACATATGATGAGCACTGTCAAGCTCATTGGTAAACATTATTGAATGGGCCTTAAGAAAATTACTTTTTATTCATTAAAGACAAATACAGTTTTCTTGTGCCATGGTAAATTGGTTGTTCATCCATCATGACTCTATCAACATTCTTTGGTAAAGTGAAACATGAACACCAGGACTAATGGTAGCAATGCACATATTTGGATATAATCCAGTGCAATTAACAGCTGTCTAGTGATTATTTTTCAGTTTGGCCCGTCATCACAGAGCCAAATGTTTCCAGCTAGTGTGAATTGTAAAAATTTTCTTAAGATAAGCTGTGGAAAAAAGAAAGTGCTTGATCAAAGTGTCTGAATTATAATTTTCCTGGTCCTGAGTGCATTTAGCTGCCTTGGAATGTGCTTTTATTTCTTTGTACGACTGTAGTCGAATTCCAAATTCAGTGTATGTCTGTGCTTGCCTTTCTGAGTACACTAGTACCTAGAGATATGTTTCATTTGTTGATGGATCGCTACTCGTCAGTCGAACAAAAATATGGATAGAGTGACACCTCGTATTTCAACTAACTAGCAACTTGTACCTCAAGGCACTATACTTTATGTGTAGAGAATGACTGCAGAAATCAGGAGAGTGGTTATGTTTCCAAATGTATGCTAGTTTATTCAGGGAGGACAAACAACACCCACTATATCAAAACAGATTATATATCACACACGTGCACGCATCCACACACACACACACACACACACACACACGATCTCTCTGGTCGTCACATGGTGGTGTTTGTGTTTTTATTTTGCCAGAGCAGTAAATACACTGATACGCAGTGCACACATTAGATTACACACATCACTCCAGTGTGTCAGTCATACTGGAAGAAGAAAGCGATAAAGCACGACCAAACACCCACTCACGCTTCACTCTGACCCATAACTCCCTCATCCCACTTGTTTACTGTTCATCTGTTTACCGCAGTGAGGAAACTGCCACTCACAATGAGATCCTGCTTTTACATGTGGTGCTCCAAAATACTATTTTCAAAACAGACATCATGTTTGACAGATGTTTACTTTGTTGCCTTACCAGCGACTTCACTCACAAATCCTACTGTGACAGCTGCTGTACAGCAGAAATAAAAAGAGGACAGTCCATAAAGAAAAGCAGTGATATCCATTGATTTTCTTGTAGATGACACAACCATAATCGTCTCGTCTGCAGCAGCTTCTTCCACGTCATCAGTAGTCTGTAAAAATACAGCATTAAAGAAAAACATTGAAGTAACTGTACCTCAAAAGAATTATCACTTTGTCTAGCAAATAACGGAGGGATCAGTAATGTATTGTGGGACGGTTAAACCGTTTTGTAAATCAAATGGAATGTCTTTCTGCTTTTAAGAGCACTTTGTAATAATTTTGTATTTTACATCAGCTGTTTGTGGACCTTGCTCTTAAACAAGAAAAGAAAAGAATTTCCTAATTTGAATGCTCGTATTGAAGTTAACCTTAAGTTAGTGTGTGTATGTACTGTATGTACGTACAGACACACACACCACACGCACACACACACACACACACACACACACACACACACACACACACACACGTCTGAAATTTGTGACACAATTCACACAATTGTTAAAGACTTCAAGTTCTCAACACTCCATTTTGGTGTTTCAAAATGTGCCACACATTTTCAGTTGGACAACGGTTTAGTTTATATTTTTAGATCATGTATTAACAGGCTTTGTGGAATCTTTTTGATTTTAATAAAAAGCTTGTGACATGAATGCAATGTTGTTATTTTTGTACTGATAGGAACCACAACACAGAGTGGAGTTGACTGATTACTGTCCTTCAGCTTATCATTTGAGATTTAAGTCTAATATTGTTTATTGCAAAAGTTTTTCATCTACACCGATGGAATCAGTAGCATCAGGCTCATATTTTATCCCCCCGACTCAAACACCCTGAACCTCACCTCAGCCTGTCTTCTTTCCAGTTCTTCACCAGTGACAGGTGACAGGCATTTTGTGATGTGGGTTTTTTCCCTATTTATCTTTTATATATTATGCTCTTTGCAGCTGAGAGTGTGTTTGAGGTTCCAATTCATCCCTCTCCTTTTCGGTTCTAGGCATCCAATACTAACATAAGATTACATCAGTTGATAGTGGAAACAAAATCGACTACAGCTACATAACTTGGCAAGTAATCAGGCATAATAGGCATACCACCTCTATGACTCACACATGGAAAAAAGTGTCTTTGCTCCTCATTTCTGTCTTGTTTTTGTAATTTGAAAGGAGCGTGGATCAGTCCGTAGTCTCCAGTGTGCTGTCATACGCCATTGTGTGTTGAGGTGGTAGGGCCAGTAAAAGAGATATGGACCGTCGTAACAGACTCATCCGCAGAGCGGGCTCAGTGGTCGGGCTGAGCCTGCACTCTGTGGAGACAGTTCTGGAGAGCAGGACCATGTCTAAATTCAGGGCCATCATGAACAACACCAGCCACCCCCTGCACACCACCTTCTCCCAAAAGAGAAGCACCTTCAGCAGCAGACTGCTGTCACACAGCGCCTCCACAGAGAGGCTGAGGTCCTCCTTTGTGCCCCGTGCCATCAGGGGGTACAATGACTCTCTCAGGAGGAGCGGGGTGGAAGTGGCGGGGTCAGCATGCGGTTAAATGGATTTAATTTAATTTTATACTGTTTATATTTTAGTTATAGTTTAGTATATGTCCTGTTCATGCTGCATGTGTCTGTTAGTGTAGTGTATGTCTTGTGGTATGTCCTGTGATGTCAGTGTTTCTTTTTCTCCTGGTGTTTATCCAGTATTTATTCATTATGTAATGCCTGAACATTGGATATGTACAATTTCCTACAGGATAAATAAAGTATATATCTATCTATCTGTCTATCTATCTATCATCACATATTGATGTTGCCCATCTTGTGTGAATCTCATTTTGGCACTGTTTATTTACTTAACTTGTTTGTCAGTCTGCCCAGTCAGTTCCTAGAAAAGAGTGGTGAACACGTTGTTCACAGTATTGATGTCGATGTTTGTCACTGAAGTTTAGCTATATACAGGATGTGCTGGAGCTAACTAAAAAGGAGGAAGGGAGAGAGCTAGAGATGGAAGGACGGAGTAGAAGATGAGTCATTTTCTCTGTCAGACACTGTTGTTTTCCACTAAGGCATGTTATTTTCACTCTTAAATGGATGCCAGGTAGTGGGCGGAAAGAGTCTATATTTTTTTTTCACAATTGGTGTTATTTTATGATGAACGCAGCCTGTATTTAGTGTTTAAACTCAAATTTGTCTCTTTGTAACCCTCTTCTCAGTGTTTACATAAACCTAAACATGCATAGTGAAATTACTTGGCATAAGGTAAAAATAGGAGTTACATAGTAATGATTATAGTTGTTATTACATCAGTTTACCAGCTACCTAAAACTTTGATATAAGACAGATACAGAAATTTTTTTTGTATTTGCTGTAATTGGTTTGAATGATTTTTTTTAAAAACATTTTTATACATTTGGAGACTGTTGTTTTTTCAGCAACCCTTTATGTAAACTTCCTGTGATGTGTTTTTTGTAGTCTGTGGATTTTAAGGTTTTAATTTACATTGCGCCCTCGTTCCCCATGGTTAATGAGTTCTAGGAACCACGAGCGGTGGTAACTAATTCCGCGATAGAGCAACAAATTATTTATCTTATTATTTACTGTAATTTAAATGTGTGTGACCCTCCCCATACTGCTATTAAACCAACTTCGATATGTATTACCTTTTCCCACACTCGTGTCGACCGTTTAAAGCACTTTTGTGTCTCACGTAAGTCAGAGACTCACGGAACAGAGCGCACTTCCGGATGCCGTCAGGCAATAGAATGTGCGTACGGTATCACGTGACTGCCTCCCAAAAATATGTGTTGAGGTGAAGCACGAGCATTGATGCGCAAATGCGCGAGGGTGCACTGTATTTTGTTTTGTCATTTTGCTGTATAATTCTATTTAGCTACTTGAAAGAAGAGCATATTTTATGGCCTGAGAGTCCTTAAAAAAATCCAATATTTCTGACATTCAAAATGGAATTTCTATCCACTTGAAAAAGGCTTTGGAAAAGCGTATTGGATGTACAGAATCATGTGGCTATGAAGGAAGGCTGCTGATGCACTTGGGTTACTTTATAATTTCTTTTTATTATATAAAGCCAAAATAGTAGGGGTGAATGTGGCTCAGGTGGAGAGATAGTAAACAGTCATCTATGTCATCAGAATTTCAGTGGTTCAATTCTGAACCTGCTGTGGAAAAGGGGGGACATGTAACAAAAAAGTTCAACAATGGGGCCAATCCATAGGGAAAAAAAAAATAGGATGTGGATTCCTTTCCGGTGCCTTGTCTGTGATTGGTTGCTTACTGCTATGTCCTGTCAGTGCATGTTCACATTTTTGCTGTCTTCGTCAAATATTTTGTACAATAAGAATTTAGTACTGGTACACTAAACCTTTTTGCATTAGCCTAAATATAAGAAGAAAAAAGCGGTTCCCTGTTCGAACTGCTTTGTACGGAGTTTGCATGTTTTCCCCGTGTCTGCGTGGGTTCTCTCTAGGTTCTCCAGCTTCCTCCCACCTCCAAAAACATGCACTTCAGGTGAATTGGCCAGGTTTAAATTTCCCGTATAGGTGAGTGTGTGTGTGCATGCTTGTTCGTCTCTATGTGGCTCCATGGTGCACTGGTGTTGCGCCCGGAGTGTCCCTTGCATCACATCCACAGTCCGCTGGGATAGACTCCAGCACCCAAGACAGAAGGTGTAGCGGGTATAGAGTTCATTTTACCTAAAAAAAGTAGTGCATCCCTGGGATGTGCTTCAACAAAAATTTGTGCATTCTAACATGATGTTTATGCATCCCAAAAGTAATAACAGAATATAACAGAAATGTATGTAAGGATTGAGTTTTGCCAATAGTACAATATAAAAACTAAACAAACTTAATTTTAGAAATTTTATTAATAACAATGCCACAACTGTTTAAGTAAAAAGAAAAAAAAAAAAAAGACATATTTTAATCAAAATGTTAAAGCCTGGTAGTCATTCTTAAAGAAAAAACAGCTTAAGAAATAGCGAAAGATATAATACAGTTTTTTCTTCCCTTTTGCTTTTCACTCAGTAGTTTTCTTTGCCTTTATTCCATATATTCTCCTGTTGACACTGCACCAAGCTGACAGAGCTTTCTCCTCACAGATTTTTTCTAAGCTGCATTTTGTCTTGGGTGTTGACATTTAGCTGTGCCTCATCCATGGAAACAATTGCGTCGATTACGGTACAAACGTTTGGATTTTTGCTGGTTTTCACTTAGCTTCTCCTGCATCTTCTTCTGTACTGTCCACAGTAACATTTGTTCCTTTTCATTTACCTTTGGTTGTTTTTTATTCAGGAAATCACTCATTGTCACTTGGGTTTCCTCCAACTTTTGCCTCTTTTTCGGAGGTGTGGTGATAACGTGAGACTAACGTGTCACTCTCACTGCAGGGTGTAAAATCAGCGTTGGTCGTGTTGCCGTTTGGTCGACTTTATTCATTCATTGTCACAACCGCTACATCCGTTGTCACGGACGTAGCGGTGAGAACCTACGGAGGCACAGGGAGAACATGTAAATTCCGCAAAGAGTTGCTCCACTGTGCCACTGTGGAGAAATGGAGAAAATGGATAAATTGTGAAAATTTTTGTTGAATGGACGTGCATATACTGTAAAGCTTACTTCCCAGGGACGCACGCTGTCTGACGATCGTGCATCCCTGTCAAAAATTGTGCATCAGAGACGCAAGGACGCGGGCAAACGAGAACATTGGGGGTGTAGAAAACGAATGAGTGAATATAAAGAAAAAAACATTACTTTTGGCAATGAGCCTTTATGACACATTTATGGCATGTTGTGTGATGAACATGCTACGTTAAAAAATAATTCTGTATTCACTTCTAAATACATTGATTTTGGTATTTTATTCATCTGAGAACCCTGATAAAGGACATGGCAGTGCCAGGCATGTCTCTGCTTTAAGGTCTGTGCTAAATTTATATCTTGCATACCGTATTTTCTGGACAGTATATTTCTCTGCAGTATAAGGCACACCAGCCAAAAAATGCATAACAAAGAAGAAATTCACACTTGTTGAAATGATCTGCACAAACTGAGTAATTGGGTCAGAGAGCTAGGGTTAGAGTTTGCAATGGTGAATGCACCCCAAATTTGTTATTTTATTAATATTGCTACTGAGCTTGTTGGCTAGCAGTAGAGTGTAGGTGAAACTGCTCAATGTTCTGAGAGAAGAAGTGAATATTTAAGTTAAGAGGATTCCTTGATTTACACACTCTGGTGTTGAAGATATATCTTTCATTGAATAGGAAAGGGTTTAGATTAGATTGGATTAGATTAGTGACAACATGTATTAATCTGAATCAAAAGACAGAATGGAATGGCATTGAATTAGATCATAAGGATTTGAATGGAAGCTTATGTCAATGTTCGGTCATGTAGCTCTTTCAGTGGAGCAATTACACTCCAGTCACAGCCTGTGAGTTCCTTTTTATCACTGTGACTAATCGCTGGACTGTAACCACTTCTTTTCTATTGTGAAGATTATGTGCTGGCCTTTCATAGTTGAAGACACTGTGGACAACAGCATTTATTGTCAGTCGTCCATTTTTATAGAACTTCACTTCTGATATGATTATTCTGGATTTCCTATGTGAACACCTCGGTGTTTTTAGATTCACAATGATTCACACTTAGATTTTTTTCTTCCCCCTGTCAATTTTACTATGGTCTTGACAAAACACTCCTGTTTTAAAGATGTGTGCAGGAGAAATAAACATTAGGCTTCAATGAAATGGTTTGGCCTGTCAGTGATGACAACTTAGTCACATCCAGGAGAAGGTATTGATCCGGTTTGTTTTTTCATTCAACCATTATAGGTTTTGCATCAGGATATAGCTATTGTGACGTCCTTCCTTTTTAAGTTTTGTGATTTATGTTATGTAGCTTTTAATTTTTCTACCATTGACTTTTAATTAAACATTTTGCTGGGTGGCTACTTATCTGTCAGACTCACAATCGCACAATCTCACACAATTACGTTCTAACCATGTTAAACACACACTAAAAGTAAAGACAAATGTTTGAACCTTTTTTGATGATTCCAGTAATGAAAAATCAATTGCAAACTAATTCACTTTTGCCTTGTATATAAAATATCCACCTGTTTAAAATAGTAAATTACACCAGATACTGGTGTAGAGCTGCATGCTGGGCTTGCACTAGGAGCTAGTATGACTAAGCCACTGGGGCTCAGTGTAAAAGAATTGAGTAAGTTACAAAAAGCCACATTCTGTGTCCAAGACAGCAGCGCAGCGCGCCTTGCCGACGAGCAACGGGGGGTGTGGGAAGGATACCCCCCCACAGGGGGGTTCCGAGGGGCCTACCCCAGGAAATTTTTTAGAAAATGGGGTTGTTTTCCTGCATTCTGGTGCATTCTGAGGGCAAAATCTTCTGTTCAGTTTACTTACAAAAATACACTACAGTCAACAGTTCAAGCTTAACTATCTTTATTTCTATTCTACTTTATGCAGGTATAAATGTGAGATTCAACAATTGAAACTTGCATTCACTATGTGAAGATACAGTCATACAAAATATTACTCAATGTTTACTTTTAAGTTTTACTTGGACTAGAAGACATTTTAACTTTGACCATTGGTATGCCATAGTTTAGTTTTTTTTTTAAAATTCGATAATATGATTTTTCATTTCAATTTAAAAAGGCATGAAAAATAGCAAGCAAGGTGAATACACATTTACATGCATCACTGGTTATTCCTGCCGGTAATAGGAATCAAAAGTCTAAGACTACAAAAAAGTATTGATAATATCTTTCATTTACCTTCTGATTGGTCTGTCACCACTCCTACCCCCTCTCATTTTCTTTCGATCGATTGTCCTCGCCTTGTCATAAACCAATTTGTGGGTTTAGCTTGTAAAAATAGAATGCTTTTTTTTTCATTGGACAAAAGGAGGTCATGACCCGAGTCCAAAAAAGTTTTAGCCTTTTTTTCCTAAAAATAAGAATGCCACTGTGGCTACACAGGCTAAAAACCTTGTAGCCACTGTGGAATTTACTTCGCCTATGGCGTAGTGACGATCGGCTAGCGCAAGCCCAGCTGTATGACATTTGCCTTGACTGTCAGATGTCCTGTCAGGTTTCAGTAAACACCGGACACCTCCTAGCTCTGTGTGCAAACAAACCAGGTACCCATGTTTCTAGCTCTGATACATGGCTTTGATTACAGACATTAAAAATTAAGACCTCAATGCTTTCACTTTCCGGTTGATGTGGTAAATCTAAACGTGACTTTTAATTCTGACTAAAGGCCCATTGCTTCCGTCTTTCATTTATACAAAATAGAGAAGGAAGCTTTTTTTAACCTATTCTCACCAAATTACTATACTATACTACCTTTTATTGTATTCTAAGCACTTTGTTATGGATATGTTTGATTTTATCCGAAGCACATCATAAAACCTCTAATCTCACATTCCACTGTACTTTATCTACTGTCATTTTTACAACATCCATTTCCCATGGTCTGTGCCCCACATTCAAAATCTCACACTTACTGTTTCTTTTGACCTTCTAAGTTGTAACATGTGATTCTTATTCAACACATTCTATAACAAGTCTTCAGAAAGGTCATGGTTTGGATAATTTGCAAAAGAAACCTTTCTTTTCTCCCATGTTTTTAACAGGCTTATATCACTAAATGTAAGTCTGGTTCTTATAATCTGTGCGTATATTTTTTAAAAACAACTTTATGCTGTTCTCCAGTCCCGAGGGGCCCTTCTTTCTCAGAGCTCCTCTCCTTTTAACAGCTTGCCAAACCACATCAGTACATGTGAAAGTGTTTTCAATCAGACTCACAATCCATCTCTTCGGTTTGTAAATCATAACCCTTCAACCATGTATCACAATTGCTTGGGGTCTCATTTATTCCTATTATTACCCTAATCTGAACCCTATTCTGCTTTCCGACCAAAGGTTTTATCCATAAAATTTGATGGTAGAATGTAAACTTTAAGATGCATCATCGTAAAACCAGCAATAATGTTGATTTTGTTGATAGCAATACTATTCGATTTGCAATTCCATAAGTAATTGAGAAATTTGGTAGAGTAACCGCATCAGAATCTTTAAAATCATATTCAGTCTCCTACATTATATATTACGGAACATATCAATATGAAGAGGATTTTCATTTCATAAGTTTAACTTTGCAGGGTGGCACGGTGGCGCAGTGGTTAGCGCTGTCGCCTTACAACATGGCGGGTCCGGGTTCAAATCCCGCTCTGTGCATAGTACGCATGCTCTCCCTGTGTCCACGTGGGTTCTCTCCGGCTTCCTCCCACCTCCAAAAGCATGCGCTTCAGGTTGATTGGCCAGTCCCAAATTGCACATAGGAGTGATTGTGTATGTGTTTGTATGTCTTTGTGTGTGGCTCCGTGGTGCACTGGCGTCGTGCCCAGAGTGTCTCACGCCCTATGCCAGCTGCGATAGGCTCCAGCTCCCCGTGACCCGCTACGGCAGATATAGCGGCAGTACATGAAGTTTAACTTTGCACAAGATTTCTTCTACTTTATTGTGAAGACATTCACAGTGTATTAGCATCAGAAGCATCAATCAAGCTCCTACACAAGTGTACACTGCATGCTGGCCCAGGATTTGCCTTGCAACTGGAGTGTCTTCACCATTTGCACATATGAATTGTGTAATTTAAAAAAGTATGAAAGTGAAGCAGTAAGCCATAACTTATAACCAAAAAAATAGTGTTGGTGGATCAAACTTTTCAGATGGTATCCCAGGGTGGGGTATACAACTGGTTGACCACTGATCATTTTGGCAGAAAGTAAGGATTCACTGGAAACCCACAGTATAAATACTGCAGCAAGACTCATGATACTGCTAGATGAAGATGTAAATGATGTGTTGTTTACATCACCCACAAGCCGTTTGATTTTTTTGCCCAGAATTCCTGTTCTTCATCTCTTTGATTTTCATTTTTACAGCTTTCATGAGATGCTTTTTGTTGATATTTTGTGGTTGAATGTGGTCATGTTGAAAGCAGCATATGAGGCCATGTGCCCAGATTTGGACAAGTGGTCTGATTTCTGAAGGGAATATTTCCTATCAGTGTACATACTTTTTGATTCACACCAGTTTTGGCTTCTGTGTGAATAATTGTTTTTAGTATGTTTCCTATGCAGTGTTTGGTAAAGTGAGATCCATGTTTTATGAGTTTGTGCTGTCACATTGGATGTATTGGTATCCCTCTTGGGTTATTCATTTATTTATTTTCTCGTTGACCTATTTGTTTCATTGTTGTAAAATGTGCTGGGAGCATGCTGTTAAGTCCTACTTAAAATCCAGTGAAGTTTAAATGTCAACTTTTGTTGCTGATGGGTGGGGTGGGGTTGTATATAGATTCACTCTTACATACTTGGTGGTCTAGACAGGCTGGCAGCTGAGCACCCTCACAGAACACTCCAACAGAAAATAAAGCAGTTCTTTATTTAATGTTGCCATTTTAAGTAAATTTCTCTACAAAGGTGAAGTATGGTCAGGAATAACATACCAAAGGAAATCACTTTGCTACCTTTGGAGAAGATGAAGATGGTTTACTGGTGTATCTATTGTTGCCTGCTACATTTTCAATGTGCATGTATAAATATAGTGTTTAATGATTGTTCATGTTCATCCGTATACAAAATACAGGTTTATTTATTGATGTTTTGGCAGTGGCTGAGTTCTCCGTGTAATATCCTTTAAGTGACTGTAAGGAGTGATTACATCATAGGGACATCTATCAGAAACAGATCTTTGTGTCAGATTATCTGTTAAAGTGAGGTGTTTACATATCAAATCTTCAACCACCAATCTGCCGATCTTGGATAAGCTGTCTCAATAGTGGCATATGTAAATGATCACTGCTCTGCTGCTAAAGACTGTCTTAAATAACACAAAGATACACCAGAGTGTTCTGGTGCCATTACCATCAACTGGGCTTTGGCATGCTAGTGTCATCCTGCAACACTGTAAAAGAATCATGTCATCCACATTACTACTCAGGTTATGACTCATGAGTGTCACCTGAAGTGACTTCAGGTGACAGTCACCTGTGGCAGGATGTCACTCTTCATGCTTTGCTCAATGTCAGACGTGTCATATTTCCTGCAGATAGACAGACAGACAGACAGACAGACAGAGAGACAGACAAACTTGTTTTAATTTAGTTTATTTTGGACATGTCATTACAACATACTTCACCAACTTCATCTCATTTGTAACATCCACAACATCCGAAAAAAAGGGCTGACAGGTAGAAAGAAGCTGTTTGACTTGTGTAGTTCCCGTCCCCAGAATCAACGAAACGTTTTCAACCTTTTCATACACTAAATTTTGACAGTCATTGTTGCACATTGTTATTTCATTCAGTCCTAACAGACATACAGTCAGGTCCATAAATATTGGGACATCAACACTATTTTTTTTTTGTTTTCTTCCTTATGCCTGCCTCCTTATATTATCTCCTTTCCTTGTTTCCTGTCTGACTGTGCCGCTTGCATTTTATTTTATGTCTGAACCTTATTTACATCTCCCTCTAAATCTTTTCCTGTCGGAGCATCCCTTGTCTAATTTGGTTTGCTTTTATTTTTACATCTCTGCGTTCCCCCTTTTTTCAAGCATTTCTCTCTCTCTCTCTCTCTCTCTCTCTCTCTCTCTCTCTCTCTCTCTCTCTCTCTCTCTCTCTCTCTCCTTCCCTCCCTCTCTGTGACCCATCTTACTCCCTTCTCACCCCGCCACTTAGCCCTTTCAATGAACTCAACGTCAGTGATGGCTTGCGCTATATTTGTGGAGTTTACCCTTACCCTGCTGACTCTAGGACACAGGTTAACCATTAATTTCAGGTTTCACCTTGTTGGCCCTTTGCCCCCACTCTGAGCCACATAGCTACAGGCTGGATGTTTTTGCTGTGTCTAAGATGTGTGTTTCTTTTCGAAGAGAGAAAAGAAATTAGAGGAAGTCATTGGTGCAGTGGGAGTAGGCAGAACGGAAAAGGTGAGGAGGGGCAGAGATGTCTGAATCATTGAAGCAGCTAGTGACAGAGTGGAGGAAGAGACTGAATTAAGATTTTTACCTGTGTCCCCGGCGACATTTAGTCTGAAGGAGTGTTTTCCCACTGGGAGGAAAATGGAGTGATCTCTCTCACAGAAACAGGCCAGTGGGACCATACAATACACACACACACACACATGCACGGAGGCATGCAGGCCGGCACACACTCAATGACGCATGACGCACAGACATCCATCTGTCTGTCTGTCTGTCTACACACACAGTAGGTGATTTATGCTAAAATCGACATTTGTCTGATATTTATATTTAAAAACAGGTACCAACTGACAGTTTATTTTTCTTTTTTCATTTGTTTTTCTCCATAATTTGAATTTAAGTAATGTAATTCTTTTATTAATTACAAATAGATGACTGAATAATCAATATCCTGAAAAGGAAAACACGTCTTTGTTGTGGACTTTTAACTGCAGCTTTTCATGTTTTATGGCTGCTGGCCAAACAGCAAATAGCAGCTACCTAATTAAAAGGTACCATTGAAACACTTGAAAATATGATATGAAACCAAACAGAGTTGAAGCCAAATAACGGTGGGTGGGCTCTGCAGTCTGCCATGCCTGCTGACTGAGTCACTGTGGGGTATACTGGAAGACCCTAAACATTGTTAAATAATCTCTTGTTTGTCCTGTTCTTGGTCAAACTGAATATTCAGTTGTTGTTTTTTTATAGTTTCTTTTATTTATTTTAGTGTTAGCAGTGTCCTTGCATTGACAATACACATTTGGTTTGATTTGATGATGGACTTAAAGTTAGCTGTTAGTATTTGGGACATTTTTTTTTTTTTTTAATCTCACGTAAATGTTCGTCTGTAAAGGTTATGGGTGGGCTTCTCAGGAAGGATAAGTTTATATTTCTTGTTGTGTTTGTTATATTTAAGCTTAAAATTCATTAGTTGCTTGTGGAATTTTAGTGTTTGTATATTTTTTTAAATTTAAAATGGCTCAAAAAAACCCTTGTCAGTGTTGACATATGCAAATCCTGAGACCACCGGTGGGCTGTTTCTCCAATGGTCACAGTCAACCAGAGCAAGGATTATATTAGAGATCAGACTTGAATCACAGACTCTATGAATGCATTTTTTGACCCATTTTGAGGTGAAGGCTGACACATCTTTCGTGGCAGCCATTGTTTCTATTGTAAAATAAAACAGGAGAGCAACAAAGGATTCCACAGGATAATAAGGGGAATAAATTATGTTCAACCCTGCTCATCTACTAGACAGTGGCTCCTCTAAAGTTTTAAGTAGCACTTTGAATATTTTGCATTCAGGTTGTTCATTCATTCATTCATCTTCCGAACTGCTTTATCCACCGTAGAGGGTCACAGGGAGCTGGAGCCTATCCCAGCTTTCTTGGGGCGTAAGGCGGGGCGGACTCCAGGCACGACGACAGTGTGCCACGGAGCCACACAAAGACAGACAACCATGCACGCTCACAATCACACACTACGGGCAATTTGGAACGGCCAATTAACGCGAAGCGCATGTTTTTGGAGGTGGGAGGAAGCCGGAAAACCCGGAGAGAACCCACGCAGACACGGGAGAACATGCAAACTCAGCACAGAGCAGGATTCGAACTTGGAACCGCCTTGCTGCGCAGCGACAGCGCTACCCCCCGCAACAGTGCCGTATTCAGGTCGTGTGATTTAGAAAATAAACTATTTTTTATACAGTATTATACTATAATAAACTAAAATTGCATGAAACTGTATTGTTCCATATTGCAATAGTTATCAATTAATGGACTACAGGCTAAAATAGAAAGTGAGAAGGTTCTGTTCGGACCACAAAGTGTTTTTAAATCCAGGAAAAAGATAAATTGCAAATGTTGAATACTATCAAGATATAAATTTTGACTGTAATCATGCCAGTTGAACAATTTTCTTATAATGAAGAGTTTTCCTCTCATGTATGTCTCTGTCATTGCCAGGCTCTAAAACTGGAGCCATAGCAACAGAGAAAATGGCAGAGATGTGAGACAGATTTCTCCATTCTCTTCAAATAGGATAGTAAAATCTGCAGTGTGGGGCCACTGAGGACATCTAAAATACAATGATTTGTCCTTGAGGGCAGATACAAAGCTTACGAACTATGCTGCCACACAGTGGCTTGACAGATCTGAATGAATTAAGCTTGGAAATGCACAGGAGAGTACAGTAAATACCTGTAGTTGAGCTGTAAGCAGCATAGTTCTGTTTTGATCTAATGTGATTTGGAAATGTTTCATAGTTAAATTCATTGAGAAGCATCTGTGATAACCGTGATGTTCCTTTGATCCTATTTATTCAGAGTTCTGCAACATGTCATTGGGTGACTTTTGTTGCTTAACATTACATCCAGTCAATCAGCTGTCATCCTTTTGGACCTTCTTCACATACTCTAGGTCAGCAGTTGATGTATTGATCACTCATTGGCAAGTCATGTCACATCCATGTATGTATGCAGAGAGATTATTCTCAGGGTCTTGGAAAGCGATCATTGGGGTTTGGAAATTTTACATCAAGTTCATTGAAATTCATTAAACATATAACTTACACATAACATGTATGGCTCAGTTTTACAGTAGAGATGTGTGCCAACTCAACCAAGTCTACAGAAGGCAATACAGTTAGTCCATCTAACTGTATTGCCTTCTGTAGAGCTGAGAGAAGCATGTCTTTAGCTGTTGCCTGTGAGACAATGGCTGTTTTCTGTCCTGCACATCAAACACCAAACCTTTGTTTGACAAAACCTGCCATTGATTGTTGTACTGGTGATGGACCTTCATATGTTGGTGCCTTGACTCATGATAAGACAGTCATCAGTACTTCACTAGCCTCTTTCACAACTAGCATATTGTTGCCATCTTTCAAGTGAAAATACGCTGTTCTTTATTTTTATTGTTAGCGGTTGCAAACAACCTGTAAGTGTATTGGTACCACTTCGTGGATTATTGCATTACTACCAGTTTCAGGGAGAAAAAATGAAGACATTTAATACTAATCTAATACTAAGATCATATAATGGCTATTAGAATCGTATTTGAAAATCACCAGTGCCTGCTCCTGTGGTGCATTATTATGTTCTCTTACCTGTGTTTGTATTTCTGCACAGAAATTTTGACAACTTGTAGGCCTTTACATTCTTTTACATTTCAATTGAAACAATGAAACAGTAGGCTGATAATGGGTCTCCATGCTAGATTTGTACCAGATACATTCAGTTTCTGTTCTTCATTCATTGCAGTGAAGCTGACAGGCACTAAGGATTTTTTTCTATTATGGTGAAAAAAACCTTTATCGCTCCCTGCTTAGCTGAAAAATTTACCGTCTTAAACTACAGAGTAATATAAAGTTTCCAAAAGTGCTACATTCATAGTTGAGTCACGTTGAGTAACATGACAGAAAGTATGCAATGGTCCAAAAATCAACAACAACAATAAAGGGCAGCCAATGCGATTTACAATTGAAGTGAATGTCAGTTCATGGTTTTCTATCTCTGCAGTGATCGCTGCTATATGGGCTGATATTAATATTTGCATGCAGACAAAAGGAATCTCCAGTTAGCCTGATTCAATGACTGTTCCTCCACCTTGCAGCAAAGATGAACATATAAACAACCGACAAACTGTTTCTAATCAAATTGAAGGCTGTCAGTTACAATGACTAAACAAAGATTAGTGTTTATAATTCATTTAAACCACAGGCAGTCATGCAGCCTTCAAAAAAACATACAAATAAATGAGTTGATAGTGATAATAAACTGATGAAAGAGGTATAGTCACTTTCCTTCCTGTCCAAACAGCCTAGGCAGATCATTTATTCACTCGTGCCCAGCTAAATTCTATTCCCTCAACGTCCATGACAAAGTCACAGTTGTAAGAAACACAATATTTCCTGTTTATGACATTATCAGATTTAAAAATTTATGACTATGCCCATATTTTCAAATTTAAAACCTTATGAATATTTATAAATGGACACGCTGAAAGAATTTAACTGAAACCGAATGTTTTGTGTACGTTGTGCTGGATTTTTTATTCTTCTGTCCTTACTTGTTTTTGTAGCTTTCGAGGCTTGCATTCCTTCCACAGTCTTTCCTATCTTCCCTGTCCTGACCAGCTTTCCCTTTCCTCTTTTGCTCCTTCATTCCCTTTCTCTCGCTTTTTTCTTTCATTGCCTACTTCGCGCCTTAATTTTTTCATTACTTCATTCCTTTCTTTACAAGCTCCTCTCTGTCTTTGCCTCTCCTCCTCTTTCCCCTCCCTCTCCCTTTTCTTGTCAGCCTGCCAGAAGCCCGAAGGCCTATTCGTTTTCATCCTCAGCGTAGAAAACAAGGTCTAAAGTTCAAAGCAGCTGTTTTGGACTGGTGGCAGAAAAGAGCACAGAAGGAGGCTGGGCCTGGGTCAAAACCAGATTCAAATGTTGTCTTAAATAGACGAAATTTAATTGTACTCATTAATTGTGAATTACATGGAGAAAATAGGATTGATCAACCATAACTTCTGGGCTTGCACTAGGGGCTTGTATGACGAAGCCACTGTGGCTCATTCTAAAAGAATTGAGCAAGCCTCAAAAAGCCACACTCTGTGTCCAAGACAGTGGTGCAGCGCGTTGACGTCCAATGCTTGTTATGAAATTTTTTAGAAAATGGGGTTGTTTTCCTGCATTTTGGTGCATTCTGAGGGCAAAATCTTCTGTTCAGTTTACCTACAAAAATACACTAAAGTCAACAGTTCAAGCTTAACTATCTATTTCTATCCTACTTTATACAGGTATGAATGTGAGATTCAACAATTAAAAACTTGCATTCACTATGTGAAGATACGGTCAAACAAAATATTACTCAATGTTTACTTGTAAGTTTTACTTGGACTAGAATACATTTTAACTTTGACCACCACCAACACCATTGGTATGCCATAGTTTAGTTTTGTTTTTAATTCGATTATATGATTTTTCATTTCAATTTAAAAATGCATGAAAAATAAAAAGCAAGGTGAATACACATTTACATGCATCACTGGTTATTCCTGCCGGTCATAGGGATCAAAAGTCTAAGACTACAAAAAAGTATTGATAATATCTTTCATTTACCTTCTGATCGGTCTGTCACCACTCCTATCCCCTCTCAGCATTCATCATTTGTTGTTCAATTAGAATTTTAACACAAACTGTGCTATGTAACATTGGATTCTTAATTTCTTTCGATTGATCGTCCTCGCCTTGTCGTACACCATTTTGCGGCTGTAACTTGTCAAAATAGAATCTTTGTTTTTCATTGGACGAGAGGAGGTCATGAGAGGATATTTAATGATGGGGAGCGTTCGGGTCACTTCGGCTATTTCCGTCAGCATGCTTCGGCTATTTCCGTCGGCATGCTTCGGCTATTTCCTTTGGCATGTGCCGACGGAATTAGCGGCGTTAGCGAGAACGAAAGTTTGTTATCGCTCAGGGATTTTCGCGGGTCCAAAAAAGTTGCAAGTTTGACCCTTTTTTTCCTAAAAATATGAATGCCACTGTGGCTACACAGGTTAAAAACCTTGTAGCCAATCTGGAATTTACTTCGCCTATGGCGACGTGGCGAATGGCTAGCACAAGTCCAGAACTGTTGTAATGTCAAAAAGTACCGAAATTACTTATAACGTTTTTTGCATGAGAACTGCAATTCACTGCATAAATATCATAAATATCTTGTCAAATATGTTATGATGTGTATTTGTACACATTTGTACACTGTCAAATATATCAGATACATTTAGCTTCAGATGGGACGTGTCCCAAATGTGACATTTTCTTAAATGTCTTTGCTCCTTTAAATGCAGTGTTTTTATGAAGTGGTCAGTTTCAACTCCCACCTCAATTCATGTACAACCACACGAGTGTGCGTGTTTGTATGTGTGTGTGTGTGTGTGTGCTAGGCCCTGCTTACCTACATATATATAAAATTTAAAAAGTTGGTAATAATTGATAATCAGTTTTATTGTATTTGACTCCTTCAGTTTAAAACATAATTTTTGATAATGTTTAGCTGAATCCTCAAATGATGGATGATGGATGGATTTATTTTGATTTAATCTGTGTGTTTGTCCATTTTTCTTGTTTTTGTGAACATTGTCCATTACGATTGTCCAGGGATAATGACGAGAAACAGGAATATGGGGGTAATGTGTGTTTTGGGATGTTTGGTGTGAGGACTATGGGAAGTGACGTAAAGAGATAATGACAGAATGAATGAAATTAAAATAAAAAAACCCCAAAAATGTTAATGTTGATTGTTAACAAATACATGTCATAATGGAACAAGCAATTTTCATATACAACAGTATTAATAAGGACAGTATTAATAAGATGATACACAGTGTAATTAAAAAGAATATCATAATTATTTTTCTAATAATGCAATGGTGAAATGTTATACCATTATAATGTCATTGTCACTATTTTCTATTCATTTTAATTAAATAGTGACTTTAATAATAATATTAAACATTTATTTAATCTTTCATTTAAATGGTAATGTCTAGTGGGGAGGGCTGTTTATGTTTATGTATGTATGTGTGTTTCTGTACACATGTCGGGAGGTGTGTCACATACCGACCAATCATGAAGGTCCCTTTGTGTGGCAAATTTCTGCAGCCAGCTGGGACACTCCATTGTTATCTGTCCAACCGAGACACATGTTTGCTAAGACCATTCCTTATTTTCATGTTCTCAGGCTTGTTTCCTTGATTCACAGAATCTGTGTTTCCTCTTTTTTGTTTTTTTTTGGTCATTATGTGTTTGTTTGTTTCTGTGGAAGTTTCATTGCATTTCATTTATTATACATATTTCCTATGGATTGAAGCTTAAGTAGATTAAGTAGATGTTCTAGTAGATTACGACAATCAATAACTCTTTTGTGCTCAGTGTGCCTGATGATAAATTTTTACGAGGCTTTTTGTATTGTATCTTTGTTCTAACAACTCACAGTAACAAACAGCATCCAGAATGGTGTTGTGTCTCACAGTTAGGTTTGGATCTGGATTCACTTGCTCACACACTTCTCTTCTGTGATTTGATAGCTTACCTTTGGTCAAGTTTGCAGGAGAGAGCCAGGAGTAACCAAATATCTGGAGAAGAAATACCATCCTGGTCAAAAATGTGATGTTTGATTGTCCAGCATGGAAAAAAAACTTAAATCAAACCCAGAGATGTCAGGATCAGAATTCTATGTGAAAGATCATTGAGAGGAAGCATAAGGAGAGGCTGTGTGGTTGGGATTTTAGTGTGTGTGTGTGTGTGTGTGTGTGTGTGTGTGTGTGTGTGTGTGTGTGTGTGTGTGTGTGTGTGTGTGTGTGTGTGTGTGTGTGTGTGTGTGTGTGTCCTAAGCTCTGGGCGGACTGCTGCTTTGTTGTATTGTATGGGCCTGGGGTTTATGGCTGCTAGCTGTTAGTGAGGCCCACTTTGAGGCAGCTATGGTAAAGTAGGCCATGTTCCCTGTTGTGCCGTTGACAAAGTGAACCCCTCCATATGCAACTGGTTCCATATATGGCAGCCTCCTATATAATGCCTTCCACTCTACCAGGCAGTGCGTGGTAACTGCTGAGCTTTGAAGTGAAACTATAGGAGAAATGGAAGCCTGTCTACGAACAGGAAATAATGCTGGAAAATATATTGTTGAACTACTGGACCTGACATTTTTATGCAGTATAGCCCACTTGAGATAGCAGAGATGAAGTGAAGGCATGTCTTTCTTCTTTTCTTCTCAGCATTTCAGCTGAAAAACACCCGCAAAATATTGACAATGGCAAAAAAGTTGAACTCATTCATTAAATTAACTATACAATCTTCAAAGTAATGCAAATCAAGTAAAGTATTCATGTAAAGTAGCAGCAACAGCTGGTCTGCATACAGTCTAGGTGACTGAGGTGGGGAAAGAAATAAATGTTAATAAATATAAATTTTCATTTATTTTCACATAAATCACTGCATTTCTTCTGGAATGAAATGAACATTATTGATCCCTGTACAGAAATTATTTGTCCACTCTACTGTTAGTCTTTTTTTACGTTGTTAATCATAGAGTGTTTGTGTACAGGCCAGTGACATTCACACACACACACACACACACACACACACACACACACACACACACACACACACACACACGCACACACACGCGCACACACACACACACACACACACACACACACACACACAAACTCATTCATCTTCCAGGGTGATCATAATTGTTTTCGCGTTTATCCGAACATACAGGTCACATAATGCTGGAGTATGTCTCACCTGGTAACGGGCAAGAGGCGGGATACACCCTGGATGAGTCACCAGTTTATCATGGGCCACACAGAAAGTCAGACAATCAACCATGTTTACACTCACACCAATTGTCAATTTCGGAGTGACGGATATACCGTCAAGTTTTTCGAGGTGGGAGGACATCAGAGAACCCAAACAGAACCTGGGCTTGTGCTAGCCATTCGCCACTTCGCCATAGGTGAAGTAAATTCCATATGGCTACAAGGTTTTTAGCCTGTGTAGCCACAGTGGCGTTCTGATTTTTAGGAAAAAAAGGCTAAAACTTACAACTTTTTTGGACTCGCAAAAATCTCCGAGCGATAACATAAGAAAACAATAGCATGCGGCTATTTCCGCACGCCGACAGAAATAGCCGAAGTGACCCAAACGCTCCCGATCATTAAATATGCACTCAGGTCATGACCTCCTCTCGTCCAATAAAAAAAGAACAGGATTCTTTTTTTACAAGCTAAACCGAATTGGTGTACGACAAGGCGAGGACGATTGATCGAAAGAAAATGAGAATGCAGTGTTATATAGTAGATTTTGCGTTAAAATTCTAATTCAACAACAAATGGTGAATGCTGAGAGGGGGTAGGAGTGGTGATAGACCGATCAAAAGGTAAGTTAAAGATATTGGGCCCGTTTCACAAAGGCAGGGTTAACATACCCTGAGGTAAACTTGTGGTTCTGGGTTGCTTTACCCTGAATTTGGAAAAAACAGGGATTTCGGTTTCACAAAAGCATTTCAGGGTTCGTTTTTCTAAGTTGACCCGCAGTTTATCAGACGCGAAAACTCGAAAAAAAGCCATCATCAATGGATCCCCAATTCGACAGATTCACCATGACAACGGACGAGACGCGCACCGCAGCGCTTTACGGCAGTCGGAGTACTGATTTTAATTTATGAATATGAAGACTTTGAGGACATTTTCAGAAGAAACAGAACAGCGTTACAGCTGCAAAGAAGAGCGAGATGTCGTGGGAGTGAATTGCTGCTCCAGTCGATGCGGAAGTTTAAACGTAGTCCGTTACACTCACGGTAAAAATACGTAGGTAAACAGCTTCAATTCTTCTTCTTTTCCTTTTGGCTTTTCCCTTCAGGGGTCGCCAAAGCGAATAAATTGCCTCCATCTAACTCTATCCTTTGCACCCTCTTCTCTCACACCGACTACCTTCATGTCCTCCCTCATTACATCCATAAACCTCCACTTTGGTCTTCCTCTAGGCCTCCTGCCTGGCAATTCAAAACTCAGCATCCTTCTACCAATATATTCACTATCTCTCCTCTGGACATGTCCAAAACATCTCAGTCTGGCCTCTCTGACTTTATCTCCAAAACCTCTAACATGTGCTGTCCCTCTGATGTACTCATTCCTGATCCTATCCTTCCTGGTCACTCCCAGAGAGAACCTCAGCATCTTCATCTCTGCTACCTCCAGCTCTGTCTCCTGTCTTTTCGTCAGTGAAACTGTCTCTAGACCAAACAATATCGCTGGTCTCACCACAGTTTTGTTCGCCTTTCCTTTCATTTTAGCTGAAACTCTTCTATCACACATCACACCTGACACTTTCCTCCACCCGTTCCATCCTGCCTGTACACGTTTCTTCACCTCTTTTCCCCACTCTCCATTGCTCTGGACTGTTGACCCTAAGTACTTAAAATCCTCCACCTTCTTGATCTCTTCTCCCTGTAACCTCACTCTTCCACTTTGGTCCCTCTCATTCACACACATGTACTCAGTCTTACTGTGGCTAACCTTCATCCCTCTCCTTTCCAGGACAAACCTCCACCTCTCTAGCTTCTCCTCCACCTGTTCCCTGCTCTCACTGCAGATCACAATGTCCTCTGCAAACATCATAGTCCATGGAGATTCCTGTCTAACCTCTTCTGTCAGCCTGTCCATCACCATAGCGAACAAGAAGGGGCTCAGAGCTGATCCCTGATGCAGTCCCACCTCCACCTTGAACTCCTCTGTCACACCTACAATACACCTCACCACTGTCTTGCAGTCCTGCACCGCTCTCACATACTTCTCTGCCACTCCAGACTTCCTCAGACAATACCACAGTTCCTCTCTGGGCACCCTGTCATAAGCTTTCTCCAGATCTACAAAAACACAGTGCAGCTCCGTTTGGCCTTCTCTGTACTTCTCTATCAACATCCTCAAAGCAAATACTGCATCTGTAGTACTCTTTTTTGGCATGAAACCATACTGCTGCTCACAAATGTTCACTTCTGCCCTTAGTCTAGCTTCCACTACTCTTTCCCATAACTTCATTGTATGGCTCATTAGCTTTATTCCTCTGTAGTTGCCACAACTCTGCACGTCTCCCTTGTTCTTAAAAATGGGCACCAGCACACTTCTCTTCCATTCCTCAGGCATCTTCTCACTATCTAAGGTCCTGTTGAACAACCCAGTCAGAAACTCTACTTCCACCTCTCCTAGGTACTTCCAAACCTCTACAGGTATATCATCAGGACCGAGTGCCTTTCCATTCTTCATCCTCTTCAGTGCCCACCTCACTTCATCCTGATTAATCTTTGCTACATCCTGGTATACAACAGTCACCTCTTCTAGTCTTTGTTCTCTCTCATTTTCCAAGTTCATCAACTCTTCAAAGTACTCTTTCCATCTTCCCATCACACTACTGGCACCTGTGAATAGACTTCCGTCCCTATCTTTAGTCACCCTAACCTGCTGCACGTCCTTCCCATCTCTGTTTCTCTGTCTTGCCAACCTGTATAAATCAGTCTCTCCCTCCTTACTGTCCAACCTAGCATACAAGTCATCATAAGCTCCTTGTTTGGCCTTTTCTACCTATACCTCAACTTACGCTGCATCTCCCTGTACTCCTGTCTACTCTCCTCAGTCCTCTCAGTATCCCACTTCTTCTTAGCTAACCTCTTTCTCTGAATACACTCCTGTACCTCCTCATTCCACCACCAAGTCTCCTTATCTACTTTCCTTCCAGATGACACACCAAGTACTCTCCTACCTGTCTCCTTGATGACATTAGCTGTAGTTTTCCAGTCATCTGAAAGCACCTCCTGTCCTCCCAGAGCCTGTCTTAAGTCCTTCCTAAAGGTCATGCAACACTTCCTTTTTTAGCTTCCACCATTTCGTCCTCTGCTCTGCCTTTTCCATCTTCATCTTCCTCACCACCAGAGTCATCCTACACACCACCTTCCTATGCTGTTTGGCTACACTCTCGCCTAACACTACTTTGCAGTCACTGATCTCCTTCAGGTTACACCGTCTACACAAGATGTAGTCTCCCTGTGTGCTTCTACCACCACTCTTATAGGTCACCCTATGTTCCTGCCTCTTCTGGAAGAAAGTATTCACTATAGCCATTTCCATCCTTTTTGCAAAGTCAACTACCATCTGTCCTTCTGCGTTCCTCTCCTGGATACCAAACCTGCCCATCACCTCCTCATCACCTCTATTTCCTGCACCAACATGTCCATTGAAGTCTGCCCCAATGACAACTCTCTCACTTCTAGGTATGCTCTGCATCACTTCATCAAAGTCCAACCAGAATTTCTCCTTCTCCTCCAGCTCACATCCTACCTGTGGAGCATACCCACTAACAACATTGACTATCACACCTTCTATTTTTAGCTTCAGACTCATCATCTGACACTCTTTTTAAACTCCAGGACATTCCTAACAAACTCCTCCTTTAAGATAACCCCTACTCCATTTCTCTTCCCATCTACACCATGATAGAACAACTTGAACCCTGCTCCTAAACTTCTAGCCTTGCTACCTTTCTACCTGGTCTCCTGGACACACAGCATGTCTACCTTCCTCCTCTGCATCATGTCAACCAACTCTACCTTTTCCTGTCATAGTTCCAACATTCAACGTCCCCACTCTCAGTCCTATACTCTTGGCGCTCCTCTTCTCTCTCTTCGTGCGAACACTCTTTCCTCCTCTCCCTCTTCGACCAACAGTAGTCCAATTTCCACCGGCGCCCTGTAGGTCAACAGCGCCGATGGCGGTCGTTGTTAACCCGGGCCTCGACCGATCCGGTATGGAAGTCATAGGTTTGATTCGCATCTTAACAGCTTCAATAATAGATTATTAATTTATTTTATTTAGGTGCGATCCAGTGGGGGGGAGAAGCGCACACCAGCAGCTAAGAATGAAGTATACAAACATTGTTCACACAGGTCAGACTTCTGCATCATCTCGTTAGGGATCCTCCTCATCTTCATTATGTTTGATATTGTACAGAAAATATTAAGTAGACGTTTGACTGTTCAGTTGTTTTTTCGCCAACATAATGGTCTTTTCACACATAAATGCGCTCTCATCTATATCAGGTTCTGTTCAATAAGGAAATATATGTAAACGTTTTATTGTTAATTAAAACAGTAAATTGGCGTATGCACGTTACAAAAACAGTTGAGAAGGATATTCACACCATCGCATACACCTATATTATATAAGAACTGAAATCAAGAGCTGACATGTAGCTCATTTGATACAGTAATAGCCAAAACTGCTTTAGTTCTTACATCAGTGGCTGTGATATTGTTCTGCCTATAACTGCTTTAAGGTATTCTAAGTTTTACTTTCTGTCTGTTTTAGTCACATGATACACACAGGCATTAATAATTAATAAAAAGAAAAAGAAATTAACAAGAAATTGAAGAAAACAAAGGTGGTCAAATATTTTATGTTACTGATTGTTCTCTTCCCATTGCTTCACATTCTGGTGGAATACAGAGTGTGACATTTATCATTCACTGAAGTATTAACAAATTCTCATCCTTTTTTAACAGAGCATGGCTGGACAGTAGCAGAAGGGTCCCAAATGCACAGATTATCACAGTGAAATAGACGCTCAGTGACCACCAGTGGTTCATTCTGTGGAATTCATGTGCAAATATGTTTTAATTTCCTCCTCATATATTCCCATCTATCTGCTGAAGAAGTTTATAGAATTTACTTTCTAAAAAATACAGAAAATAGAAATGGTTTACTAGGACCTCCAGATTAGGAGGGCAGATCTGGACATAGAAATACTGGAGCAATACTGGAGTTAGAGGTGGGTAATGGTCACAGGTGAATCATGTTAACTATTAGAATGTTAAGTATTGTAACAATACAAAAACTAACTTTGTATTTGTCAGAAATAAATATGACCACAGGAAATGCGTATTGTATTTTTTTATTGCCCGCTGTGATGGTGGTGATGGTGACTCTGAAATGATTGTGGCAGATGGTGTCTGTCACTGCTCTGCCATCCTACATAGCAGGAATCATCCTGAGGTGTCATAGACTCTCTCCTGTAATGTATGGTGGATTCATTAGACTGGATTACGCAATGAAGACAAGTGAATTATTATGCAAATCTTTAGGTTACTGACCACAATACAGTCTGCTGCTCAGGTAAGACCATATATCCAAGAGTCAGGAACAGACCCAGACCTCCTCATCAGAAATGTAGTCTGCAGCATCACATGATCTGGACAGGTGTTTGTTTATCTATGATGCAGTCTTTAACATGTTGAAACAATGTTCAGTCTACAAGTACCTTGATGGGAATGACCATCTGTGCAGCCAATTACATTGGGAAATCCTAAAAGAAATTAAAGTTAATAATCCAATTCTGAGGTTGTAGCACAATGTCATTAAGAGAATATCATTTGAAATTCATTTATCAGATTTCTACATCATTCACCTGCAATCCTGTGGAACTCCTCCTTGATGATTCTGACGGGTTTATGTCCAGGGAAATAGAAAAACTGGGGTAAAAGTTTCAAGGCGGGGCGCACTGAGCATCTCTCACATTGTATAGAAAAACTACCGTTTGCAAATAAAAAATCAAAAACTGACCGGACCACTACCTACACAAAGCACTGCTGCAGATGTGTGGATGGATCAGGTCGTGGATGTGTGTGATGGATCGGGACGTGAATCGTTACTGATCATGAAGATAACTGTCTGGATATGACTGGACATCTGAATGCGATACACGAAAAAAATTAAAATCTTTGTGAATTAATGCAGAAACTCCATTAAAGGGCTCCTCGTCAAACGGACATGCCATGTTCACCTCTGAAATATGAAGTTATTTATAGAACCTTACTTCGGTCAAACTCCCCGTCCAACAGGACCAGGAAATGAAGCTGCGCGAGCAGCAGTGAAAGGGGGCAGAGTCAGAGAAAACCCTGGGTTGTGGAATACAATCTGCTCCCGACCAGGTTATGTTCAGAGAGTCTGTTACTGCGGTAACAAACCCAGAGGTTCAGTTTACCTCGTGAAACAGTCCAGGGTTACAACTCTAATCATGGGTTAAGTTACCTCCCTTTGTGAAACCGAAAACCCTGGTTTTCCCTGATTTCAGGGTTAACTTACCCAGAGTTTACACTGAACCTGCTTCGTGACATGGCCCCTCCTCCCGACCAGGATAGCTTCAGAGTCTGCTACTATGGTAACAAACCTAGAGGTTCACTTTACCTCACCTCGTGACACAGGCTAGGTTTACTCCTCTGACTCTGGATTAAGTTACCTCCCTTTGTGAGACCGGAAACCCTGGGTTTCCCTGATTTCAAAGTTAACTTACGCAGGTTTTCCACTAAAACGGCTTTGTGAAACGGGCCCATTATCAATACTTTTTTGTAGTCTTAGACATTTGATCCCTATGACCGGCAGGAATAAACAGCGATGCATGTAAATGTGTATTCACCTCGCTTGCTATTTCATATGCATTTTTAAATTGAAATGAAAAATCATATTTCGAATAAAAACAAACAAACAACTAAACTATGGAATACCAATGGCGCTGGTCGTGGTGGTCAAAGTTAAAATGTCTTCTAGTCCAAGTAAAACTTACAAGTAAACATTGAGTAATATTTTGTATCTTCACATACTGAATGCATGTTTGCAATTGTTGAATCTCACATTTATACCTGCATATAAAGTAGGATAGAAATTAAGATAGTTAAGCTTGAACTGTTGACTTTAGTGTATTTTTGTAGGTAAACTGAACAAAAGATTTTGTCCTCAGAATGCACCAGAATGCAGGAAAACAACCCCATTTTAAAAAAAATTTCCCAGAGGGGCCCCCCGGACCCCCCAGTGGGGGGGTATCCCCCCACACCCCCCCACGACGAGCATGGTTTTACAGCCCCCAATAATTGAAAACTTGCATTCACTATGTGAATATACAATCATACAAATATATTACTCAATGTTTACTTGTAAGTTTTACTTGGACTAGAAGACATTTTAACTTTGACTTAGACACTTTGATTTTAATAAATTTGTTTCTTGGTATTACTCAATGTTTACTTGTAAGTTTTACTTGTTATCATAGCAAGCCGCTGTCTTTGACACAGAATGTGGCTTTTTGTGGCTTACTCAATTCTTTTACACTTAGCCACAGTGGCTTAGTCATACTAGCTCCTAGTGCAAGCCCAGAGAACCCAAGCAGACACAGGGAGAACACTCCAGGGGGAATCAGGCTAAAGACCTTCTTGCTGTTAGGCACTACTCGGCCACTGAGTTGCCTGTGATATGTAATTTGAACTGTTCAGATGTCTGTTCTGTTGACCCCATCTCTGGGAGGTCAGAGGTGGGGGTCAGCCTTTGAACAGTAAAACTGACACTCAGTTCTTCACTTTTTAGAGCTGATCATTTGACCCCTTGTGCATCCCTCTGTTCATCCTCAGATCACTAGAATAGCATGTATCCATTCTACATTTAGTCAAATATTCTATTTTAGATTTGCATGAGCCAAAAAAGGTTGTTCTGTTTTTTGCATTTATGGTAAAGAAGTTATTACATACCAGCACATCAGGACGTAATTTAGAACAATCCAATAATATGTTTTGCACACATTCATAATTTCTAACACAACAAGACATTAAATGAGAGCAAACAGAATGGAACATCTTAATAAATATTTATATTCTCATTTTATAAAATGGTAACGAAGAGCAAGACGCTTCTCTCAGGACATATTGGAAGTTTAACTACTTGACATTACTTGTCTGTTAGTGTAGTGTATATCTTGTGGTATGTCCTGTGATGTCAGTGTTTCTTTTTCGCATGGTGTTTATCCAGTATGTATTCGTTATGTAGTGCCTGAGCAGTGGATATGTACAATTTCCTCCGGAATTAATAATTTATATATCTATCTATCTATCTATCTATTTATTTATTGACCTGGCATTTTTATGAAACATAGTCCATTTGAGACAGATATCAGGCCAAGATGAAGTGTGCTCCTCTTCATCTCCATCACTAAATACTATAAAGGTGGATGTGGCATTTAGTGTTTCTTCTACATCCCCAGCCAATCTTTTTTAAATTTAGCAGTCAGGGCTAATTAACGTGTTAAAGGTCATTTTATAGTGTAAATTTATGTACACACTGGGTGGTAATCCAAGCTTCTGTGGGACATTCCCTTCTCTCCTCCTCTTCTCTTAGGTGGTCCTGTTTTTTCTAGAATCTCACGGGCTGTATAGCTTTTGCAAACTGGAACATCAGGTTTATGATAGGAGGGAGTCTGAGGACAAACACTGCTCAGCAGTTTGAATTACCTCCAAGGGGCACAAAAAGGGTTGAAGAATAAAGAAAAAGCAGACAGACGGTCACAAGAGAGCTATATAGACTTTTTGACAGAACCACAGCAACTCCTGCACATACACTGGTCGTTTGGTTTGTTAGATTTTCCAATGCAGTTGGTGCTGTTTATTGAGCATAAGTACAGCAATTACTGGTATAAATACTCATGGATAATTGTTCTCTAAAGTGCACATCTGAGGCTATTAAATAGAGAATGACTGGCAGATGAGAGATGCACATTTGCTTCAAGTTCCTGATCCCTTATGGATCAAACAACCCCTTTAACTTGTTTGGCAGGAATGTTAATCTGGGGAGTCTGTCCATAAAAATAATAATTTTAGTTTTTTAATAGATCAATAAACAAAAATTTTCACTCCTGCTAGTCCAACAGTAACACAGTAGTCCACATGTGTTTTTGATGAGTAGCTCCCATTTCCTCCAGGCCCAACTGTCACCTTATTCAATCTTATACAAATCTTATCCAAAATAAAACTCATGTCCTATCCTTTGTCCCTGCAGGCATGGAGAAATAGAATTTTATATTGAGGTCTGAATAGCATCCTTTCATTGATAACTTCCAAAGTATTCTGGATTATTTGATCATTAGTATCCATGTCCTCCTTTAGAAGTCAACAAAAATGAAAGGAAGATCTTACAATGTTAATTAAAGAGAACGTCATGAATTCCCTTTTACATGGACCAACACAACATTAATTTCTTCTGGCCAAAGACCCATCCTCCCAAACATCATAGAAATCTGTTCATTAGTTTTTCCATTAGTTGCTAAATTTGATTTGTATTCCCAAAGAGTGATGCATTTTCTTAAAAGACAGGAGATGCTTGCTACTGAAAAGTCTCATAAAATTATTTATGTAAATATTATTTACCACTTTTGCTGTGTGCTTTTTGTGATTGATTTTTGTGGTGATTTTAAGTCCCAGTTTGTACGTAATGCCTGTAGTTTTTATGGTGGACTAATTCTAAATGAATTTTATTTATCTTTTTATGACAGTGTGGAATGTGCCGCCAATTTTCTTTTTTTTACACTAGGGTCATGATTTAAAAATCTGAGTCATTACCTTCAAGGACAAAAATTATCATCTGAAACTACAATAAAATGTACTACTATTTTGATGATTTTAAAAACATTGCTTAGACATTGAATTGCAGACCTGTAGAAAAACAGAAAAAGATCTGAGGTTGAAATGACAAATTCCAGGTAACATACACAGCGTTGTGATAATTTATGGCCTAACACTAATAATGAAAGAAAGGATAATTAAAGGAAGAGTGTAAGAAGCCACAAAGGTGAAATAACTAACTTCTTAAAAACAGCAGTTTCATAATGGGGCCATATTTTTATCAGAGTGAAAAAATTTCATGATCACAAAGACTTTTTAATTACCGTATTGGCCCGAATATAAGACGGTGTTTTTTGCATTGAAATAAGACTGAAAAAGTGGGGGTCGTCTTACATTCGGGGTCTAGACATTATACCCATTCACAACGCTAGATGGCGCCACATATCTTTAAAGCGAATGCTGAACTGAACTCCGCAGGCCAAAGCGAACCCCTGTCACGAAGAAGAAAAATAAAAATAGCGGTAGCACGAAGAAGAAAAATAAAAAATAGCGGTAAGAAATAAAACAGAAGAAAATAAGAGAAGAGATAACAGAAAATGGAGAAATGTAGAGACAATCTGGAGAAAAGTGGGTCGAAGATCGGCCAGGTTAACCGGCAGCTGAGAAGTTATTATGCAAACTTCAAGATGATGGTTATAAATGAGGCAGAGTCTTCAAACAATTGCAAAGCGGCTGTGAAATATGGTGTTACAGAGTGTAATGTACGGAGATGGAGAGCTCAGAAAGATCGCCTAAAAAATGCTCACAGTCAGAGAAAAGCTTTCCGTGGTCCTCAGAGCGGCCGTTTCCAAGAGCTTGACAGGAGGGTGTACGCGTACATGGACGAGAAACGAAAGGACCGGATGCCCATCAGATATTAAGATGTGGTGGACAGTTTTTGCATGATTTGAATGAGGCAAAATAACATGCTTTTTCTCTCGAATATATTATTGTTATAATCACTTGTTTCAGATGTACTGTAATTATTTTCTGTATAAAAATTAAATTTGGTGTTCAAGAAGTCTTTTTTCAAACTTGAGTCTTGAGAAAGAGGGGGTCGTCTTATAATCAGGGTCGTCTTATATTCGGGCCAATACGGTAATTGCTCAGATATAATAGCCCATAATCTCAACCAGCATACATTTCATCCCCTTAATTACATTGCTTGCTTGTTCTTTTTGCGGTCGACTACAGGATTATACAGCAATTAACTGTTTCATTCCCTCTGTGGAGGGCCTCAGGTCAAACACCCCATATGTTTGCCTCTCTAATGAAGGTAGAAAAACAGAAACCTAATTGCTTGTTTTTATAGTATAGCAGTATAGATACTGCTTTTCCAATTCTGCCTGACTTTTCAAAGGTACCAGCCTTTGCTTGCAAAGTTCAGTCCCTTCTGGAAATTCCTGGTCAGTGTTAACATGGAGTAAACTGAAGAGGCGTTGAAGATTTTAAGCCGTGAAATGTGCTAATGATGCCTCGGATGTAAGGCAGAATGGCTTGCTATTATGTTCAACAAAAAAATACAAATTCTGCCTCTCCCGTGTTCATCTTTTAATTTTTGTTTGAAAAAGAAGAAGTGCACTTTAATGATCCCCGTAGGGAAATTATTATGTTTTCACTTGTGGTTAGTCTGTTAGTAATCATGCATACATATATTTTTTGTACAGGCTCCTGACACAACCAAGCACACACATGGGGCCTGTAGGCATGCAGTAAATACTGGGAGGCCAAGTGACGGGCAGCCCCATCTTTGAAGCGCCCTGAATGAGCAGCTTGTGGAGGGGACAGTGCCTTGCTCAAGGGCACCTCGGCAGTGCTCGGGAGGTGAGCTGGCACCTCCCACTGCCAGCTCACACTCCAAGAGTGAGTGGTCGGGAGAGGGAATCAAACAGCCGATCTTAGATCATTGGACAACCCACTCTACCGACTAAGCTACTGCCGCCCCAGTGCATTTTGCTGTGCATTTTATCCGAGCATTTTTGAGAGCTAACACAAATTGTTTACTCTAATCATTTTTGCCCTAATGGGAAACTTTTTTCATTTGACGCACATGCTCATTTCACGAATATACAACGTTGAAATCATGCGAAGCAAACACATACAATAAAAAAAACACAACGACAAACGGGTTGGCCCCCCGGACACTACAGGATCTTGTTGGTCATATGTAACGTTGGCTCTTGATACGTTTCTCTGCATGTTGTTGGGTTCAGTCTCAAGCAGCTGACTGTTAACATGCTCTGAGGGGGTTGTGAAGTTTAAGTTGGTGAGGCGACGCACAGTTCCAATGTTTCAGGGGAACATAGCATCAGCATTACAGTAACAAATACAGACAGACTGGCTCGGCTGTAATTCTGCCTGATCCTCACACTAAAATTTTCATCTCTTGACATTAGATGTCACCTGTAGCTGAGTTGTTGTGGTTAGAAGCAATCGTTGGATCCTGGTTCTTTTCCCCTGGCATGGGCTGTAACAAGAATGAAACAAAACGTAAGTTGGTATCACTGTGTTTTTATGAAGGAACATATGCATTGCAAAATGCAATGAGCTTACAAAACAAATTTGGATGAATACAACTCAATTCATATACTGTATTGTATGTAGTACAACCATGATGATTTCCTGATAATGTAATTGATATGGGCAATTTTAAATATTTCCATTGTGAAACTGGGCTGTTATTAAAAACATTGCATTTAGGTCCTATCACATGGGGATGGGCCTTTTGCCAAGCTGTAGCTGAGAGTAAGAGTGTGCAGGACTAAATACTACGAGCTGCTCGCTGTCTGCTTCCAGCTGCTTTTATCCTTAATTAGGGGTAAAATTGTGTTGCAAAACATCCAATGTATTCTGTTGGAGAAGAGTATATGGAACATACACAACTCTTAGTTTCATTAAATGTACAACATTTTTTAATTTTTTAATTTTATGACAGATTTTAAATTTCAAGCAGTAATTATGTTATACTTACCTGTGTATTTATAAAATATTTATTCTTTAACTGTCTTCTTTGGAGGTCTATGTGATTCTTCTTCCTGAAAGGAGTGGTTGAGATGCTCCATAGCACCATCTATTGACCAGTCATCACTTCGCAAATTGTGTTCACGGCTGAAGAGGGGGAGATTGGTCAAAGAAGGGAGAAGTGGACAGCAAAGTGAACCTCAGAGAGATGGAAGGGAGGCATAATTAAACCACAAGACTACAAAAAATGTTTTTGACTGTCAGTGCTTCATCAGTACTACTGCAGAGCAGTGGCTAACATGACAAATAATTCCTGTGTACCCGCTGTGAGCCCAGTGTGATGATTGTTTTAAATTGATCCTTAATGTTCTGCATGACCAAGAACAATGCTCTTTGAGGTTGTTCAGCTAAATTTTCTTATACTCATTTGCACATGTTCAAAAACAGGGCTTTGAGGAATTCATCTTTTGGATTACATCAGTTTCCAGACTTTCGTAACATATGGATGTAACATAAATTTTGTTGTGTCAACACCACTGAGGCCCTTGGCCACACTGAGTGATGGGAGTCACAAGACTGTGAAGAGGGAATATGAGGTGAACAGAGCTTGGCTAGCTTGACAAAACAGCAGAGCGTCAGTTTTACAGTAAACAAACCACCCTGGGACGGGCAGCGGGAAGACCATGGCCCCGGGGAGGGCTTTGGTAACCCAGGATGATGACGATGAGTAGGCTCTTTTATGATTTGTATCGACACACAAAGTGACTGTTCTAACCAGAGTACATTTATTTAGCTTCATAATATCAAAATAAAATACTCTTAAAATAGCTCAGTAAAAGCACATGTGCAACCCAGTAATATATGATCTGTTGTTGACCATCTGTGTAACACATTTAATGATTTTGCAGTATCAGGAAACGCTTTGAGTGAAAACACCTCCATTAAGAATCCATTATACATCAGTGACGTGCAGTCAGGGGAGGTAGGTGAGGCAGGCGTGACTAGCTGTACTGGCATGCTATACAGTGAGACAGTGATGTTATCTCTCTATATATCGCTATTAAAATGTTCAAACACGTTTGCTCTATGAACTAAATTTCCATTATTTAGGTAATGTTTGTAATGTACAAGACTTATTTGTCAAGAACTGCATGTGTGTAACGTCTTTCTTGAGGTGAGCGGTCCTGAAACCGCTGGGAAAAGGTAGAAAGTGAGGGACACAGTTCTTGTGTCTCATGGTAGGGGGCACTGCTGATCCCTGGGATTCAGCCGAGGATTCTTCTTCCTCGGCCGTAGAAGAAGTGACAGCAAACTACAATCTATAGTCAGCGAGTCAAGTGCAGCCATTCATTTGTTTTCCACTCGCCTTGCCTTACTATAAAAATGGAAGATTACATATCTGAACTCAGAATTTTTTCGATGCTTTTGTTCAGAATGAGCTGCGCATGGACTTCATTCATTCATTCATTCATTCATTCATTCACTTTCCTACCCGCTTCATCTGCTTGCGTGGGTCATGGGAAGCTGGAGTCTATCCCAGCTGGCATATGGCGTGAGGCGGAGCAAACTCCTAGTGCGACGCCAATGCACCGCGGAGCTACACAGACACATACAAACGCACACTCACTCCTCCAGGCAATTTGGAATGGCCAATTAACCTGAAGTGCATGTTTTTGGAGGTGGGAGGAAGCCGGAGAACCCGTAGAGGACCCATGCAGGCACGGGAAGAACATGCAAACTCCACAAAGAGCGGGACTCGACTCCGGACTCGCGCTACCCATTACGCCACCGTGCCACCCATGACTTCATTTATAATTAAACATAACATAAAAAACGTTCAGGTAACAACATAAGTTTTTTAATCAACTGTGCTTATTTGTGTGTTACAGTTTGTATGTGTAAATAATTCTGCCATGAGACTTTAAAAATCACCTACTCACTATTGCTTATTACCGTATTGGCCTGAATATAAGATGGTGTTTTTTGCATTGAAATAAGACTGAAAAAGTGGGGGTCGTCTTACATTCGGGGTCTAGACATTATACCCATTCACAGCGCTAGATGGCGCCAGATATCTTTAAAGCGAGATATCTGGGGATATCTCGCTTTAAAGATAGCGAACGCCTGGGGAGTTCGCTTTTGCCTGAACTCCCCAGGCAAAAGCGAACCCCTGTCACAAAGAAGAAAAATAAAAAATAGCGGTAAGAAAGAAAATAGAAGAAAATAAGAGAAGAGACAACAGAAAATGGAGAAACGTAGCGACAATCTGGAGAAAAGTGGGTCGAAGATCGGCCAGGTTAACTGGCAGCTGAGGAGAAGTTATGATACAAACTTCAAGATGATGGTGATAAATGAGTCTTCAAACAATTGCAATGCGATCGAATATATTGAATATTTTGTTATAATCATTTGTTTCAGATGTACTGTAATTATTTTCTGTATAAAAATTAAATTTGGTGTTCAAAAAATCTTTTTTCAAACTTGAGTCTTGAGAAAGAGGGGGTCATCTTATAATCAGGGCTGTCTTATATTCGGGCCAATACGGTACATGGTGAATAAACTACACTGTAGGTTAGTATGTAGTATAAACAGCTTCATCTGATCATGATGAAGTCAGTGCCTCACCAGCCATGAACCTCACCGCACGTCACTGTTATACATAGGTGAGTTTTATTGCTCTTGTCTGTCCCACTTAAAATCAGTTTGTTTGATTGTAATTGATATATTTATTTTTGTCCAAACATTCAGGTAAACATTGAATGATAAAAGTAAACACCAGTGCAATCTGGTTTGACTGGTCTAGAACTGATGAAGATGTAGCATGAAAATGGAATTATTGGAACCAGAGTAACGGACAGTGTGCAGTGGTGTTCCAGAATGAAGTTAACCAGAGAACAGTTTAGTTTTATACCGATGCACCATCAACTTTATTACATTCATTTGTCAGTTAACCACAGATGATCTGATCTGTGACACCATCTGAGCTGGAGGATGTTGCTGCTAAAGCTGAGAAGTTCATTCATCGATTCCAATTCACTAATGTAAAAGGAGGACGAGGAAACAAATGTATGGATGGGTGAAAAGGGAGCAGGTTCATTGGTTTGTATGTGTTCCAAATGTCAACATTAATATTTACTATAATAGACTTAGTTTTGAAAATTAGTACCAAACAACTTTTACTAAGTTTCATATCTATCATGATCTTTTCATGAAACTCCTAAATGTCACTTTTTACAAGATCAAAATTAGAATGATGTGGTGTAGCAGGTTGGCAAGTCTTGTCATATCAAAAAATCATGTTTGTTCAGAAATGTTTGCTCTAGAAACCATCAAAACACAACAAAATAGAGTCAGATTTTTGTCTACGCCATCTATTTAATATTCCTGGAGCAACACAGCTTTTTTACATTTAGTTAAACTAATTTTATTCCACACCCTGATTGTATTAATTAACATGTCATATTTTTAAAGCGAAACAAGTATAATGGGCATGTCAAACATGCATTATATTCCTTAAAATAAATGCTATAATTGTAGAATAACAGCTATATCGAAGTTGCATGCATGAGAAAAGAGGAAAAAGATTGGTACAGTTGGGAAAGAAATCATTCCGACAATAAATTAATTAAATACCAATTATTAAGCAGTGTCGCAGATGAGAAACAAGTGAGAGAATACACAGAGGAGGTGGAGGAGCAGTGATTAAGTCATTAATACTTGATCTGTCAGCGATAGTGGTGGACGCTGCTGATAATCAACACCACTAATGAAACTGCAGCTTGTTTTTGTATATGCTGGACACACTGTCTCTCAGGTTCACCCTCTCCATCTTGTTCATTATTCACCTGCTGCTACATTATTACAAGAGCTGTTTGTGGGACATGAGGTTAATGGTGTTTGTGTGTTGTTTTTGTATGCACCTCTGACCTGTCAACACACTTCTAATGCTATCACACATTGTAACCTGAAATCACTGCTATGTTTATGGCTGAGAACACCCCCCTCCCCCAGTTTAGCATATACACAAGAATACACAGTCATGGATGGTCGAAATGGTTCATGCATGATATGTTTTCATGTGGAGCCTCCTTAATATCAGTGGTTTACATTTCATTTATTGATGTTTTTACACAGAACTGATGGTGAATCATCATCCCAGCAAAATATCCTGAGAGCTAAAAATTATCCTCTGCTTTCTCCAAATGGACTCCCCTCTGTGCTCTTTTATTATTTCTCTCTTGCCCTCCATTGCTCCTCCCCACCAATGCCTCTCATTTTTTTGTCCTCATTTGACTTGATCTATGTCCTACTTCTATGTAGGACCCTCTCCCCACCACACACGCACGCACACACACACACACACACACACACACACACACACACACACACACACACACACACACACACACACACACACACACACACATTACATTCAATTTTATTTGGTTTTGTTTCTTTATTTTATTTAATTTAAGGCATATATTTCCTTCAGTGTATTTGTATTCAGTATTTATACTGATATACTTGTGTGTTTGCTGCATTCTCTGGTATATCAGATTAAACACAAGTTCAAATTCAAGCCTTTTGAAGGTTAAATATGATGTAAAAATGAACATGTGGTAGTTTGGTGGCATGAAGAGGACACAGGATGACACACCTTTGCCTCTGTTTGTGTTACATTCTAAATGGGATCATGTTACTGTTGCTTTGTCATAGCTCACATTCAAATTTTTTGTGTTTCTATCTTTTGTCTAAGATAGAAACACACAAGCTGTTTTATTGCTACAGCTTCTTGCAATTAGTCCATTTCCACATCATCACAAGACACAGCCATCGCTGGCCGTGTATAACCATTTAATGAGGATTGGTTTGCTTACTGTTGGTTAGTCAGTATGTATCGTCCTACTGTTGCAAAATTCAATGGGACAGCCAGATGGTGATCATTGTAGAAAAGATTTCATTTTGACAATATTAAATGCATGAGTCATGTCTTCTCTTTCAGTAAAATATCCTCTTTCTGTCAATAATCCTCCTTTCAGTAAATGTGTTACCTGAATAATTGAAAATACATACTCTGTGTGTGTGTGTGTGTGTGTGTGTGTGTGTGTGTGTGTGTGTGTGTGTGTGTGTGTGTGTGTGTGTGTGTGTGTGTTTACACCTGTGTCTCCTGAGTCATTCATCCAATAGATGTGAGATTCATGGTGCTTCTTTCAGTGTTCCTGCTGCATATACAAGTAGTCCGACACCTGTTTGTATAAGAGCAGAAAAAGTCACTCCTGCCAATCAGACATGTGTTTCACAGGATGCGTATGCAAGGAGACGTCAATTTAAAGTATTCAAAGTTCAAGGATGCACACAGTGTCTATCTTTTCCTGCTGCTGTCATTCAGAGAAACAAGGAATAAGCCAGCAGTGTGAAACAAGCTCCAAACTGTTCTCTCTTTTTTCTACATTTTCTCCATAGTGATGGAGCCCATGACGGTGACAACGTCAGTGGTCGGACCGGAGGAGTTCGATCGCAATGCCCCCCGAATCTGTGGAGTATGTGGTGATAAAGCCACAGGTTTCCACTTCAATGCCATGACATGTGAAGGCTGCAAGGGATTCTTCAGGTGAGTGTCGCATTTAAATTTGTTTATATATGTGTCTCCTCATCAACATGTTGTCTTTGCACAAATCCAAAGAGGGTCATACATGTATGACCTGATTTGTGTATCCTTAGCTTGAAGCAACAGTCCAGTTTGTGGCCATACTGGCAGCTGGCTGGCTGCATCAACATTCATAGGCTCATACACATCATATACAGATGTGTAAATGTTTAGTACATGTGGAATAAAATATGTCTGTAATACTTTTCCATTTTTCTCACTCACACTCACTCACATACAATGACATTTACAAAATTCACATATTTTCACAAGTTTTGAAATTTATATAAGGTTTGTAGTAATTCCTAAAATGTTTTATATAAAGTATTTTTGCCAATAATGTAAATTGGACGATACGTAAGTCAGACAGGAATTGTAATTTGTAAATCTTGTGTGCGTACATTTTCCTGTAAAAATTATTGAATTTGTAATTTTAATATAATTGCATTTGATCTGGATTAGAGTTGTATCACGGTCAGCCACTGTTGTTTTCATTACTATTTAAGTGTTTAGAATAAAGGTATATCCTTCTGTCCCTGCTCAGCATTTTTGAACCAACAGAAAATTTGAGCATCGAATAAAAGATTCTTATGGTCAACAGACTGATAACTATTTAATCCAATAGGCGCAGTATGAAGCGTAAAGCCTCCTTTACTTGTCCATTCAACGGGAGCTGCACCATCACTAAGGATAACCGGCGACACTGCCAGGCCTGTCGTCTGAAGCGCTGCATTGATATTGGCATGATGAAAGAGTGTGAGTTAACTTTTTCTGAAATATATGGTTGCTGATGATTTGGCTATTGATTTTTGAACTGTGAATGAACTTCCTTGTGCCCAGTTGTGGTAGACTTGTGATATGTTTTACATGACGTAATTGGCCATAGGGGCGGCAGAGTGGTGCAGTGAGGAGCGATGTTTCCTGATATCAAAAAGGTTCAGTGTTCAATGCCTTTCTGTGAGGAGTCAATTATTTAAAAAGACAACAACAAATCAACTTTATCTCAGTCAAAGTTGTGGTCTTTCTTTATCATGTTTTTGCAGCAGCGACATGTTTCCTTCAAGAACAATTATCTTCATGTGTCCACAATACACTTTTGATGTTGAATTTTGGGAAAAAAGTTGGTTTTTGGATGCCACAAATTTTACTTATTGCTCTCTCCCTTCTTTGACTCATTTTCACTGAGCACAGAAGAAAAGTTTGCAGTATTAGTGTGTAAACAGTCTTCAGGTGTTAGACCTACAATACTATATACAACATTCTACATCGTAAGTTACAAGTTTTCACTCTGAACTTGGAGTACAACATGGGAAAAGGTAGGACATGTATACATTCCGTACATTGTGCTCAGGTCAGGATTGCTTCACAACAGGAAGGTCCTCGTTCCTTCAGACACTATCAGGTGTCTGTGTAGATCCAGTGCACCTTCTTCTCATCATCATTTGAGAAAATTGTTAAAAGAAAAACAAGTTCTTTCAGCTGACATTTCATGCAGTGGAAATATGTTTTGAAATTATTTAAGGAAACTTCTGATTAAAAGACTTAAGAATGTAAAAAAACCCACTAAAAAGTATGTAACTAGATCAAATGTGTACATAACACGTAATACCAGATAAAATACAGTAAAGAAACCATAATCATTTATTAAGGGTTATTACTATAGAAACAGAATTCAGTGGCTTTGACTCAGTTTATGTAGTAAACCACATCAGTGCTCCATGAAATGCCATATGTATATATATATATATATATATATATATATTTTTTTGTATTTAAATATACATCATTCTTAGTATGTTAATTCACATAAATGAAGGAAAACACATGAACGCATTTATTTTTAATTGTTATTATTTTTGTTATTGTGCTTTCTTTTTTTTGGCGTTGTTACCCTTACTAAAATTGTATATGAGAAATATTAATTTTAAGTTTGTTATTTGTTTCCTAATGCTTTTTTGCATGAAATGAAATTAAATGAAATTAACTGTATTAATCCCCCCATAGGGGAAGTTTGTATCCACTCAGGTACAATAGTTGTTAGTCACACGCTTATAAATGTGGGTACATGACCATAACACACACACAACGGGCCTGTAGGAATACAAATAATGGGGAGGTATCTCGGTATCTATGCTCAAGGGTATCTCGGCAGCGCTCAGGAGTGTCACCGGGCAGTTCCCATAGGTGGACATTTGTTACATTTAGATGTGTATCCAACAGCAGAGTAAACAAATAATGAGTCATTTATTTTAGGATGCCTTTAACTTCTCAGATGGAATTTCCATTGTCAGTGTAGCTATAGATTGTGTTCATGTTGTACTGTTACCAGTGAGAAACTGTTTTGTCTCATATGTTTAACAATCTTAATCATGTTGCTTATGGATGATGTGCCATCATCATGTGTAATTCAGCAGGGCGCACTGTAAAGGAGAATGAGACATCACCTCACTTCATGTTAATACAAAATAACATCTTGTCAAAGTTGCCTTAGTTGTCTTAATTCAGTGTTAACAAATGTCATTAGCGTTACATCTACATGTACTGAAAACAACAGAGGTGTATTTGTTCATACTCTGTGATAGGACCAATGAGTTTTAACAAGACATAGTATTATGCACTTCTGATTCTCCTGTTTCATGTAATTACTTCCACCTCCAACGTTACACTCCATTGAAGAGCCAAACATATTGAATCATAGTTTTTGCTCTTTTATTTGAACAAATCCAGATGACAGAAGATACAATATGACATTTGAACTAATTGGACAATTTGCTAAGTTAATTCACTTGAAATCCTGCATCCTGATGGACACTTATTGTGTTTTTTATTTTTGCATATAGATTTAATGCAAAACAAAGTGCAAACAAAACTCAAAACAACTGTTTGGGCAGACAAACAAAAATCATTATGGAATAGTATGACCTGACTTTCTATTTAAAATTAATAAAGGTTCTGCACATCACACTCATTATCTCATCGAGGCCAGTCTATCCTGTAATGATGTCTTCTTGTTTATCCTTGGTCTAGAATAGATCATTGTTTTTTAGACATAGTAACAAAATGGATAAAAAATATAAATAAAAAATAGACGGTGAAGGTGTGGCACAAGTCTGACTTGTTGGACTTCAATTTACATCTATCTTGAGGTATGCATTTGGTCCTGTCATATGTATATCATATGACAAGAAGGAAAGCGTAAGCAGTTTTATGCCTGTGTCTTCATGTTTCTAGGTTCATGTCAGCCAAAGAGAACCTGATCAGTCTGTCTGACTGAATCTTCTGCTGGATCCAGAATACTGTTGGTCCTGTACCGTAACAGAAGTGTACTGTATATTTCATTTAATAGTGCTAACAGTGTGTTGTGCTTTACTTAAGCTGCTCAGATTTCACTGGGATTCTTTCATTGAGTTTTCTGAATATTAAATGAAATACACAGTAGGTTCTTGTATTTTAAATGATTAGGTGATTACTTTAAAAACCAGGACAATTGTAAGCATTTGTTTTTCCCATCCGCTTCAACATACAGATTTGCTACTTCTTATTTAAGAGTGGAAATACAAAAAATAATTATAAAAAAGATAACTGGTCTGTCGGCCAGACAAAAATATATATTTTAAGGAATCATTTTTAGTTTTTAGTGATGAAACAATGAATAGATGAGTGGATACTGAAAATAACCATGGCTTTGCTTACATGTTGCTGAATACATCTTTGAAGAACATGTACCGATTAGTCATAATCATTCATTCATTCATCTCCATAAATCGCTTCATCCGCTGTCGCGGGTCCCGGGATGCTGAAGCCTATCCCAGCCGACAGGGGGTGTGAGGCAGGGGACACTCCGGGCCCGATGCCAGTGCACCGAGGAGCCACACATATACACAGGCAAACAGGCACACACACACACTCACACCTACAGTCAATTTGGGACTGGCCAATTAACCTGAAGTGTATGTTTTTGGAGGTGGGAGGAAGCCAGAGAACCCGGAAAAAACCCATGCAGACACGGGGAGAACATGTAAACTCTGCACAGAGCGAGACTCAAACTGGGAACTGTCTTTCTGTGCAGCGACAGCGCTACCCACTGCAGTACCGTGCTGCCCTTAGTCATGATCAATGACACTGATAACTGACATTTGAAATGGATTTACTGTACATGCACCTGTAGAGTAAAACTTTAAACCACAGGTCAAAACTGAGAATTTTAGAAATTGTAATACTGTTAATGTTGATATGGAGCGGCACGCTGGTGAAGTGGGTAGTGCTGGTGCCTCACAGCAAGAAAGTTCCGGGTTCTATTCCTTTCTGTGTGGAGTGTGTCTGTTCTCTCCGTGTCTGCGTGAGTAATCTCCAGGTTCACTGGCTTCCTCCCATCTCCAAGAAGCATGCCGCTAACTGAATTGGTCACACCAAAGTATCCATAGGTGTGAGTGTGAGCGTGTGTTTGTCTCCCGTGGTCCGGCAGCAAGCTGACGTCTTGTCCGGGGTGCGCCCCGCCTCTCACCATTAGCCCACTGGGATAGGCTTCAAGCAACCTCAAGACGGAAAAGTGAATGTGCAAGACACAATTGTGATTGTGTCATCTACAAGAAAATGGATTGGATGGTTGATATGGCATAAGTCATGATGTTAACCAACAAGATTTTATGAGAAGGATAAGCAGTGGATTTGCCTTTACATTATTTAATCAAAACAGATTTTCCTAAAGAAAAAAAAACAGGTGGTGAAAATTCAAAACACCCAGAGTGCAGGGACTGGGATTCTAATAGGTGGATGAATATTTGATCCCCTGAGCCACAGCTGTCTCATCTGAATGACAAAAGTACCACAGATCATAACAAAAATATTAAAAGTTCTAATGGAAATAATAAATAAATAATGTTACTTTTAGGCTTTGACGGGGATAATGGTGTGACTTTTGCTTGCATTTTGACACTTTGAGGGAGAAGGAGTGACCCTGCGACGAGAGAAAGTCAATATATTGGGGATGTTGATCGACCATAATCTCTGTCACAGAAGAATATCAATGTGTGGGGAGGAGCAATGTATGACTCCACTCTCCTCTGCTCTGGTCTCATATTTTTATACAGAAAACATTACTTAACTACGCCTCAGACAGACGCGATGAGAGAAACAGAGTAGATGGACTGACTGACAGTAATCTGAGTTAAGGATGAAATCAGGACGTTAAATTTAATGAAAGCTTTCCCACATCCAAAAACAGACAAATAATGTATCCAAAGTGCAAACCAAGTCAAAATCTATACTGTTTGTTTCTCATGTCATGACACAACTTATTGCCACCCCACCCGTGAACAAGCTTGCAAGTATGCAAGGGTCAGCAAGTATGCGGACTCTCACAGCTGCACCAACCAACAAGCACTAGAAGATCCAGCTTGACTACCTGAGAGGAAGCACTGTTGTCCAAACTTTATATTGTAATTAATTATCAAAGCATGTAAGCTTTAAGATGGTACTTTAATTTGAAATGTAGTGTGTTGAGCTGAGTTGAGTAGAGCAGGTACTGTGTGGTAGAAATAAACCTTAATCTTGTTGCACACACACGAATGGACAAAGATGTCCCTATATGACCCTTCTGCTCGATGTAAAAAAAACTGGTCCATATTTTAGTTCTCATACTTTGCTTTCACCTTCCCATGATACTCCTCTATTTACCGTTAAGTTGACTGTACATTCATGTAAATAATGGCATTTTGACATTCATGCCGTAATCATAGTGTCTTAGTTTATAACACGTTGCTGTGGGACATGAAGACTGGTTCTGATTTCACGGTAAATTCACAAGGTGTGTGTGTGTGTGTGTGTGTGTGTGTGTGTGTGTATGTGTGTGTGTGTACGTGTGTGTGTATGTGTGTGTGTGTGTGTCTGTATGTGTGTGTGTGTATGTGCCCGTGTGTGTGTGCGTGCGCTCATTTTTTTAATTTAAGGTTTAATTTAAACAGTACTTATTTAAGCAAAAAATTATGGAAAAATGTTAGCTTGTTCATGCACCACAACACCTTTGAATGTTCGTTAAGAAAATGTTAACTAAGAAGCAACTATTTCAGAGGTATGATTGATTTAGATACCTTTACGAACTTTTGGTGTGTCAAGGATGCCTTATGTTCTGTGTTGAGTGACAAACTTGTGTTCATTGGTTGGTCTAATTTATATGTATTTTGTTTAGTTAACTGGTGAAACATCTTTTATTTCAAAGGCACATTCTAATTAATGCAAGGGAAATATTCAGTCTGAGGTACTGCATGTAATGCGTTCATCTTCCTACCCACTTCATCCACTTGTGCGGCTCATGGGAAACTGGAGCCTATCCCAACTAGCTTAGGGTGTGAGGTGGGGGTGCACCATACAGAGACACAAACAACCACGCACGCACACACTCACACCTACGGTCAATTTGGGAATGGCCAATTAACCTGAAGCGCATGTTTTTGGAGGTGGGAGGAAGCCAGAGAACCCTGAGAGAACCCACGCAGACACAGGGAGAACATGTAAACTCTGCACAGAGCGGGACCTGAACCTGGAACCGCCTAGCTGTGCAGCGACAGCTCTCCCCACTGTGCCACCGTGCAGCCGATTACAATTATATTTTGTTTAATTTGTTTATTATTTTTCTACTTTTATTTGCTTTTGACTGATTTTCCAGCAAATGTGATTATTTTGTAATATGTTTTTTGTGAATAAACGTGCTTTTAAAAATGAAAAAAATGCAAAAGAAACATAGGTGCGTGAGATAAACTAAAACCCACCATTACCGACTGTTTAAATATGCTGACAAGTGGCATCTACTATGTTTACTCCCATGCCTTCCTGCCACCAACACAGTTCTATTGTGATGTGTCGATAAGCCGCTCTGCATCCAACTCAGCATGTGTGGGTGCCCTGATGCCTGGGTGACCTGATTTCACCCCTCTGCCATCACAGGCCCCAGCTCAGCAGTGAAAGACATTTGCCATAAAACAAATCCAGCTTGACATAGTGTATATACTGCACTGAGTGTTCTTAGCTCTTTTGTGTTCAACTGGACAACTGGCTTGTTAATGAGTAAGCACGCTGTGAACCTCAGACCTTCACAAGAGGACTTTTTTTCTTTTTCTCTTTTTGTCAATATGTCTAGCATTACCAATGTTGACCAAATTCTAACTCTTTACTACTCTGTTTCAAATTCTTTGCTCCTCTCTGCAATACAAGGCACCACATCACCACATCCAATCAGTCACTTTACAAACAGCAAACTCTCTTTTTTGGTAAAGTGCTGTGCATCTGCCAAGCGCTGTGGGGTGGTCAACATGTTTCTTTGATGGTCTGTTAATTTTGTGGACTGCTGACTTAATGATGCCATCCAGGGCTCAAACTTGGCTGGATCCTGACTGGTTCAATTATGTCCCAGGCTTAGAATAGCTGCTTTGACGGCCAGTGCCAAACTTTGACCAAACGGTACCTATTCATGATTGGGCTCTGTGCTGCATACTTGGATGTCCTCACCACAAGGAGTGGTTATGGGCAGTTCACTCCTGGCTATGGACTGGATGGACATTGGAGGACAGCCAAAACCTAATTAATGACAGTGGGTCAAACGAGATGCACGCCAAATAAATCCTTTGGTAAGCTAAGCAGTCAGGTTTATTCAGTAGCCTTTTTAAGCCTGTGTAGCCAAATTGTTGTTGTTGTCTGCATCGCCACACTATGCAGCTGTATAACACACTTCTGTGGTTGGAGTCGTGGGTGCAGTCACTGAAAATCCCCATTAAATATAGTTGTTTACAGCTTCCAGAAAAGCAACCAGTGTTTAGTAGGACGTACAGGATATTATTTGAGCATTATTTACATCCCTTTACTTCCATGCAATCTAGTTGATCTTGTAAATTAGCCCTTACTGGTTAAATATGAATTATTTTGTGTTTATTCATTTGAGTAGGTCATCATTTGCAAATTGGGCAAAGAGATGAAAACATACACGCAACTGCCACACTTAAAAATGCAAAGGTTGTTGGTAGTCGTTTTTACAATCATCACATCCTCACCCTGAACACCTGTTTGTCATTCAATGAAAATCATGAAACAGCATATGTCCTGTTTCATACCATGAGGAGCAACTCTGCAGCATACATCCAGATGTTTGTTCATGAATTTGTTTCTTTGAAAGCTTTTACTACAGGCGTTGTATGTATTATTCATATTTATCTGAATAAAGACAGTGAACAGAATGCAATAAAATGCAATAAGAAGATTATAGGATCAAATCCTGGCTGGCAGGGCGGCAGTGGCTCAGTGTTAGAGCGGGCAGTAGAGCGGGTTGTCCAATGTTCCCAAGATAAGTGGTTTGATTACCACTCCCACTCACCTCTGGAGCACTGCTGAGGCGCCCTTGAGCAAGGCACCCTCCCTCTTTACAAGTTGCTCATTTGGGGCGCAGCAGAAAGGTGCTGCCCGGCATACTAACTCCCATTGCATGCCTACAGGCCCCCTTGTGTGTGTGCGTGTGCTACAGGGGCCTGTGCACACTAACATGGATGGAGATAGATAGATAGATAGATAGATAGATAGATAGATAGATAGATAGATAGATAGATAGATAGATAGATAGATAGATAGATAGATAGATAGATAGATAGATAGATAGATAGATAGATAGATAGATAGATTAGATAGATAGATAGATAGATAGATAGATAGATAGATAGATAGATAGATAGATAGATAGATAGATAGATAGATAGATAGATAGATAGATAGATAGATACATACATACATACATACATACATACATACATACATACATACATACATACAAACAAACATACATACATACATACATACATACATACATACATACATACATACATACTTACTTTAATAATCCCGAAGGAAATTCAGGGTGACATCTGCTCACAAAATATACAGATACACATAACAGTGACTGACACAGACAAAAAGATGTTACATAAATTACATAATTAACATAGTTACATAATTACAACACCAGAAAAACCTAACATAAAAAAGGAAGCATGGAGCCTGAAAGAAGCAATAGATATAGAAGATGCATAAGAAGATATAAGATAAGAATAAATGCATTCATTTGTTTGAAGACTTTACTAACTCTAGTGTGCTCTTAATTTCCCTTTGGGGATCTGACTAGTACACAAAATCAAAAAAATAATAATAATTTGCCATCAGTCATAGTGTAGAAACTTATTCTCCTTTTGACTTTTCCCTTCAGGGGTCACCACAGCAAATCAGTTGCCTCCATCTAACTCTGTCGTCTGCATCCTCTTCTCTCACACCAACTACCTTCATGTCCTCTTTCACTACATCCATAAACCTCCACTTTGGTCTTCCTCTAGGTCTCCTGCCTGGCAGTTCACATGAATGCTCGCTTTCCAGCAGATGAAGAGAGTAGTCTGCAGTTTACATTGAAGCCTTGAGCTCAGACATCAGCTTTGAGTATGGATCAACAGACATTACTACACTGGCAAAGAAGTATGAGGCCATTCTCATCAACTAACATTCTATGGAGGCCTTTAAGAGTGAATATGTTGAATTCAAGCACATCTTCTACTTTTCCTTTCGGCTTTTCCCTTCAGGGGTCGCCACAGCGAATCAGTTGCCTCCATCTAACCCTGTCTACTGCATCCTCTTCTCTCATACCAACTACCTTGATGTCCTCTTTCAATTCATAAACCTCCTTTTTGGTCTTCCCCTCGGCCTCCTGCCTGGCAGTTCAAAACTCAGCGTCCTTCTACCAATATATTCACTATATCTCCTCTAGACATGTCCAAACCATCTCATTCTGGCCTCTCTGACTTTATCCCCAAAACCTCTAACGTTGTCCCTCTGATCCATCCTGGTCACTCCCAAAGAGAATCTCAGCATCTCCATCCCTGGTATCTCACAATGTCTATATGTCTATCTATCACAATGTCATCTGCAAACATCATAGTCTATGGAGATTCCTGTCTAACCTCGTCTGTCAACTTGTCCATCACCATAGCAATCAAGAAGGGGCTCAGAGCTGATCCCTGATGCAGTCCCACCTCCACCTTGAACTCCTCTGTCACATCTACAGCACACCTCACCACTGTCTTACAGTCCTCATACATGTCCTGCACAGCTCTAACATACTTCTCTGCCACTCCAGACTTCCTCATACAATACCACAGTTCCTCTCTGGGCACCCTGTCATAAGCTTTCTCCAGATCTACAAAAACACAATGCAGCTCCGTCTGGCCTTCTCTGTACTTCTCTATCAACATCGTCTAAGCAAATACTGCATCAGTAATACTCTTTTTTGGCAAGAAACCATACTGCTGCTCACAAATGCTCACTTCTGCCCGTAGTATAGCTTCAACTCCTCTTTCCCATAACTTCATTGTATGGCTCATCAGCTTTATTCCTCTGTAGTTGCCAAAACTCTGCACATCTCCCTTGTTCTTAAAAAGGGGCACCAGCACACTTCTCCTCCATTCCTCAGGCATCTTCTCACTATCTAAGATCCTGTTGAACAACCCAGTCAGAAACTCTACTCTACCCTACTGCCACCTCTCCTAGACACTTCCATACCACCACAGGTGTATCATCAGGACCGACTGCCTTTCCACTCTTCATCCTCTTCAATTCCCTCCTCCCTTCATCCTGACTTATCTTTGCTACTTCCTGGTCCACAAGAGCCACCTCATCTGAGGTCACAAGCCAGTGTCTTGTTGTGCCGGTCCCAAGCCCAGATAAATATGGAGGGTTGTGTCAGGAAGGGCATCCGACGTAAAACTTTTTCCAAATCAAACAAACATGGGAGTCATAGTGTAGAAAATAGTATCTAATTGTTTAAACTGGCACAGTAAGACTGAAACCACAAAGGGCTGCTGTATACAGCTTTTAGCAACAGCTCAAGCTGAGTATAAAATGTACAGTGACTTCTTAGTGCTCCTCGATGGCAGTTGTGCCCATCCTTACAGTTTCAGGTTGTGTTTAGTTAATTGCTATAATAAGTCAATGCTCTTAATGTAAAGGCAAAGGAACGTGTGGGTCAGTAAATCTTCAAATGTAAATGTTTGCACTGCGTTTTTAAATCCAGTGGACAGAGAATTAGATACAGTGATACTGTTGTGAATGTAAAATAATGGGATATAATTCCATTAGACACGCAGACAATGCTTGCAAACCCTAGAATTCTCCAAGGAATCAGTTATCTAGCAAAACCTGTAAGAGTCATTCTAAACTGTATTCAGTTCTTCGCCACTGTATCTGTAGGCACTATTGCTGCACCATGAATAAAGCAAAAGGCACTTAAACATCCAACACTTGCTGCATCAGCTGTATAGAAAAGCAGCCATAACAGGCCCTTCGACATGGAACACCGAGAAGACGTATGTTTTGTGCAACCTGTAATGGAAATATTTAGAACTTTCATTATGGCTTTGTCACCTCTGTTTGAAAGCGAACTGCTGCCAGAGTAGTTTTTTCCACTCCATGTTGAAATTGCATCATTCTTTTTATCAGTGATGGTTCAGTCCTTATTTAGGATAGGAACGTTCTTCATAATGTAATGTGAATTACTGTCTTCAGTGTATGTGTCCTTATGGTACTGTATAAGAACCGTGTTCCTTTCAGTGCGGGTCAAGAACTCCATTACTCAAAAACAAGTTCGAAATACCTGGGTATGAATGAAAAAAAAGAAAATTAAAACAAAACAAGGTATTGATCAGAATTACCTTATATCATCAGCTTATCAACCTGGCACTTTTTTGAATGTTCTCCCTGTGTCTATTCAGGTTTTCTCTTAATCCGACCACCAAAGCATGTGGTAGAGGTGAATTGGTGATTCTACATAGATTGTAGAAATGAATGTGAATCCAAATGGTTGTTTGTCTTTTTCATGTGTGGCCTTATGATGAACTAGTCACTTGTCAAGGTTGAAATCCTCCCTCCCTCCTGCCTAAGCCACCTGGGATAGGCTCCAGCTCCCCTGCAGTGCTACTCAGGATACACGGTTACAGAAAATGAATGAATGTATATGACCTGAAACATCAACTTAAAAATGAAAGGAATTTGAAAATATCAGTGTTGTATTTTGAATGTGGGTTTTATTCTGTCTATAATAGACACTCTTTTCTATGTCATTACAGATATGAATCCAACCATGATACAAAAGATGTTCAGTGTGTCTGTCTTTAATTTTTTACTTTTTTTGGCAGCTCAGTATTTGTAAAAGTATACATGTGCCTTGTTTTATTTGCAGTTTATTATATTATGACAGTTTTAGATATTAAATTTTGTATTATCTGTTGCAGTCATTTTGACAGATGAAGAAGTTCAGAGGAAGAAGGACATGATATTGAAGAGGAAAGAGGAGGAGGCAGCCCGGGAGGCAATGAGGCCACGTCTGAATGAAGAACAGGCCCGAATCATCTCCTCCCTGGTGGAAGCCCACCACAAGACCTATGATGCCTCCTATTCTGACTTCTCCCGCTTCAGGGTTAGTTCAGTTCAAAGTCTCATCCATTGACAAAACACCACACCACATTAAAAGTCAGTTTGTACTCCACCACGAGGATGGGTGGAGCTGTTCATAGTGTCCTGCAGTAGAAGGGAGATTCCCTGAACTATTGAATCTGGCCTTAATACAGCACTTTCCAAATGAGAAACAAAACAACTTGTGAGCAGGTGTACGTCATTGATGCTCAGCTATAAACACCTTTGGAAAATAATTCCCAACAGTTTGGAATAGTGCATAGAAAACCATATTCTCAAGATTAAAGTTAATGTTTTTAATGTAGTTTTTGTTTTTAGAACGCATCACATTCAACAGTTCACATAGAAAAGGATATGTAGAACCTTGATTTTAAACATATTTTAGATTTTGAGCAACACGTAGGCAGTGGGGAGAAGAACCTTGACCCCGGGAGCAACTTTTTAATCCTGGCCTAAATTTTTGTTCAACCATTGTGGACTTGGAGAAGGTTTCTGACCGTGTCCCACATCAAGCTCTGTGAGTGGTGCTCTGAGAGTATGGGCCATTGGACTTGCTGTTACAGGCCATTTGGGCCTTGTATGACTGCAGTGATAACTTGGTGTGCATTGCCAGCAACAATAAGTCAAATTTCTTTGCAGTTACAGTTATACTTTGTCAGAGCTGCCAGTGATTCTGTTCATGATCTTTGTGGACAGAATTTCTTGGTGCAGTGACGAGGCTCGTGGTGGCATCTGCTTTTGGGGATGTGTCTGGTAGCATCATCATGCTGTGACCTCTGACTTTCATTGGAACAAGTTTGCTGCTGAGGGTGAAGTGGCTGAGATTACACCTCCACCTCTGACGCCATGGTTCTCAGTTGGAGATTATTTCTCAGTCAGTGATGAGCTGCAAGTGGGGGAATTCAAGTATCATGGGGTATTGTTAATGAGTGAGGGACAAATTGAGCAGGAAAAAGATTGATGGATACTGTACCTGGTAAAATAGGAGCTAAACAACAAGGCTTAATGTACATTTCCCAATCAGTCCATGCTTCTACCCTCACCTATGGTCATGACCAAAAGGACAAGATCACCAATACGAGTAGCTGAACTGAACCTCCTTCATTGGGTGTCTGGTCTCATCCTTTGGGACTAGATGAGGAAATGAGTCATTCAGGAAGAGCTCAGAAGCTGCAGCTCCTCCACATCAAGAAAAGTCAGTTTAGGTAGTGGTAATCTGATGTTGTTGAGTCTTCCTGTGTGGTAAATATTTGTACTTACAAATACTTAAGATTTAGTGGCAAATGCCCTAGGAGGCACAGGAAGACATGGAACCCAGCTGTCACTGAGTTGTAAATGTTTTTCTTCCTCTGTGTGTTTCCACAGCCTCCAGTGCGCGAAGGTCCGGTAACACGCAGTGCCAGCCGAGCTGCCTCCCTTCACTCTCTTTCAGATGCCTCATCCGACTCATTCAACCACTCACCTGGTGAGACGTGCAGAATCCTTCTCAACACATCCTGTCTTGCTGTCATACCTCAGGGTTAACTGGATCTTTCATCATACTATTGTACAGCTAATTAACAGTTTCTATTCAGGAAGACTCAGCTTTGTGTCGTGTTTCATATTGTTTCCATTTCTCTATACATTCTCCTTGGTACCTCTAAAATAGAGACTAAATAAACGTGAAAGAAAAATATGCACAATCTGAAAATGTCACCAAAACAGTTTTCTTTCACATGGAATTTTATATGTGTTCCACCATTTATTACCCAATATGTCTTTCGAGGTGTTTACTACAAGTAGAATTGCTTAAAAAGACTTCTGCTCTGAACTATCAAAAAAGCGAATTCTTAATACCCACTGTCATTTTTTTCAGGCAGGCATGTCGGATCTTGTAGAACCTTTAAGTGCGTTTTCATTTTTGTGCATTCCCCGACCTCATCTCCTAACGTCCTCCTCAAACAGAGTCGGTGGACACCAAGATGAACTTCAGCAGTCTGCTGATGATGTACCAGGATGGTGCGAGCAGCCCAGAATCCAGTGAGGAGGACACAAAGTTTTCCATGCTGCCACACTTGGCTGACCTGGTTTCCTACAGCATCCAGAAGGTCATAGGCTTCGCCAAGATGATCCCAGGCTTCAGGTAAACCCTGTGCACAGCAGATTTCCAACAAATCTGTGTCACTACAGCATAACAAATTGCAGAAAAGGTCAGCATGGCTGTTATTGGAAGTAAATGAAAGATAATAGCAAATTCTATTTAGTTCTGTACAACACGATACAACTGTCACTGCATCCAGGTTTTAAATGACAGCAAACATCAATATTATACTGTACATTTTGTTTAAGAGCAGCCTCAAGGAAATTCATTGTTTTAAGTGTGTGATTTTTTTACAGATGAAATTTCTTCAAGTCCCAGCAGATTGGTGAAAATAAACTTAACCTGCAGTTTATCAGGAATAATTTTAATTATACATTTTAATTACCTGGTGCCATAAATTATATTCTAGATACGCTTAATAAATAGCATTATTATCTCTGTAGCTATACTTTATCTAATGAGCTGTCCTAACAATTTGTTGATCGCCAAATTTAGCTGCATCCCACCCGCACAGACACAAAGGCTAGCAGCCTGAGTGGGCTCCCCACACACACACACACACACACTGTAAGAATTGATTTACTGCCTACGTTTATGCAGAACAACAGCTTCAAAAACACATGTTGAGCTGAAAGATAAGTTTGTAAATGTATGCACATCCGGACATCACTTAATTAGAGAAAACAGAAGATGTAGCTGTAAGTGGGTGCATTAAATGCAAATTTATGTGTTTGCATGTTTGAAGCAAGAAAATTAGAAGAACCACTTTTTCTCTGTTGACGTCTCAGAATGTGACCGTGCATTGACAATTTTCCACAATTTGTGTTAAAAGAAAACATGAAAATTGAGGATCAGAATAATTACCTTTGATGACAACGTGTCAAACACAGTTTCAGTGAATTGCTGGTCGAAGTTTTCAGTCCAGCATCTGTCATGGTCTGGGGATTCACTCAGATTAAGTTAAGTTCTGGGCCCTGAGAGGACGAAGGCACACCAGACCTGCAAACTGTGATTGTGTGCTTTAATAGACACACACATCCCAGGGTTAGACTGTTGCTAGAGTAACCATATAATGCATTCATGGTGGTAATCAGTTTCACTAGCAAAGACATAAACACACACAATTATGTGGGTGGTTAAATTGGGAGCATGTGTGTGTTTTTCTGTTAACTTGTTGATAGTCCTCTGTTTTAACTAATTGTTATCCCTCACCTCGGGCAAAGTGAAGAGGCAGATAGAAAAGCAGAGTCCATTCTTCTGTCTTTGATGACCAAATCCTGAAATGCCTTTTGCTATTTAGCAAATTCAATCATTTCTGTTTTTCTGTTTTCATGGTCACATTTTTGTTCTGTGAGTGGGCACTGCATCAGATATTGTTTTATATAATTTTATCTGATGCTCTGTAAAGTAAAACACGTCAGTCCTCTCTGTTGGAGAGACAAACATGAGTACATGTTGTTCCTTTATAAACTTACATAAAGATAAACTATATATCTCTGACCTTTCCATCAGTGTCGGGTTGCAGATTTTGCAATAAGCAAACACATATTTATTGATCTCCCTCTAAAATGTGCAATGACTGTGCAGTTCTTTTAACTGTTCCTGAATGTGAGATGTGTTTTAGAGGAATATCTCGTTTAAACTGTTCTAATCCATCCCCGCAGATCAAATCAGGCCCATTAACAAGCTATAATCTAAACATGCTCGTTTCTGACACCTACTGATTTATACAGTAAACAACTCAATAACAAACCTATCTGTGCTCTCCAGAGACCTGACAGCAGAAGACCAGATCGCTCTGTTAAAGTCCAGTGCTATTGAGATCATCATGCTGCGTTCAAACCAGTCGTTCAGTCTGGAGGACATGTCCTGGAGCTGCGGGGGTCCTGACTTCAAATACTGCATAAATGATGTTACAAAGGGTTGGTTCCATCTCATCAGTCATTGAGCCACACAGAAAAGGCACCTTTTCTCTGTAGTGGAGCCCCTCCTCTGAAGGCACTGCATTGTTAAAGTAGTGTATGCACACAAGAGGTGTTCGATGTTGAAGCTAATGACCAAGCAGAGATGATCTTTTTCTCTCACCTCATTTAACAGAGTCAAGGATCACCCAACATGTTGCTTTCACGCACATTTGCACATTACTATGAGGTTTTCACTTCAGGTATTTTCATGGAAGTAATAAAGCAGCAACAAACACACCCGTACTTGGTTCTGTGTCTTCCACACATGCAGGGCAGGAAGTAATCTGTGAATGCACATAAAGAGAAATGACTAAGCTTTGAAGGCTCCTACTGCATGCAGTGTGTTTGAATTCATAACAACAGAGCACAGAATATTTTTCCCATTCTGACATTATTGGTGTCCTTCACAGCGGGTCACACTCTTGAGCTGCTGGAGCCACTGGTGAAGTTTCAGGTTGGTCTAAAGAAGCTCAACCTGCACGAGGAGGAACATGTGCTGCTCATGGCCATATGCCTGCTCTCCCCAGGTACTGCTTGTATTTTTGTGTTCATTTGTGTGTTTGCACTGTAGGTGGATTTCCAGCTGAGTGAGATTGTTAGCAGATTCACTGACTATTAAGCACTGGGATTGCGTTGCTTGCTGACCTTAATTTACCCAAGCCTTAGTGTGTTTTTGAGGCTGCCAATAACACACCAAATAAAAAGCTTTTCCGGGAAGACAAGATGGCTTAATTTAGTATATATTTACAACATCGGAAATTCATGTTTGTGAGTTTTCAGCAATGAGTTGAAAACGCTGAATGACCATAATCACTGAATTAGGCTGCCGAGCAGCAAGGCAAGAACAGATGGTGAAGACTCATTCATTTTCAATGAATGAGTCTTCATTCAGCGGTTTATACTATCTTACACTCTTGTGAGTCAGAGCGCCAATGAGCTCAGTGTGAGATCCACCTTAGGGTGTGAAACCCTGTTGCGCTGCTGTATTGTAAGGTGAGGATGAAGAGAGACTGGTTAGAGTATAGCTCTCCTCTGATTTCAGTTTCTGTCAGTGGCATCACTCACACATCAGCCAATCTGAACTTCCCCAAAATCCCCAAATCCATACGTCCTGGAAGAGTCCAGCTGATGGAATGAGTAACAATTTGTATCCCCAGGATTTTAGAGAAGTGTGACATTTAATGTGAAAAATAAATGAGTCACCTAGCATATTGTAATTGTTCAGCAAAAACACACATCAACACAAACACACAAGTATCCGCAGTGCAGGGACAGGAGCACATAATAGAAACTGCGATGAAGAAGGGATGCATCAGCAATGTCATGATATGCTGTTATGGGAAAGATTCTAAGAAAAATAATTGAGATTACGTCTGTGCAGAAAAAACACCCTGCATAACTCTGAAGGAACTTTTTGATATGTATGTTTTTGTTTGCTTGTTTTACCAGTTTCATTCATGCTTAGCACAAAGAATAGAAGTTTAAATCTTCTCTCTAACTAGTTACATGATAAAGTGTACAGAACCTCCTTTTTAAGTGATTTTCTATGTCTCATTCCATTCCTTCACCCCCTCCCCCCCACTCTCTACTTCCCCCCTAACTCCTGCTTGTCTGCCCACCTCCTTGTACCTTTTGATACTAACCCAAACCCTCACACCCTCTGCTTTCTGATGGCAGATCGTCCTGGAGTCCAAGACCACAATCGCATTGAGAAATTACAGGATCATCTGTCAGAGACACTGCAGGCCTACATCCGGATCAACCACCCAGGCGGACGCCTCCTCTATGCCAAGATGATCCAGAAGCTGGCTGACCTGCGCAGCTTGAATGAGGAACACTCCAAACAGTACCGCTCGCTCTCCTTCCAGCCCGAGCACAGCATGCAGCTCACCCCATTGGTGCTGGAGGTGTTCGGCAGCGAGGTGTCATAGCAGAGGTAGCGGGACATGCTGTCATGCATATACACAGTCATCACATATAGGACGATAAACCGATCCCTCACGCTTTTCCTCAAGACTACCCCAGCCCAGATGCAGGAGAAAGACTGAATGTCACCTTCATCTTTTCATCATCTGCCCATCCTCCACATCCTTCATATCACAGATGCCTGGAGCACCGGATTTACAAATTAAAGACAGCTGAATGTGCTATGGAATTCTGGAGCACTCAGAAAACCAGATTAAATCTCCAGATTCTCAGATGCAGCATTTAATGTCTTCACATCAGGCAGACATCTGGACACATCATCTGGAATAGACGGACATCACAGATCCTCCTTGCATCCACAATCCCCCCCCCCCCCCAAAATCTCCTTTTTGCCGTCACGACCGTTCCCATGGGCTTTCTATTTTGTTCTTCCTTGCTTTCCTTTTTTTTTTTTTTTTTTTTTACAGTGGAAACAGGTTCACGGATGTGACTGTCATATCCCTTTTTAACTTCATCCTCATGACATTTTTCACATCCATCAATGTGTTGGATGACAGATTTATATCTTACTAACCATGCTGGCACTTGCAAGGTACTGAAAAATAGCTTGTGCTAGTTTTAGGTAGCTATAAACTATTCTTTATTTACAGTTAGTCAACAGCTAAAAGATATCCAGATATATTAAATGTCAACATGGTCAGCCGTGGGCAAGTTTATTTGATGAAAAACTATTTGAAAAATACTTGGTTAAGATGGATTATAGCAGGTGGGATGTACTGCTTAGTCCTGTATATTGGTGTGTACAGAGAGAAGACTTCATCTTACGTAGAGAAAGTTCAAGTAGGAATGTTGTCATTATGGGAATGGTGGACAGAAAGGGGAGATTTGGAGGAATGTGTAAAGGAGGTTGGATAGATGGAAGGAGATGCTACAGTTGGGATTCCTTGTTCGCAAGTCTAAAGGGAATTTCACAAAACAAGAATGTATGTATAATGCTATATAAATATAAATGATACGTTTAAGCTGACATATAAATATATATATTTAAGAAAGTGAAAAACAGTAGCTTCCATGGAAGCAAAAAGTTGTGAGTGTTATATAATGTAGAGGATTTGAAGGCGCCTTCTCAGTTTCATGTGTTCAAAAGACAAATGTATGCACAAGAAAGCGCTGAGAAGTGTGTGAAGAGTCCTTCTGTTTTTGTGACGTGTACAGTTTGAGAATATTGATTGACCACAAGGGGGTGTGCACACAGGCTCTGACTGGGGGTTTCTGATGCAGGGAAGCACTTCTCTGTTAGGTTTTGTCATTTCTTTGGACCTGTGAAGTTTGTATAGTGACAAACGCAACGTCATGTTTCATGGATAGTGATTATCCAAAAAAAAATTTAAAAAATGCTTGTTTAGCTGGTTAGATTGCTGCTAAGTCAGTCAGAGCTAGATAGTTGGACAGAAAACAACTACCGGCTGTTGCCTCAGGGAAACGTTTGTCTGATGATATTGTGTATTCAGTGTTTATGGTATGTGTGGCGGAAGCTTACAATCATGAGACTGAGATTGTTTTTGAAGCTCTAGACATCACTGTGATTTCTAATTATACAAAACAACAGCATAAGTAAGCTAAAAGTGGAACATTTTCAAATACTACAAAAACTTTTCTGTTTAATTAAAAACATCCCTTAAGGAATGGCTTGCATGATTGTACAGTCCTTTAGAGATCATTGCTAAAATTAACATACCCATTAAATTATGATGTGTGTCCAAACATAAGTGATAAATATCAGTCTTAAGTTTAGTCTGGTTCAGGGCAAAGTGAATACAGATGGTAGCAATGTACAGTAGTTCAGTGTGTAGCAGTGTTTTGGGGATGAAAACAGCCTGGCATAGCTATGAAACATGAAAGCAAGAAACTTTTTATATGAATCAAGCCGTATCAAACCTTTTTCTCATAGTTATATCTTTTCAACACCAGCCATATAAGCGAGGTCTTCGATGTTTCTTTTCAATATCACTACATATCATTTTAACACCTCTCTCAACACAGCATGCTTACCCCTCATAAAAGCCTGGATCACCCCCTTGTGGAGAAAACTTGTAAATACCACTTGCTAAATCTGTACATAGATAGGCATTAAAGTTGGCAAAATACTAAGAGAATTCAATTGTTCATGGCAAGATGCTCTGGAGATACAGCACTATATGCAATTAGGAGATGGACTTATGTTATATTGAACTACAATGGACAGAAGGGGCAATCCTGGTCAGTCCTATGAAAACAACTGTCTCTGGGCTTTTTGGAAGCTGATATTTTTTGACTCTTGAATTATTAACAAATGCAAATGTTACCAGTTTAAAGACGAACCAGGCAGACAAAGCAGACCCCGACAACAAAGCTTCATTTCCCCGTTACGTCACTTCACCGGAAAACAAGAGTCTGGTGAAAGTTTGACGCTCATTTAATGAGTCGTTGATCTTGAAGATGGCTTCTAAATTTGCAGTCACATTGGTATCCCCTTTCTGATCCAGATAAGATCTGATAATTCAGACCATCAGGATCTGGAGTATGGCTTGGATCCAGATCACACACTGATGTGTGGCAGATACTGTAGTCTGTATTTTTTCAACAAAAAAGAATCCCTTAAAAAAAAAACTTATGTCCAGGTGGCCGCTTAAATTTAGTAGATTTTTCTCTGGACCGTACTGCTAAAAATCAAAAAACAAATCTATTAGTACCTTTTTGATTAATACTGCGAACAGAAAAACAAACAGTCTTGGTGGGTGTGAACTGTCTGATTTCATACCATCACATCAAACACAAACAGGCCAGCATTGGTTCATCACCTTTTGATGATGATGATGATGATAATGATGCTCTTACTCATGCAATGATGAGACTCTTGAATCTGAGTCTTTATAATGGCAAAAGCTTCTTGTGACTGAACATTCCCAGTAGTGGTTGAGTTGAGCATTCCAACCAAATGAGTTTTGTGCACCTTTTAACGTCCAGTATGGGTCAACACCAGCATGAGTGGGAGTATCCATAACTCTCCAGTTGCCTTTGAAAGGCGCCCAACTTGGCGTGACCAGGATGTGTCCTCTCTGTCCATTCCAAGCTTATGGATGTATGTCTCTTTTTCTCTTTCTTTAGGTCTTTTGATAAGCTTTTGAAGTTATACAGTGTAACCATAATATTTTCATTTTGGTGATTTTTATTTTTTTCTTTTGAAGATTGTCAATTTTAATGTGTGTCAGTTTTTTGCTGTCTAGCTAATGCTTGGCTTGCTGCGCTGGGACAACATTTAATGAAGCAGACAGAAGCATCATGGACCCCTGGAGCCAAATGAATAAGCTCCTATTTCCTTGATCCCCTGATTTCAGGGGAGTGAATGCAAAACAGCCCTTTTTAACCAATGATGTGGCTTCACTCTCGTGATTTCAAAGAGAAGGGACACTGGCACTTGGTCTCTCTTTTTGCTGATGGAATAAAAAGAGACTTGCTGGTGCCGCCTTTACCACATCTGGAGCTGAGGAGTAGGAACACCATGGAGGAATTCTTTCAATTCTGAAAGGAATGGCAGTATCCAGCTCTATTTAAAAATGAAAAAAAAGTCAAACACAATCAAGTGATCATGAACTAACACTGCCTCAAATGACCGACACAGGATTTAGCCAATGGCAAGACACTCACATTGACAGCATGGTCGTGCCTCTTCATTCATCACCCAAGCATCGGAACACCTCTTCTGCAACAGCCAATTCCAGCAGGATTACTCTTCATAGCTTTAATTCAGAAGCCAGACAGGCTCTGTCTATGAAAACTGGTGCCCCAAGGGCTGGTGGGAGATTTGGTGAAACAGCTGCTGTAGAATTGGATGTGTCACTTTAGTGTGAATATGCATAATTTGCTTCTTTGTCCTGCTTGGCCAACAATGGTGGGGGTTGAGACTAAAGTATTGTTAAAACAAGTGACGGGTGTACAGGCAGGAGTCTGCAATGACTGACAAGCCTTTGTGTCCTAAACCCAAAGTGTGACATTACCCTCTCAGTACTCACATTATAGCTCTTAATCCAGATTGTTTAGTGACAGCAATCTGTAACAACAAATCATCCATTTCAAAAAGAAAACAGGACGGGCTAATGGGGGAGAGTCTGCTCATTTGTGCTGTGCTTCTGTGGGACATTGTGTCGATTTTCCTGTTCATTACTGGTTGTATTTCAGCTCCTATATGAAGAAAAATTATGTTCGCAGGACAAATTCTGGGTTCAAATTTGAACGCTAATCATTAACACAAACTGCTGCTCATGGAAGAGGCCATGAAGCCAGACGGCGCTGCAGTCTCTCCCCTCCCAACCCTCCAAGCAGGGTCAGCAGCTCCACCTCAGTAGCCTTACTTACAGTAACCTCACACAGCTGGAAACATTTAACAGATACCTCAATGACTTACAGGAAGACCTTTCACAATAGCCTTTAAGGGAAGCAAACATGAAGTCACACAAACACACACAAATCTCAACTCTCCTCAGCAAACTCTGCAGTGTTTTCACCAGTTGTATAAAGAAGAAGGTTGTCCAGTAGACCAGTCAGTATATGAGTGGATCCCAATGTTTCTAAGTGTTAAATGTAAACTCTCTTTTTGTGCTTTACTCACTTGATCCTCATCTCTGCCTCATTCTGTATTTTCTGTCTTTGTGTCTGGAGACAAACAGATAATGTGTCGCTAAGCTTTGGCGCCGCGTTTAACCAAATATACTACCTCTCCCTTCTGCACATACATATGTATGTATATTTTTGTTGTATAATGCTAAAGCATACAATCTAATTATAACACTAATTGAGGTTTTTATTGTAAACATGTACAGTTCATTTCTTTTTATCCCAATTCTCTTTAAATGCTGGATGATTTTTACCTCAAATCTCAAGTAAGCCTAAAAATCTTTAAGTAAATAAATCAGACACCTCTTTAACATTATTTGATGAATAAAGTATGTAAATGCAGGTTTAATACTTTGCATTGAAGTAAGTCTATGTTCACAAAGCAGCTAAAATTGGCCAATCTTTATTTACTCCTTCATTTGTGGCACAGATTGGATGCTTTGCTTTATTTTAGCAGTGAGAAGCATCTAGATTCGTTTCCACGGGGGCGACTGGTGTCTAAAGACACAAGTCAGTGTTGTTTTATGATGTTGTTGCCACTGAGGGTTTGTTGGTTTAACCTGAGAGGTATGGTGATTTTAAAGTAAAATGGAGAGAAATAACAAAATGTAGAAAACAAACAAACAAATCTATCAAAGCTAGAAAATTATAAGGTCAATGAAAGGTCAAATGACAGGGCAAAGGAATAAAATGACAATGTGGAGAGAAGAGGGGGAAGAAAAACTGCTATCATTAAGAAATGTAGACAAGAAATCTACGCTATTGATTCGTACATTGAAACAGATTAAAACGCTGCTATGCAACTAGCTTAAAACCCCAGAGGTGATTTCTGCTCATCTGTGCACACATTTGGAGGGAGGGATATCTTCACACTGACTCTGAAAGAGGAGTGGTAGACGAAGAAAACATCTCTGTCTATGTCTAAATAATAAAAACTAGTGGCTTGGATCTAACAACAACAACAACACATCAGTGTCTTTTTCCCTGGTAGTTTCTTTCAACGTTCAGGTTGTTTGTCTGTAGCTGTTTCTTTGCTCAAAGGGTTTGTATCATTGGGATCCAGTTTTAGATATTCTAGATACATCTAGTGTGTTATTTTGTCTCAGCAGGAAGCCATCATCTGCACTCTGCCTTCTTCTTACCTCCACCAGCTCCTCTTTTTCTGCTTGTACTCAGATTTCAGTAAACCAGGCCTTTAGTAGATATGCTGTGAATGACACACCAAGCCTTTGTACTTGTATTATGTGGACTAACAAATTGAGCTCGCAGCATGCAGCGGTTCACACTCAGCTACTGTACATCTCATTTCTCCTGGATGCTGATGATGGATGCTCCCAGCAGGGCAGATGGATTATTTAAAAAGGTATCGCTTTGTTTTCTGCTTCAAGGTCTTTCATGGGAAAAAGGGTGACGTGATACTCTTTTATTCTGAGTTTCACAAGGAAATCTCACGTCAACTGAATGATGATCAATGAAGCATTTTGAGACGGATAAAAGAAAAAAAAAAAAAACAGAATTGACTGATATTACCAACCGTATTTGTGGATGATCTCAGTCCGGGTCTGTCGCTTGTACTGAATCATTTACACCTGAGTTTGAACCTGGAGGAACCTGGTACACAGAAAGGTGATATTTCTGCTGTCGTAATAGATGATTGGTTATCACTCAAGATGATTTGTCATCTGTTTCTCTAATTGTTTCTCTGCTACCTCTTTAAATGTGCGCTTGATCCTATCCACCTGCACTTAAACTACAGCGCTCACAAGCCAACACACTCAAAATAAAAACACAACACACATGCACCTTCTCCCTCACCAGCAGTTTTTGCCAATGACACACTTGTTTTGTCTCTTTACAACGCGTGACATCTAAAAATGATCATAACGTTATCATAACCTTGATTTTTCTTTTTTAATTAAAAAACAAAATAAAATTCTAACCTCTGTAGTCAGGTCTGGGCTATCCAGGTGGTTAGGAATAAGTTGGATATTAATTCATTCAGTGCATGAAAAAGTTTTATGTCTTAAAAAAACAAAAATAAATGCACATGTTACTCAGCTCAGTTGTACCTTGGTGTGCCTAGAACCCACAGCCTTATTTTGGGACAATATCAGGGGTTTGAAACCAAAATGCAGGACGATCTGTATCGTATTGCTAATGTTAAGACCGTTTTATGTAGTTTCAGTGGCTGTTTTTTCATCTCTTCATATCCATATCTTTGTTTCCTGCTGTCGGATTTTTCTGCTGGTTGTTCTTCAGTTTCATCTGTTCAGCGTTTTTCATTCACATTACCTGATAATGGAGGATCTCCAGCTGCGTTGTCAAGTAAAACTTATATTCAACAACGGTCCAATGGAAGTTACTGATCTCTTTTTACCTGATTAGTGCTTACTGTAGAACATCCAGCAGTCTGTGACCTCAGAGCAGGAAATATCATCATTGTTAAGAGAACAAAAGTAAAAAACGAGGACAAACTAATTGTAGTTCATCGTAATAGAGTCCCAAGATAAGTACCTTTACCTTCTCATGCACACCACCATGCAGTGAAACTCACCAGACCTCAGTGCTTCTAGCAAAAACTTTGTCTTTTCAACTTTTTTAAGTCTATTCAAACTTTACAGTTGCCATGGCATCGCTGTTGATGGTGCTATCAACGGCTTGATACAATATATAAAGGAAATAGTGTTATACATACAGTACCTTAACCAATGTCTCTCTCTGTTTTTTGTGTTGCTCTTTACTTTTTGCTCTTGTCTGTGAAGTTGATCCATTGTACTTTGATTACTTGCATTGTATGTAGTAAAATACTGATAATGTTTGGGGGAAATCACAAATAAAACAGCTATACGTAATGATGCAAAACATCCCTGGTGTTCCTGTTTTGATTTTGGGTTGGGTTTTTTTTTTTTTTTTTTGTCTTAGAGAAGAGCAATGATACCTTTCTGAATTAAAAGTATCTTATAAAATAGAATACAGGCTCTGAATACAGGAAACACATGAAAATAAATTGTCATGTCATGTGATGACACCATGAGGTGAGCATGTTTGAAAAACCTTTTAAAATCATCCACTGAATTTGCTGTTAAAATGGTTTGTGATTGAGGCAGCAATTCCAATTAAAAGAAGTTGTCATTTAAATTAATCAAGACATGTTTTAATGTGCGGCACGGTGGCGCAGTGGGTAGCGCTGTCGCCGCACAGCAAGGCGGCTCCGGGTTTGCGTCCCGCTCTATGCGGAGTTTACATCTTCTCCCCGTGTCTCCGTCTTCCTCCCACCTCCAAAAACCTGTGCTTCAGGTTAATTGCCCATAGGTGTGAGCGTGTTTGTCTGTGTCTGTGTGGCTCTGCTGGGCCCTGGCGTTTCGCCCAGAGTATCCCTCGCCTCACGCCCTCAGTCAGCTATGATGTGCTCCAGCGACCCGCGATAGCGGCTGAAGCTGTTGTGAGAATGAATGAATGACTGTTTTGATGTTCATATGATTGTTCCTCTTCTGTGATGACTACAAGTGAGATTTCTGCTTCCGTTACATTACGCCTCATGTTCTATGGGGGGGGGGGGCTTGATTTTCAAGACAGGAAGAAAATCAAAAAGCACACTGGTAAGTCGCCAATATGTTAAAAATAATTTGTCAAGCAAACAATAGGGTTTTTCTTTTTGTTTGTATTCATGTGAGTAATTATACCTCATATTAGAGTACTATTGCATCCTCATGTGAACATGGTGTTCATACACGTGTTGGCCACTCGGTGGTGGTAAGGGACTAGAAGACACCAACACACTGACCTCCCTCTCCAGCTAACTGAAGGATGCTTGTATAAACCAGTGGTGATAAAAAGGAATTACAGTTGGCAAAAGTTTTATTCTGTAAATTTAAATTTGCAGAAATTAATGACACTCACCACAGCTGACAAAAACACAACAGCCATCACCAAAAAGTAGCTCAAATACATCTAGATAAGTTTTAGGATGCTGTTCAGGAACCTTTTCAACCTTCTAGATCTGGAAGAGGAAGAATGAAGCTGGTGTTGTAAAGAACGTTCTAACTTCAAAGAAGCGTGGCGGTGGATCGGTGATTCTCTGAGGCTGCTTTGCTTCCTCAGATATTGGAGAACTGTAGCATGTAGAGCGCCACATGGATTCCATGAAGTCATTGCAGATTCTAAAAGGACAATGATCCCAAACAAACCTCATTCCACCAAAGCTTGGTTCCAGGAAAATCTTGGATCCTTCTGGTAGGATTTTAAGAAGTAGTTTGCATCACATAAAAGCAGGAATATTACAGGACTGGAGGCTTAAGATTCCTCAAGAATGCTGAATTATATGGATAACAAAATTGATAAATAAGAGAAATGCACATTACACAGTTGACAGGATATTCTTATGTGTTCTTAAAGTATTTCATAAATACTCCAGACATCTAAAAATCCACCAATTCATTACTCACTAAGGAATAACTTATTCTTTGAGCATGGGACTATTTGGCAACCTCCTTCCTCTCCAGTTGAGAAAAAAAACATACCTGGAGTTTTGCTTATTCGAGCATATACTTTTTTTGGCATGTTTGTGTTATTGATGCTCTCTGAATTATGCTTTAAATCTAATCAAAAACACACCAACTGATTGTTACTGTTAAACTGTTTACAGAGCCAACTATCTAACTCACTTTTTTTGGACTCCTATAATAAATTGACATTCTTTTTTTTGGGAAGGACGTTACAATCCCTTTCCTTACCATGGTGTGATGGCTCACCTCCAAAAATGAGATAGCGGCAGCGGCACAATTAAAGGAAAGAGAAGAGATAGTCTAGCACAATGTACAGTACAAGACAAATGGGGCTTAGCATAGAATAAATCAACAGATGCCTTGAGTTCTATGAGCGTAAAAAATTTAGATCACACTTTTGAATTAAGATCAATCTGACACCTTCCTGATTTGTGTGTGTTATGAAAAACCCCACCCACCCAGCCTATCGAGTGGGATGAAACAAATGCCTGAGAGTTATGGCGGACGCTTACGTGACCCAAGGCTTTTCATCAGTAGGATGACAGAGCGCTTGGCCTTTCTGTGATGAGAGTCATCTAAACAACATTAGTGCCATTTCCTCCATATGACCCTGCAGGAGACGCCTCACATGCAGATCTGTGGACTTGTTGGAGGGGCAGACAGAAAGGAGGGATGGGGAAAGAGCAGAGGAGAAACAGAAACAGGCAATCAGGAGAGGATGGAAACCTTGATTGGAGTTCTTAGAAAGCTGATATTTTTGTCATCGCATGAATTCGAATTGTTTTGACAACGTTTAGAAAATACTCTGACCACTATCACAGTCGTGAAATATTTCTTTGTGCTTCATGACTTCACTCCCTATGGCTGAATGACCATTTCCTCCGGCTTGAAATAAACTGCAGCCATGCTGCCATCAACACTTTCACTTTTTGGTTTTCAGTGCTTCTTCCCAGTTAAGTTCTCCAAACGCCCAATGCAGCATGTTGATCAGTTGTTATTACATTGGATTTCACCTTTTCACTTCACAGAAAGAGAATTCCACTCATGGATGAGACTCAAAGCCAGACATCTAAAGTGTTTTTAGTTCCTGCGTAATTACTGAATGCAGCTGTGTTGGGAAACGGCTCTAACATTGACGTCAGAGAACACCACTGCAACAAATCAAGACTTGATCCATCTGGTAACTGGAAATCTGACTTGCGCCATCAAAATTGTGAATCACATGAGTGTTGCTTTATTTAACTCACACTGTTGTAAGCTGAGGTAGGTCACTATAGATCATACTTGAACTGTTAGAACTTTTTGTAGAATCTTCCCAGATATCAAGGTGTTGGTTCTGTGTTGAATTGAACCTATTTAATAATTTTAATGAGAAATATGTGAACACATGCACAAAAATCTTTACCTTCCGATCAACAATGTTGAGTTATTTGTTTGCTGTAAATACTGCAGGGAAATTCTTCATTTTACAATTATAGCTATTATATATTAATTTTATGGAACATGTTAGTAAAACATATCATTTTAGCTGTAGCAGAAACAAATTTGTAAACCAAAAATTCAAAGAGACTAAATCGTCCTTCAGATTCAAGCAGACATGGGGTTAACTCTCCAGCAATGAGCTACTCCGAGTCAAGGCTGTTTTGAGTGTCATCCCCCCGTTCTCTCCTCCTTTTCTCTTAGGCATTTTATTATTATTTTTGACAGATTATTTAGCTTTTTGGTTCAAAGTTAGTTATAGGCTTGTATTTCTGTTCAGTTCATTCAGTGTTGACTGGGTGTCAACCAGTGATTTTCTGCACCTTTTTATTTGTTTTCTGCACCTTTTCCATTTGTTCGGATTTACTGTGTTTTTTTTCATGGTGCAAAACCAGTGAAAATCACTGAATATTAAAACTAATTTAATGTTCAACCATGTTCCACCCTAATGAGACATTAAAACTATGGCCTGAATCCAGACTAATTCCTAACATCCTAATATAAAGACACAGTGGAGATCCTTTTCTTACTGCAAGCAACACTCTCATCCGTAAATAACAAGAGACTGAAACCGAAATGAGCCCTTCAATATTTTCTGGTCGATCGGTACCATCCAAGTCTTTGAACTAAGAAATGTAGAGCTTATTTTCCACAGAAAATGGTTGGCAAATTCCTTAAACATCTGCCCAGCGTAGCTTCAACAAATGCAAGCGTGAGTAAATAATTAATTTATGTTTTTTGTATTCCTTGCCCCAGGATGGTGTATGTAGAGCCGTCCAACTCTAGAAGGGAGTCACCTCCACTACAGTATTTCTTACTTGTGTCATGTTCTCATTAGTGCTGTGCAGCCTTTCCCAGTGGAGGAGGAGTGTTTTAATAAGACAAGAATGCCGCAGCTGTGGAGACAGACACATAAAGAAGGATTGTGTCGTCAGGGTTGCATCCATTTTGACGCCTCCTGTTTCACACAGTTGATCTCATTCACATCACCTGACATCTTTATGTAATAAATGTAAGTAGGGACTGCCGCTCTTCCTCCCTCGCTGGTTTCAAACAGAGGCAGATCCACAACGTCTTTACTGCTGATGTTAACGAAGAGCAGGATTTTCTCAGACGTCTGTTGTGTGAAATTTTAACCAAAATTGCAATCAGCTGAGCAGATGTTAGTTGTTATCTGCTGCAGACGTGTTCTGGATTTCCATTCTATGAGCTATGAAGGCTAATCTCTTTCCCCCCCAAAAAAGTGTTGTCATGCAATGTGTCAGGCAGCATTTGTTTAATAGCTTCATCTGACTTTTATTCACCTGTTGAACTCTTTGTTCCCTTGTAATTAATTTTGGATGTCGTGAAACATCTAAAGTAAATTAGATGTTCCGCGACATCTAATGCCGTGGAACATGATTGACATCATGAGATGCAACACGGTGTCAATCATGTTGCTTCTCATGATTGACATTTTGTCACCTTATAAAGTTGGATTACACAACTTTATTTTGAGCTTAATCTTGAGTAAACTATCCTGCTGTAGTGAGGCTAGAAGCACTGGAAGCTTGTGCTATATTGGTGCTTAGCAAGTGCAGTATTTCCGTGCTCATATTTGCTCAGGTTTTGGTCTCCACCATCCCCCACCTCTGCTGTTAAATGCCATTCTAAATGCTATTATCAATATTATTATTATTATTAATAATAATAGTAATAATAATAATAATAATAATAATAATAATAATAATAATTATTATTATTATTATTATTATTATTATTTTCAAACAAAGTTAAAACAGAGCCATGAGATGAAAAATATTTTAAAAAGGGAATTGTACTAATCCTCTCAATTGACCAATTGTTAGCGTTGAAGCTAAATACTAAAGTGAAGATTTATTCCGGCTACATAAGACAATAATCAATATGAAACATTTTTTGAACATGACAACATTGGCACATTATGAATGTTAATAGTTTAACGAGTCAGACATTAAAGAGGTAGTCTAGCATTATGTCAGTCAAAGGTGTTGCTTCTCTTATTTGAGTCTCTTCAAGAGTTCCTCCATGAAGATGAAAAAGCTTCATTTCTGGGTCGCTGCAGGATAAAACACACAAAGAAGCATAAATGTTTAAGCCTCCATATTTCCATCTGTTGCTACATGCTTTTTTAGAACCCTGGTTTAATTATCCAGGAGGGGATGTAGTGGGGATGGTTTCCATTCCTTCCTTATCCCAACTGTAAAAGACTTTTTGCACAAATCTTTCAACATACAAAATGTCTTGTAGACGCTTTTATTTCCAGGGTATGTGAATATAAAGTTTTGTCGTTATTGATACATATAATACAAACTGGACAGGCGTCTTTTGTGGTGAATACCTGGTATTTATTCATTTATGTCTTGATGTGTTTGTTATATAACGTAAAAGGAATGTCATTCATTCATTCATTCATTCAATCATTCATTCATTCATCTTTATTTTGTGAATAAAGAAAAAAGAATTAATAAGAAATAGATAATAAAATCTGAAAAATAATTAAAATTTACCCATTAAACTAATTAACTACCGTAGCTAACTACCTAGTAACCTCTTCCCGCTTGTCTAACGTCCATCTAAATTCTTCACTGGTTTAGTATTTCTGGAGTATTTCAGGATTCTTTTGGACACAGGCTTCAGTTTGTGAATATAAAACTAAAAGTTTAGGGTTGGGGGGGGTGTATTCAGGGATGGGGTGGCAGCGACGGAAAGGGGGGCTATAGGTTCCATTGTTACACAAATTATTGTTGTTTTGAAACTGAAGAGAAGAATTAGTGGTTCCAAACTACAGTAAGTAGAGGATGTAAAAGACCAAAGGATGGAGAAACAGAGTTAAAGTGGGGGCAGGGGGGGTGACTGAGAGAGGCAGAGCCGGAGAGGAGAGAGATCACAGGGAAGAGAGGAGAGACAGAGGAGGTGTCTGGTGAAAACACAGAGAGAGGCTGTGGTAACACTGCTGACGCACATGTGAAACATGGAGGGGAAGGAGGGATGGAAAGGATTCTCTGGCAGGCATCACCAAACCTCGAGACGAGGTCAGTAAGCCACTGGCGACATGAAGAACACACACACACACACACACACACACACACACACACACACACACACCTGCTCACACACACAAGCACACACACACACACACACACACACACACACACACACACACACACACCTACACACACACACACACACACACACACTGATGCAATAATAACATTAGATAGCACTTTAATAGGTGATAATCATCGATGGGTTTACGATCATGAAAAGCAAGAGGAGTGAGGCGAAATCAAAACCTCTCTCTATCTCTTTCTGTCACACACACACACACACACACACACACACACACACACACACACACACACACACACACACACACACACACACAAATTGAGAAGTTGTTGAGAACAGGCATTCTGACATTAGTTCAGAGTGATCAGCTGACTGGATCTGACTATTTGCATTATGTATTTTTTCTGAATAAGCATTCCACACAGTGTGTTTTTTTATTGGTCCAGCAGCACATGTACAAACATGCTAGTGTCTCTCTGAGTGTGTCCATTTTTTTTTTTTTTGCACAGGAAACAGAATCAAAGCCTCTCTGTGTTTGTGTGTACAGCATCAGTTTAAGTGAGACAGATGGACAGCTCTCATGCGTGCAGGGTATGTATGTGCATGTGGTTGCGTGCTAATGTGAATGTGCGTGTTCTGGCCAGAGCGTGGGAATGTGGTCAAGGATTTTTGTGGTATTTTTAATGTTTGTTATTAAATATTACCACAAGGGACCATGACCAAACCCCAGACACTCCTCTGCTCCTCATCCTCAAATAACAATGAAACCAAAAAGACACCACTTGGTCTGAATAAAAATGTGACACTTAAGGGAAAGGTCATGCAAGTGAAATCTGAGCCAGACTAATGTAACCAGATAACTGGGGTAAGATGAGTAGTGGGGTGGGCAGGTCGGTGTGGGGATGATGAATGCTCGCTCCGACGGTGAAGTTGTGAACTGAATCTCAGAATCTCACATGAACACAGTGGCATAGTGGTATGAAGTAGCAGGAGGTATTTGAAGCATTTACATCCCTATGTTTGATTAAAAAGCTGCGTAGCCTGATGACGTCAGTAGAGATTCATGAGCTGCTTTGAATCATGTGGGGATAAATGTTCTCTCATGTCCACCGGCTCAGCTCCCGCAGGGTGCAGCCTAGAAAAACTCATTTTACAGTGCATGGTGTTGTTTTTTTTTATTGAAGTCTTTTATGCACAGTTCAAAACTCGTCACATCCAGGAAGATGACGTGATTAAAACACACATTCAGTCAGAGGATGATGCAGCGCGTCTTCAAACTGCAAAGAAAAGGCCTGGAATGTATTTTTAAATAAACCACCATTAAAATAAGAAGCATCTTTGTCAGTCTGTGAAGTGTGATTCTCTGTTATTATTTGTTAGTTGAACTGTCCCATAAGGGAACTTGATTGCTTACTTCCCCCTATCATTCATCCATTCCTCTTCTTATCCACTTTTTCCCCTTTCCTGGGTCACGGAGGTTGCTGGAGCCTATCCAAACTTACAAGAGAGAGGCGGGGCACACTCCGCGCATGACGCCAGTGCAAAAGACAAACAATCACTAATGTACACACTCACACCTTCGGACAATTTGGAATGATCAGTTCACCTGAAGTACATATTGGGAGGAAGCCAAGGAACACAAAGAAAACCCACACAGACATGGAGAGACTGCACAAAACAGCGCTGCACTCTGTGCCGCCCTTTTTTCCTATCATCCATTATTTAAATGACTCAAATTCAAAGAAACACAGATTTGAAGAAGAGCATGTAATATTGAGCCATGAACAATCAACAAGAGTAAATCCATGCAGTATTCACTTTGGAATTTTTTCTTAACATTTTGCACATCTGCACAGATTTCATTTATTTTCTTATATTAGTAATAAAGGCAATTACACAACTATGAACATGTTTGTTGTTACATTAGCTACCTGTTAGCATCGTTTAGTTACCAGTCACCCCATTCAGCATAGAACAAAGTGTCATTTAACGTGTAAATCTACACCAGACCACTTCAGAATTAAAAACCACAAACAGGAACAACATACCAAACCTGATGGGACGCAATATATCTGACACAATATAAGCAGGAGAGGGACAAGAAGAAGGAGAAGATACAGTATCTCCTTCAGGATGTAGATTGTTTCTTCGCACAACAAATTAGGGTGTTTTAATTTAGATGAATTATCTTTCTTTGTTTTCAAGTTATTTATTATTTTTTAATCCAGCACACTTCTGGTCTTCTTGTTGTGGCATTTGTGGTGTCTGTGATCCATCACCCGACCCCTCTGAAAACACGTTTCTTTCTGCTGCTGCTGCTCTGGTTGTCTCATCTTGATGAAGATGGGTTGACTTTGGAGGCAGTTTACAGGCTGGTGAGTCTCGTCCAGACACTGAAGGGGATCTTCACTGAGACGCTGAGGGACATGACAGATGCTTGGATAATAATGACACATTTACCTGATCCTGCTGCTCCCTTCAGCTTTAAGGGGTTTTACAGTTTTGCTGTCCAGTCACAACATCATTGTAAAGCCTTCCTGTTACAAAGTCTTCCCGACTCTTGGTTAACATTATACAACATATTTGTTGTGTTTAGAAACAGAAACTAATGTCAGATTTGAAAGGTAGTGCTTGAGTCATACTGAGAAACAGAATGTTTATCAGTTCATTGTTTTTCTAAGACATCAATCAGCATCTGATCAACTGTTTTTCATCCATTTAGCATTCCTGATATTAAAAAATGGATTTATTTCAACATTACACTCATCAGGCTGCAGTTTGAGTCATCTGGCATTAAGCTGCATTATGCTCTCTTGTTGGGGAAGAGAAGTTCAAGTTTTGGGTGGAGCTGACAAATGGTGGGATTCATACAGTAAACATCTTTTTTGACTTACCAAACACATAACTCATTATTTTCCCCTTTCCTGGGGAAAGTGTTTCCATCCTCGGATGCTCACACCATCCACATTCAGTCTGAAGAGGTTCACTGTTTGCTGCATTTCGGCTCACGGACTCAGCCTGGCTTCTTCCTTCTTTCCTGACTGGGTGTCATTGCAGTAAATTACCGTCTTGATTTCTTGCCAAGGCTGATATACACAACAGATTGGAGGTCATATAAACAGGATTCCAGAAATGCACTGCAGGAGGGCCTATTTTTAGCTAAACATGAGCACTTCAAATTATGTTTTCCACAAACAAAGCCTGGAAATCTCCCAGTGACATGAGATAAACATTTTTGGTTTGGCTGGGATGTTTTTTGCATTGTTTTTTTTTTTTTTTAGCTGACATTCGTCCATCTTTTCCTCATTAAGATATGGAGATACTTGATATTTTACTTTATAGTGTGTGTTTTAATGCATTGTTCAAGATGCATATGGTGCAGTAATAACTTTTTGGACTTCAGTCCTAAGGGTTCCTTTCCAGTTTATACTCTGGAATTGTGTCAGGACTTTTGACAGGAGTGTTCAAATCTCCCATCAGCCCCTGCTTTCTTTTTCATCTAATCCCATCTGTTCCCAACTTTCTTCAGTTTGCTGCTCTCATCTCAGACTCATCGTCTCTTAGCTATCTGTTTTCTTTTTTTCAGAAGTGTGCGAAAGCACAATCACATAGACTCCACGCTTCTCCGCACAAGCAGCCAAATTTATCCTTGTGGTTTTCCGCATGTTTATTTTGGGTTTTCTTGAGAGACGACATATCTGCGGGAAAACCAAATGGCCCGAAGCGGGTGCTTTCCCTCTGGGAATCATCGCGGTACAGGGTAAAAATAGGAAATTCTTTTTTGGGAAATAGAATTAAGGATTGGTGAGTGGCTCCCGAGGGTCCCGCTCTTTCAGAGCCAGGACAGGATGGGAGAGATCATTACTCATTTATTTCTTTATTTTTTAAATTCCCTCGTCTGTTGTGTAGAGCATGTGAAAACAACAACTTGAGTCATTTTTCAGACATAATAGAAAATAAGCACAGTGGCAGTCAATTAAGGCTGTTATTTGCCCAGATTTCTAAACCAAAACATCCCAGTTACATTACGCACAACATATTTTAACATATTAAAAACATCAACCCCCTGTGTACTTTGTCCCTCACCTCTCCTACCGCTGCTGCATGTAAATCAGATCCTTTGGGAGAATCAATCTCTGTCATCCTTTTCAAAACCTCTCCTGCTCTTTACTTCTTGCCTCTCTTTCAGCTGAACTTGATGTGCTGTCACTATAGGATGTGTGTGTGGGTTTGGAGGAATTCTGGGAAAGGAAAAAACCTCCTCCGCTCTGACTTTCTGGTTTGACCTGTGTTAAACATGCTGTCTGCTTCGGCAATCTACAGCTACTACTACTACAGCTGTTGATGCATTCAGGGACATGTGTGCCGTGTGGCAGATGGTGGGCGAGTGAATTGTTTTGTTCACCCAAATTTTTACTGCAGCTAACCTGCAGAAGTCTTTATAATATCCCATTCTGCTGATATTGGCCTTCATCCAGAGCTGCTTTGGTATGATGGAGGTTCCTCCCTGCAGAACCTTTGACCCCTCATAATTCATTCGTCACTTAAAGGCAGTGATGTGGGTTTTCCAACCAGTGAATGAGTATGAAAGCTTGCCATACTATTAAGCTGTCAACACACTTAAGAAGAATGTTGGTCAGGAGAGAGCTTTACTGCACTGTGTTGATCTAAGTCATGCACCTAATTATTTATGAACAGTTCTACTCCAAATAAAAATCAGTAATTACATCCCTATCTCTTAATTTTAACCCTAATGTTTTCCGTCCTGCTCCATGTTTTATCTTAATGTCACTGTGCTTAACAAGCATTGACCTGAGACGTGTAGCAGACTCTAGCACATGACTTTATGGTCTTTTTAGGCTTTTAATGTTGGAGACTAGAAGTGATAACTCTTTCACTCGGTTCGTGCACAAAAAGCTTTTCCCAAGCTGCCTACAAGAAACTGAAGGCATGCATGAGCTATTTATGACACAGCCTTTTATTTAAAATAGATCCAAAACAGTGCCGCTCCACAGATTACACCTATAAAAGTCATTTTATTAGTCCTGAGGAGTTTTATTCAGGTTGTCAAAACCTTTTAGTGCGTCTTCTGTAGAACTGATGGAAATCTTCAGTAAATGCACAACAACAATGATGACAACAGCAGCAACAACCTGTACAAATGTTGTAGGATACAATCAGGATAACCTCAGGGAGCCAGTGTTGGATTCTGGAGATTTTAGAAAAGATATTTATGCTGCATTCAAGATAACTTTAACATGGCTATCCCTGTTTTGGATTTTCAATCCTCTGAAAATGTGTAAAGATTTTTAGCTAACAATATGAATGGCTAGGTTATTGGCCCTATCACTAAAATTGGAATAGATTATTGATGCAATATCAGTTATTACAGACATCTTTGAGAAAACCAAGTCAATGGTAGCTTCACTACTAACGTATTTCATATACAGCAGTAAAAGATTTGTTAATATCAACGGAATGTTTTCCTTTTGTAATTTTACTGACACTATTAATATTGAATCAGGTAAACTTGAGCAGCGGAATTCCTTTTCCTTAGCAATAGAGATTAAAAAAAAAAAAAAATCCTTCTGATTGTATTTCGTTGAAACCAGGAACCAGGGCTGAGGAATGGCTGCTACAAAAGGGTGTTATGGAACCAAGCATTCAGTCTGTTTGTCAAAAAATATGTTGCATAAGTCCATAAGGAAGAAACAGCAGGTTTTGCTATTCACTGTATATTTAAATGGAAAAATCATCACTGCGGTTGGAAACATGAAACAGCTCAATTCTGTCAAGTTAAATAATAGTATTTGATGTCCTGCCTGTTCCTGTCTTCTTCTGCCTCTTCTTGTCTCCTCTTGCCTCTTTCTGCCTCCTCCCACATCCTCCTGCCTCCTTCTGCCACCTCCTGCCTCCTCCTGCCTCCTCCCACATCCTTCTGCCTCCTTTTGCCTCCTGTCTCTTCCTGCCTGCTTCTGCCTCCTCCTGATGTTTAAACTCCATAAAACATTCCGCTGGAAACGAAAAGTGGTGTAGGAGGTTGGGAGCTGCTCTGTTACCATCAGACGATATCAGTCTGATGCACAGAGGAGATGCTGTATCTGATCAACTAAAGGAGAACTGAGACATGTTGAAAGGTAAAGGATAGGTTTACAAACTGCAGCAATATAAATAGTATTATATGGTTGAGGATGAAAAATACACAACTCTAGACCAGCAATTGAACAGTGGTAAAGTCTTGACGTATTGTTTCAAATGAGATACAACTTCAGTTTGTCCCATTTCTGTGGGGCCTCTAAGCACCTTCGTGTCCACGTCAGCACTGACCGCAGCTTTCTTCACTCAGCTGGTCGCTGGGGTAGGGCTGGTACTGAGGCTGCTGTCACCGGGACTAATGAGAAACATGTGCACACACACAAATATACACAAATGCATTACACAAGGACTTATGCATGCTCCTCAAAGAGGAGGTTCCACAGAAACTTGTGTTCCAAACGGAGTTTGCATTCTGCGTGATGGGCAGCAGGCGGTGTGGAAGCTAATTGGAAGCAGAATGCAGGACGTCACAGGCCTTCTTGCTGTGAGGCAACAGAGCTAAGCACTACGTCACTGTGCCACTCGTGTGGCTAACTTTCCCAAAATGATGAGCCGTTTCTGTAAAACAGAATTTTGACAAATACGAACCAAACTCTGGAAGTAGATCGTCAGAAAAATGACAAAAATGGGCAAAGACATCCAAAGTATCACAAACACACTGAAGTTGTGAGGACATCTGTGCTCTTCTGTTTCCATGACAAGAACTGTTGGTGTTGTAATTCCACTTATTAAATTCATACATCTTGATTTTATTTGAACAATCAGGAGGAGATACTCTTTCTCTCACCTGCCTATCTTATTCAATGCAGTTGATAATAATGATGATGATGATGATGATGATGATGATGATTGGAAATTGGATATTGAGGCAGGTGAACGTTTCATTCAAGACTCGACACAAAGAGCATTGTCCGGATGTCCTGACATGGCACAGCTGGAAAAATATCAATCAATCAATCAATCAATCAATCAATCAATCAATCAATCAATCAATCAATCAATCAATCAATCAATCAATCAATCAATCAATCAATCAATCAATCAAACTATCAACTTTTATTTGTAACGTGCTTAATCATGTCACCAGACATTTCAAAGTGCTTTTACAGGCAGAGAAAACCAACAGAACCCTCCAGAGCATGCATAAGCAACAGCAGCGGGGAAACACCCCCTTCATTGAGGAAGAAACTCCGGGCAGGACCCAGACTCTGGTGGGTGGTCAGTCTTCTTCTTCTTTTCCTTTCGGCTTTTCCCTTCAGGGGTCGCCACAGCGAATCAACCGCCTCCATCTAACCCTGTCCTTTGCATCCTCTTCTCTCACACCAATTACCTTCATGTCCTCTTTCACTACATCCATAAACCTCCTCTTTGGTCTTCCTCTAGGCCTCCTGCCTGGCAGTTCAAAACTCAGCATCCTTCTACCAATATATTCACTATCTCTCCTCTGGACATGTCCAAACCATCTCAGTCTGGCCTCTCTGACTTTATCTCCAAAACCTCTAACATGTGCTGTCCCTCTGATGTACTCATTCCTGATCCTATCCTTCCTGGTCACTTCCAAAGAGAACCTCAGCATCTTCATCTCTGCTACCTCCAGCTCTGCCTCCTGTCTTTTCCTCAGTGACACTGTCTCTAGACCAAACAACATCGCTGGTCTCACCACAGTTTTGTACACCTTTCCTTTCATTTTAGCTGACACTCTTCTATCACACATCACACCTGACACTTTTCTCCACCTGTTCCATCCTGCCTGGACACGTTTCTTCACCTCTTTTCCACACTCTCCGTTGCTCTGGACTGTTGACCCCAAGTACTTAAAATCCTCCACCTTCTTGATCTCTTCTCCCTGTAACCTCACTCTTCCACTTTGGTCCCTCTCATTCACACACATGTACTCTGTCTTACTGCGGCTAACCTTCATTCCTCTCCTTTCCAGGACAAACCTCCACCTCTCTAGCTTCTCCTCCACCTCTTCCCTACTCTCACTGCAGATCATAATGTCATCTGCAAGCATCATAGTCCATGGAGATTCCTGTCTAACCTCGTCTGTCAGCCTGTCCATCACCATAGCGAACAAGAAGGGGCTCAGAGCTGATCCCTGATGCAGTCCCACCTCCACCTTGAACTCCTCTGTCACACCTACAGCACACCTCACCGCTGTCTTACAGTCCTCATACATGTCCTGCACCGCTCTAACATACATCTCTGCCACTCCAGACTTCCTCATACAATACCACAGTTCCTCTCTGGGCACCCTGTCATAAGCTTTCTCCAGATCTACAAAAACACAATGCAGCTCTCTAAAAAATCTAAATAATGATGAATTCCTTTCAGTTGAATCAGTTTCAGAGTCCTATACTGTGCAGGCTGTCACCTCAGTCCTTATCTTCCCACAAGGTTTCCTTCTGGACATTAGAGAATTAGTTCCATCCAATAATAATGCACTTACTTATCTATATTAATTTACCATGTGCAACTTTGTTCATTAAGACATGACACTTAAATCCCACACAGTTTGAGAAGAGAGCCCTGTATCATAGTCTGCTATACATTTATGGGAACAGGAAGTTTCACCATATTAGGAATGGAAAACAGCTTTACGTCTCGTAACACACACAGAAAGTGAGTTTCACACGTCTCCTTCAGTTTTATACAGTCAATCTGGTAGGTTAGGTTATATCAAAAGCATAAAATTCACATATCATGATTATACAGTTGTCACAATCATACAAACAAGATTTAAAGCAGAATATTATGATTATTATAACATTTCGGCAGTGGCTCAGAATTAGAGCACACGTCTTAAGACCAGACATTGCCCAGCCATCGGTGGTTCGAGTTCTGCTCCCGCCTTGAGCAAGGCGCCATCACCCCCACAAGCTGCTCATTGGAGCGCACCCCGAAGTCGCGACCTGTCACTCCGCCTCCCCCAGTACTGAATGATGTGATTAATTGCATGCCAGCAGGCCCCTAATGTGTTGTGTTTACAGTGTTTGTGTGTGCTACTAACATATATACGTATATATATATATGCATGTACAGTGGAGTGTAAAGATAATTTCCCCGTTTGTGTAATAAAGTGTGCTTTAATCTTTAATTTTTAATCTTTAAATTCAGCACAAGGTCTCTGATTTTTGACCTGGTCGGAGATTTTTTTTATTGTTAATAAAACTGTTAATAAACTACTTCTGTGTAGATATGGAGGCTTTCATTTTAATTAAGTAAGAGATTATTTGAAAAATAATGATTGATGAACTCAGGTTTCAATGTTTCAGAGTGATAGAGCAGTATCAGTCAATTCTACATGGAGTCTGGTATCAATCCAGCTGCAGCGTCTCTCTCATCACTGTACCGACTGAACCAGATGGACTGGTGGGCCCTCCTAGTCCTGGTTCTAAAAATATCTCAGTGAGTCCTGGTCTAGAAGACTATAATTCAGTGTGAGTCAAGTTCCCCTTTGGAGAGGAAATGACTTCATGAGACTCTGAGGTCTCTGTAGTATGTATGTAAGTGTTTGCGTGTGTGTGTGTGTGTGTGTGGGGGGGGGGGGGGGTGATGTATGGACAAACACACAGATGAACGCTCACAGCCGGCCTCCACACACAATTACACAATTGCATATGTAAAGATTAGCATTCAAGTCACTGCAGGAACTCACTCACATGCTTTAAATACACACTCCTGCCGGCCGCCACCTCCCCGCCAACTCCCCCCCCCCCCTCCACACACACACACACACACCCCTGAGTGTGTTATTTATTTTAGCTAGCCTGTGTGAGAGTTAAAAATGGAATGTTTCAGCTACATAAAACACTTCCTGTTTTGCCGAATCCCTCCCTGAGCTGTTACCTCAGCTAATGACAGCCTGACACACAGGAAAACGTTTGTGTTTGGGTGTAAATAAACTACACACTTACTCAAGGTTATCCTCTTCATGCATGTGTTGTTGCCTATTTCCCCACCACCAATGTGCTTGTTTGTTCTTCTTTGTGTTGTTTTTTATGTGTGTTTGCACATGTCACCAGAAGAACAGGAAGAAAACTTCATTTACCTCATACTGAAAACTTTTATTGAGCTACGCCACATTTATTTTCAACAGATGGGCTAAATTAATAGCCTCAAGTTTGGCTTTCTGAAAATGCAGGTCGGAGCCACACTGAATGCTTTAGCACAGCTGAAGGTGGATTTCTGAGGTTAGGGAGATTTCAAGGAGAAATCTTTAGCAGAGTTGAACAAGGCAAGGAGCCATTAGCTGGTGTTTAACATGGAAGTTTAACATCCACTGTGTGGGCACACATCCATAGTGATGGGTCATTGTTTACTTCACTACTTACTGTGTATGAAATAACAGAGGGGCAAGAAAAATATTTTGTGCTTCACCAGGTTAAACATTGTTGTTGTCATTCATTTTTAAGCTGAGATATTTATAATAGTCTTAAATACAAAGGAGCTGTCATGCATTATACCTGAGGAAGGTTCCTAACGTCCAACTGGATCACACAAATCGTAGATTGAGTTGAGGGACTTGTTGCTCCAGCCTCGGCACAGAACCTCAGGTAAACAAACATAGAAGGATGCTGAGGTGTTTGGATGGCAGGCCTGGGCATGTGGACACGTTTTAACGCCTAGTAATACAGGATAATACTAATGGTGGCCTCACACCAAATTCTAGACACATTGGTATTGTAGGAATGCATATGAAGTCCAGTTGAAGTGGCATCTAGGCACACCTTCATGTCGTGCTGTGTAAATAATGCAAAGACACAAAATTTTGTGTCTCAAAATGTTCGTGAGACTTTTCAATTTGTGCAAGAAATTGGTGTGATTCTGTGTAACAAAAGCCGAAATAAAGGAGAATTCAGACATGTACAACAATATGTTGTCTGTCTTCAAGTTAGCCTACCTGACCTGGCATACGTTTACGTATATAGACAGGAAAGCAGAGAGCTCCAGCTGTAGTCCATATGTCTTCTACATGAAGGTCTTGCAGCCCAACACCGACTACACTGTTACCTTCACGATTGCGACTTTTCGCGACAGCCTCAGAATTGATATTCAATGCTTTTGATCACAATAGTAAAGGAAATATTTACAGAAGTTTTTTATGAACTCAGAACATGATGTGCATTAATGAATGCAACGCATGCAATAGGAACTTATGAACTACAAAGTATGAACAAGAATTGTCATACTCAACACAACTTTTTAATTTTTTTCTTTTTAATTTTTTTTTTACTTTTATGAACTGTTTTTTTTTTTAATATTATGTATTTATTATTTATTTATTTATTATACCACCTAATGTTCTTGCCATTTTTATCAAACAGAGTTAAACAAAGTTTATTAAGGTGTGTGTGCGTATGTTTGTGTGTGTGCGTGTCTGTTTGTTCATGTGTGTGTGACTGAGTGACTGTGTGAGAGGGAGAAAGAGAGAGAGTGTGTGTGTGTGCGTGTGTGTGCACGCCATATAACAGTTAAAATATCTATATAGCATATAAATTATTAATTTGAACTGAAGTGAGAAAGTGTTAAACTAAGAACAAGCAGGTAAAAGAAGTAAAGACAAAACGACTGGAGTGGAAGCAGTTACTGGTGTGACACATGCAACTTTCAGCAGTGTCTGGTTAAATGCACTGCGTACGTGCAACAAATCAAAATAAAAAACAAGTTCACCAAATAACCTTAAATAGACCAAAGTAGAGGAAAGCTGAAGAAAAACCTAAGGGAAGTAACATGAGCTACAGTGAAGCCACGCACAGAGAGGTCAGTCAATGTCTGTGTGTGTGTGTGCGAGAATGGGACAGCATCAGCGACACTCTGGCTGCATTGATGTGTGTCTGTAGGGAGGGGCAGGCACTGTGTGTGACTGGCCAATCACAGAGCGTGAAGACAGTCAGTTCTGGAATTTTCCTTCAGCTATGCCAGCTGGGATAGGCTCCAGCTCCCCGTGACCCACGCAAGCGGATGAAGCGGTCTGGAAAATGAATGAATGAATGAACGAGCTCGAGTATTGACGAGTTTTACTGGTATCGTACTCGTCAAAAATGCGTTATTCGTACTGGATACTCGTCTGAAACGAGTACTTGGCTCAACCCTAGTGTTTACATATGTAAATGGAGTATGAAAGAGCCTATGAGGTATATCATATTAATCAAAAATTAAAGAGCACCAAGCAAGATGTCAAAATATATCATTCCCTCAAGTCAGATTAATTATTCATGTAAATTGATTGTTAATTCATGTATGTTTTGCAATCAAGCTGTTGTCTCCATTCATTGCATAAATATGTATAAACACATAGAGAAATACAAGTTCCAGATGTCTAATCATGGGAGTTTTGGCAGAATCCCCACTGTTCTGCGTCCAGATCACTCACTCAGTCATTTCAATCACTTGATTTTCAGACATTGTGCTGACAAACCAAAGAAAACATGAACTCCTACAAAGAGAGAGAAATGAGCTGCTGCAGACGAGAGCTGATTATATCTTAACACATGTGACACTGTTGACTTCTGGCTCCGTAGACTTACAGGTGTTTCCAACAACAACGTTTTTGATAGGCACTCACTGCAACGCAGTGCTTTTAAACCACAACCCCACCAACACACACCAATATATAGACACCTCCCATAGAGGTGTGTGTCGTGTTTGTGGTGCTGCTGCCGATGTTATCTGCATTTTAAATCTGCACACAACATGCAGACATGTTCATTCCTTCCTTTTCTGTCAGACGTTTGTCAACCACAAGTCTTCTCTTCACGCACCTCAACATTTTCACTCTCTCCACCCCAACTCACCCAAACACACACACACACACACACACACACACACACACACACACACACACACACACACACACACACACACACACACACACACACACACACACAACGCCCCTTCCCTTTCCCTCTCTTGACTTTATCCCTGCAGCTGTTGCTCTCACTTAGGCTGCTACTCCCCCAGACAAAACCTCATCTGTGTGTGCATAAATGTGTGTGTGTGTGTGTGTGTGTGTGTGTGTGTGTGTGTGTGTGTGTGTGTGTGTGTGTGTGTGTGTGTGTGTGTGTGTGTGTGCGCGCGTCTGTCTGAAAGAGAAGGGGAGAGAGAGTGAGAGTTCGGAAAAGCTACACTGAATGAAACAGGTGGGGCTGAAGGAGGGAGGGTGAGATCTCAATGAGAGGATGGAAGACGGAGAGGTGGAAGAAAAATTCCCCTTTACTTCCCCCTTGAGAGCCTCCGTCCTCTCCTTCTCCCTGACCCATTGTGTTCCCCCCTTCCTCCTTCCTCCTTCCATCCATCTCTACATCCTCCACAAATGTGTGCACAGTATTCGGATATCACAAATCTATCAACCCCATCTGGCTTTGTCGTGTACGTCAACCGGGGAGACAGCCGTGTACAAATAATAATAATGTCTCAATATAAATTTCTTCTGAAAAGGTGGCAATGGTTTGGGCAATTCATTTCTGTAGCATTCTTCAAACAGATTGATAAAATAGATACTCCATGTTTCCAAACTAAGATAAATGACTGCAGTAAATTTCATCTCTCTTTTCCATTTGGGTTACTTTTTTCTGTTAAATATGTTTATTGGAAGAACAATGGAACATAAAGTAACTGTTTCTATCCATTTCCAAGCCAGTTAGAACATTTAGTGACAGTCAATGGCCGCAGGTTGAAGGGGAATGTGTCAATACACTCAAGTGTCTGTTGGATGGTCAAATAGTTTCGGAAACCCCCTCCTTCCACATGTTTAAACAAGGCAGTCAGAGACTGCAACATCCCGCAACACCCCTGAATTAAAAATTTTGCCCTGACCTACTTTCATACTGGTCGCAGCAAGAAATTCTATATTGTGCTATAGAGTATTTGGCTCTTCATTTCATATTTGTAAGTTAACTACTGCTAGAGGTACAATATACTGTAGTAGATGTGTTTGCTTCCTTGACCTCTGATTATTTTCAAAGATTATTGTCCGTCTCCAGAATTTTGCGCTCTGAAAGATACAAAAGTGTTAAGTTGACATTGACCAAGTTTTCCAAACGTGAAGGTCATCATCACTTTTTTGTACCACTGGATTACTGAAAATGTTGCTTTTTGTTTTGTGATTATATCGTAGGTTTCAGAGATGTGTACCTAAAAAGGTATACAAGTGAAAATTTGACCTTGACCTAGTTTTTCAAGTTCATGGTTTGATCTTGACATAGTTTTCTCAATGTTGCCTTGCCTCCTTGCCCTGTGCCCCTTGGGCCTGCCCCATGTGCCCTGGCGGTGGCTGCCGCTGCCTCCTCTGGGTCTCTGGTCAACATGGTTCTCGGTGCCCCAGTGGCTCTTCGGGTGATGGATTCTGGGTGCTCCTGGTTGACGGAGTTGGGGGTACTCGGCTAGAATGGCCCTGTTGAGTTCTGGTAGCCTATCTGGGCATTGGTTTCCATCACACATGCATGTTGGGTCAGGGCTTACCAGCTACTGTCGAGTCCAATTATTGAGAACCATTGGGTCCTGCCAGAATGTGATGAGTCTCTCTTCAGACATCACAGCCTTATGCCGTCTATCTTCCTCCTACACTGGTTTCCTCTGGTGGTCTATTCTATACTGTCAGGACCTCCACTAAGCTGGTGTTTTATAACATTGATATTAAGGTATCAGTTCTAAGATATGATAAAACAGCCTAAATCTTTTTCACTCCAACAGCACAGCCTGTCTATCCACTACCTTGTTTGTGTTCTCTCTCCCTGTCTTCTTTTGCTTTCCCCCATAACGCACAGAGGTGCAGCACTTACCTCTCTGGCTCACAATAGGAAATTCTAAAGACTGACAATTCAGTTCCCAGAGAGGACTGGTGATGGTCACACGCACGCATTACAATATATAAAAGATTTTGCTGCAAGACTAAAATAAGCATTGATCTCATAAAAGGTTGACCCCCTTTTATGGGGTTAAACTATGAGAATACATGCAGACAAGACAAATAGGGAGCTTAGTAGTATGCCCATCCAGTTTACATGTGTTTTGTGGACTTGGATAAGGCATACAGTTGGGTCCCAAGGGACTAACTGTGGGAGGTACTGCGAGAGCATGGGGTGAGGGGGCCTCTTCTCAGGGCCATCCAATCCGTGTATGCCCAAAGTTAGAGCTGCATTCGGGTTCTCAGCTGTCGGACTTGTTCCAATTGGCTGTAAACCTTTGCCACGGTTGCGCTTTGTCACCAATTCTGTTTGTGATTTTCATGGACAGGATATAGAGGCGTTGTCGTAGTGAGGAGGGTTTACAGTTTGGTGGGCTGAGCATCGCTGCTTTTTGCAGATGATGTGGTCCTTTGCGTCATTGGCCTGTGACTTGCAGCACTTACTGGTCTGGTTTGCAGACCAGTTAGTGTGAAGTGGCGGGGATGAGGATCCGCACCTCCAAATCTGAGGCCATGGTCCTTATCAGGAAGCCTGTGGACTGGCTTGTACGAGTAGGGAATGAGGCCCTCCCACAAGTGAAGTTTAAGTATCTTTGGGTCCTGTTCACGAATGAGGGGAACAATGGAACGTGAGACTGGACAGAGAATTGGGGCAGCAGTGGCGGTATTGCAGTCGCTATAATGCACTGTTGACACAAAGAGGGAGCTAAGCCATAGAGGCAAAGCTCTTCATCTACTGTTCAATCATTGCTCCTACCCTCACCTATGGTCTTGAGCGATGGGTCACAACCAAAAGAATGAGATCACGGATACAAGTGGTGGAAATGGGCTTTCTCAGGCGGATAGCTGGTGTCTCCCTCAAAGATAAGGTGAGAAACACTGCTGTTCGTGAGGGGCTCAGAGTAGAGTCACGTAGAAAGGAGTCAGCTGAGGTGGTTTGGACATCTGGTGCAGATGCATCCGGGCTTCTCCCTAGGGAGGTGTTCCTGGCACATACAGTTGGGAGTAGACTCGGGGCAAAGCCCAGACCAGGTGGAGGGATTACATCTCAACACTGGCCTGGGAACACCTTGGGATCCCCAGTCAGAGTTGGTGGATGTGGCTGAGGAAAGGGAAGTTTGGGGCTCCCTGTTGAAGCTGCTGACCCCAAGACCAAACTATGGATAAGCGGTAGAAGATGGATGGATGGATGGACTTTATAGTATTTGATGTATAAAGACTTCTTCTCTTTCTTATTCTTCCCGATCAGCCTCAGTTACAGTGATTTAGATACTGTTACGAACCAATGGTGTGTCAAAGATGTCTTATGTTTCGTGTTGAGTGAAGAAATTGAATTCAGTCAGTAGTTTGTTTAATTCTCGTATATTTTGCTTATGTTCCTACATTTCATATAATTTGGTTTTGAAATGTGAGTTTCTGTTTGTGTGAATCTCTTTGGGATTTTGTGTCAACGTGACAGAAAATCGACTTTATGACGTGATTTTAAAAATCTTCTTCTTCTTTTTCTGTGTCTGACCCTATCAGCCTCAGTGACAATAATGGGAAAAACATGTATACATTGATGGCAAAGATCTTAAACAATGATAAACTTGTTTGTTTTGTTTATTTATTTTATTTCAGGCAAGGCAAGGAAAAAAACAGAAAACAAAAAATGAAATAAATAAGCAAATAAATAAGCAAAGCACATAACTCAACAATGCAATTCTGACTGAAAAGGAGTGGGAAGAAGAAAACTTATTTAATCCCGACCCAGTTCGTCATTCACAGATTAACACATTGATTTGTCACTGCTACTTTATTCAAGGACAATTTTACACTAATTGCATCATGATGGCATCACCATAGCAACAATAATTATTGCATTGTACAATGTAAGGAAGGCACGATATACCAACAATGGTAATGAACAATGTACCAACAATGGTATACTTGAAGATTGGGTTGACACACCATGGAGCGTTCACCTTGGTCTGGCACCGGATGTGAGCCTAATGGAGGATTTTACAAGGCGCTTTGGCAGTCAACAGTTTTATTGCGAGTCTGAATCCAAATATGTCAGAAAACTGTCTGTTGTATTCTCTCAGAGAAACTTTTTTGTCACGGCTTCCTAGATCCCTAGACTTGATAATCTGTTCCTGTTTTTAGAGAGAATCTTTCTCTCATTCAGTCGTATTTTTGACAAGCAGGTATACATTATTGGTTTGAAACGCAGGAAGAATAAAAGGATTGGTAGATTTTAAACTTTCTTCTGGGCTGGGCACAGATGGCGATTTATCTAAGCAGGAGGAAAAAAGTTGAAGGTTCGTCTGACTGCAGTGCAGAAGCAATTTTAAGAAAGATGTGTCAAGCAAGAATCAGAATGATTTTAACTATTTCAGAGCTATGAATGAATTAAACACTTTCACGAACCTATGGTGTGCCAAAGGTGTTCAGTCAGCAGTTGGTTTAATTCACATATATTTTGGTTATGTTCCTGCATATTACATTACTTGTTTTTGAAATGTGAATTTCTGTTTGCGTGAATCTCTTTAGGATATCGTATCAACGTGACTATCTTTCATTTAGACTTTTATGAATACACGTAATTTTAAAAATCAATCTTCTTCTTTTTCTTCTTCTTCTTCCCCATCAAGTTTCACAATCAAGATTTAAACATTTTCTCAACAACATCTCTCAATTCCCTACCATCTCATAAAACATCTCAAACATCTCAGGGTTCCTCAGCAACAGGAAGGTTGTTCACCACTCCAGTTGAGCACCATGTCTGATTTGAAAATTTCAGATTCTTCTAGTCTGCTTATCCATCGGAGCCCTTTGACTCTGCTATGAGCCAGAAAACCAATGTTAGGTTAGTAAGATTCAAAGTCCAGAACACTACCTACAGATGGCAGCCTACAGTCTATGGGCTGCCTAGCTTGTGTTACAGTTTCCAATCTGTGGTGAGGATGAAGCGCTGAAGACAAACCCAGTGTTGGTATTTGCAATTTTTCCACAGTTTACTTTTAGTATGCACAGCCACCTCATTAATTTAGAATGTGTGTAAGTGAAACCATTTAGCAGATGTCAGTTATCAGAAATCCACTGGAAACTCTGCAGCCAATCAAGGGCTTTGATTTTACCAAGACCATGGCAAAAATAAATGCAGTTTTGTTTGTTTTTTATTTACACCCACTGTAGAGATTGTACAATAATTTCTTTCTGCGTCTGTGTCTGTATCTGTATGACTATAGTTGCCATATCAACCTGTGATTTTAATGGACTATCGTCATATCCATATATAATTTCACAGTAGGTCACTGTTTGTGCACATCATTCTTTTTTTTTTTTACCAGGGAGTAAATGAGTTCATCTCGTCCACTCATTGTTTTTTTTCCTTTTCTTGAACCAAGGAGATGTTGTGTTCATTCAGTAATTTCCGACACTGCTTTATGACTCTGTTATAAACAGACAAAATGTGCTGGATAGGATAAACTGTCTTCAATGTCTCCACGAAGTTGTGTACATCCTTGGCAGCACCATGTACACACAAGTGTTCGTATGAAGCCAGAGTTTATTTATATTCACATTAGGCCTCAACAACAAGCTGTTAAACAAGCTGAAATATGACTGTTTGTTCTCACACAATGATGCACTGCTGTTTAACACTGCTTCAGAATTATTTTTATCAATCATCATATTTTTGCAGCTCACGTGGAACTGGAGCCAATCCTGCGCAAGCGGATGAAGCGGGTAGGAAGATGAATGAATGAATGAATCATGTGTTTGCTTCACAAGGAACCATGTTCCTTTGTCTTAAAAAGTAACATTCTGCTCATGGTTGGTGCAACTGAGTCAATATTGTGAGGACGTCAACCTTGTTTCCTGGGACGGGGCTCTGTCTGCATGATGTCACATCAAGGATGTGCATCTTGACATTTGCATGAAAGAGTTGCTTCAGCACCAGCAGTCAATTTAATGCATAAGGACAGATCCCGTGCTTCACAGTTCACACCGTCAGTCAGACTTTTACAGCCAGCAAAGCAGCTTTACTCTCTTGTGTGTTCCTTCTGCGGTTCACCGGCAGCGGGGAAAAGACACGACCCGTAATGGAAGGCTGCTGCCTGAGAGGCCAGAACCACACCACTTAACCTCTGCGCCTCACACACACACACACACACACACACACACACACACACACACACACCCACACACACACCCACACACACACACACACACACACACACACACACACACACCACAGCCATTCACCATGAAAATCTCTCTACATATGGATGCTATAAATTCAAACAGACCCATAAATTCTTCAGTAACACATTTCATTTTTTTCAGGGGAATCATTCTGACTCCATTCGGTTTGATTCTGTATTGCTATTCTTTCCAAAACGACAGCTGGCATATAAAAATGTGATAGCGTGATATTGATGAGGCACACAGTTTGACACCAGGATTCTAAAAGGACTTTATTACATCTTTGATGAGATGGTTTGGGTTTTTTTGAGTTTGGATGTTATTGAAGGAGAAGAATAGGTTTGTGAAATGTTATTGGAATTAGTGATTATGTTCTTTATGTTGAATTTCATTCCTTGCTAACAACAACAATGAGCAGATGTTATACTGTATTAAATGCTCAATGGACAAGGGCTGAGCAGAAAAATATTAATATAATAAATGTATTGATGTAAAAATGATGAAAAAATATAAACATTAAAAATCAACATGAAGTTTTAAAGGCAAGGCCTTTATGAGATTCACGCAAACAGTAACTCTTACAGAATGGTGCTGCCTCTCATAACATCTATTAAAACAAGATAAGAAAACTGTGTGTGTTGGTGGGAAGTGTGAGAGTTAGTGTTAGGAGGTAGGTCTTTAAGTAGGTCATGCAGAGAAGTGATTCCCAGTCTTTTCCAGAAACCTACTGATGTCATGTTGACCTACAAAACAGAAGCAGCTGCTGGGATCAGAATCTAGACTCCATCTAATTCCTTCTTCCTCCTCCTTTTCCTTTCCTTTCCTTTCCTTTCCTTTCCTTTCCTTTCCTTTCCTTTCCTTTCCTTTCCTTTCCTTTCCTTTCCTTTCCTATACTACGTGTCTATTTTCCAAATAACCACAAATTTTAGTGTGAGTGTACAGAAACATTAAATTCACTACTCTCAGACAACAAATGAAGATGCTACTTTTGAATAACTGACAAGTTAATAATGATTTCTATGGTCAAGGAGTCACATTAGATGGAATGAAACATTCTAGGCTACCTCCAGGACATTCCTAACAAATTCTCACTCCATTTCTTTTCCTATTTACACCATGATAGAACAATTTGAACCCTGCTCCTAATAGTCTGATGAAGGTCAGATTATTTTGGAACTCTGCTTTGAGCCGCAATGACAACATGGGGAAACAGCGCCGCCTTGGCAGCAGCTCGTGCTTACTGAGCGCCGTCTGGATGAGTTTATGTTTGCCTGAAACTGCAAGCCTACTGCTGAAAACAGGGCTGATGACACAGATGAATCTTCTTCTTCTCCTTTCGCCTTTTCCCTTCAGGTTTCACCACAGCGAATCAGTTGCCTCTTTCTAACCCTGTCTTCTGCATCCTCTTCTCTCACACCAACTACCTTCATGTCCTCTTTCACTACATCCATAAACCTCCTCTTTGGTCTTCCTCTAGGCCTCCTGCCTGGCAGTTCAAGACTCAGCATCCTTCTACCAATATATTCACTATCTCTCCTCTGGACATGTCCAAACCATCTCAGTCTGGCCTCTCTGACTTTATCTCCAAAACCTCTAACATGTGATTTCCCTCTGATGTACTCATTCCTGATCCTATCCTTCCTGGTCATTCCCAGAGAGAACCTCAGCATCTTCATCTCTGCTACCTCCAGCTCTGTCTCCAGTCTGTCTTTCCTCAGTGACACTATCTCTAGGCCAAACAACATCGCTGGTCTCACCAGTTTTGTACACCTTTCCTTTCTTTTTTGCTGAAACTCTTCTATTACACATGACACTTTTTTCCACCCGTTACATCCTGCCTGTACACGCTTCTTCACCTCTTTTCCATATTCTCCACTGCTCTGGACTGTTGACCTTAAGTGCTTAAAATCCTCCACCTTTTTGACCTCTTCTCCCTGTAACCTCACTCGTCCACATGGTCCCCTCTCATTCACACACATGCACTCTGTCTGACTGCGGCTAACCTTCATTCCTCCTTTCCAGGACAAACCTCTACCTCTCTAGCTTCTCCTCCACCTCTTCCTTGGTCTCACTACAGATCACAATGTCATCTGCAAACCTCATAGCCCATGGAGATTCCTTTCTAACCTCATCTGTCACCATAGCGAATAAGAAGGGGCAATTCCCTGATGCAGTCCCACCTCCACCTTGAACTCCTCTGTCATACCTACAGCACACCTCACTACTGTATGTCCTGCACTACTCTAACATACTTCTCTGCCACTCCAAACTTCCTCATACTATAAAACAATTCCTCTCTGGGCACCCTGTCATAAGCCTTCTCCAGATCTACAAAAACACGATGTAGCTCCCTCTGGCATTCTCTGCACTTATCTATCAACATCCTCAAAGCAAATATTGCATCTGTAGTACTCTTTTTTGGCATGAAACTGCTGCTTACAAATGTTCACCTCTGCTCTTAGTCTAGTTTCTACTCTTTCCTATAACTTCATTGTATGGCTCATCAGCGTTATTCTCCTGTAGTTGCCACAACTCTGCACATCTCCCTTGTTCTTAAAAATGGGCACCAGCACATTTCTCTTATATTCCTCAGGCATCTTTACTATTCACTATTTAAGATCCTGTTGAACAACCCAGTCAGAAACTCTACTGCCACCTCTCCTAGACACTTCCATACCTCCACAGGTATAGGACATCAGGACAAAGTGCCTTTCCACTCTTCATCCTCTTCAATGCCCTCCTCACTTCATCCTGACTCATCTTTGCTAATTCCTGGTCCATAACAGTCACCTCTTCTGGTCTTTGTTCTCTCCCATTTTCCATGTTCATCAACTCTTCAAAGTACTCTTTCCATCTTCCCATCACACTACTGGTAACGGTCAATACACTTCCATCCTATCCTTAATCACCTTAACCTGCTGCACGTCCTTCTCATCTCTGTCGCTCTGTCTTGCCAACCTGTATAGATCAGTCTGTCCCTCCTTATTGTCCAACCCAGCATACCAGTCATCATAAGCCCCTTGTTTGGCCTTTGCTACCTCTACTTTTACCTTACACTGCATCTCCCTGTACTCCTGTCTCTCTTCAGTCATCTCAGTGTCCCACTTCTTCTCAGCTAACCTCTTTCTCCTGTACCTCCTCATTTCATCACTAAGTCTCCTTATCTACTTTCCTTCCAGATGACATACCAAGTACTCTCCTACCTGTCTCCCTGATCACATTAGCTGTAGTTGTCCAGTCATCTGGAAGCACCTCCTGACCACCTTCCTAAAAGTCATGCAACACTCTTCCTTTTACAGCTTCCACCACTTTGTCCTCTGCTCTGCCTTTGCCCTCTTCATCTTCCTCACCACCAGAGTCATCCTACACACCATCATCCTATGCTGTTTGGCTACACTCTCGCCTACCACTACCTTGCAGTCACTGATCTCCTTCAGATTTCACCGTCTACACAAGATGTAGTCTACCTGTCTGCTCCTACCTCCACTCTTGTACAGTAGGTCACCCTATGTTCCTGCCTCTTCTGGAAGAAAGTATTCACTATAGCCATTTCCATCTTTTTTGCAAAGTCAACCACCATCTGTCCTTCTGCGTTCCTCTCCTCGATACCAAACCTGCCCATCACCTCATCATCACCTCTGTTTCCTGCACCAGCATGTCCATTGAAGTCTGCACCATTGACAACTCTCTCACTTCTAGGTATGCTCTGCATCACTTCATCATCCTACCTGTGGAGCATACCCACTAACAACATTGAACATCACATCTTCAATTTCTAGCTTCACACTCATCACTTTATCTGACACTCTTTTTACCTCCAGGACATTCCTAACAAATTCTCACTCCATTTCTCTTCCTATCTACACCATGATCGAACAATCTGAACCCTGCTCCTAAACTTCTAACCTTGCTACCTTTCCACCTGGTCTCTTGGAAACACAGTATGTCTCTCTGCATCATGTCAACCAACTCTCTACCTTTTCCTGTCATACTTCCAACATTCAATGTCCCTACACTCAGTCTTATACTCTTGGCGTTCCTCTTTTCTCTCTTCCTACGAACACACTTTCCTCCTCTTCTTTTTCGACCAACAGTAGTCCATTTTCCACCGGCACCCTGTAGGTGAACAGCACCAATGGTGGTCGTTGTTAACCCGGACCTCGACCAATCCAGTATGGAAGTCATAGATTTGATTCGCATGTTTGATTTGGCAAAATTTTTACATCGGATGCCCTTCCTGACACAACCCTCCGTATTTATCCGGGCTTGGGACCGGCACAATAAAACACTGGCTTGTGCCCTCTTGCAGCTACATTGATGACACAGGTGAATGATCGCAATAAATAAAACCAAAGCAATCATCTAAAAAAGCGGTCCCCAACCTTTTTTTTTTGCCACGGACCGGTTTCATCTAAGACAATATTTTCACGGGCCGGCCTTCATTTACTCGACAATCGTTAATGACGCCAGGACAGCTGTAGTCTAATAATAAATCATCCTCAGTGGTTTTATGTAAATGCACACATCAACAGACAATAAACAACCTTTTTTATTTCATAAATTGATGGTCAACATCTCTGTAAACTAAATAATTGTAAAAAATAATTATGGTAAAAACTTGATTCAAGTGACTGCACTAATGAGGCTTATTTTGAAATATAGCGACTTACAAACAGTGAATTCAACGTAGGAGAAATACATAAAAAGGTGAACAAGTCAATCAAATAATAATAATTACAATAATAAGAATTAATGGTTGGGTAACGGGAGACAATGACACCTGAAGTATGTTCTGGACGTCTGGTCTACTCCGCAGTTTGGCTTTCTTTACGGTCGCTGCAGAAAATCCCGCTCCACAAAGACAGGAGGTAGGAAATGGAAACCGGGTTTTCAATACTTTTTGACTGATCTCAGGATAATCTGCTTTGACTTTAATCCAGAACACTGGCGGAGTTATGTGTGCTTAATTTAGGGGTAACCTGTCACGTGACCGAGACCTGTGTCAAGCGCAACAGACGCATGTATTCGTCTGTGCGTCATTTTGCACAGCCGTCATTTTTCAAAATAAAACATCGTTCAGACTCCGAAATAAATACAACTGAAGCAGTGCAAATTAATGTTTCTTTCTGTGTGGCCCGGTACCAAATGACCCACGGACTGGTACCGGTCTGTGGACCGGGGATTGGGGACCACTGATCTAAAAGACTTTTTATTCTTGTGGAAAAAACTTTTTGAAGTAAGTAAGGGTAGGTTGGGTATATTGGTCAAAAAGTTTTATTGTTTCTAAATAAGAGTACACAAAAATTAGACAAAGAAACAATAAAACTTAATCAAGGCAACAAAAGGCAAGTACCATCATCATCATCATCATCATCATCACCATCATAACACACACACACACGCACATGTGAAACATGTGTGTGTGTGTGTGTGTGTGTGTGTGTGTGTGTGTGTGTGTGTGTGTGTCTATGTGTGTTGAGTTGATGCTACAGGTAAAAGAAAGGTTGTGATGGTTGAGGACACAAAACGTTCTATAAAATGCTGTATAACTGATAACTTTGCAAACTGCTGTTGCTCCTACTAGCTATGTTAGCTCCTGCAGGATTATATGCGAGCACATATTACTTCCTGTCCCCTCAGCCAGCTGGATTTCAGTCTCCACAGAGAGTTATTTCTCATATGAATAACTGGGTGCAGATACAACAGACTCCAAGTATTGAGGTTGTAAGTAGCTGTTTTCTGTTTACTTTCTTTGTTTTATAAAAATGAGTTGCTTTATGCTGTTGTCAGGAAACTAAACCAAACCCCATTCTTTAGACACCTGCACAATCCTTGTTTGAACACACAGTCACATGTTGTTACATCAGATGGTTCATGTCTGGATGCAGTGACCATGTACGTGTCTGACTAGTTTCGATGATTCAGACATGAGACAAGGTGCCTTTTTGTCAAATGTTGAGATCTGACTTCACCACTGAGACAAATGAGATGTTATCTTTTTCCGAGATCATTTTCACACTCACAGCTGTAAGCCCACAGGTTTCTCCAGCAGTGGAAACTTTATCTGATTAGAGCTCTGCAGTTTTAAATGTAGCAGCAGCCTATAACCTCAATGATCAAACACGAAGTAAGAAGTCAACAATGCCATATCTACCTGTAACAGGAAGTCAATAGTCGGAAGGGTTGTGATTGACAAGAGGTTCCATTGTATGTGAACTGTTGTGCGTCTGTTCAGGCCTCTGCATCTTGTGTTCTTTTCCCTGACAGCAGGACTGATTTGTGAGGCTTAGCAGACAAGACTGGTAACCAAAACACAGGAGGGGAGGCAAACACACAACACAGCACACTCGCTCACTAATTACTGTGAGTAAAGCGCTCACATCTTTCTATGTATATGTGAGTGAGCAGCAAGTGTGAACAGGTTGTTTAATCAAGGAGACCGACTGAGAAGCTGTTTGTATATGTGTGTGGTTAGATTTACATCTGTGGTTAATTGAGGTTGCGTAGAAGTCTTTGGGGTTGCTGGTTTGAATCCTCCCAGTGATTCTGCCAGAATCAACAGCTCTAACTTTTGAAGGGGGAGATCTGGAAAGTGCTGAACGCTGAACTTAATGCTTCATACAATAACATCCCAGCTCAATCAATCAACCTATCAAGTTTTATTTATAAAGTGCTTAATCATGGCAACAAACATTTCAAAGTACTTTAACAGACAGAAAAACTCAACGAACCCTCCAGAGCAAGCATAAGCGACAATGGCGGAGAAAAACTCCCTCATTGAGGAAGAAACTCCAGGCAGGACCCAAACCCTTTTGTGCAGACATCCGCCCTGACCGGTCAGGTGGAAAAGAAATACAATGAAGATAAGGACATCGTAAGAGAAAGATGAGGGGTGACACTTGTGGTATTAGAGGGGCAGATCCACAGCGGATGGCCGAATGAGGGGTGAACCTGTGAAACACCTGTGAGGACATAGAACACAGCGACTCCAGGGAAGAAGTCGAGTTATTAGGGTGTGATTGGAGACTTGGAGAGAGAGGGGTTGGAGAAGAGGAGGAGTAACAAAGATGGACAGAGAGAAGAAGGAGGAGAGAGGAGCTCAGTGTATCTTGACGTTGTCTCCAGCAGAGTAGGTCTACAAGGAAAAGAACCTAAGCAGCCGTCATTGTAGCATTTTTGAAAAAGAAATGCTTTAAGTCTAGTCTTAAATAAACCGTAAAATTTTCTTTTCAGATGTTGTTGCTGATGTCTCAACACTGATGTAAGTGAAGTCTGTTGTAATAACATGTCTGGAAAGAAGAAAATAAACTGAATAAATAAATAAATAAACACTTAAAGCTAGTTGCACAAGCTTGAACATGTGTGCAAGTGTTGCTCGATAAGATCACTAAGATACTGTGATCTCAGCACACCTCAGAGTTTACCCACCATGTACGAGTTGTGTCACAAAGACAGAATCATCTGATCAATTTTTGTTTCCTGTGAGCACTGAGGCAATGACTTCTTCTTCATCTCGTTTCACTGCTCTTATACAACCGATTGATTTCAGATTAAACTCGGAGACGTTCAAGTTCATCTAAATTTTGTTGCAGCTCCCTTGAAAAAGTCACAGTGTTTGTTTGTTTTTTCCTTTATTCAGCAGCTGTAACTGTTTCTTTGTGTGGATTTGAATCTTCAAATGACTATGTTGTAATTGTCTGTGAATGGGTCGCTTTTTCATATTCTGTCTTGTGGGCTGACTGTAAAATGTCTCTCTGCATGCAGTCATGTCGTACTGATGCACAAGCCTCGCTTTTTTCTTTAGTCAATTCAGGTGTTCGTATTGTGGGGTTATTTTAGTCTCAACAGTAAATGTATCAGCAGCCATGAAATTAAGTGACTGTGTGATACACACATGCTACACAGTTGGAGACTGATGTTATGCTGGTGACTTCATTTGAAGGTCTTCAAAAAGGCAACTAATTGGATTATTTTAGCTTTTGTTAATTGAAGCTGGAGGGGTGTTTGTGTAGTTCTCTTTGAAACTACAGCCAGAGCTGTTCTGCTGCTGAGCAACCTCAAGATAGATAGGAGATGTTTGTAACATGTCTACAGGAGCGAGAGCACTCTGTGAGTGTACACCCCTCCTCATGTATAATAATATCAAATATATTATATAATTTGAATTTTTATGCTTTAAAGTCCAGCGTCTTTCTCATCTTTTATTCTTTTCACTCATTGTCCTACACCACAAAAGGAATTCATTTGCTGCTGAATGTAACATTATGTAATTAATTTTAATTTATTAAGTTTCTTCTACAAACAGAATATTTTCTTCTATCTTTTGCAGTAAAACAGACAAGTAAGTCATTAATTCATTGTGTTCAAAATAATTAATGAATAAATTATTGGTAAAGTGAGTAAATATTTGTTAAAAAAATATTTACTAATTGAGGGCGGCACGGTGGCGCAGTGGGTAGCGCTGTTGCCGCACAGCAAGGCGGCTCTAGGTTTGCATCCCGCTCTGTGGAGTTTGCATGTTCTCCCCGTGTCTGCGTGGGTTCTCTCCGAGTTATCCGGCCTCCTCCCACCAGCAAAAACATGCACTTCAGGTTAATTGGCCAGTCCCAAATTGACCGTAGGAGTGAGTGTGTGTGTGTGTGTGTGTGTGTGTGGGTGTGTGTGTGTGTGTGTGTGTGTGTGTGTGTGTGTGTGTGTGTGTGTGTGTGTGTGGGGGTGTGTGTGTGTGTGTGTGTGTGTGTGTGTGTGTGTGTGTGTGTGTGTGTGTGGTTTCTCTGTGTCTGTGTGGCTCCAAGGTGCACTGGCGTCGCGCCCGGAGTTTCCCCCGCCACACACCCTCAGTCAGCTGGGATAGGCTCCAGCTTCCTGCGAAACACAACAGCGGTTAAAGCAGTTCAAAGATGGATGGATGGATGAATGGATTTACTGATCCACAGTAAAATGAGTGATCAGGTGCTCTCCAAAGAACTGCTTGAACACCATCTTTTCATTAGGGGCTGAAACCTGATGGGTCAAACTCCAGCATCGCCTCCGCGTATGTGTGTGTTCATCCATCCACACATTTTTTTAGATGGCTGCAATCGTCTCATCAATCGCTGGTTATCCACCTAATGGGTCACAGGTCTGCTCGAGGCTATCCCAGTCAACTATGGGGAAGAGGCGAGGTACACCCAGAGTAAAATACCGATTTACCGTAGAGTTATGTGTGTTCAATCTCTTATAAAACTTTTATCTCTGAGGATAGAGTGAAACTTTTGACTTAAAAGGCGGTTAAAGAGTAAAAAAAAAAAATTAAAACCCATATGCATCTTTTTCAGTTGTTTCAGGAAATGTGTTGAGGCCCATATTCTCTAAAGCACAAGGAAAGAACTAGATTTTTTTACATGACCCCAACAGTCCATGCAGCTCAGAGAGGAGCCCTAAGCTCCACTTCAAACTAAATTCTTGTGTTTATTTTTTTTTTCTTGCTTAATAAATTTCATGCAAGAACTCAAATGTAGAAATTATTTAAAAAGCCTATCCCTTGTATGTATATAGAGATTTGTAGCAGCCCACCGCTCCAAAAAGACCTAACCCTTGCACTCAGTTTTTTTTAATGACAAACACGTTCTCTCCTCTTGGACTCATACGCACATATTCACACACATGGCCTTGGTCACACACTTCTTACATTTGCCATGCATTTGACAGTGATACACGCCATTGTTTTACTTGGCTAAAATGAGACTCAGATGTGTTGAAAAAGTTTGATAAACAACCAGCCAGACTCTTCATCAGGCTGTATTATACAGTATCAGTGGAAAAGCCTGTAGATCTGACCTCTTGCATTAAATGAACACAGGGCTTTTTATCAAAGTATTTCATCCCTGGGAATCAAAAGAGACTTTACTGTCTTACTTTGGATCCCAGGATTACACATCACTAGTTTTTGTTCTGGCCATACCAGAAAGAGGTCTGCAGAATATTTTGAGTCTTTACTCAAAGATTAAGAGACCTGAGAGGGAAATGTATTCAGACCAGCAACTGATACTCATCATAAACCATTGCAGCAATCAGAAACCCATCCTGATGTTAGCTAAACTTGACTTTATTGTACTATTGTTTATGCTAAATTTGGTAGAGACAATATACACTCAGATAATGACATTTTGCTGTAGTAGTTTTATGGAACTACTAGATGAAGCAGTGAGATGACAAGAAGTTCAAGTCAGTAAACTAGGTAAAACAGATTAATGGCACTCAGTAGATCATAAACTGTATATCAAGTAAACCTTTATGGTCCAACTTCATTCAGGCAAATCTAATCTGAATCAAACTCAGAGCTCTGTAACATTAAGCTCCACATACCTGTACCTGCATCAAACTCTGCTGCACAGATCCAGATCTGTCCATTTACATGGATCCACGTCAGTATTTAACAAGGTCTGTTCTGTCCAATAGATATGTCAAGCAAAAGAAAAAAACGTATTAAACAACAACATACAAATAGTCACAGGTGGAGATATAATATCTTTGGCAAAGTAGCAAGCAGAAAAAAACTAGACATGAGCTCATGTTTCTCACTGAAATAACCAGGATTTTTTTGCTCTCTTGAAAATAAAGAAGTTTGCAGAGGGTTTCTTGTGATCTTAATTCCAAGATTTCACTCTTTAATGCCATGGAAAAAGCCATCTGAGAAAAGTCTACAGTCACTGTAGATCTATTGTGATTCTATAATCTTGTGAGGCCCTGACAGAAATGCTCAGGAGCAGATGTCAACCTGCTGCATTTACAAAAAATGGAAAAGTTTTTCTTTGCATTTTAAAACTTCACTACTTTAATCCAACAACATTTTAGAAATTCTCAACCACACTGATCCGCAGAAACTAACAACATCATTAATATCCAAAAGCTGTTTAAGTCGATCCACTGGACGTTAAGAAAGTTCTTGAAGACGTTTCTTCTCTCATCCAAGAGACTTCTTCAGTTCAGAGAGTGGCTGATAAAGTCCCAGTTTATAAACCCTGTGGGGTGTGGTCAGTGCTATTCACATTCCAACGACCGTCGTTGAAACCCGTCTGGCTCCTCAACAATTGTTGGTGGGGGTGTCAAAGGGGGTCGCTGAGATGTGAGTTTCATCTCTGTATGCTAATGAGGGTCATTAGCATGAGACACATCACCTGGGTCAATCTGCTGAGACAATCTGTTTGGGAGTTTTGAAAGGACATGATTGTAAATTGGAGAAAGGTGATGTCGCAGATCACCCCCCCTGTTCAGAGATGGCTTCTCCACTTTGACTTGGATGGCCACTTTCACTCCTCTCTCAAACCATTTATCTTCCCTGTCCAAGATCTGAACATCGGTGTCCTGAAATGAGTGACCCTCTTCCTTGAGGTGAAGACAGACTGCCGAGTCCTGTCCTGATGTGTTGGCTCTTCTGTGTTGAGCCATGCGTCTGTGTAGTGGTTGTTTGGTTTCCCCTATGTAGACATCTGAGCATTCCTCGTTGTATTTAACTGCATACACCAGATTGCTCTTGGACGAGAGACGAAAACGTCTTCAAGAACTTTCTTAACATCCAGTGGATTGACTTAAACAGCTTTCGGATAACCATGACCTGGATGACTGAGAACCTACACAGACATAATTAATAAATTATGTTGCATGAATGCTGGGCAAGTAGGTGACTGTGTTACTTCTCAAAATCACAGAATTAAATCAGAGGAGCTGAAGAATTTGCAAATTTGCAACACAAACAAACCTAGAAAGTTTGGCAGTTTTTTGTTTTCAGTCTTTTTCAGACTACCTGTTCAAAAAGGTAATAACCATTCGCAAAAAGATGCTGTGCCAATTTTTAATTAATTGGCACAGCACAGAGGTAAATTTCAGTCTTGCTGGACTATAGACAAACTGTGGCGAAGAGCTGACAATTTCATGATCACATGTAAAGTCAGGACATGTAGTGAAAGAGGACATGAAGATAGTTGGTGTGAGAGAAGAAGATGCAAAGGACAGGGCTAGATGGAGGCAATTGATTCGCTGTGGCGACCCCTGAAGGGAAAAGCCGAAAGGAAAAGAAGAAGAAGATGTAAAGTCACCCAGAGACCTAAAATAGGGATTATTTATGGAGGGTCTTTAAGTAAAAAACTGACTTTCGGAATGGGGCCTCAGACAGGGCCGTGAGGTATTCCTGTTTCAGGTTTTTGACAGAAAGATTTAAAATTATTCATCAGATGCACTATTTGTGGCCCCTAAACAACAGACTCACCATAAGAGGGATTATCCATCCATCCATCCATCCATCCATCCATCCATCCATCCATCCATCCATCCATCCATCCATCCATCCATCCATCCATCCATCCATCCATCCATCCATCCATCCATCCATCCATCCTTTTTTTCCCTTACCCAGGTTGTTGAGCGAGCAGTCTCAGCAGACAAAGCTCCCTTTCTATTACCTGCTACCTGCAGCTCTTTTTGGGGGTACACTAAGGCCTTCCCAAGTCAGCTGAGACACCCTGTGTCTACACTGAGGTCTAATTCATATGGGAGTATGGCTCCACAAGCCTGGAAGATCTCCCCAGGGGATTTGAGCCAAAAGCCCTCTTTCCTCATTCATGGACAAGATCATGAGATGAGTGTGAACTCATCCCAAACAGAAAGAAAAAAACACCCTTTTTTTCTGGCTACGACAAATGGCTTTGGGGTGACAATGTTTTGAAAAAATTGAACAAGGAAATCTGGAATTACAAAGCTATGGTTCACCAAATCAAATTAGATTTTCTTTGGATGCTGTCATAGAAACCTTCACAAAGACACCAGGCTAACCTCCTGAAGAGGGAAAATTTTTCAACTTTAATTAGCACACAGTGCTTTCATAAATGGCCTGCAAAGCCTTAAATTAAGTGTGTTGGTGTAATTTAAAAAATAAATGATGTTGAAAGATTTTCATTCCCAGCTGGTAGGGCTGTTTTATTCTCTCCTTGCATAGCTTGTCACAAGAGAGCTTGCATACAGTGGAAGCTCATTCAGTTTGACGCAAATTGTTCTGTCATAATCTGCAATGCCAGGCCAAAATATGGTCAGTCTTTCTTAGTTTAAGTAAAAAAAGAGGTAACATTGCAGTGCTTTTCACTTACATCTGTGCTGTGTCATAGAACTGTTCCAGTAATATTTATAGATTTAAACCATTCTGGCATCAACAATGAATCTCAGGCACACTCAACCTGCTTGTGCAACAGAGGAGTGCATTGTATCTTCTCAGGAGGTGCAAAACATTTGCAGCTGAATAGTATTTTAAACCACATGTCAAGCTTCAACCCGCGCTGACATTTATCAGAACCTTAAAAATAAACTACATTTTGTAATGTTGGCCACATTGTCTCAGCTTAACATAAAAAAAGAGTTTTTTTTTCCAAAATAAATGAAAGTGAATCAAAGTTGAAGCTTTGTTTCCTGCTATGTTTAACATCCATGTTAGTTGGACAGCGGTTTTCTTTATTCCTGCCTGTGTTGGCAGATATCTTAAAATAATAATGCAGCCAGCTGTTAATTAAAGCTGAGGACTTTGTTTTTTTTATAAGTATGGACAGTCTCTCCAATTCTGGTGAACATATCTTCTCAACAAAAGCAACAGCATCAACTGTTTGTTCAAAAACCTTAAAATCACTGAGAAGGACCTGGAGTGGCGAAACACTAGTGAACAACAGGGAGACCTGTTTGTTGTCTAATCTTCTATCAACCATCAGCATTCATGCTGTTTAACAGCTAAACTTATCTCTATGTGCATATCACCAGACTAAGTCTCATCCCCTCCCACGTGGTGCTGTGCCTCACTACATCCATGAAAGTCAACTTTGGTTTCAAAGTTCTGCCTTCAACACCCCATGTCTGTCCAGTCATGACATTACAGCACTGATACATCCACAGGGTGGCAGCAAAGAGTCAAAAGAGACAGGATTCGTCAATCACGTAGTAAAGGAGAAGCAGCTAAAGAAGTACAGTATCCTCTTTGGTCTATCTGTATGCGTGTGTCGTGTTCTGCTTGTATCATGGTTACATTCTCCCCAAAGATATCCTGAAGTATTTCTGCTGCGTTTGTTTCAAACAACAGTTAACAGACAAATTTAAATATATAACACTGAGAGCAGGCGGCACAGTGGCGTAGTGGATAGCACTGTTGCCGCACAGCAAGGCGGTTCCCGGTTTGAGTCCAGCTCTGCATGGGTTCTCTCCAGGTTCTCTGGCTTCAGTCCACTTCCAAAGACATGCACTTGGCTGGTCTCAAATTATCCGTGAATGTGAGTGTGTGTGTGAGTATGTTTGTCTGTCTGCATGTGGCTCAAGCCTGGAGTGTGCCCTGCCCCAAGCCCCCAGTCGGCTGGGATAGGCTCCAGCAGCATCCCGGCGACCCACGACAGTGAAAGAAGCAGATATAGAAAATGAATGAAATTACACTGAGAGCTGCTAGCATGGATGCTAGGATGTTGTGTATCAGTGTAGCCAAAAATCTAAGTTTAGCAACAATTTTATAAAGGAAAACTTTCATTTGTGTTTTTAAGTAGCAACATCACATTTAAGGACAATCCTTTGTTAATTTATGCGCCAGCATATTGGATGATTTGACGTGCATGCTCCACCCTCTTTAGCTCTTTTGTACAATACATCCGTAGAAGTTGTTTGTCTCCATGGAAACACCAGAGGTCGAAAACACCACAATGTGCTTCAAGGTTTCAGACTTAAATTGATGTTTTTGGAGAGAGTCTGTCTTTAAAAACTCAATAAACAACAGGTACTTGTGCATTAGCTGACTGATGCTCTCACAGCACCAGTGTGGAGCTCCTGCTGAATGTTTCAGCGCTCCGTTAGATGAAGTTTTAACAAAACCCGAAATCCAAGAACTGAACTACAGCATCTATTAACAGCCCTATCAACCCCCCGTGGACTATTACCCTCAGTTTTTGTGTAAGCAGCTTGTTTCCGTCAGCAAGTGCTTAATCAGTTCCTCCTCATGCACTCACACACACAACCGCACACACACACACACATGCACAGACACAAAGGTTGACCTGGGGGGCGAGGAAATTGAATTAGCAGGGTGTAATGCAGCTCCTTGTGTGTGTAATCAGAGCAAGCTCGGAATACAGGGCCATTGTAATTTTCTGTGGTCAGAGTGGGAGAGCCATCGACCACTGGGGAAAGCTGCCCTTATCACTAGATATGATTACAGCCAGGGGAATGTGTGTGCGTCTCTGTGTGGGTGTACGTGTGGGTGGGTGGTAGTGAGATTTGTGTGGGAGTCATGGCTGACTGATTTCATGGGGAATGTGCATCTACACGCTCCTGATCATGAGTATGAGAGTGATTTCTGAAAACTCGGAAACAGTGACGGAAGCAAGGCCGACTAAAGTTTACGCATGTATAAAGAAACTACATTGCTGACATTAATCTCCACTAAGCCGTCAGATTTGTCAATATGTGTGTTTTTTATATCTTGCAGCAACAACAACGACAAAGAAGCTTTTTCTAGTTGTTGTTACCACTATCATTGTTCGGTGTAGGCTGCAGGCTGTGTTTTCCATGGTGGATGTCTTTGTTTTTTACTGTCTGTTAATTATTTTTGTGCTGGTATTTTGCCTGCTCCTGATATAGTGTTTCCTACTATTGTCTTTTTCTACCAGGCTGGCTGACTCTGGACTGGAGCCAGCCGTTCCCTCCTACCTTAAAACACACACACACACACACACACACACACACACACACACACACACACACACACACACACACACACACACACACACACACACACACACACACACACACACACACACACACACACACGCACACATACACACACATGCACACGCATGACCAGACCATGAATACACACACATTCTTTCTGGTCCCCCTCTGCTCTCCCTTCCTCCTCTTGGCACTTGAGAGAAAACACAAGAAGTCAGTGATATGACAAACCAACACTGTGTGTGTGTATGTGTGAGTGTGTGTGTATGTGAGAGAGAGAGAGACAGAGAGAGAGCGAGAGGGAGTCCACCAGTCAGTTCAGAGGGGTTAATCTCTCTCTCTTTCTCTCTCCCTCTCTACCTCGATCTCTCCCTCCTTGCCTCTGTTGCCTTTTGTTGCGACCCCTCACTCTCCCAACACTTGGACAGAGGGAACTGATACTGTGCCTGTGTATGTAGTTCGGGTGTCCTCCTGAATGCTCTCAATCTCTGGACTGAACTGTCCGTGAACATGACTGACGGAACTTTCTAACGCTCTCCTCATCCTGAATGTTCACACCACAGTCTGGTAAGGCATCTGGACAGGACTGGAGTGTGTTTGGGCTGCAGAGAGATGAGCGTGCATGAAAATGCCACTCTGTATGTATGCGTGCATGGGTGCATGTGAGAGAATGCTTGTCTGGAATGTAACTGGACATCTAAATACAGGGTATGTTTTTCTAATTTATGAATGTCATAATTCCAAGATATGACAACGTGTAAAACGTGAAACTCTTCCCTGTTCCTAGCCGTGTGTCTTTTCTTTCACTCTCCATACCACTTGTTTCCCTTATCCCTTTCTCTGCCCGGCCCAAGTTACTCAAGTTACCGGCTTCCTCCTGTTGTTATGAGCCCTGTGGTTTCTGTGCTGCAGTCTGAGGGCGCTCCCACGCTCTCCCAAAGAGAAAGAAAGGAAGGAAAACAGCGATAACCATTTCAGAGCCACAAAAGAAGTGGGAGAAGCTTTCATGGTTGTGCCCCATGTCTCTTTTCGGTATCTACGTGCACGCTTTTGTCCCTTTAACAAAAAGCAACTTGGAAAAAGTGTCTCTGTATTCTGCATATCTGGTTGGCATTTAATTTTTTTTTCTCTTTTAGTATTTTGGACAAAAGTTTTCTCTTTTCTTCAGAGGTGGTGGGGTGAGTGAGGTGGTGAGAAAATTGGAAACAGAACCACCCACAGTGGAAGTGAGTCAGCCCGGCATTTAGTGGTGTGTTGACTTTGGAAATGGAAGGGACAAGGGGGGTTTGGAGGACACATGAAATTGACAGAAGTGGAACAATCATAAAGCATCAATTTGTTCATATTTTCTGCTTAGAGTCCCAGAATTTCCTGCGAAGTGTGAGCTGAGTAGTGTTCAACAGGCATTAAAGGAGAGAAGGAGAGATTGATGGAGAGGAGAGGGAGAAGCCAGAGGCTGTTTATAAAGGGAGGGAGCGGCTTGTGTCCATCTGGGACAGTCCCAAATATTGAAAGCTTCCCCACCCTGATTCCAAACATCTATTTCCCCCCTCTCTCCCCCCTGTCTCTTGGTTGTTCTTTCACAATGAGGTGCAAGTGGGTGACTTTTGGTTGCGAAATGCATCCAACATATTGCTTTTTTCACATTGCAAGCTGTCATTATAGTGGCTCTTTTTCCACTTTATTTTCATGTTATCATTCTCTGACTCTTTAGCATACCCCATGCAGTTACAACTGGGAAACAGGCATTTAGAGACATTTTCATGCTCATGTGCATAACAATATTTTAGTTTTACATTTCTTGTAACTTAATGTTGGTGAAATCTGTGTTTCTGTGTAGTTTGAACCACAAGTTGTATCACATTAGCAGTAAGTATGCTCTACAAAATCCTGCTGACTGATGACGAGACAGACTGGGAGGACAGAAATCTTTGTGGTGTGCATGAGTGTCTCTGTGTGTCTCCAATGCTGTGTCTCCTTGCAGTTCAGTGACGAATGTTAACGAGTAAGCAGTAGCCAAATATTGTTGTAGATCCCAGAGGAGAGATGAAGGCAGCTGCTTAGCAAAGCAGCCAAAGAGATGAGCTCACCTAAATAAAACTTTAACTGGATATATATGCATTACATTTTCAAGTGCATAAAAAGAGACTTTTGCAAATGTCCTCTGCCTCATCATCCTTTTCTCTCATTTAATGACCTCCTGGCATTTTATGCCAGCAAAAAAAAGGCCAACAACTGGTGGATGCAGCCATATCTCCTCTCTCGTCCTTTCCCTTTGTCTGGCCTGTGTGACCACCTTCCGTCTCCTTCTCCCCTTCCCCTGCCTTCCCCTCTCTGTGCCGCCTGTGTATCCAGCGATAAGGGGACAGCGACGGTAGCACTTCCTCTCGCCACAGGAAGCAGGAAGTGTTGATTTCCAACCCGACGTCCCTGGACAAACTCTTTGCACAGTCCATTGGGATCCTCACTTCCACACACACACACACACACACACACACACACACTCAGATGTAAGATGCACACAATCCCATGATGCTTCACTGCATGCATGCATGGGGCACAGACGTGCATGCAGTCTGTCACCTGTCTGCAGACAATGACTCCACTATTACATTGCTGCCCAATGGTTTTCATGGGAAAGCACCTGGGTTGCAGTCCTCTCTGTGTCACTTTGACCTCGGGGTTGGCTGGGAGGTCAGAGGACGATTGGCTAATTACTCCCCTAATCACAGCAAATGTTTTGTTATCAGCCTTTTTCCCACGTAGACCATAGGTGTCGCTGTTGGACTTAAGAAAACACAAATAAACCATTCATCAGTTAATGGATTGCAGGGTGGGAGGACCGGGTGTGAGGTAGAAAAAAAAAGAGAGAAAGGGGGAAGTTGTCATAAAGAGTTTGGGGGACACAAAGAATGAAGCGTTTGGATGGAAGAAAACCTGTTCATACCAGAGGTAGTGGTTTCCTTATATGTGGTTTTCAAGTTTGTTAGCCAAAGTACTAATATTCAATATATAATATTCTGAAACAAAGAAAATGTGTCAACACAGACCAGAAAAACATGGAAAGTTTGTGCAGAACATTTTGTGACGATCTACACTCACCAGATCTTAAAGGTAGTGATGTTGCTGAATGTTAACTAGTTTACCATTGCCAATCCATATACTTTTCATGCAAAATAAAACTCATAGAGTAAAATATATATTCTCATAGAGGTGTGTTTGTCTGTTTGAATCAAAATATTAGTTTAACTGAGTAATTTTGTAAATTTACAGTTTACACACTTAAGTCAGGATGGAACCATTAAATGGCTGTAATATAACTTCATATATATATATTTCATGCTCATGTGGAACATTTGCCCGTAAAGCCGCTGGGATTGGCTCCAGCAACTCCTGTCACTCATGTAAGCAGAAAATGAATGAATGAATATATTTTAATATATTTCAGTATAAAACACATTCAAACTAATTGTTGCATAATGAAGATTTTAATTAAATAAATGTTTTGCTTTATTATTTGCTTTATGCATCATTTGCGCATCTTTTCTTCGTGTGATTAATGTAGTCCCGTGAAGAAAGAATTTAGAGCACATGAAGAAAGAGAAGAAGCCTGGCAGTAGAGTGAGTGGGTGAGAACAAAGGGGAAAGAGGGAAAAGTCAAGTGACACCTGAGAGAGTGACAGAGGGGCTAGGATGTGGGGAAAGTCAAGAAGCCAGATCAAAACTGGAATAATACGGAGAGATTTGGGTGATTAGGAAATTTCGGAGATGTTAGCCTAAACTATGAGAGGGTCAGGGGTCAAGAGGGGTTAGGAGGTCAGAGAGGGCCCAGCAGCTCTACTTAGAACAGGATATCCTGCGAGGAAAACCCATCTGTCCCCCCCCCCCCTTTCCCTCTTTTTCTCTCTGTCTTTTCAATTCCCACAAGGGGCACAGCAGAGAGTTGTAACCTTGTTGAAAACAACCGATAAAAAAATGCAAAATTGCGAGTGAGAAACTTCACTTACATCAATCATCTGTGACAGAGACAGATGGGCTGTGTCTCGACCTGAGAGTGTTCAAAGTGCTCTGGACTGTGTGATGATAACTGTGTGTTTCATCCTGTGCTGATGTTTGTTGTTTTCATCCACTCAATGCTCTAGCTCCAGCAGCCAAGATAAATTTCCCTTCAAGGATAACATCTTTTTCTATCTTATCTAGGCAGCACAGACTATGTGAAATGATGAAACCATTCTAATTTAATTTACACCACCATAATTCTAACATTAGCAGGCTAAAACCTTGAAAAAGGTTCTTTCCTGCTTATTTTCACGACTGTTTGGTGGTGAAAATAACACCTGAATCAAGAGAATCAAGCGTTAGTCCCTTTCCTTTACTTGCTGTTCTGCTAAAGAAACCTACTTTTAGCTCAGGTGGTGCGCTCAAAGGTATGAACCCAAACTGGCCTGTTTGCCAATGGGCAAACAGGCCAGTTTGGGTTTTAAAGCATTTGTGTGATGGGATTATAGGGAGTTTCAGCATTTTCAATTTCTTTTGGTCGTAGAACAGTAACATTTCAACCATGGAAAGAGAAGCAAAAAAAAGTTAAGGAAAGACAATCATTTAGTTTCAGTTGATGTGTGATTATGAGATCTCTTTGACTGGCATTTGACTCTTCAGCAAGACCTTTGCCAAAATGTGTCTGCTCTGAAAAAGATGGTGGTGGCGGCTGATTACTCTTTTGAGCCCGATGCTTCTCAAATGACAGAGCTGGTAAATCTGTGGGGACTGCGTGGTGATAGGGAGCTAGACTGGACTAAAAGTAGAGAGTGGATCATATTTTAAACAACAGCAGCAAGATAATGGTACAAATGAAGGTGTGTCAATGTGTGGCACATATCTGTGACACAATGTCTTTATCAGTGTGAACAACTTGAAGTGTAAAGGGTGGTTATTAGATTAAGGTGTTCGGTAGTGCAGTATTTATTCTTCCTAAATACTTTTTAAAATATTAATTCCATAACAAAAAGGACTTTATGAATGTTGGCTCATTTTGATCCAGTGGCGGACCACTAATGTGAGAATAATTCAAGTTTACTATATCCAATAATGGGGGCATGTGTTTGGTTTAATCAGTTTAGCTAGTTTACCTGCTTGTCTGTTTGTTAACAGGATTGCGCAAAAAGTAATGAAACACAGATAGTCCTCAACTTATGAACAGTTGACTTGACTTCAACACCATTTAACCCCCTCTAGGAGTTAAATGGTGTAGAAACCAATGTTTCGGGTTATGATTCTGCCTTGAAGCATTAACTGATGCTAAAGCTGAACTCGGAATGTTTTGCTATTTGATTTTAACTGAGTTAACTGAGAATCCTACTGGAAATTAAACAGAGTAATCAGGCACAAAATATTGTGTCGTACCACAGTATTTTATTTTGTTTATTTGTTGTTTTTATGTCCTGTTATTATTTCTGTTAAGCCTTTGAAAATAGTTCTTTAGTATTGAGAGAAGTAATGGAATTTAAATTACCTCAAATAGTGATGATAGATTCATTCATTAATTTTCCAAATACCCTTCATCCTCTGTTGTGGGTCGCGGGTTGCTGGAGCCTATCCCAGCCAACTGGGGCTGTGAGGCAGGGGACACTGAGCATGACCCCATGCACCGCATAGTGATAATAGATTGAAATTCAATAAATAACAATTTACAAACAATTCAACTTAAGTACAATCTCTCGGAACCAATTGTGTTCATATGTTGAGGACTACCTGGAATACATTTTTACTAAATATGGACCCTTGTATATCCTAGTGGCAATTACATTTTGGTTACATAGATCAAGATCTGTAAAAATTTCGATGGACATCATTGTGAGATGGGACAGTTTTCATTATGTTGGGTTATACTTCAAAACTTAAGCCAAAAATTAAGACAAACTTCCTCCACGAACCAAATGTTAAGGCCTTGGCAAAGGGTTGGGTTCTCTAAGCTCTCTCATAATTATTTGTTTCTGAAAGTGATGTTTGGCTCTAGAATGGCTGACTCCTCTGTGAACTGGTGTAGCAGGTGAGCTAAACACATGCTGATCAGACTAGCAGTGGTCATAAAGCTGTTATGGCTTCTCCCATGTTTGGTTTTGGATTCAGTCTCCTTTTGCAAAAAGTTCATGAAATAAAAAGTAAAAAGAAGTGGGAAAATAAAGGTTTCAGAACCAAGCTTTCCAACAAGAAGAGACTCAGTTAGTGAGAATGTACTGGAATTAGTTCAATTCACCACAAGGGTTTCCTGTTTTAAATGCTAGTGTAACAAATCCTTAGATGTAATTTCTACTTAAGCTTATTTCTGATATTTACTGAAGTTGTTACATCATTAAAGTGAAGTAAGAACATGGAAACTGAGCACAAGAAATGTTTTTAGACAAAATAAAGTAAAATTACTCTCCTGCAAACATCCTGCAGAATTCACAGACTGATTTCCTGCCCTAACTCTGACCTACCATACCTGCCGTACTTGTGCTTCACGTCCAAATAAAGCACTTTGGGTTATGTGGCATAAATGCTTGCTTCTTTACAGCCTGCCCAGTCATCTTAGCTCTTGATTAAACATTAGTTGTTTGTTAAAGGTGATGTGTACACATTCCCACATCATTTGTGTTCCTTCAATGTTATTGTGAAAAATATGTGGTGGTTAAGAAAAGATAAATCAGAATTATCTTTCAAGCACACACTAAGCTAGCTTAATATAGATCAAGTTGAAAGAGCAATTTCATGCCACATGCTTATTTAAAAAAGTCTGCAATTGCATACGTTTATAAATCTGGCTTAGTGGGATGAGAGCTTACTAAAAGTGTCCAGTAAACTGCTACTTGTGAGTCAGTTGACTTTTGTTTACAAGCCCTGCTTCACATGTAATTTGGCGTCCTGAAGTTAAACACATTGCCAGAGTTGCCACCATGGTTTGGACAGTCAAGTTAAAAGTCTGTGGGTGTGTCAGCATCAGAAAAATGTAACCAAAAATGTCTGGAAGATAAATCTGGATGATGATCTATGTGGCTAAATTATGTCAGTTATTTATTTTTTTACGTCTTCAAATTAAGAAACTACTGCGACTGCTCCTATCATTTGACACCTTATCGACCTGGTATGTCAGGCAATCATTTAATCCTTCACATGATTCCCTTTTATTGTGCTAAATTTTTGACAAATGGTGTGCTATATCTCCTATCACTTAAACACATCCTCTCATATTTGAGTTTAAGTGGAGGATACTTTCCACATTGGAACAATAACTTACTTTTTCCTTCCAGTGGTTAATAGTGACACAAATGAGAGACAGAGAAAGAAAGAGCCAAAGCGAGAGATGGGGAGTGTAGATCTATTTTTGGCCTGTCTGGGTGTTTTCCTACATTCACTCACACTCACGCTTCTCAAGCTTGTTGTTGTTCAGAATGGTGGGTGTTAAGACGATGAGTTCTGATTTGATTGGACTTTCTGTTTTGAGGGTGTGTGTATTTGTGTGTGCTGCTGACATCCCTGGGATTTTCCTGCGGTTGCTTTGGTTCTTACAGTGTTTTAAACAGCTTAACATGAGTCCAAACATCCTACCGGTAAAAATGGTTCACAGCCCTTCATTTTGCCTTCTGCTTGTGCTGCTGCTTGAGTTGACTTCAGGTCACTTTAGATTAACCACAGACCCATCCTTATATTGTTCTTGATCTCAATCTCTACAATGACGTTTACCGTTTCCAGAGCTTTGGCAGTTATTCTGCCTGGCCCTGGAAACATTACTTCTTCACCTTCATTCCCACCAGCAGTTAAGTGCTGATTGCACACATGACACCGTGGTTCTGTTGTTAGAAACAGATCACAGGTGCTTTCGATGTGCCTCATCTTGTCTTTTTCTCACAGACACATATAGACCATGGAAACACTGTGTCATAACAGACCGTACAACTTCTCAGGGAATGTATGGTTGTGAATTCTGCACTATATGTGCAGCATAATATAACTGTGTAGGATGCATTTGACATACAGTATTTCTTTATTTCAGACCCATGTGTGAAACTTAAAACCCTGTCAGAATGTATAATATTTAAAGGTGGTTGGAATAAATATTTCTAGAGCATGTTTCTACTGTATATAGTACATAGCATAAGAAGTAGGTAAACATTCTCTGATCTTGCAAAAGATTGTGTCAGTTATTGTGTCAAATCTTGTTTTCTTCAAGAGCACATCTCTGCTGATGGCATGCACATATTTGAAGATCAAGATTAAGATTAATGATTAAATCACTTTTATTAATCCCCAGAGGGAAATTATTTGATTTCTCTAGTGTATTAATATTTAATATTTAGTACATTCATATTTAAAACATGTCATTATAACAACTTCATTATAAAGAAAGTCATATTTAATGTTATACCTGATTAACCTGATTCAGACCATGTATTTTTGTCATTTCTGGATGATTGCCAGGTCTTCCTTTCATAGTCCATTCTGATGATGGTTTCTATATGGATATTAAGAGATATATTTAAAAAGCCTTCATGAATTGATCAGCATTTTAATTCAATTAAAATTTGATGCAAATATTTACAGAACACACCAGTTTTTAATTAAAGTGAAGTCAAGATTTACTTCTTTAAGCCATACAAGTATCTATCAGGAATTTTATTCATGTTTCATGTAGTTTATTATGTATTACAGATGAGCAAGTACGATATTGAAGTAGTATATATATATATGTATATATATATATATATATATATATATATATAAATAAATTCATTCATTTTCCTCTACTCTATCCGCCGCAGCGGGTCACGGGGAGCTGGAGCCTATCCCAGCTGGCATAGGGCGTGAGGCAGGGGACACTCCGAGCACGACACCAGTGCGCCGCGGAGCCACTCACAAAGACAGAAAACCATGCACACACACACTCACTCCTATGGGCAATTTGGGACTGGCCAATTAACCAGAAGTGCATGTTTTTGGTGGTGGGAGGAAGCCGGAGAACCCAGAGAGAAAGCATGCAGACACGGGGAAAACATGCAAACTCCGCACAGAGCGGGATTCAAACCCGGACCCGCTGTGTTGTGCGGCGACAGCACAACACAGTGTATATATATATATGTATATATATATGTATATATATATATATACACATATATATGTATATATATATATATATAAAATTACATATTTTTTATCACAATTGAAAGCCTGATAGTGATTATAAAAAAAAAAAACAGTTTAAAAAATGAAGAAAGATGTACTAAAATTTTTTTATCTTTTGCTTTTCACTCAATAGTTTTCTTTGCCTTTAATCCATATATTCTCCTGTTGACACTGCACCATGCTGACAGAGCTTTCTCCACGCAGATTTTTTCTAAGCTGCATTTTGTCTTGGGTGTTGACATTTAGCTGTGCCTCATCCATGGAAACAATTGCGTCCATTGCGGTACAAATGTTTGGATTTTTGCTGGTTTTTGCTGAGCTCCTCTTGCATCTTCTTATGTACTGTCCACAGTAACATCTGTCTCTTTCTTTTGATTAACTTTTCATTGTTTATTATTGAGGAAATCACTCATTGTCACTTGGGTGTTCTCCAACTTTTGCCTCTTTTTCAGAGGCATGGTAATAACGTGAGACTAACTCATCACTCTCTCATTGCAGGGTGTAAAATGAGCAGATGTTGTGTTGCCATTTGGTCGATTTTATCCATTCATTCATTCATTCATTATCACAACTGATTCATTTGCCGTCGCGGGGAGCTGGTGCCTATCCCAGCTGACTGACGGCGTGAGGCGACGGAAACTCTGGGTGCGACACCAGTGCACCGCAGAGCCACATATAGACACAGACAAACACGCATGCATGCACACTCACACAGTAAGGGCAATTTGGACCAGCCAATTAACCTGAACCTCATGTTATTTGGAGGTAGGAGGCCACGCAGACACGGGCGGAACATGCAAAGTCTGCACGGGTGGCTGTGCGGCGACAGCGTTACCCACTGCGCCACCTTGCCGCCCCTGGTCGATTTTAATAAGGATGAATCACGCAGATGAGTCTCGTCACGAAAAACTCATGCAAGATCAAAACACAAGGGCATCTTCCGGGTTCGAAATTTAAGTGGAGAAATGGATAAATTGTGAACATTTTTGTTGAATGGAAGTGCATTTAAAGCTTGAGTCCCAAAGACGCATGCTGTCTGATTATCATGCGTCCCTGTCAAAAAATGTGCGTCAAGGACGTAGGACGCACACAAACGAGAACACTGTGTATGTGTATATGTGTGTGTGTGTGTGTGTGTGTGTGTGTGTGTTTGTGTGTGTGTGTGTGTTTGTGTGTGTATGTGCTCGTGTGTGTGTATGTCTGTATAATAAAATCAGTGGAAAAAAGCCTCCTGTTGGCTTAGGTAATAATAGTGTACTAACTCATTCCTTTGTTCTGCTTCAAACACTGGTATGTTGGGTGATAAGATACCAAAAGAATTCACTTAAATATCACTCTTCGGACAGGAACGAACAAACTGTTTATGTCGTACCAATTATTTTTATGGTTACAAAAATACCAAGGAGTACACCTAGATTCTTGACATTAATGGCAGTTCCTGTGTCAGAGTATTGTCGGAGGAGCTTTTGATTTGTCTTCTGTGATCTCAGCCCTCGGAGGCTAAATGTGTAATTTTCTTCAATTCTGCATATTTGTTGCTTTCAGTCACCCTGTAGTATTACTATCTTCTATGAAACAGAACAGTCACACGACAAAGTCTCTGTCTGCATGTGTCTCATGATTGTCAACTGATGAGCACAAGACTGTCTTTTAAAGGTCGGACATTTCTGAAATCAATTTGGAGGGACACCCAGCTGCCCTAAGGAAACTCTGGAGAGCAGCTCAGGACTCTAGCTGACCACAACCTGACAGGCTTACACAGGAATAACATCACATCATATGAATATTAGTCTGCACAAAAATATAAGAACACAGAAACCGAGCTTTTTCTCCTCTCAAATATTTTCTGGCCTCATTATTTTCTTCTTCTTTTTTGTTGTTGTGTCTACTCAGAGCAATAAGATATTAAGTTTTTCCACCACCCACTCATATTTCTCTCTGCGTTCACTTTCCATTCTTCCCTTTCTGTCTTCAAATCGTGCTTCTTTGTCTTGGCTGTTTTTTCTTTCACATCATCATCTCTGTTTCTCCTGTTCTCCCTCTCTCCTCTGCTCCTTCCTTCTTTTTTTTCTTCGCATGCAGCATTCCTTGCATTCCTCTCCGCTTCTTAGGGGGAAGGAACCCGCTGGCAGACCAAGGCCAAACATTATTACAGCCCTCTCAGTCTATCTGTTTCTTTCATCCTATCGATCTTTCTTTCTTTCTCCCATATGGATTCTACCTCTATCCATCCATTTTATATCTTCCCAATCTCATCCCTTGTTCTTCCACACACTCCTCTTAAACCTCCATCCCAACTAATTCCATTGACAAACAGTGACTGCAGGCCTGTACTTTAACTTTGTCAGAGCAGCTTACTGAGACCACTGTGTTTCATAATTACTGGAAATAAAGGTCATACACTCCGTGCTACATGAAAACAGATTCATCTATGTTTACACAAGTGTGAGCGCTGTGCTTCGTTGTTACATTGTTACACTGTACACAGGTAGGACAAACGTTTCCTTTATTAAGTGGATGCTTTACTATATTTAATTGCTTATCACCTTTTTTTTGTCTGCATGTACTGTATTTCAGAACATCTTAATTTTTTCCTGAAAGTGTCATAGAGTTCCTCGTAATGAGTGCAAAGTGCATCCAGATTTTCAATTGTGCGTCACACAGAGAAACTGCGTCACCAAGGAGAATAAAAACAGGTCAGATTATATGAAACCCATAATACTGCTTCTCCATTTTCAAAGATTAAAGAAGACTTACAATGGGATATAATTTGGTGATTTGAGTTGAAAGCTGAAACAAATTAGCATGTTTGTCTGTTTTTGTCACGGTAGACCTGGGTGTCTGTTGAAATTTTGGAAAAGTGTTAAGATACTTGTATTTGGGACCAACGCAAAATTTAATGACTTTGAATAAAACTATAAGCACCTTTTTCCAGTTATAGTCATTTTAAATATTACAGGAAAAGTCTTTTTGTCACAAACAGCTCTCAGTGTTAGATCAAACTTTGGGTTACGATACAAATCCCAAACTGTTGCACTTTTTTCTGAGTATTAATTGATTTTTGCAGATACATTTGTGTTGTGTGAAAAGTAATTTCTCCCGTTAAATGTGATGAAATATGGGGGAACATCTCTGCAGCTATGTAGCACTCAGCTGACCACATCCTGCCCCATGCAATAAAAAGCTTCAGACTGACTGATTTCAACCGTGTGTCATTTAAGCATCATTTACTTTAAAGTTTGAATCAACATGTGTGTGAAGACTGATATCAGTTCTCTTTGTTCTGAAACAGATGCTCTAAATGTATGATGACACACAGCGACATTGAATTTGCAGCAATTTGTTCCGTATTTTGAACAGAAATGAGTACTGATAACTGATTTTGATGAAATATATATATAAAAAAACAAAACAAGGATACAATTATAAAATAGGTGCCAGGTCTGGACGGGACACGGCTTTTTAGATAAAATAGATGTTATTTGTGGAAAAGAGACTGACCAGTACTGTGTATCTGTGTGTGTGTTTGTGTGTGCGTGCATATATGTGTGTGCACGTGTGTGTACGTGTATGTGTATTTGTGTGTATGTGTGTGCACGTCTGTGTGAGTGTGAGTGTGTGCTTGTGTGTGGGTGCATATGTGTGTGTGTGTGAGTGTGTAGAGCGCTCTCTCCCTGTGGGCGGTTGCCTGCTGTGCTGCTTTTCTGTCACCCTGTGGTTTTGTTATTTTCAGCTTGAAACCGGATGTGATTCAGACTGCATGGCAGATTGCGTAATTGAATGGACTAACCGCATTCCCCATGTACACACACATATACATAGCACATAGACACCGACAGTCGTAGACACACACAACACAAAGAAAAAAAACACACACACACACATACTCACAGAGGGTTTCTGGGAACGTTGCTGGGTTCCCCCTGTTCACAGAGGAGAGTGAGCGAGAGCGAGGGACGATGGAGCACCATCAGCAGCAGCAGGTCGACGACACACACATCTTGGTTTCAATACTGGTCTGAAACATCAGATGTTGACCTGGCTGATGTCGAGATCTGAAAAAGGGGTAAAAAGCAAACATGCTGTTGTGCTCTCTGGAAACGAAACGACGGTTGAAGGGGGAAAAACAAGAAGTGCTAAATGTCATGTCTGCATGATTAAAAATATATATGTAGAATTGCAGGCAGAATTAATGAGACAGAAAAATAGGAAAGAGAATGAGGCCACAAAAAAGTACCTCTCATGAAACAAAAACCCTGCAGTTGTTTGCAGTTGTCTCATTTGTCAGTAATAATAACAGTAAGAAATTGATTAAGATCTGCATCCATGACTGACTGATTGTAATGAATGGCTTCATTCTTGATGATCAGAAAACGAATGTTAGCTTCTGTCTTCTATAGATAGATAGATGGACGGATGGACAGACAAAGATAGATAGATAGATAGATAGATAGATAGATAGATAGATAGATAGATAGATAGATAGATAGATAGATAGATAGATAGATAGATAGATAGATAGATAGATAGATAGATAGATAGATAGATGCTGAAACACATATATATATATTTTTAGTTCATTTAATTAGGCGGCAGTGGCTCAGTGGTAAAACAGTGGAGCGGGTCATCCAACGTTCCAAAGATCGGCAGTTTGATTCCCGCTACCGCCCAGCCACCTGGAGTGTGAGCTGACAATGGGAGGTGTCAGCTCACCTCCCGAGCACTGCCGTGGTGCCCTTTTGGAAGGCAACATCCCCCTTTACAAAGTTGCTAATTTGGGGCGCAACATGTAGGAGCTGCCCGCCACTCTACCGCCCCCTGCATGCCTACAGGCTCCCTTGTGTGTGTTTGTGTGCATAACAGGGGCCTGTACATACTAACATATACAGTATATGCATGTATTTCTTCAAACTAGAGTGTGCTCTTAATTTCCCTTCGGGAATTATTAAAGTATACTAAAATTTAAAAAAATGAATCAAAATTAATTATCGCAGAGAGTCAAATGACATTTATAAATTGTTGCGACAGGAAAAAAATCTTATTTTTGAGGCTTGAGTGAAATCCAGTATAAGCTGTGACCATTCTTAGATATGGGCTCCCAGATTGACATCATTATAAACAACATGGTTTATCTAGAAATATATCCTCCTGACAAACACTGTTTCTGTAGTGTTAAACATCACTGCCAATCAGAGTCCAGGAGAGTGTTTTTTCCCAGATTAATTTGACCTTTGACAGAAGATAAACTGCTACAAGTTTAAACCTCTCATTCAATGAAATGTACTAATTTGTCTCTACAGCCAGTTTAACAATTCATACAGAGAGGACTCCAAAACATTTCCTCCTGAGGCCAGTTCAGCTGGCAACGATGCTCAAGAGAGCATTATGAGGTAATACAGTGGAACTGTTGTACTATAAAACATAATCCCACCAAGTAAACGCACGCAAGTTATTATATCCACACAATGAATAGCAAACCTGTGTAAAATGCTCTGAAATAATATGATAATGGTTTAACTGTTCAAATTAAAATGTAGGGCTCTCATGAATTAAAGTACATCAATCATGAAAAAGGATATCTGACAGGAAAGTTATTTTTTTCTGAATGTATTTCATTCATGGGTTCATGAAGTGCATTTCTATCCATTGTAGGCACGATTTTGTGTAACTTTTTTCTGTGATGCAGTTTCAATGTGCTCCTCAAACAAAATAATGTTGAATACTATTATGGTTTGGGTATATGCTTCACATATTTAATACAATGATCACAGATTAGCATGCAACAAAAGATTATAGTATTACCAGATCATGGTGTAGCTGTGTGCACTTGAGGTGCCTTTGCTGCTAAGAAGCATGCACCAGCATGCACTTCGTCTTGGAGTGTCACGTGTTGATCTGATCTGGAAAAAAAAAACCAAAAAAAAAAAAAAAAAAACCCTCCCAGTTCAAACACCGACAAAGATCTTTCAAACATTTGCTTATGAAAAGTTATGGAAGTTGAATTGCAGTACTTGAAGAGGTGATTTTACATTTAACAGGACCACCTGAGCCTGCTCGGTGGATTTACAACTCTGGACCAACTCTGTTTTGGAGCCGCTTGACAGCAGATGGAGCCATAGTGTGTGTGACTGACACACAAGTGGTTTTAAGTCACTGAAGTCCTCATTCTGGACAAACAAAGTCAAGATTGTTGACTGAGTTCTAAGGAGTCGGGCGCTGATTGGCTACAGTTTGCATCCAATGGGAGTGAGCCAGTGCAGGAACACAATAGACCTGAAGGTTTGTGTGAAGTCAAGGCTATTTTTGGTGGGACCCGCCTTGCCTTCTATTTCTGTCAGCAGGAGAGTGGAGGGGAGGGGCCGGACTTTTCTTTTCTGCAACTTGCCTCCGATCGTTTTTTGCTTTTTCTCCTCCTCCGTCCAGTCTGCTGACAACACGGCCAGAGCTCACCATCATCCGTCACAAGGATCCGTTTAGATGGATTAGTTTCCAACGTTTGACTGTCTCAAGAGGCTTTAACGTTTGAGCGGATTTGGTTTTACAAGGTAGGCGACTCCGGTGGTGACAGGGTTTGTTGTGGGACCAGCTTTTGAGTTCTCCAAAAGTATTTTTCTTGTTAAATTTGCTGTAATTATAGCGGGCGTTACGTTGCTAAGACAACTTCGGGCAGGGTTAATACCTGAACAGGTGTTTGGTGCACTGTTAGCGCTGCTAAGGGGAAGCCAGAGATGTTGGACATTAATGAAAACCTCTGGTCCTTGAATGAAATCTGTCTTCTGTCTGCAGAGTTATGGTGATACATGCGTGTTCACAACTACCATAAGGTTTTCACTCTTCTTTGAACACACTCGGTGGATATTTATTGAAATAAGTAAGTTAGTAAGTAACAAGTGTGACGTTTAACAGGCAGCAATGCAGAGTGCAGTCGTAGAAAGTGTATTTTTTTTTTTTTTTTGTGGTTGTAATGTTTTGTGTGTAACTCCTAGAATTCTTTATCCATTTCTCATGCATTTATTACATTCCTCACTATTTATATCTGGCCTTTGTGTTTAATTCCAATTATTATTTTTATGATCAACAACACACACATTGTAAGAATTCTGCAATTCTGCTTTGTATGTACGAAATTTATCGAGCTTGAATGTACTGCTACACTCCATTTTATTGATTTTTAAATCTAGATATGTGCCAAATATTGGCGTAAAGGGTGGAGATTCCATCAAGAGCAGCTCAGATTGTGCCAGGCCGCACCCATCAGGTGTAAAGTCATTTATGACTTTGATTATTCTCTGTTCGCACTCTCTGGTGCATAATTAATAATAATAATTAACAACAAAATAATTAAATTAATTTATTAATTTAATTATTCTCTGTTCGCACTCTGGTGCAGTGCATAATGTCCTGAAGTTGAAAATTTTCACTTTAGAAAAAGGAGAATTTTTAATGAGCGAGAAAATTGTTTGTGTGAATTGCAATTCATGAGATATCTCTAGGTAATTGTGTTTATTTAGAATTGTTTGCAGTGTGAGTTGCTTTTCCACTCTTTGTTTTCCTTTTTTGTCTCCATAGATGGACTCCGCACTTCTGGAAACATAAAGACAGACAGACAGTGCCTTTTTTGTGCAGTGGAAGGTAAAACCTTATGGAAATACACTAAACCCACAACACAACTACTTGATCTTTAGTTGTGTTTTGAGTTGGTAGTATTTAACTTAAGCATGTGAGGCCATAGCTACCAGCACTGAAATATTCATGTTGAAAAATGCTGCCAGTCGACTCAAGACTATGTTTTGTCATCTTTACATTTTTTTTAAGCGTACAGACACGCAACACAGCTTGGGTGACAGCGGTTTTTCAAGTACAGAATGGGTTTAGCCGTTTGATTCTCAGAGAAATGCAGTCAAGTACGGAGCAGCTGTTGGCCTAGTTCATACATGGCCTATTGTGTTTTTAGTATGTGGGTTTTCTGCAGGTCATGCAGAAATTTAGTTTATTCTGTGTGAGAAATGTCTGAAAAATGTGCTGAATTTAATTTAAGGTATTAAATGTTTTTTCAGGTTGTAGTTATTTTTTAAAAAAGCTTTTCAATCTGGAGTTATTAGTCTTTGAAGGGATTTGGAAATTTTCCAAATCGTGCTGGTATACAGTTCTCAGATGTACTTCTCTTTTTCCAATTTCACTTCCATAATTGTGTCAATTCTTCTTTGCACTATAGTGATATTACACTTCATGTTAGAAATATGCTGCTGTTTCTCATTTGTTGTGTATTTGCTGCATTTTTGTTGTGCGTGCAGTCCTGCTAAGATGCTGAAAATGTGACTTCTAGTGTGCAACAGGATTATTACCTGAATTCACCTTTATTTAAGACAAATAAATGATAATGATGGACATGTCGGCAAAGCCCTTTCTCATAATGGCCATTCTCTGTTGCTTCATTAGTGCTGACTCACATGGGAAACTCTGAAAGGATTACAGTGTGTGTCTCTTTGAATGGAAGCTGGTTCTTGCTGTGCCAGGCTCTGCTATCTGTCATATCTCTGTGTGTGCATGTGTGTGTGTGTGTGTGTGTGTGTGTGTGTGTGTGTGTGTGTGTGTGTATCTGGAAAAACCCAGTGAGGTCATGGTCATGTCTGCAGGTTCTGGTTACATGTGTAGTCCATGCACAGCAACTGACACTGGCTTGTTTTCCTTTGCCTTCCTCTGTAATGTCCATTTCCTTACACGCAGCGTCACATTAAACAGTTTTCACTGTTGACTGCCCTGATGCCAGGCGTCTGACGGTGAAGACTGGTGAGCAGTGTGAAGTGGCAGCAGACTCAGCCGAATATGTATAAAACATGAAACCATCATTTTAAAGGCGTCTACTGTTCAAAAAGGTCTTAAACGACACAGGACTGCTGTAATAGACCTGCAGGCCTCCAGGATTACCTCCCAATTATCCTGTAAAGTGTTCTTCTGAGTTCTAAGAAACAGCGACAATCATTTTTCACACACTAAAAGATCAACTGAAGTATGAGAACCTGTTCTTGTCCAAGAATTAATTCTGGGATCATACCCATTCCGAATTCTTTGTCATTATCTTCCTTCCACTTTATAAGACGATAAGGTTGCTATCTAAAAGTCTCTGTATGAGCTTCAATAAAGTTAACATATTTAGATCTGTTTTCTCCAGAAAACACCCCTTAAGTTAACTATGTTCACTGATGAGATAGAAGCAGCATGTGGACATTTGTCGTCATACAACACAAACACCGAAACCCACCAATTGCGTGATTATTAAATTAGTCTCCCATCAGTTTTATTTTAATTGGGTAAATGTTTAGAATGCATATTCATAAGGGTTGGTTTGTTTTTCACCATCTGCATTTTTTTTCATGCAAGAAAAAATTAATTGTAATCATTATAATGTCATAGCGATAGCTAGAAGGCGTGATAGACCTGCCGCTAGGTGTTTGTTTCATGTTTTATTTGGCTGCTTATCTTTCACACGTTTCTCTTTGAATACAGCTGAAATGCCTCACCAAACATGTTTTATGTTTTCAGCTACCATTTAAGTAGGTCTTTTTTTTTTACAACCACATTAACCACTGCAGACATATTGGGATAACATTGAGTCTTGGGGCCCCTGAGGGCCACAATGCAGACACACTGGTTGTAATGGTAATGGTAGTAACAGTAGACGGAGAAGGAGGCGGCTATTTCTGACCTGTTGGACAAATGGCTCTATTGTCCTGCCTGTAGGTGCGTGAAATCACTTGATACGGCAGGGGTAAATTTATATAATACCCCCCATGGGGGCCCACAGGACAGTGTACATGTTTGTGTGTTTCTCCTTTTTATGTCTGTTGCTGGTAAGTGTGTAATTGTCACTTTTTCTGTATTAGTCTGTACATCTCCCCACCTACATATTTGAATAAGCTCACTTGAAAACCTCACGCTGTCACGCTTTTAACTCCACCCACTACCTGTCAATCACGTGAAAAATATGGTGTAAGTCAACGGGCAGCGAGGCTTTTTTTGCAGTTACGCCTTTCATCCACATGACAACGCAGATATCCAAAAGGAAAACATTGGCCAAAGTTTTTTGGAAACGCCGGGTATGCGTTGTCGTGTGGACACTGTAACCGAAACTTTTTCTATCCGGCGGGCATCTCCTTGAGACGAAAACCGCTGTGATGTTAATGTGTGTGACCCGTGTCTACATGTATATACAGAATGGACGGCGTTAAAACCGGCTATTATCTGCCGTACAACAGCTCCACGTCAAAAAAAAAAATCCCTTAAGACCTGCCACACCGGACAAAAATGTTGTTTTTAAATAAAAACCAATGATATGACGCAAGCATAATCACTGGCTATACCTCAACATTACATAAGCACAATCATTGTCCATACCTCAACCCCAACCACCCTCCCCTAAATGTACATGTTTACTGTATTTTCATTTTCGTCATGTCCAAATGATCATTTTCCATACTGCCTGCCTGTGTGTGTGTGTGTGTGTGTTTGTGTGTGTTTGTGTGTGTGTTTGTATACTGTATACATTATGTGTGCAAGCATTTGGAGTTAAACAAAAGTAATTTCCCTACCAAAATTATTAATAGATTTATTTATTTTATTTTTTACACACACACACACACACACACACACACACACACACACACACACACACACACACACACAGTGTACTGCCATCACTAAAATACACATATTTTGCACACTTCCTTATTTTGCTGACACACGTCATGTATGAAGTCTGATATTATTGTTTTATTGTGGAATTTCCACAGGGTCCCACTAGCATAAATGGAACAAAGCGGCTGTGTCCAAGTGTCTGTGGTACTGCCTGAGGTAGCTCTGTCCTTTAACATTTATTAGTGTGTCAAATCAATTCATGTTATATTAACCTTTGAGCTAAAGGTTCTTTGCTGTGGTTAGCTGGGTAATTGGTCTGTTATTGGTCTCCAGCCACAGCCTGGGACCACTCCCTCCCCCCTTCTGCATCTTATGTGCAACCATATACGTATGGGTCATTCTACGGAATTCGTACAAATTGCTGTCCCACAATAAAACTACTTAACAAAGCAATTAAAAATTAAGAATTTCATACAAAGATTATGTTTTGATCTAGTTAAACACAATACTGTAACTAGATAGTAATTAAACTAAATATATACAAAATCATCTTTTATGCTACCTTCCTATGTACTTTCTATTGGGAAGTAATTGTCCCAATCTCCAACCCATAAATTTTAATTCCTGAAAATAATACTTAAAATATGTATATATATATATTTTTTTTTTTCCAATGGCATATTTTAAAATATATGTTTAGTTTAAATAAAATGTAAAATATTTAGAATCACTTTGCATTTTTTTTATCTGACCAGGGAGTTACACAGCATCCCTGTCCCGTATGGCTGCATGGTGAGTCATTATCTCTCATCATTTTTAAGTAAATGTGTTCCAAAGTCTGAAAAATTAGTATGTTTCATTTGTGTCACAACCGTACACAAATTATCTACAAGTCAGTACATCTTTAAGGACTCAAATCAAAATATTGTGTTTTGTTGTGTGTACAACTGTTCAAACATCTGTTCCTAGCCATTTACTCGTTATTATGTTTGAGTTATGCTAGAAATTGTCTGAAAATGTCTGAAAACCATAAGAATTTGTAACGTTACAGTTGTGACAGAATTGTTACGGTGGTTACGGTAATGTTTCACATATTTAAGGCAATGTCTGATAATTATTGTTACATTATACTCAAACATAGTAATAATACGTATTTATGTTACTACTTAATTAGTATTTTTATTGTTTATACTGTTTGTGTTTACACTCTTTCTGTTAAACCATTATTGTTAACTAGGTTTTGAATTCACTAGGTTTCAAATTAAGTAGGTTTGTAATAACTAACAAAATGACTAGGTTTTGAACAAACTACATGCTAAACTAACTAGCTTTTTAAACTAACTAGGTTTTTAAACTAGGTTTTGAACTAACCCAACTAATCTTCCAGGTTTTGAACGAACTAGGTTCTAAAGTAACTAGGTTTCAAACTAACTCACTAGGCTTTAAACTAAGATTTATACTAACTCGATTTTGAATTAACGAACTAACTAGGTTTTCAAATTGTAAGGTAGGTTATGAGTTAATGTTAAACAATATGGTTGAGGGGAAACAATACAACCTTGCAAACATAATCATGAGGTCACGACCAAGCAGTACAGTCGTTACCATAACAGTGCTGTCACTACCGTACCACTGAATGTTTTGTGAAATAAAATAAGAACAAAATCAATAAATTATATGATATATATTAGATAAATTTGCATTCAATGTAATAACTAATTAACTCAGATCTTTAAGATGACCGTAATTTTACAAAAAAAAGATTGCATTTAAATTTGGATGAATCCTAGAAAATAAATTTGAAATTTGTTTAAAAATTGATTTCAAGTGATTTAATTGTAAAACCTTCCATAACAAATTTCTAAAAATATTCTTTAGAGGGTGTATGGGCACACAATTTTAACAAATTAATATAATAAGTTTTATCGCAGTGTGTTGCTGTGTTACGGTAGTGACACATTTCAGGTGCGGGAAAACATTTCAAGAACAGGCAAGGCATTAATATATAAAATTTGACTGCGCCTTTTCTAGATTTTTACAATAGAAATATGGCACAGTTTATGTATGGACAAGGACAACTTTTAAAAATGTGTCTCCGACTCTGAACTTTGCACAAATTTGGTAGAATGGGCAATATACTGTACATAAACAAATGTAATCAAGTCTTTGTTTTTTTACTTTTCTGAGTGGAATTATCTCTGTGGGATTTGGGATGCAAAACGTTTCACCTCATTTCTGCAGACCAGAAATATTTTTTTCTATCCAATTATGTATTTACTTTTTATCTCTTTATTCAACTTGTGCTTTAGTGTCAATCAAATATTATAAACCCTTTATGTTTCACATAGTTAAGGTTTCATTACTTTGTCATAAGCAATGCCTTCATGATAAGTTTATTAGATTAAAATCTTATTTATTAAAGGAGTCTTTTGAAGCTCCGAACATGAGTCTGGGTGTGATGTTGTCATCTGGCAGATAAATGTGTAGGAGTCTAACCATCAACAGGGGTTCAGCCAGACAGAGTCCTGGCTGTACTAACGATATTGTCTGGCCTGAAGTGCAGCAGAAAGGAATACTCGCTCACATTCAGGCCAGATCACCCGGGTGACTTACAATGACCTCGGATCAAATAGCCTGTTGTTAGCGCACATGTAATAGGATCTCCTCCCATCTAGGTGGATGTCTGACTACACATCTGACAGTCTGCATGTGATGAATGGTCTTCCGTGACGTTTACAGATTCAGGCTAATTTAAACATCTTTGTCAAAGCAGAGGAGGAGACACAATGCATGTTTGTGTAACCACATCTGTGTTTCTGTCGGGGTGTGTGTACACATGTCAGGAAGTTTTTGTATGTGTGGTAATGTTATCACAAGTATTTTGTTTTTTACATTTTTAATACTAATTTTAATCCCTGACTGGTAATTAGTGGCACACTCTAGTTTTTTGAATCATGCATATATATATATATATATATATATATATATATATAGTGTGTGTGTGTGTGTGTGTGTGTGTGTACATATATATGTGCACATATATATGTATACATATATATGTGTGTACAGTATTGACACTTTTTTCAATGCCACATGTTTAAAATAATGTGATAAATAATGCCAAACCTCGAGTCACTCTTAACATGTGTATGACAACAGTCATCCTACAGAAAGAAACGTATAGGGAATAAATTATAGTAAACTGCAAATGATAGGTGGAAGTGGAATTTGTAATATAACTGAAGTACACTTATAGTACACTTGAAGGCCAGAAACAAGTCTAAATGGTCATTTTTCTGGCTATACCTGTCAGTGTGTCTTTGTGGATGTGATTGGCTGTTTTTGTGTATACAGACCTACACATACAGATCGTGTGTGTGTGTGTGTGTGTGTGTGTGTGTGTGTGTGTGTGTGTGTGTGTGTGTGTGTGTGTGTGTGTGTGTTCATCCTTGAGCAGAGTACAGAACATGTGCAGGAATTTTAATGTCCTCTTCCTTTGTTGTCCGTGCAGACTGCAGAGTGTGACTGTGCATATTCATGAAGCTCGCTTCCTGGAACATGTTAACTTTTACCAAGAAAAGAATGTAGACAGAAAATAAGATGAACAATTTGGAAGAACTTGAAAGAGGAGAGAGCAATGTAGCATTGCATTTTGCAACATGTTTAGAAACAAGCAGAAATCATTTGGAAAAATACTTACAAATCTGTTTTCCTTATTTTTTTAACACAACTTTTTGATTTTTGCTGTGCTTGGTGAAATTATCTTGTGGCTGCAGGGTTGACTTAGGCTTCTGCAGGGTAAGCAGATATCTGTTGTCATTCTTATAAGAACAAAAGCCTTTGCAGCAGATTGTCGTCCTCTTGTAGCAACCAGTCTCTCGTTCACTACCAGGGACTATCATTATGTCACTCACCACTCTTATCACCAGTGATAACCTACAGGATCACTCAGCTTATTCCAAATGAGGCTACTGTGTTGCAATATTTCAAAAGTTTTATGAGAACAGATTAAAGAAACAAACTTGAGCAAGATCTATGCAGCATTTGCATTTGTTACCTCTTTGTGTAACAAAATTAAAAGTTTGAGTGTGATGCGTGAGTGTTGTGATGATGAAGATGACCTGCTGCGTGTGTGTGCATGTGCATGCGTGCACCTTAGAAGATTAAAGGGGAGATCCCTTTGGCTCTGGTCAGACAACAGGCATATCAGATCTCCTTCCATATCAGAGTTTTATGGGATGACTGTTCACACTATTTTTTATCCGGTGTCCAAATGCGATCTGGCTCTGTTCAGACTGGGCCACATTATTGGCTGATCTGACAGGTTGCCATAACAACGACGTTGGGACGGAGGCGTCTTTCAGTGAGCGTAATGTTTGAGATAATAGAATTACGATGTCGGCAACAACAACAACGACGATGACGACGAACGTGAAGTTTTATTAACTTAGCGTATTGGTGATACCACTGTCTGGTAGAGGCGGAGAAAACACACACCAGACATTGTCAATTTCTTCTACTGTGTTTTCCCGCTCCGTAATGTGCGATGCTCTTTTTTTCTGGCATCTTCTTCTCGCGTCGCGAATATGGCGTCATCATCAATCTGGACATCAATCTGGATGGGCTAAAAATCAGATATAGGCGACTAGTCTTAGCAAGGCTAATTTGAGTGGGCTGCTGTGTTGAGTGGCTCTACATTGGGAAATGTAAAGAATGTGTTTGATGTAAAGGAGAGCAGGATTTTGTGTCTGTTTGCGAACTTAGACAGATGGATAGAAATATGAATTTGTCTTGGGTTTTTGAAGAACCATCAAAGTAAAAGTTTCTTTTTTAAGTTTTTGGTCTTTTGCAGTTGAAACCACAAATATTTTGATGTGATTGTATGGCCTTTGAGAGTTTTCCAGAAGACAACTCGAGCTAATTCTTTCAAATTAGCTGCATATGTTACCTTGTGTGTCAATGGACTTGCTAAATTAAGTAGAATGTATATGCTGTAGTATATATTCAGTATTTCTCACTTTGCACTTGGAGCTTACCAGTATGACCAGTGGTACTGTTACGCAGTTGTAGAGGAGCAGCTGAAGGACACATCACTGTACCAAGGTGTGTTTTTACAGTTCCTGTTGTTATAGTCTGCTGTTCCATCATGGCTCTGATACACCAGCCCAGTGGTTTCAGCTCTGGTCGCTAGATTTTTGAGTGGCTGAGCGTGCTGAATTAGCAGCCGAGCTAATTGGCGAGAAACATCGACTGATAGGTTGTTCAGCTAAAAGCTTATCAATGAAAAATGAGAGAACATGTAAAACACCATTGTGAAAAATTTCCCTATGACATGGTCAACTGGAATAGAGTGACTGGAGACAACTGGAAAGACTGGTGGCAGTGACTTCAGATGGTTGGAAAATGCAGATTTATCATAATGTTCTGTAATTTCTGCAATCCTGTCGTTTGGTTTCCCCTTTTAGCTGCAGAATACTGACAGATACAAGCTGCTGGCAAAGACACTTATTTCCTCTCACTTACTTAATTCAGGCTGTGTGAGGTGACTCAAGCGTTAGTCTTTGTCTAGTTCTTCCACATTTTATTATACATATAGGGCTTATGGTTGTTTGAATTTTCAACATGAAACTGATGGACACTTGGAGTGCAATCAGATTTATGTCCAAAGCTGCTGTTGTCACAGAGTAAATGAAATCTGTGAATGTCAGTAAGCTCCAGTCAGCCTTCTGCTTTGTCACTGTTGCTTTTGCAAAACTAAAATGGTTTATTGTTGTGAGACGGGACAGCATACCTGGTGTCTCTTCTCTGACAGGAGTGTGTGGAGGCAAGCGTCATGAATGAATGAATTGTTCTAAAGTTTCAGCCTTCAGGCAACTGCAACACTTATGTGAATGATGAAAGAGACACGTGGAATGTGTGTGTGTGTGTGTGTGTGTGTGCGCGTGTGTGTGTGTGTGTGTGTGTGTGTGTGTGTGTGTGTTTGTGTGTGTGTTATGCAGATGTTTATTATTGGTCTGCGGAAATGGTGGAATTTCAAAGCACCTGTTAAGTTTACAGTGATTTGAATATGATGCCTACCGACATTCAGCTTTATGTGCATGTACAACCTTCAGTTATGCATGTAGAAGTGAAAACCAATGTGATTGACATGTGTCAGATTTTAGTCTGAAAAGAAACTCATCTTTGTCATAATCAGTCGTAATTCTTGAAGTCTTGGATACCAGTCAGGAGTTCAATCAGATAAAATAAGTAAGATGATTCAAGGAGACCAGCTCAACCAGCACTCCTGTAGCTGTTGGAGACAAGAACGGATTCCGGAGTGGGATAAATATGATGTTGCTGAGCTACAACATGCCAACTCAAGGTAGCTCTGTGCAACAACCTCTTCAGTCACTATTATGACTGGTGAGTCTTGTTCTCCTAGTGGACGCTGTTACTTGCTTCAAAAAAAACCCAAAGGTAATTGTCATAATAATTAATTTTGTTAACCTCATAATTGAATTATTAAGTATTCACATTATCATTAACCTCCATTTTTTGCCCCTGTCAAAGCAGGCATGTAGGGTTACAATTGTCCCTTTAGCGCATGAATAGTTTAGCACAGCTCCTCAAAAACTACAGGACAAAATCAGTAACATTTCACACATGCAGCAATCGTGCCCTAAAGGTGTGTGCGTCTCGCAACTGGTTTCCCCATTTTGCTTATTATTACATTTTAACCCAAGGTTTTTTTCATGCCAGTTTGCTCACAGACACCTGTGACAGTTATGGTCTGTCCACTTCAGCACTGATTCAGGACTTTTCTTTATTGGTTCCTAATTGCTAGATGTTAACCCATTAAATTTTTCACTGTCAAAAATCATGGTGGACTATGTGCAAAGAAGTTATGGAGAGCTCCTCAAGAATAATGTGCTTGTGATGGTGTTGGGTGAGTTTGGGCAGTTTTGAATATTTCTACACATAAATATCAGGTCATCTCTTGATCAGAAGGGTCTCGCTTGAAGTTCTTGGGCCAGAGATCTACATGTGGATGATTTTAGGGGCCTCTTGTATCCTCGTTGACCTCCTGTAAATGTGAGCATCAACAGTGTTCTTTGGAGGGTCCGTTTTGTTGTAACAATCTAAAACATGAGCACACACTCAGTAGAGGTAAGCTCTTCAATTTGCTGAGCCTTATACAAACTACCATTCTCACGTGAACACTGAAATATGTGGCAACAGAGTAACACAATAAATATAGAAGTAGTCTGGCGACAGTTGTAGGCAAGCAGGTCTACGCACACACAAAACAGTCTAGCCAGCTGCTGCTGGAAGAAAGGAGGGCCTGAATGGGAGTGACAGCTGTTGATTCCTCAGGATGAAGGACGGAGATACAAAGATGGAGGGAAAAACACCAGGAGAGAGGCTGATGAGGGAAATGAGTTAGTGTCAAGAGGTGGGGAGAGAGCTGGATCTGGAAGAGGAAAAAAGAGGTGGAACACATATTATTATAATATGGTTATACTTTTTAATGACTTCATTGAAAGTATTTTTCTAATATGGCATTTTATTTCCCCTTAAATAAATGACTCAAACTCTAATGATAAAAGGATGTCTGATTTCAGAAGCCCTTAGTACTCACACCAGCCGTTTGAGGAGGCAGGAGGTGTTTTGGTCAGATGAGAAAGCTCCCAGTGAAAAGAGCATGTGATCATAACTGTCAGTGCCAGACTATTCATAGTGATCCTGTGTTTCACAAGGCTGATTTAGCAACTCGGCGGATTTTTTTTTTTTGTAGTGAATATACTCTCGCCTATACTCCTGCACCTTTTATTCCATTTCAGAGCTATCATCCTGCTTAATGTGTCTGTCTCTGTCCTAAACACAGATTGTTTCCTTGGGATACTGCTTAGGTCATTTTACCAGTCCAGATTTGAACATCTAGAGGTGGAATTCTGTATCATGAGCTGCTACACAAACCATCTAGGTGGCTTTGGTTAAACCCAACAGAGAAATGAAAATTAAATCAACACAATCTTAGACAAAAGCATTATTTTACGGCAACCAGTTTGATCAACTGCTTTGGACAGAAACAGAAACACCACTGTACTTCCTCAAAAATAAAGAAAGCATAATGTAGCAAAAGCAGGAGCAGTCATCAGAAATGAGCCATGCTGGAAAACAGCTTCTCTTGTATTGGAAATCAGGTTGTTAATGTAACCAACCACAAACATTATTGTGGTTCTCGATTCTCCTATAGATGCCGGAAAAAGTCAACCGTCTGAAGTCAGGGGACAGTTAGATCAGGACAAATGCTGGAAGCAGGGAAACACTGGGATGATTCACTGCAAAGGGAAAAATAAAGTGGCATAGTTGTGATTTATGAGGTTCTGTGCAGACTTATCAACTATTATGAAGCGTCAATAACTCTTGGATTTTCTGGATTTCAAAGTTTCCTTTTGAAATCAATAAATTTACCAAGTCTAGATACAGTAGAGTCTTGGGAACATATAATCTTATAATCAAAACATGTTTAGATTATCCCAGCTAACTTTTAGGAAGAATAAAATTATTGTCTGGCTTAGCGCCTAGAATGTAACCTGCCTTATGCCCCCAGTCAGCTGGGATAGGCTTCAGCACCCCGTGACCCATGACAACAGCGAAAGTGGGCTTTTGACAATGAATGAATGAATGAATAATTATTGTTGTACCCAAAATGTTGTACCATTCCTTCAGCAGTGTGTGAAGAAATTGGTAACAAAGGGATGTCAATTGTATTGGCTTCTCATTTGTAAACAGGTCCTTCCATATTTGTCAGGTAGGCTCAGCTATTCTTAGATCTAGCTTCAGAAATGTTCACATACTAGTTAACCGGACTGTCAAAAGTTGACTAATTTTTCCATTTTCCTGTAATGGAGTGTTTTTGTGAATAATTGTGTGTTCAGCACATTACTGTGTTATATTGGACTGACTGTTAGTCATTAATGAGCATAATAAAGTTGTAGATTGAGAGGATCAGTCATTTTGGAGAAATGTATGGAGTTGTCAGAGGAGCCATGCTTCTTTTGGTTTTACTGAATGAGCTTGCTTTCATTTTGCTGCCTTGGGGCTTGAGGGCACTTTGGCAGCAGCGTCACAACAACAGAGAAGAGAGGACAGTGGAGGAAATGGGAGTCTAAACTCAGCTCTTAAACAGGAAGCCACCCCATTTCTCTCATTGTTGTGTTTTTATAGTCTCAACTTCCTGTCGGCAAAACTAGCCTGGTTGCCATGGTTACGTGCACTGTTGTTTATGGGATGAGTTGTAAAGATCCTGCAGTTATCACAGCTGTCATAGGTAGCCAAGTTCGCCACTTTGTAGTGTAAGAAAAGCTTAGAAGTAGTTGTGCAACAGGGTCATAATGCTTGTCAAGCAGTTATTTGGGGTCTTGTGTTGCACCACTTCACTCATTTCTTGTTAACCTTCTTAGTCTGCAAATTTATAGTTAAAATGTACTTCCTGGCAGCATTTAAGAGAAGTTAAATGTCTTTTAAAATGCCCTGATAAATGGCTGTTCTCCCAGACAAGGTGCTTCAGCTACATGAATGAAATGCTGAAATCAACAGTTTGGTGTCAGACTGTGTCAACAAAAAGAGGCTAAGATAGAATGAGAGAGGGAGCAGAAGAAAGAGGAGTTAAAGAAAAGAGGATGTGGCTGGCAGTAAAAGATGACTGGAGGGGAGTGGAGCTCGTCTAATTATAGATCCTGCTGTGAGCGGGCTGAGCAGAAGTGCTACTGGGGTTTCACACACATTTACAGGACAAACAAAGGTATGTTTCTTTGACTTTATCATTTCCTCCTTGGGTCTGCATGCATGTGCAGATGTAGCTGTTGTGTTACATTGTAATGTGGAGGTGGAACCTGTTGCATTGAGCTCTGCTGTGGTCTCTCTCTCTCTCTCTCTCTCTGAGTGACAAACGGATGGTAGAGCCTCCTCAGCCAAGCTCTGAGTAGCCAGAGTGAGAAACAGATGTGGTTGTAATTAATTCATTCTCTCTGCCTTGATCTATGACGCTCATCTTATGTTGCTGTTGCTACTTGTTGTAACAGCAACAACACCCTGTGATAGTTGTTCTGTGTGTTCATGTTTGTGTCTGAGTGAGACCTTGCTGCCCTGAAGAACAACAATCCTGGATGATTGTGGAAAACTGAGTGAGGACTTAGGAAACTGGACCCAGTTTGCATTATACATCAGGTGTTATTGCTCACTGCCTGTATCTGTTTTAGGACTGCTGTTACTGTAGCTTAGTTTAAGTTAGTGCAGTGTCTCACTGGTTCTGCACACTAGAATTGTTCACATGGGTGTGTGTTCACATTACTAAAGAAGTATTTTTAGTCTGCCTTAATATGGTGTGAGGTGATAAATGCCTACTTTCTGCAGTGACTACATGGAGAGGTGCAATACAATCTGGACAATAAAATCTATACAGTCTCCTATCTGATAATTATTACGAACATGTCTATTAGTAACCTGTTGCCTTTGCATTTACAGTAATAGCAACCTATCTGTCATTGCGTTATGCAATCACCAGAACCAGAATCATAAGTCATCTTGTTAATCTTGATTGGGTGTATGATCACTCCACCAGAAATTGCAAACATTTGTTTGTGGGCTGATTAAAGCACACATGTAGCTATCTTGCACTCTATGCATGTGTTATCCTTGTCCTGGATGTGCACCAATCCTGCCAAGGTAAACTTTTCTTCACCACTGCTTGTGCTGCTGGAATCATAGCTGAGCAAAACATAAAGGGCCTGACCATCTCCACCAAAATAAAATAACTGCAGCTTTGAAATACTTATTATAAAATCCAAAAATAAAGCCTGTTCCAGGTTTTGAGAAAGAATTTAAAACTACTCCATGGAGTTAGCTGCTGTTTTAAGTGCAGTTGGGTTTCAGGTTTTGATCAGAGATATAAGTGGAAAATTATTATATTTTATTTTCCAACATTTTGTCACTCAAATTCATTTCAATTTTAGTTGTCTGTTCTTTGCCTTATATTTCTTCTTTTCAATGCAATAATGTCAATGATTTCATTGTCAAAATTGTTAAATTTAAATATTTCCTGTTCATTTACAAGCATGGGACGCAAAGTGGGGCAGCAAGCAGCCAAGCCCCAGCTCATATTGAACAATCCGCCACAAACTGGGTTGAGGTTTGAAATCGGAGTATTTGTTTCTGTCTCACTTTACGCCTCCAATATGTTTTTAGACACTTTTAATATGCACTAATTTTCTGTAATCATGCTAATGTGTTTGATTTTTGCGTGTTACATAATTTTGTTAATCATTTAAAACTGCAGATAAAAAGTACGAGGTGAGACAGATGTCACTGTCTCATCTATGAGAGGTTCACGTCCCTGTCGTTCTTCTACACAGAGAAGTAATAATCCTCTCTTCTCAAACCGGGTGGTATACCCATAATAACTTTTTTTTAAACAGGTTTAATGTCAGGCTACTAATTTCATGGCAAAGAAGTCACTCTGTTTGGCACATAAATGTGTACATTTGATTCTGTCAGTGTCCCATCAAGTGTGAATCTCACCACATTTTAGTGCTAGAAACCACATTTAGTTGGGTTTATGTACACGTAACATAATCCAATACTCCAAATACTTTCTATTTACCTCGCTCTCAAAATTATAGTTAACCGTTCAGGGCCTGCGTCAGTCTTTTCTACCAGAAGCCACCCAGATACCCTGAGGTAATGACATCTTTATTGATTGAAAGTAACAGTTGTCTCGAAAAGCTGTTGTGTGATTTATAGAGACTCACACAGAACAGTCAAAACAGACGAAGGCTTTGCAACTATATTTGGGCTGGTGAGAAGACACAAAGCGGAGACATCTGCTCACTTGGTTGTTGACTTGGTTACATCAGTGGTGGCACTGTGCAGGTCGTCAGCGCCGCCTCATCTGGCTGAAATAATGCAAGGCCTCTTACACTGTTGATTAACTTATTATAATAATTATTTGTTATTGTTATCTTAGAGAGAGAGAGAGAGAGAGAGAGAGAGAGAGAGAGAGAGAGAGAGAGAGAGAGAGACTTGCCTTACCTGTAGAGCCAGTCCTGTCTGAGCAAACAAAACAATTCAGTGTAAAAATAGAGAGAGGAGGAAACAAAAGAAAAAGAGAAATAAAGGACTAAAACACACATCATCATTCATGTGCCTTATCTACCTAATACCTTGTCTATATCTAGATGTTTTTGGATCAGAAATTCTGTTGATTTCCATAACCCCCCCCCCCCCACACACACACACACACAGACACACAGAGAGGATCTTACATCATCATGAAATCAGTCAGTCATTTTCTTAACCCATTTAATCCGCTTAAGCAGGTCGCGGGGGAGCCGGTGTCTATCCCGGCAGTCTCAGGGCGTGAGGCGGGGGACACTCCGGGCACAGAGACAAACAATCACTCACACAGACACTCATTGCTACGGTCAATTTGGGAACGGCTAATCAACCTGAATCGCATGCTTTTGGAGGTGGGAGGAAGCCAGAGAACCCGGAGAGAACCCACGCAGACACGGGGAGAGCACGCCAACTCCGCACAGAGTGGGACTCGAACCCGGGTGTGCCGTGTTGTGAGGCGACAGCGCTACCCACTGCGCCACCGTGCCGCCCATCATGAAATCAAAAGAAACTAAAAAGACTCAGTAGAGTGCATAACAACAGTCCAGACATGTGCGGTCTTGCGATGTCCACAAATTAAAAAAAAAATTCTTTGTCTGAATCTTGTCCAACATGGCAGGATTCTTTCATGTTACATGCAGAAACAAAGAAAATCAAACTAATTACTTATCCAACTTTGCTGGATAAGTGATCAGTAAAATAAAACCTGTTTAGGATTTATTTTACTTGTGTTATTTTCAATCCTCAGTCCAGGTTGAGTTGTTAACACTTGCGGTTGTGTTTTGATGACACAAATCTGTCACACACCATGAGGATCTAGTCTGTATACGATGCCACAGAAGAAGAACCGTTCATCTGTCAAACCAAAGGCTGACTTATTAGAAGCATTCTGTCTGAGGCTGTTTGTTGGATTTCTTAAAAGTTCTGAATTGAATTTGATTGTTTTGAGAGGTAAGTGCTGCACATGCCTTCATCTTGTCATGTTAAACTTTTGTTCATCAAAACTCTACTCTCTTATCATCAGTGATGATAGCTGATTATAAGTTGGTCAGTTGTATTCCAGACTGACATGTTGGGAAGCCCTGCTTCTCCTGAACTGTAAGCAGCAAGAAAAGCACATGAATGTATGTCCACCCCACTTTGGTACTGATAAGCATAAAACATGGTTTATATGTTTCCATTTACTTGACTCGACTCACAGTTGTAGACTCTCAAGGCATCTGTCATATTCATGCCCTTAAACATATGTACCAACATATTCCTGCATTGTGTATTATTCCAGTGCATACCTTCCCGGCTCAATTTCCACAAAAGCTCTGCTTTTAGACAGAATCAACAGAGAATTATAACCACAAGGTCAAGATTTATTATTCTTCTCTGTGTATGACAACCAGATATTATAAGATTTAATGTGATAGCATTTGTTAAGAGAATCAAAAACATTAGAACCTCTCTTTACTTCTGAAGTTCTGTAAAAGGATTTAATGTGGCTGCAGAGGTCAGTAAACCACTGCCTGGTCTCTAGACTTGGAGTCATGTTGGATGGACTAGAACGGTGTTATTAACAAATATTTTACAAATCTAAAAGGCATCATGTGCAGCAGGGTGGCAAAGTGGTCAAACAGATTACACCCCAGCTTTTGTGTGAGCTGGTGTTTCACTGCGCATTAAATGGAACACAGCCATGCCTGGTTTGACTGGGAAACTTTCATTGTAAAATGTCAGTTTTGAAAATTCTAGCACTTTAAAGTTAACCTCTACTCATCCCGTGTAAATAATTGTGAGAAGTTCCGTCTTCCTCGGAACTTGTTTTACAACACAAAAACAACTCAAAATAAATGTAGATTTCACAGCAGAAAATATGTTTCTAGTACTGAGATTCCATAATTGATTGAATTAAAAGTAAAGATGTAACATTAGACATAACAGCAGCACGCAGAGCTGCAGTTTCAGCGGACCTCTCTGTTGTGTGGGTTGCAGGTGAACACTGAGGTACGCATCGATTTCCTTGCCTGACAGGCATTTGATCTTGTTTATTATTGATTTTCCTTTGTTCCCAGCAGCGGACATTAAATGAGCATTTAGATTAAAGTCATCAAGAAACATTTGGTACCTCCTCTTGCATTTGTGTGTGTGTGTGTGTGTGTGTGTGTGTGTGTGTGTGTGTGTGTGTGTGTGTGTGTGTGTGTGTGTGTGTGTGTGTGTGTGTGTGGTTATGAAAATGACCAACAGAAAATCTGATCCAGATACATTTGGACATTGACATGATATAAGGTGTGTGTGTGTGTGTGTGTGTGTGTGTGTGTGTGTGTGTGTGTGTGTGTGTGTGTGTGTGTGTGTGTGCGAGCGAGTGACTCGGAGTGCAGAAGCAACACCAATAGCATATGTGTGTGTTTTCTGCTGTTGTGTTCTGACTTGTTTCCAGGGCTGCTGTTAGCTCAGGGCCTGCCCTCTTCATGAGTGGCGTTCACTTCACACGCTCAGCTCATCTGACATCTGAGCACCAGACGCAGCAGCACAGAGATGTTGTCATATCGTCTTATTTAAGGCTTGCTCTCTGTGTGTGTGTGTGTGTGTGTGTGTGTGTGTGTGTGTGTGCATGCGTGCGTGCGCCCGCGCATGTGTTGAGGTAGACAAGTGTTTGCACAAGTGAGGCTTGTATGTTTGCAGCTGTTGAGTCTGAACGTGTTTTGTATGTTTTCGTAGCAAGATTTATGTGATGAGGTTTATTTAGTGTATGAATTGATCCAGCTAATGTTGTGTGTCGCCCAGTGGTGTTATCAATACGTGTTCGTGTTAGTGTGTGTACAGGACACAATTGAACATCTGTATGTGTTTACTTCTGTGGCATTGTTTTTTTGTTTTTTTTATGTGTACACACTATGAGAGAGCAAATATGTGTGTGTGCCATTGAAAGAAACCAACCCCAGCCTTTTCACAAACTGTTCCCTTCCTGGATCCTGTTTTTAGCACCGGATGAGGCAATCTTTCCCATTGACTCAGCCCTGAAATGCAAATAATTCCAACAGCATGCAAAGAGCATGGAAATTAAAGTGTGTGTGTGTGCGTAGCAGACAGATGTACACACAAGTTGACAGTGGTAGTCAATGTTGGGGAGAAGGCTTGTAAGCACTCCAGGCTTGGCCCATGCAGGAAATAGGGCTCTAAATTGAACCTGGGCATCCATGAGGTCCCTGTTCTGTCCTGTTCCCAGACTGGAGCTTCCGTCTGTGCAATACTCTTGTCTACTCGGGAGGTTATCTCAAAACTCATTACTGCTACATTTGTAATAGTTTTTGCATAAACCCTTGCAGGAATAAATTAAGAATGTAGTTGCTTGGAAAAAAAGAACATGTCTTTTCACTGGAATTGCTGCAGGTACAATTGAATATTATTATAATATGAATGAAAAGGTTAAACGAAATTTACCTAACAGACTGTCACAATATCAACCATCTCAGTAACTTTACTTAGAGCATAGATTTACTCATCTGCGATGAGTGTTGTCGATGAAAAGGTTCTCACGTATTCTTTAATGACAATTGGCCAAATCAACTCTGTTGGGATGAAGAAAATTGATTCGTCTCTGCTCTCCCTCCCTTCTCTTCTCCTCTCTTTTCCCAGATTCTTCTGTGGCAGTGCCCGTGTCGTGTGCAGCCTTGTTTCCCATGGACCTGAGGGTGGGAGAGAGGGGGATGCGCCCAGGTTCGGACACGGCGCTCCTCACCCCGCTGCACCCACCTCTACTTCTTACCCCATTTTCCCCTCAACCCCACGCTTCCTTCTCACAACAACAGTTGCACCAGCATATTCGGGTAAAGGATATAATGCATAGAGAGGCATATCATCCTTTTGTAGTATTAGATGTAATGTTGAATTGGAGGCATTGTTGAGCTGTATGAAAACATGCCTTTTTTACATTTTGCTATAAGTGTACCTGTTTCTGTGTGTATAAGTTTAATATGGAGCAGAGAAGGCGAGAGCAGGAACACCAAGAAAAACAGCAGGAGCTACAGCAGTTAAAACACAAAGACAAGAGTCAACAGAGTGAGTACTTCCACACATGAATCTTCTCTACAATCACAGGCTGCTACAAGTTTAACATACATTTACTGGAGGTTTGTGGGCTTTTTCTCACTGATCTTCACACAAGGTCATTTCTGCATCTTTTAAAGTAATTATATGCTAACTGTGGCTGGAGAGGAAATCCCCATCAGACATCATTTTAGCCTTTTATTGAGCAGCAACAGAGAAGTTTGCTTTGAAATGAGAGCTAAATATACCGGAGTACAGGTACAACAGTAGGGATAAATATAGCTTTGGGTCTGGGTACATAGTCAAGTCACTGGGTCAATATTGACACTCCCAGCACCTCCTGTCACCTCTGTGTGGACTCATTTACACACACACACACACACACACACACACACACACACACACACACACACACACACACACACACACACACACACACACACACGTATAGCAGATATATATTTTATGTAGTTTCATGCAGTATTTTTCTGGTTTACCATGTAATAAATTTTATAATCAGTGTCTGATTATGTTCTGCATAGATTTAACACAAGGGCTGTTTGAGCACTCTCTGTTTCAGGCTTTTCTTTCTTCTCTAGTTATGATAAAGCAGTTGGTGAGTCATTTTTTACGTCTTATTCTCTGTGTTACTAAATGTCAGGTGCAGTGGCCAGCTCCTTGGTGAAACAGAAACTTCAGGAGGTGATTCTGAAGAAGCAAAAACAGGCGGCACTGGAAAGAACAAACACCAGCACTCTTACTGCACCTCCTATAGCATACAGGTGAAACCACACACACAGTAACAAAGAAAACAACAAAGATGAAACACTAACAAATTAATTTTAATGAAAGCTAAAAAAATGCTACATACCAATCATAACTGAAATGGTGCTTTAGTTTTGTTGTTAACTATGAATTTGAAAATTAACATTTTTGTGTCTATATATACCCTGACCATGGTGTTTTTGTTATAGTGTTGTTTATTTTTTTATTTTTTAAATTTTTTTCAGAAAACTGGGCCCAGACCCCAATTTATCCTCCCAGCCTGTGGTCTCGTCTCTGTTGCAGCCTTCCTCTGAGGGGCCAGAAGGGACACGGCTACGCAGGGCAGGTAAACATCCACCAACATCCATCACTATTCATTTATAAAGAGGTGGGGCCTAGAGGTGAGTGAATAAGGACAGCATCAAATGGCAATGTAAATTCATACTCAAGGGCCACATTTAAGTATTATTACAGATGAGAGTTAAGGTCGTAACATGTTTTGATGTCTATTTGTGGTCATTTTAGAGCAACATCACAAAGATTAACGTTCTATGTTTTTCTTTCACAGACAGACATGCAAAGCATTTTCACAAGTTAAACTGGGACTAAGTTATTTTAAATCATTCTTGTGGTTTGACAGTCTGAGGCAGCGAGTGTAGTGAACGCAATCACATTAAGTAACTGTCATGTGACTTTGATTCATCAGCATCTGAGCCCAATCTGAAGGTGAAGCACAAACTCAAAAAACACCTCAACACCCGAAAGAGCCCGCTCACCCGAAAAGAGAGTGCTCCGCCTACTGTCAAACACAGAGTACCTGACACACTTGGTAAATACACAACACATGCACAAACAATACATATTTGATATACTGTCACTGGAGTCACACTGTTTTATTATTAGGTTCTATGGTGACTTCTATGAATTTATACCATGATAGAAATATGATCAGTAAGTATCATCTCTCAGACTCGTCCCCCAGCAGCAGCAGCACTCCAGTCTCCGGATGTAGCTCCCCCAACGACAGTCTGCCCAGTGAGAATGGCCTGCTGCCATCTGTAGGCGGCCTTTCACATGAGGTACACACACACACACACACACACACACAGACACACACATACATGCATACACATGCACACATACACACACACAGAAAATATGTTGTTGAACCCTAATTACTAAAATGACAGTAACTGAACATCAGCTAAATAAATTAAGTAGCACTCAGTGATAATGATGAGGTTGCTAAGTTTTTTTTCTCTTAGAGATTAAAAAAAAAAAAAAAAATTTTTTTTTTTAAACAAAAACAATTGACTGTTTGTGTATGACCTGTGCCAAAATTCTGAGTAATGACATGTTTAAAGCATTGACACTAGAGCACGGGGCACTAAGTGTTTTTCAGCTGTTCCTACATAATTAATTTAATCACATAAAAAGCAGACTCTGTCACACCTGCTGTGGATTCATGATTCCACAATGTCACAACAGTACAGGGCCAAACACCAGCCTAGATTTAATTTGATTACAGTACGCCGGTTTAGATTACTGTGGATTTACATTGAACAAACACTTACATTTGGTTACTATTGAAGTAATGTAGTCAAGAGTAGTTTAACATGTTCAGCAAAGCAGAGATCTGTTGTTCATTATACATATCTAGTCAAGACCTTGTTTATATGAGTTTTGGTTAGAAAAGGTTTGGTTTGAATTTATTTCAGTGGAGATCTGAATGTATTAAATCTGCTGTTTCCTATTGTAATGATGGCTGATACTTCCAGGCCCAGAGGCTGCTGCTAAGAGATGGGACTCTCGCTAACTTCACTGTCCAGAGTCCTTCCACTCTGCCCACCATCACACTGGGGCTACCAGCAAATCCAAGGGTAACCCTAATCCTAATCCTAACACTGCAGCAGATTTCTGCTACAACAACTCATTCACTTATCAATCAGGGCTAGAGTGAGAAACCTGAGCCCTGTGTCAGCTAGGCCAGAATATCAATGAAACTATTTTTGGATTTGCATGACATTAAAAAACTCACCTTGTTAAACTAGGTTTATTGACCTGGTGCCAGGTAAAATGATTCGGGAATTTTTACGATGCGGTAAAGGTTAAAAATGTCATGTTAATTAGAAAGCTGAAGTAAGGTCATATTAACATGAAATATATCACCATATTATCCTATTTTAAGATCCAATAAAGGAACTAGGGTGTTCTTAAAGTATCTTGCCGTACAATTTGTTCGAAAAAGTAACTCGTGAATTTTTTTGTTTGTTTCACATCATCTGGAATAAACTGACTTGTTTGACATACGAATATGGTGTTGTCTTGTTTGTTATAAATTGATCAGTAGTGATTGAGTTATCAGTAGGGATGAATCTGTTTGACTGTCTGCAGGCTGAAGGAGAACTCTCATCTCTGAAAGCCAGCCGGGTGCCAGTGGTCACAGCCGGGGGCTCGCCAGTCTTCCTCCCTCTGAGTAGAGAAGACCCGGTTGGGCAGCTGAACCCTCACTTGCCCGTCATCATCCTGGAGCCATCTGGACTGGTGCACACCCCGCTACTCACTGGTGAGACCAGCAGACATGCAGACTTCTACCTGCATTTGCACCCTCAAGGCCAACAGTTCCAGAGATTAGATTGTTCAAACACTGATAAGAAATTGCTGATTTTACTTTTATGTTCAGTCATTCATTTTCGACTAGGACTGTATGCCTATAAAAAGGCACCACAATGCAAAATCCTCTCTGAGCAAAAAGTTCCGAACAGCTGCAAATTAGAGTTGATCTTATTGTCTGAAGTGTTAGAGCGCCATCCAGTGGTTACAAACTGAAAATCCGTTTTGTTGGATTGACCAACAAGTACTCAGATACTGTTGTGATTTATTGCAGTTCTTTTTAATCCTAATCCAGTGCTTCTTTTTTTTCTATGCAATTTTAACAACTCATAAATAAACATATTACAGAAAGCATACAGTATGTTTGTTTTATTAGTAGAAGAAATAAAAAGGTAGTAGTAGCAGTGTGTGTGTGTGTGTGTGTGTGTGTGTGTGTGTGTGTGTGTGTGTGTGTGTGTGTGTGTGTGTGTGTGTGTGTGTGTTTGAAACAAATTGTAACTCTGCTTTTTTGTCTTTTCCTGACCAGTTTCAGGTCTCGACCCAGTACCCCTACAGTTGGCGCACCAGTTAGATCACCTGCCTCCTGGTGGCTCTCAGCCCCACAAACCCTTGAGCAGGACACGCTCTGAGCCCCTCCCCCAGAGCCCGCGGACCCTCCACACACATCTCCTTCAACAACAGCACAACACACAACTGCTGGAGCGACTCAAACAGCAGACCCACCTGGGGAAGGTAAGAAAAAGTGAAGGAAGGCATTTATTTCTATTCCTGAAAAAGAAATGGTCTGATCTGCAGTGGCACCTCGTGAATAGTTCTAAAAATAACCTGCAGTAGGCATTATTGTGAAGTAGTTAGTTTTATTTTTTCAATTATTATAGATGTTTTAAGAATGTAAAACCCCTTGCAACACACATTATACACTATTCTCACAGGCATTAACATTTTCACACATTTCTCTCTTGTTTAAACACACGGGACACAGAATACAGTGCGCTGTAAAAAATTGTTTTCAAAATTACACAAAAGAAATCTGTGAAACTGTGAGTCTGATAAAGAAGAAATGCGTTTTCAAGAAGGACCACTCTATTCCACAAAGCAACAAAGCACAACACAGGAGCACATCTCATACTTACAGCTATTTTCACATTTTATCGGTGTGAGCGAGGCAGTTTCTTTTTCATCTGATGGGATTAAATTGAGTTGATATAAGGTAAAGGTAAGATGAAGTTGCCGTATGATTGTTTTTTTCAAGAAGTTGCAGTCTGTGATACCTTATTGGTTGGTTTATTTCGGTGCTGATATGCTGCTGTCTGTTTTCCTGAATGTGTGTTGTGACGTCTTTTTGAATTTGTAAAATAAAGGATGGAGGTTGAGATGGGGAACCCGTGACACGGCTTGAGTGCCGTAGCGGAGATGCCATCTGGTGCTGTTGCTTTGTCAGGGTTAACCTGCCCTGCAGCTGTGAGAATACCCCTCACAGGCAGCTAGAACATATTAGCAAACGTGTTGTGTCTGTCACTAGAACGGTCATGTGATTCATAGACATTTATGCCTTTGGTTGTCAATGAAAGGTTTGTGTTTCTCATATTCTGCCCCAGTCTATCCTGATTTTTGAGTTTGGCCTAGACCATGCTAATCTATTCTTCACTTGCAATATGTTTTTTCCATTGCGGTCATAAAGCATATTATTAGGTTTGCTATTTGTATTTCCTTTCATTTCAAAACAAGCCAGTTCCCTATCGTGCGGAGATTAATTTGGTTATGGATTGAAAGGCTCTGAAATCACCAACCATGGACATGTATGAACACGGGGTTAGTCTAATGTAATGGACAGTGGTTCCTGTTGCTCATGTAAGCCTTTCAGAACAGAACAGATCAATAAGAAATTCTCTCATGAAGACCTTTCTTGTGGTGCTCAGTGTTCAATAGAAGAAAAATCTCGTTACATTAGTTTTTAAATTGCCGAACCTGTATATGGTAATGATGTCTTCCTCTGTCACAGTTTCTGAAGAGAGTTAATATAGTCTGTGTTAAATTTTGTCAGTGCAATTTGTTGTGACATTGCCCCCAAATGCGATTGGGCAATGCCCCTACTCAATGCCACCTATTAAATCTCATCTTACTTTTTCCTATCAAATCAACTCCAGCATCTTCATTGGCAATTTAAATATTGGTGCGACAGGAATTTCAGAGGACTAGGTTCAAGGCATCAATTCAGATGACTCTGAAAAATCTGTCTTTGTGTGTGGCTCTGCGGCGCACTGGCGTCGTGCCCAGAGTGTCCCCCGCCTCTCGTCCTATACCAGTTGGGATAGGCTCCAGCTCCATGTGAACAGTTGCGGCGGATAAAGCGAAAGAAAATGGATGGATGAAGAACTGATAAAAAGGACAAATATCTTATGTAGCCACAAGAGGGCACAAGTGTCTTATTGTGCCGGTCCCTGGCCTAGATAAATACAGAGGGTTGTGTCAGGAAGGGCATTTGACGAAAACTTTTGCCAAATCAAACATGCAAATCAAATCCATGACTTTCATACCGGATCAGTCGAGGCCCGGGTTAACAACGACTGCCATCGGTGCTGTTCACCTGCAGGGTGCCGGTGGAAATTAGACTACTGTTGGTCGAAGGAGAGGAGGAAAGTGTGTTCGTAGGAAGAGAGAGAAGAGGAACGCCAGGAGTACAGGACTGAGAGTAGGGACATTGAATGTTGGAACTATGACAGGAAAAGGTAGAGAGTTGGTTGACATGATGCCGAGGAGGAAGGTAGACATACTGTGTGTCCAGGAGACCAGGTGGAAAGGTAGCAAGGCTAAAAGTTTAGGAGCAGGGTTCAAGTTGTTCTATCATGGTGTAGATGGGAAGAGAAATGGTGTAGGAGTTATCTTGAAGGAGGAGTTTGTTAGGAATGTCCTGGAGGTAAAAAGAGTGTCAGAAAGAGTGATGAGTCTGAAGCTAGAAATCGAAAGGTATGATGTGCAATGGTGTTAGTGGGTATGCTCCACTGGTAGGATGTGAACTAGAGGAGGTCGGTGGAGAGTCCTTGCCCCAAGTGGAGGAGTTTAAGTATCTTGGGGTCTTGTTCATAAGTGAGGGAAGAATGGAATGTGAGATTGACAGACGGACTGGTGCAGCTCCTGCAGTGATGCAGTCGCTGTATACTAGTAGGTCTGTCGTGGTGAAGACGGAGCTGAGTCGTAAGATGAAGCTCTCTATTTTCCGGTCAATCTATGTTCCTACTCTCAGCTATGGTCATGAGCTTTGGGTCATATCCGAAAGGACAAGATCCTGGATACAAGCGGCTGAAATGAGTTTCCTTCATAGTGTGGCTGGGAGCACCCTTAGAGATAGGGTGAGGAGCTCAGTCACCAGGGAGGAGCTCGGAGTAGAGCCGCTGCTCCTCCACCTCAAGCTGAGCCAGCTGCGGTGGCCTGGGCATCTGTTTCGGATACCTCCTGGATGTCTCCCTGGGGAGGTGTTTTGGGCATTTCCTACCGGGAGGAGACTTCGGAGAAGACCTAGGACATGCTGGAGGGTCTATGTCTCTTGGCTGGCCTGCAAATGCCTCTGGATCCCCCCTGAGAAGCTGGAGGAGGTTTCTGGGGAGAGAAAAGTATGGGCTAACCCTAACCTGCGGCCCAGCCTCAGATAAGCGGTTGAAGATGGATGGATGGATGGATTTTTAAAAATTTAATCCTTTCAGTAAATGATTATTATTGCTTTCATTATTTATTTTTTTTATTCCTGCATTTCCATCATGCATGAATGTGTGTTCATTTCAGTTTATTTCTGTCTGTGTGCTTGTGCAGCTGATGTCTAAGTCCTGTGAGAAGCCCAGACTGCATCAGATCCCCTCTGAGGACATGGATTCCGAGGATGGCGGCGGTACGTCACCTCCAGAGCCAACTTATGAGACCGAAATGAGGGCGGAGTTGCTGAGAGAGGCAGCGCCAACAGGATCCAAGTGCCAGGATGAGCAAATGAACCTGCAACATGCCCTCATACTAAACCAGGTTTGGAAACATATAGTAATTTCACACACAATGCGTGAACTCGGGTGGATGAACGGAAAAATCAGACACATGTTCTTCTCCCATCACACCTGTAGAGGGCGTCCTAATACTTTGACTTACTTGATTCTAGCTGGATGGTTTTGTGGTTTGACAACTACTCATTAAATCAAAGTGGTTATTTCAGCATATCATGACAGGGTGCATTTACAGCTATTATCCTTACAGGAAATCCACTCATCAGTCATCAGACAAGCTACATAGTCAGGAGTTTGTCTTTAATAGAAGGTGTGACAGTAAGAGGACTTAATATTGGAGGAACAACGACTGCAATGATGATTTCAGTATTGGATAGAGGATTTAGTAATCTAATCTTAATGAAGAGATCACAGTTGAACCTTTATTTCAAATTCAAAGAAATAAAGTTGCTATAGACAGAGAGCACTCAATAGCTCTAATCAGAAGGGCCAGGACTGATATTTTATTGACATGAAACTGGAGGAAGTTTTGTGGCTTACAGCATTTAATATCAGTTAGAATATAAATCACTTAGCGAGTTGGAGAGGCCTCAGCAGCTGGATGCCATATGTGGACCAATGACGCTGAATTTTATAATTAAAGATCGTCTCTTTGGTTTTTGAGTAAGACTGCACTTTCTGCAGTTTCTGTTCTACTCCCTCACATATCATCTTCATGATCATGACATTAAATCTGGATATCTAATATCTACGACAATGTTTAATTTTTATCTTTTAGTCATTGTTATGGGAACAGCAGAAGCAGCTACAACAACTGCATCGACAGATGGAGACTCTGGCGGTGCCCATGCTCCGAAGTAGTGGTGGCGTTGGCAGTGGGCTGGGTGTCCATCGTCCCCTGTCCCGTACACAGTCATCACCCGCCTCCACCTCTCTCACTCTGCCTGATAAACCAATGAGCCTGGCCCCGCAGGATACCTGCAGCAAACCGCGCTTCACCACCGGTCAGTCAAACACACTTTGCAACAGCTTCGCAATAGGTGTGTATAAGGATTTTCTGTGTTAAGATTTGGTAAGAAATTATGACATTGACCATATAGACATGATATCTGGGGTTCAATCCAGCCAGAGAAGAAAACTTGAAACCAGAAAGGGATTCCCATCATCTAACACCAGATAGGCAAATTAAATATTAGTGAAAGAAAAAAAAAACAACAAAAAAAAAACGGCTACAAAAAACTATCTGAACTCAGAAGATAGGAGTTAAATATAGACAAAGAAAACGCTCAAACCACATTATAATTAAATATTAACTACGGACAGGAGCCTACTGCAAGTACTGTAAAACAGCACTGTTTTACATTCTACATTCTTTTGACTCCGTTTATAGATCAATCAGCGTTCACTGCCCTGTTACCAGTGTGCACGTGTGTAATATGTGTGTAGTATGTAATATCTATGGGCAGCCTCTTGAGCTCAGTGCCATTTGGTGTGTGTGTGTGTGTGTGTGTGTGTGTGTGTGTGTGTGTGTGTGTGTGTGTGTGTGTGTGTGTGTGTGTGTGTGTGTGTGTGTGTGTGTGTGTGTGTGTGTGTGTGTGTGTGTGTGTGTGTGTGTGTGTGTGTGTGTGTGTGCGCAGGTCTGGTGTATGATTCTCAGATGCTGAAGCACCAATGCACATGTGGAGACAACAGCAGTCACCCAGAGCATGCTGGGAGGATACAAAGCATCTGGTCCCGGCTACAGGAGAGAGGCCTGAGGGGGCAGTGTGAGGTGCGACATGCGCACCCACACACATACACACACGCACACACAGATTAAGATGTAATATCAGTACAAGGTTGGCTTTTTGGTTATTTTCTTGTTTGTTGTTCTTGGTATTGTAAAATATGTTGTTGTTACTTTTATACTGACACAGCCTAAAAATATGAATTTCTATGTCTCTGAAAATATAAAGGCATTTGTATTTGTCTCTATTTAAAACTGTTATTCATTACGTGTTCTACCATATCCATATGCGTAAGACTCTTTGTGTCATGTCTTTTTTTTAGTTTTATAAAAAGGAGCTTTCTGTAGACCACATCAAAGTATTGCAGAAAAGAACGACAAAAGAAACTTTTGTGTCCACACAGAGTATCCGTGGTCGTAAAGCCACTCTGGAGGAGCTGCAGTCGGTGCATTCAGAGCGCCACGTGTTGTTGTACGGCACCAACCCACTCAACAGGCTCAAACTGGACAACCGCAAACTGGCTGGTATACCACAATAGTGATATTATGAAAACTGAAATCATTTAAGTTTATGAACATTGGAAAGTAATTTTAAATTGAACAGTCATTATTAGAGCAAATGCTCTGTATATTAAACTAAGTTTACTTGTTTGTTGTTATTTTAGGATTCTGATTTCAAAATTGTGCAGTTCATCACATAATCACAAATAAACTCACCCAATGCTCTTAATTTGGCAGATTTTATGATGTCACCATATGACATAAAATAATAAGGTTGAAATAGAGAGAGAAATTGAAATGTAGATGACTTAACAAGTAAATTAAAGTTGATGTTTCTCTCCATCCAGGAATTCTCTCTCAAAGGATGTTTGTGATGTTACCTTGTGGGGGTGTTGGGGTAAGAGAAAACACACCAACCGTGCTCTATTTGATATTATTATAATTCTTCAAAGCTGTTCGTCAGAGTGATACAACATAAACACATTTTTTAGAGCAAATAAATGAAAGAAGAACAAGAAGAGTGAAGTATTAAAAGGGGAAAGAGAGTTTGCACATTGCTAACTTTTGCCTCACAGTCTGTGTTGAACCATGACAAGTCAGACTAATGGGAGCAACATGTTCATGATCAGAGATAAAAGAAATGGCTCAGATTTCATTGTGTGAGCCAGTTTATGAACAAACTGAAATGAGAAAAAACAGAACGGAAAAGAAAATTACCAATAGTATGGATCTGGTGCTGAAATAAGACAGTAAATCTGTACTCATGAGTCACAGATGAACTTCAAAAGTTTTTCTTTTTCTTTAATTGTTCCAGAAGGAGCTTAAGCATAACCAGATTTTATTAGTGTCTACACACGTTCAGTGGTCTCCTTCCTTTCTCTGTAGGTTGATAATGACACCACCTGGAATGAGTCGCACACCTCTACTGCATCACGCATGGCAGCAGGCAGCGTTGTGGAGCTGGCCTTCAGAGTGGCTAAAGGAGACCTGAAGGTGAGAAACTAATCCTGTGATGTGACCATATGAAAGAGCCAGGTGACATCCGCTCACCTCTAGATCAGACTTCTTAAAACAGCTGGTTGGAATAATAGTTGTGGGTTTAAGTTTTGTAGCAGAATAAATCCCATTCCCAATAAACCTTTAATTGAGAAGTTACCACAGGCCCCCATAAGACTGCCAGGGGTCATGACATGCAAAACAAGAGTGCGGTCAGGCTTCCAAGTGAAATATAGACTGAATTAGCTTTGAACTAAGTAAGCTATTTCTTTTGTTTGTTTGTTTTTTTAATTTCCTTCTTGGAAAATTAAGGATAGGTTGAGGTTTTGGAGTCATGTGTTTTGTTTAACTTGTGCTCTCGTCATCTCAAGTGGACGGCCAGCCCAGGAACCGGCAATGTGGTGGAGGGTCCAACGGATAGAGATAAAAACCTGATTCTGTAAACAGACTAAAATGTGATTTATTTACATTTGTCTCTTCCAGTAGTGCCTTCCTTATAAAATATTTCTGGATTAATCAATTTTTAGTCAAAATATTAATTGTGACTGTTGTAGCAGACTATTAATAGTGACCTTTGTAGACTGTTAAGGATAAGGATGTTTTTTTTTTACATAAACTTTGAAGCTGAACTGGACGTGGGCTGTCATGATAAAACACCATTGTATGGAGTAGTTGCATTATCACTACTTACTGTGCTAGCTGGTTACTATAATGACAATCCTCCATGGCAAACCTATGTTGACTGCATGCAGGTTTATCTGAAGGAAGGAAAAGCAATTTTCTTTGGTTGATCTATAAAAATAGCAGCCGGCTCACTGCCTTTCAGTCACTGGGTCATGTGCCAACAGCCATAAGTTATTGTGAAGCTGTTGTTAGTCTGCACTGTCCACCAGCTATGCTTTGTAGTTTCAGAAAAATGTACCTGTCATGAAGAATTTTTTGCTCCACCTTCTCCTCAATTGATTGAAAGTCCAAAAGAAACATGGTATGTTTGTTGCTGAGTAGAATATTATCCAAAAATTTTCAGCTTCAATCTAGAGATCGAACACAAAACTAAAGAAAATGACAGGCAGAGAAGAACAAAATGACAAACACCACCCAGACTCAGGCTAAAATAAGCAACAATTGTACACAACCACAGTCGTACCACTAAGCTCTTTTTACGCCTATACATATCGTGGAGAATGTGTACTACATGAACTAATTTGTAAGGCGGTCATAATAAGTATCTGGAATGGCCTTTGTTTCTATGTCTACAACAAATGCATCTGATCCTGTTATTCGTGAAAAGTCAAAATTTATTGTTTGAGCTTTGTTCTGTGGGATAATAAACACAAAGCTAATTCAAATGTAAACCATAGTGAAAAGTTATTCAATCCACATCGACTTATCTCATGTGGCCAAGAGGTCTATCCTGACTTAAGTCAAAATAATTTGTATGCTGTATAATTTGTAGTAACATACAGTTAGAAGTAAAATCATCAGCTAGTTGCAATAAAAAGAACTGATTAAATAACTCAGAACATCAGAAATTAAGTTTTTAACCCCTGAACACCATCCCACAAAAAACCCCACAATTTTGAATGTTGCTAAAACTTTGTCAAAATCCATAGACTTGTTTTAGCAGTAGGATCTTGTAGGGTTTTCTGTGAAGACCAAAATCAGGACTCCTTGAACAAATTCAAAGATGTTGACTACAGCAGTTGAAAACCATCAAGATAAGATTCAGATGTGTGGGATGCTGTTCTGTGGCGCAGTGAAACAAAATGTTTGCGTTCTGTGAATCTGGAGGCGGAAAAATGAAGCTGATTCTGTAAAGAACTTTCTGCGTACAGGGTGGCAATGATGCTCTGAGGCTGCTTTGCTTCCTCAGTCACTTGAGTCCTGCAGCATTTAGAGGGTTGGATAGATTCCATCAAGGATCAGGAAATCTAGAAAAAAAAGGTCTTTATCTGTGAGGAAACTGAAGGCTGGCTGCTAAAGAACAACAATGAGAAGGATGATGATTTTAACAAGGTTGTGCTGTTAATGAAGTGATTCATATTCTGATCACTGTTCTGAACTCGTCATTACAGAAGTCAGTAAAACTTAGACATTGAACTTGAGCTTCTTCATATTCAGTGAGAGAAAGAAAGATTAATATCAGCTTCATCTTCTGCACAGAATGGCTTCGCTGTAGTTAGACCACCAGGACATCATGCAGACCCCTCCAATCCAATGTAAGTGTGTGTGTGTGTGTGTGTGTGTGTGTGTGTGTGTGTGTGTGTGTGTGTGTGTGTGTGTGTGTGTGTGTGTGTCTTCAACTGAAGGACTCTACTAGTGGATTCATCAAGAACAAGCAGGTGCAACGTGAGAAGAAAGTTGAGTGGTTGGAAACCCAACAAATGCCAAACAGTCAAAGCTAACTATGATTCATTCTACTATACAAAAGAAAGAATGGCTAACGAGACCTGCAGTGTGCCCTATTTCTACCTTTTTTTTCGGAACTTTTTGAACCTGTTTCTTGTACTTTGTCTCTCAGGGGTTTCTGTTACTTCAATTCTGTGGCCATTGCTGCCAAGCAGCTCCAGCAGAAGCTCAGTGTCAGCAAGATCCTTATCGTTGACTGGGTGAGATGGCTTTGTTGCTATGTTGTCATACTGGTGTTTCACCATTGTGTTGCTATCAAATCAAACTTTTGTAGTGAGAGAGTGTAGAGCTACATCAAGTGTGTCTTACTCAGTGATGAATGTATCTCCAGTGGTAATGCCATGTGTAATAATGTGTTCTCCGTCATCCTGTCTCTAGGACGTTCACCATGGCAATGGAACCCAGGAAGTGTTCTACAGTGACTCAAGTGTGCTCTACATCTCTCTCCATCGCTATGACGATGGAAACTTCTTTCCTGGCAGTGGGTCACCAGCTGAGGTAGGTGAAGTCTCAGTCTCTGTAAATCCTATCGGATCGGATTGTTGAGTGTTGAGTGAATGAAATGAATTGTATATTTTTTTCCTAGGTTGGATCTGGAGCGGGTGAAGGCTTCAATGTGAATTTGGCATGGACAGGAGGACTAGACCCACCCATGGGTGATGCGGAGTACCTTGCTGCATTCAGGTACAACTAATTTCTGTAGAAAAACTGCCAGCCTCTCAGATAACACAAGAGGTACAGATAGATGATACGTCGAAGGCTTCCAGTACAGATTCACATTTCTCCTAAAGTTAAGACACATCTCAGATTTCATGTTGGAGACAATCTGTGCACTGTTCTACAGCATTGGTTATCAGACTCAGAGCAAGAGAAGCATTTAAACTTTGTTCCGTTTATATTCATGAATTTGTGTAATATTCTTTCAGCAAAAAATATAGAACCAGAATCAGCTTTCATGGCCAAGTTTGTGCACACAAACAGGAAATTCGGCTCTGACTTCACTTTACTTACAGCTTTATGTTCTAAGGTTGCAGTCCATGACTATTTATTAATTCGTTAAGAGTACGGAAAGAAACCGTGCAAATGGTTTAGGTGGAAGGGGTCCTCTCTGCAGACATGATGGTCTGTTGCAGACCCATCCTGGCCTGTTTGTGGCTGATTCAAAGCAGACAATTATTTGTGTACAGAGGGCAGACTGAAGGGTGGTTGTGTTGAAGATGACCAGCAGTTCCTGTGGCGTGTTGAACTTTTTGAGCTCTTGCGGGTCCTGAGAAAAGATGGTTTTTTTTAATTTGGAATGGAACACATAAAGAGAAGAAAAAAGGAGAAAAAACATTTTAATTGTCTATTTCTCAACATATACGTATGTTGAAAGTAGACAGCTTATCAGTCTTCAACATGTTTTGGATGTGAAGTCTAGTAGATTACACAACTAGAAACACTTTTCATTGATCATGTTTAAAATGTTCAGTGGAGCAGGAATTAGTCAATTTCTCTCATTTCCTTTGTACGGAGCCACAGCAAACACTCTGAAGCTGAGCCTCTGATTCTCTTAATGTTGCCTCTGACGTACTTCTTGCGTAATTAATAATCCCTGTCATTTGGAGAGCATGTGTCTGGCGCACCCTGTTTCCAATAACTTCAGATGCCTTACAGTAAATGGTCTCCAGGTCTTCTGTTTGACATATTGCAAACCGTTACTTCCTGCTTGTGGGCTAGATAATTGTAATCGGTGGGTGTTTGGCACCAATAAAGTTTCAGTAGTGTGGGCTTTTTGGTTGTCTGGTGCATCAACCCCTAGGAAACTGCAGCAACCACACCGTTACTGGAAAATGGGCACAGTGGTAAAGTCACAGACATGGGGAAGGTGGGGGGGCTTTAGGCATGTACACAAACATCCATATATATGTGTGTGTGTATACAGTATATATATATATATATATATATATATATATAAATATATATATATATAATATATATATACTGTATATATATACTATATATACTGTATATAACTTGAGAACAAACACACAAGTTGTAACAGATATTTGCACGCATACAACCATCAGTAGGTGGGCCTCTGTTTAGCTCCAATAATGGTCATAATCAATGTGAAAGTTATTCAAATTAAATTATGCTCAGTTTTGATAACTCAACAGTAAAATCCCTGTCATTTTTTGATATCTGGCCTTTCTGTCTGGAACAGAAAGAGAGGCAGACTGGGCTCTCATCAGGGTCGTGCCCCTAGTGTTTTGAAGGGAACAGTTCAGCTCCACAGGACCGTCCAGTTTTACAAACACTAGAAAGGTTATTTGAAAGCTGATCAAGTGTCCTCAGATTACATCTACCACAAAATATGTCACCAAAAAAAAGCATTTTTCACTTGTGTGGTGTAACGATTGTCATTTTGATTGTGTTTGTGCCTTTAGAATGTGAAAAACAAAACAAAACATGAAAATACAATTATACACATCTTTGAAATTTTAACATTTGATGTTTTGGGATCCATCTGCTTGTAATTTAGTCTTGAAATGCTCTTTTGGAGTTTGTTGCCTAGCATTAGAGTGGAGGAGACAGAGCTGTTAATGGAGTGGACCTTGTGATTCTGGCTTCTTTGTTCTAGTTTCATGTTGTCAAACGCTGCAGGAGGTTTTGTGTTCTTCTCTTAAAGCGGTGTGTACCTTCCAGAACCACAATAAGATAAGGATTATTTTTTATACTTAAAGAAAAAATGTTTAAAAGGCTTTGAATGACAACAGTGAGATGAACCAGTCTCCAAAGTCAAGTGGAAGCAGAGAGGGATGGATCTCCTCCTGTTCAGTGAGAGCACCAACGCTGATTCAGAGTATTTTTTTTATTACATGACGCCAGTTATATGGTCTAGTATTCTGATCTGAAACTAATAGAAGTTCTAAGTGATTTCCTGTTTGTTTCGATCTGTGTGGCGCTCCAGATGGTGATGGTTCACCACATCAGAACTCTTTTCATAGATGTCTGAGAGTGACAGCAGTTTTAAGATGTGACCTGAATGCAGATAACAAATTGAAGGTGAAACAATACAAAGTCAGCATAAATGTCAGAACACAGTCGCATATAAAGCCTCATTTACAGGCCAAAGACAAACAGGTTCCGTTATAAGTTTGAACTCACTTCTACTCACTACTTGAGTAAACACAAAAAAATCATTCTTTAGTCGTATTTACACTATGCAGGATACGTTAGGAATTTTGTTATTTACATGACTGCTTTTCCAATTTGGTCTGAATTTTAATAAAATACGTAAAAGTTTCCTTTTTCATTACTAATAATGAATGAGAAGAAACACCATTTTCATTAGTTTTATATCTATTACCCCCAAAATTTAGACAATAACAAGGATAGTCCCAAATAACAAAAATTGACAATGTCAGTAGCGGGTGTTTCCACCATTTGTCGCAATGACAGCTTGACAGCGACGTCTCATGCTCCTCACTAGCCTCACGATTTTGTTCTGAGGCAATGCGTTCCACTCTTCCACAAGTCCTACATGCATTTCTGCCAGGTCACGTGGGGGTGGGGTACAAACATTCAGTCTCTGCTTCAGCTGGTTCCAGACGTGCTCTATGGGGTTCAGGTCAGGGGACATTGCTGGCCATACCCTATGAGTCACTCCGACTTCCTGAAGTCGAGCTGTGCCAATTCTGGCACACTGTGGTGGAGCATTATCATCCATGAACAGAAAGGTGGGGGTGGAATTGGAGGATGATTATGGGTTCTATGATGTCAGTCAGTCAGTCATTTTCTTAACCGCTTAATCCGCTTACGCGGGTCGCGGGGGGGCCGGTGCCTATCCCGGCAGTCTCAGGGCGCGACGCAGGGGACACTCCGGGCACGACGCCAGTGTACCGCGGAGCCACACAGAGACAAACAACCACTCACACACACATTCACTCCTACGGTCAATTTGGGCCAATCAACCTAAAGCGCATGCTTTTGGAGGTGGGAGGAAGCCGGAGAACCCGGAGAGAACCCACGCAGACACGGGGAGAGCATGCGAACTCCGCACAGAGCGGGACTCGAACCCGGGTCCGCCGTGTTGTGAGGCGACAGCGCTACCCACTGCGCCACTGTGCCGCCCCGGGGTTCTATGATGTCTCTAAGGTAATAGTGTGCAGTGACTGAGCCATTTACAATAACCAAATCTGTTTTGCACTGGCTGCTAATGCCTGCCCAGACTGTTGCACCTCCTCCCCCATAACGAACCCTGGGGACCATGTTGACCTCAGCGTATCACTCACCTCTCCTTCTCCAGCAACGCTGAAGACCATCATTTCTGTGCAAGGTGACCCGACACTCATCAGTGAACAGGACGGTGGACCACTGCTGCAATGTCCAGGTCACATGGTCTGGTGCCTACTGCAAACGTTCACGGCGGTGTCTTGGTGTCAGTGGAATCACCTGCAATGGTTGTCTGGCATTCAAGCCAGAGCGGTGGAATTGGTTGCGAATGGTATTCGGTTTGTCTAGAAACCTGAATACCCCTCACATTTCATAAACCGGCCTGCAACTGTGTGACAGTTGCATAACGATGTTTGAGTGCATAGGTCCTTAGGTACTGGTCATCGTTGCGGTCTGTCACTCGTGGGGCTCCACTCCTGGGTCTGTCACAAACTCTGCCAGTAGTTCTGGGTCTTGATGCAAGTGTGCTGATGACACTTTGAGACACACCAAGTTCTCAAGCAACATCTGACCGTCTGCCACCGACCTGAAGGCACACAACGGCCAGGTGGTGCTGCTCGTCCGATAGGTGACGTCATGTGTTCATGGCTGTTTGAATGGGTGAACTTGGAATGACTTACCGACAATACCAGCTTTTTATACCCACAGAATGTTGAAATTGATGCCACATTGAAAAGGGTTGTCTTTTTGTACTTTTTGGTATTGGCCCCAATATGTAAGGCACACTTGTGATACCGATACGTGGAAAACTCAAAATGAGGTGTGTCTATATACACCCCAATACAATTGCTTCCCTATCCCAAAAATCGTTAAAGTGAAACAAGCACCGTATGTATGACGCCCATTGAGTCTCTCAAAATATCCCTCGTATCTTAAGTATCTCAATGTGAGTCTTTTCTTAGTTTCCTTATCCATGTCATGCTCCAATCAAAGGTGCAAATTAAAATCTGCATTTACTGAGAAGGAGAAGTAGGTCATATTGTCAACAATTATGAAAGTGATTTATTTTATTTCTCATCTTTCTCACTGAAAGATGTCTGTGGTCATAATGATTATGTAGGTCCTTATGCTGTAATAAGCAGTCATTTTATGTTACCAACTCAGAGCATTTTTGTAATGTAAGCGTTGTAACACAAAGTATGTAAATCAGTGGAAGTGTTTGAGCCATAAAGTAATACATTTTCTGGGCTCAACTTGGTCAGTTGGGGAACCTTGCTGCATTTGTACCTCAACCTTCACCCCGAGTACCTCTCTTTTCTCTTGCACCCCCCCCACCCCCACCCCCACCCCAACACACACACACACACATACATCGTCCTATCCTCCCTTGATTGATCTTTAATAAGCATCCCCTCCACCACCCTACCTCTTCCCCTCCATATTTCCATTAGTTTGTCAGTACTTGGTCTCGCTCTGGGGGCAGTTTTAATAGGTCTACAAGGGAGGTGGGGTTTGGATTTGTGTGTGTGTGTGTGTGTGTGTGTGTGTGTGTGTGTGTGTGTGTGTGTGTGTGTGTGTGTGTGTGTGTGTGTGTGTGTGTGTGTGTGTGTGTGTGTGTGTGTGTATGTGCGTGCGGAGATGAGAGAAAAGTGTGCACATGCTCTCCTTCATATTCTTGTGACAACGAAAAAGTTTTGTTTTATGGACTTGAATCATTAAATCAATCACACCACACCCCCATCAGAATAACAGAGTAAGGTTATTTATGTCTTTGCAATTCATGTGTGTGTTGTCCAAATCTTTTGTGTTGTGTGTTTGTGCGTGTATGTTCCTGCTGGAATGTCATTTGTGGGTTTTATCTCTGTGTGTCCTCATTTTAGTCTATGAGCTCATGCTGTCCATCTGCATACAGTCATGACAGCAGTGTGTGTGTGTGTGTGTGTGTGTGTGTGTGTGTGTGTGTGTGTCTGTGTCTGTGTCTGTGTGTGTGTGTGTGTGTGTGTGTGTGTGTGTGAAGGGGAAGGAGAAGGAGGTCTCCAAAGTCCCCAGGCAGAATAATGAAGGTAAATGGATCCCAGATGAACTGTTTTTCCTCTTAACTCTGTGTTGTCAATGACGTGAGGAGAGTGACAAGCCTCTAATGGGAAACAGACTCGCATGCTCCAGCTTTGAACTCTGCCGACATCATTGGGCCTCAGATTGAGCCTCTTTCTTGTCCTGGGACAGCATCTCTCCCCTTAACAACAACAGTATTAAGGAGCTCCTCATCTGGTTAAAGTCCACCAAACAATATAACTTTGTTGAGCAGACCGTTCTCACTGAAGGCTGTGTAGATTCCCCAACAGACAAACAATAGCTCTTTGTCAGATTGTTCGAGCTGCTGCGTCTGCGATGAGCCGAACTTGGGTTTGACTTGTCATGTTAATGATGTCTTTGGATCTGATCATAAATATGTGTCATCACCACGACTCTGCTGAGTTTGGAAATGCTCAGTTTGATTTGAAATGGTTGTGGTCTTCATGAGAAAAGTGATTAAGTCTGACTTGTTAGCCAATCGAATAAGATGTTGACTCATGCGGAATTGTTCTTACTTCCATTTAACAGGGTAATATTTGTCACATCAATGGTGATTTAAATTCTAGAATCAATTCCATGTAAAATGTCAGTAAAGCGTTGTTTTTCTGTTACAGGTATTATTTAGCAGTCAACATATATTGACTAGACCTTTTATAACTTGATCAGTTCCCAATTGTAAATATTCCGACAGAACCACTGATATGTTTGCTTTCAGATTTTTAAAGTAGAGATTTCATGGGTTAATGCAAAGACATCTTACTATGCATGTTTTTAAGTAAACTTCGATCGAGAAGGCATCCTTCTTTACCCCAGAGGTCACTCAGTAGCCCCTCAGTGAGGAAGTCCTGGTCCCAGGTTATGTTCAAGAGTGCCTCTGTCTGCTATCTGAGAAACCATTTGAAGGTTGTCATTAACCAATAGAGTGCTAGGAAATATTTCAGGATGACATTACATGGGCCATACATTTAGTGTGTAGTGTTGTATTGTTTTTGATCAAGCTATCTTTAATACATTAATATGAGAGGCCATCTTGAGCTGCCTGCTTCACCTGGTTTGCCCCAACCGAAGACCTTCAGTTATCAATCAGATTTGTGGAGGAACTCTGCCCTCCGTGACTAAATGGCCTGTTTCTTCTGCTTCTACTCTTTAATTCAGGCACAAATGTCCATATCACCCACGCACATGTATTTTGATTTTGTTGGATTGTGTTTGTCTAAGCAGCAGTGTGTTGGACTTCTCTGTGTAATTATAAACCAGTAGGTGCTTGTTACAGCAGAAGGATCATACAAACCTGCTGCAAAACAGACGCTACGTGGCAGAACACAACAGACTTTTCAAGAATTACAAGGATAAAGGAAAAATAAAATGAAATACAGGCATTATCCTTAAAGTGATGCTGTGTAATCTACGTCTTGTATCATCCTCTATTGGCAGCCTGTCTGATTGTGTCTCTTCAGGTCTGTGGTGATGCCCATCGCCCAGGAGTTCTCTCCAGATGTCGTTCTGGTGTCAGCTGGATTTGATGCCGCAGAGGGAAACCCCACTCCTCTGGGAGGGTACAAGGTCTCTGCCAAATGTAAGCAGTCCTCCACCTCAAACTGCAGTCAGTCCTCTGGCCTTCACTTCAAGAGATGCCAGAAAATGAACTTCAGTAGAGATTTAGAAATATTAATAGGTTATTACAGCTGTTGTCAAGTACGGACTGTAGGGTTGGAGTTGTACATCCCTGCATTACTGATGCTCAGTCTTACCATAATTATAGTCTTATTCATTGCTAAGTTACTCGGGTTTATCTACATGAAATTATATATATATATATTTTCATAGAATATTGGAAGTTATAGCAAAACTAATTTTCTAAGTCTGTCAGTAAGTGGTCTTATGATTGGAGCTTTGTTTTCTTTTTTTCCCCCACAGGTTTCAACTTCTTGACCCACCAGCTGATGTCTCTAGCAGGGGGCCGACTTGTTTTGGCCCTTGAGGGAGGCCACGACCTCACAGCTATCTGTGACGCATCTGAAGCCTGTGTCAGTGCACTCCTGGGCATACAGGTAAGGAAGCTGAGAAATTGAGGTGTTTTTTTTTTTAAGATTTAAAATTGCAGAGAAATTTTGATTATATGGGGTGGCACGGTGGCGCCGTGGGTAGCGTTATCGCCCTACAGCTAGAGGGTTCTGGGTTTTAATCCCCTCTGTACAGAGTTTGCCTGCTCTCTCCATGTCTGCGTGGGTTCTCTCCGGGTTCTCTGGCTTCCTTCCTCCCACCTCCAAAATATGCAGCTTAGGTGAAGTGATCATTCCAAATTGCTCTTAGGGGTGAATGTGAGCCTCTGTGGTTGTTTATCTTTCATGTGGCTCCACGGTGCATGGAGTGTCCCCGGCTTCTCGCCCGTAAATCAGCTGGGTTAGGCTTTAGCAATCCACATGACCTGCAAAAGAGGAAGAAGCGGTCAAGAAGATGAATGTGCATTATATCTATCATAGTGATAGTGAAAATACTAACTGACTGTCATGGACACAAATATGTAGCACATATTGCAATACTACTGTATATTACTATAATAAGACCCTAATAACACCTCCATATGTGTGTTGACTAGTTCGGTCTCTGGGTTTTTTTTATTACTGGTTACATTTAATTAAATTAGGATATGTTGTCATGTCTTTTATAATCCCAAACAGTTTATGTATGTCTCCATTCACTCATAAATCTAATATTCACCCACTGAAAGATGTCTGAATGAAGATGATCTGATTGGCTCCCTGATTTTTATTCTTTCCTGTAGGATCCACTGGCAGAAGAAGTCTTACTCCAGAAGCCCAATGCTAACGCAGTCCGCTCCCTACAGACAGTCATACAGATACAAAGTGAGCACTTTGTTAAATTTTATTGAAAATCTATCATATTATCCTGCCAAGATCCAACCAGATCCACATGATTCCTACAGAAGGTAACCTGTGTGTGTTTATTTGTGGGTTTTTGCAGGTCAGTACTGGCAGAGTGTGAAGGCTTACAGTGGATCAGTGGGACTGTCCTATATGGCAGCTCAGAGAAGAGACTGTGAGGAAACAGATGCTGTCAATGCTTTGGCTTTGCTGTCTGTGGGAGCCCTGTCCAAGAGGTAGAGAGCACGTATTCATCACATATACCCACAATCAAGCAAAGCAAAGATAAACACACTCATGCTCACCTTGACACCCAGACTGACAGCTGTCATTTTCTCCAGCCTCCCTGACGAGCCAATGGAGCATGACAGTGAATCCATGTAGATGAACCCACTTCCAGCGTTTTGCCCCAGCTGTAGCTGCATCACATGACAATGACGGGGACGTGATCGCAAAGTCACTGAGACCCACCTATTTGCCTTATTCATTCATATACACACCAGTAAACACAGAATCCTGAATCTCTAAAGACCTGCCATCCGAGCACCTCAACGCTGGTCTACCACTCCGCTGACGCCAGCACCACTACCTGCAACTGGGAAACCTCAGCAAACAGCAATACCAGAGGATTTTTTTTTTTAGACTTTTCATGTGTCCTGACTTACATTTTGTGTTTGTGTCTATGTGTGTTCAGAGGTCCAGTAAAAACCTCAGGAGAACATAAATAATTCAGCTTGATTCTTCTTGAAGCACTATATACCAGCGACTATTTTGTTGCCTTAACTTTGCCTTAACATGAGGACCATCTTCAGGTTTCAGGAGAAGACTTTGCAATATATAGTACATTCCTTTCTATTCTGCCATATTTTGCCCCATTGCAGGGAAGCAACCCCACATTGAATGGGATACAAAATGGCTGAGTCATGGATGAATCTATGGCATCAGGGGAGACCAAAAACACTTGCTCCTAATGAGTATGATGCGAAAATATCATCAGGAAGTAGCCACATCACAAGAATTTGAAAAAAAAAAAGTTTTAATGATTTCATTATATGACGTTTATCCTCTAAAAGAAGAGTACAAAAAGATCAACAGAGGGATAGAAAGTTAAGAGAACAACTGAAGTCTTGTCGTAACAAAGAAGGGGAAAATGTCCTTAATGTTTTATTGCACTGTTCATTCCATAATGTGAACCATAAATTCCAAAGCTCTGGGAAAAAATAAACTTTTCTTGTTAGGTCATTCAATAGTTTTCTGAGGCCTCATCCACTGAGATGTCTTAAGAAAGCTTTGACTCATTCCAAGGAGGCTCATGGGTCGAAGTCCTGTCAAGCTGTATTCCTGTGTGAAGTTCATCTTAAAGGAGGCAACTACAGTGTCTTATATACACAATCATGCAAAGCAATGATGAACTATTGATGTACCACTAGTATTGAGTACTGTGTATTGTTTATAGTTGAGGATAAGGAAGCATCCATTCCACAGTGGCACTTCTGATTACCATTGTTTTATAAAGAAAATGCACTTAATGGACATCACCCAAAGAAACCTGCCTTAAAGCGGTCTGTTGTCAGCATTGGGACTGTAGACTGTTCTTACAGTGACTGGACTTTCAGTAGATGGTGTTTGAACCTGTGGAGGAAGGTGAACTTCATATGCAGACTTTTGTATGTGTTTTGAGGAGTGCAGTGACCCGGACTGGTTTGAAACTCTCTTCATTGTCTACAACAGTTTGGAGTTCCAAGCTTTATCCCAGTCTAATTAAGGAAAACAATGTATTGCTTTTTGTAAATTTGTGTATTTTTTTTCTATGTGACTTCTCTGCAACTGTCTAGTTGCAGTTGTTGACGTCTTGTTATATCAGTCTTGACAATGACATTCTAAATATGTCAGTCAATCTTCGCTGGTGTTGAAAGTGGAATTTCTGAAACACATTCATTAAACGTGTTTCCTGGCTGCCCTGAAGTCCCAGCATGAAAGGCTCTGCATTCCAACACCAACAAAACAAGGAGTTTCTTTTGTGTTTGTGTGTCATTGTGCAGCAAAACAAGTCTTGTTGATTTGCATTTTTAATACACCTATGGTTTTATCTGTTTTGGCTAATCACGGCCACATCCCATGTTTTTTAGTTTAGATATGGTGAGAGAAGAGCTGATTGAATTATATTTGTGGCTCTGAGTATAGTACCATCTGTTTTGTAGTAGACCTCTGGTGTTTTGGAGGGTTAAAAACTTATTCAAAGAAACAGTCAAATGAAATACGTAATTTCCATTTTTGACTAGATTGCACAATCTGATTTAAAGTTCTTCTTAGCCAGCATTTGAAATATAAGAGACCTGAATTTGTGTGGGTGTGTATAATTGCATCTATAAAAAATCAATTTAGCACAAGTGAACTTGACTGGTGGAAAGATGTTCAGTCCATTTATTTTCCGGGTAGGAAACTTCTTGAGTGTTCAGTTTGCTTTAGTTGGACCCTGGGCATAATCTGCCCACCAGAAGGCCTCACACAAGAAAATGACAGTGGATCATAAGTAAAGAGTTTAACATTACAGACATCCCGCTGCTGTGGCACAATCCAGTAAATTGGTGCAAAATGTTGTCATTCATTTAGTGTTATAGTATCCTTAACTGCAAGTGACGGCATTTAAGCTATGTGCTGTGTCTCTACAGCGTGCCCAGGGGGTGCATATGAAGTCATGTTTGAGTGTATATGTTTCATGAGAGAGTGAATCTGCTATTGCATGTACACTAGTACTTATGTAGACTTTTGTCTTGTGTTTTGTCCATGTAAGTCTTAATGTGTGTGTTTGTCCAATTATGTAAAAGACCTCCTGTAATATATTCCTGATTGCTGTCAAAATGAAGCTAATTTGACCAAAATTTAGAGGCAAGTATTGCCTCATGTCTTAAACCCTGTATTATTGATGTCATTTGTACTCTCTTTTTAAAGAAATACACTGTAAATAGAAAGACGAGACCAAAATACACGACACGCGTGCCTTGACGCATTTGTTGGTATGTGTATTGGTAACTCTTAACTAACTGGATTTACAATTACTCTATAAACATGACTTTGAATAATTTGCTTCATGCTATTCTGTATAACCTTTGTATTACTTTTTCTTCGCATTTCCTACCATTGTCTATGTATAGAAAGAATGTCTATTTTGTACTATTTTGTCTTTCCTCTTGATTAAAAAATATTTCCAGTTTAATCTTATTTCTGCCATGTCTTTCTGTCCACATATTGTACTTTAAAGTTTATTACAATCATGAAACCACAATGACAACCACAATAACAATCACAATTTCTCCATGTCCTAGTTAATGACTCACTGAAGGATGAAATAGAATTTATAGATACATTACTGGTATTGCTTATGTAAACCAATTCACCTTTAAAAAATTAGCCTCACGGTCTTTTAAAATTTTCAAGCATTAATGTTAGAAATGTGTGATTGATCCTTACTGTGAAATTTGGACGGGATCAGCTAATAGGGGTGATTAATAGTCACTGCCTGAGCATTCACCTGCTAAAAAGCTGGGAACAGATTAACAAGGAGACGACTGACTTGGTCCAATGTCATTCAAGTAGTTACCATTATGTGTAGCTTTCTGTCTTATAATAAAACTGAGCAGAACATTAGTAGGCCTACTCTAAAGCAGGGCAACATTAAATGTTCTACGAGATCGATATCGTTACCATTGTTTTAAAATTAAGTTTTCAACTCAAGAGTGCAGTTGTGTTCTATCTGTGTTTGGCTGATATCTCCCTGAGTGTTGTTGTGTCTGAATTCAAAACAATTTACACCCGTATGCTAATCTGCAGGGTTTGGGAATATCTCAGTAATTGCTGTTGCATCCCTGCAACTTCAACCTGCAATCAATGCACACAACTGCAAACAACGTTTCAAAGTGTCCGTCAGGTGTTAGAGGATGGGAACAGCAGCATCAGTTTAAATATGTGTACAGCTGTACGTAAGTATCACATTATTAAATTTAAAAAAAAGGTATTTCAGCAAAGTCATCTGAGGTAACTAATCTGGCTATACCAGTAGCTCAGCAGACGTGTGCATACTCAGAAGGTCTTGTTTTTTCCATGTAAGAGGTTTCATTGAAGTTGATTTATAGCTCATGACATTTTTTTTGTCCTTTAACACTGTGGACAGTAGTTTATATAGAACTTGATCAGTGCAATTTTATAAGATTGTATGTCTAGAGTATTCGTTTTTTAAACTTATTTTTATGACACTGAACACTTTGAAGATTTGATTCTAATTTTCAGGATCCACAACACTGAACATTGCCTGAAACGATTAAGCTACAGCTTAGAATTTCAGTCCAAACAGGCTATAAATATTCCTAGAGTCCTTAATTGCACATTAATGTGTTCTTTCTGAGGGATTAACTGTTCCTGACTGACCAGGCAAAGGCACACAGACCTCATTAAAAAAAATACCGGAGTAAGAGGAAGTACAGGAGAACCAGAGAGACAGTTTAACAAGAGAGACAGGAGACAAAGAGGGTGTGGTGCCAGCATAAATCTCTCCACTGTTCATCATCCAGTTTTATTGAAACAACAAGAACCTTGTAAAGACTTTGAGGACAGTTTTATTCTTCAGACTAACGATGATACGTGTTCTATTATGCATCACTACATCTAACTAGTTTTCCTGCTCCTGTTTGTATCATACCTTGAAGAACCACAACACACATGCACACACCACACACACACACAAAATGTTTTTTTCAAGTAAATGTTTCAAACAAAGCTTCACACATCAGCAGTAAAAAAACCTAAAAAAAATCTCAAAAAAGCCCTGAAACCCTGGTCCATTCGGAACTGTGTTGCCAGTTTATTGTTGACGTATTAGCTTTTTATTGCTTCACTTAATCCAGAGGTAAATTACTCTTCCCAGTCCTTTTTTTTTATTTACCTTTACCTAAAATTATTTTATTTGCATTAACTCCATGTGATTAGAATGGTAGGAATAGTTGCATGAAGTGGAGATGCACAGAAAAGGCCACAGTCCCTTTATTGAGCAGCTGAAAAGACAAAGAAACAGAAAACAGTTTAAAACAAATGATTCAACAGGATGCACGGGTATGAAAGTTTAGTTTCTACCTAACATCCGTGATAAATACTAATTAGCTCTCATACTACCTCTGTGTCCATAAAATTAATGTGCATTCAAGCATCAGCTTGGTGATTCATCTTGCCAGCCAACCTAATTTTAAATGCAACATGCACAGTGGCTGCTTTTTTTCTTTTGGCCCAGTCCTGAGTTCTTTTTAAATGTCAAGTGTCTTCTAACATGTCAGTGAAGGTTAGCTTCTGAGACCACACGGCGCTAACTGTGGGGATCAGTAAAAGATTTCATAGGAGCTGGAAACATTAGTCTGCTTTGGACAATTTAATGATAGGTTGCTCAGCTACATATGTACTGACAGTGAAGGAAGAAGTGGTTTGTCATTACCATTCGTCAGATGCAAAAAGAAGATCAACCACCATGTCTATTTCCTATGAAAGGATACCCTACAGGTGATAATCATTTCATTCAATGTTTTTTTAGTTATTAGATATACACTAATTCAGATCCTTTGTTTATTTATTGCATGTATAGAATTGCTACTTATTGAAATTGCCTTTACATGAAACTCAGATGCTGGTTAAAAAAAAAAAAGGTATGTGAGTGTGTGTTGCTCATGGGTAGAGTTGCAAGGCAATACAGATACATGTGTGTATGTGTGTGTGTGTGTAAATCAGCTCTCACCTCCTCCATCATTTCCAGTGGTTTAGGGGGAGCCCAGTGGAGAGCTATATCAGCCTCCCCTTTGATCGTAACATATATGATTCACGGTTGTTAGAGGCTGTTTGTTTTCATTACGCCGCCTCGTCAGCTCGCTATAGCTGCATCACAGTTTTGTGCAACGCAAGCAAATTTGGTACAGAATGAGAGGAAAGAATTTCAACAGTAGAGTTTTTTTGGCATGAGAGGAGACAAAGGGTCTTGGTTTGGGCATGAAAAGGAGAAACTTAAGTGAGAATGAAAGCTGCCGACCACTTTTTCCACAGTGCCTTGGGTTCAGAGGTGGTCAGGGACTCATAATATGTTAGTATCTTGAAAAATGGAAATGGTAAAGAGAAGTCAACTGTCCAATTTCTTTTGAAGCATCCATTTTTGTCACTACAGTTCTGACATTCCTCTAATCCCTCCTGCTGCTCTTCGTACAGCCGACAAAAACTTGCTAACTTCCTAGCCTGAGTCAGAAATTAAGTCAAATGAAAGTATAAATTGAAATTAAAAATAATGCTTACTTGCGACAATGATGATAGCAATTTTAATGATGGCAGCAACTGTAGTTATGGCGATATGATCAAGGCTGAGGGAGATCAAGCCTCACAACCTGAGAACGAACCATCACATTCACAAATACTGTCCACAACCTTATACATAAGTGTCTAGGTCTTTTCTGATCATAGTCTTTTTGCCACCTTTGTGGCAAACCTTTGATCTACAGTGGACAACGGAACTAGTTTGAGTCCAATGGTGAGCAGACATGGTTGAGAGTTTTTCATAACTCTCTATGCCACGATAGAGTATTTCCTGTCATGAGAATCTCATAAATCATGGAGCAACAGACAAACCTCGCATTCAGGTAGAGCTAGTGTCCAGCAGACATGGTCGACCAGGCCCCCTCCATCCTCCAGACAGAGAAGGCATAGCTCAGTCTCTCATGAGCCAGGTAGTTACATCCAGCCAGTTTAGTGTCCATGCCATCACTCTGGAGAACCTGGTACAGAAAGTCAATGTAGCGTGATGCCAATTTTAGAGTCTGGATCTTGCTCAGTTTGTCAGAGGGGAGCGTTGGGATTATTTTTCGCAACGAGGCAAATGCATCATTCAGGGACTGTGTTCGCTGGCGCTCCCGGATGTTGGCGATCGCTCGCTGGCCATGTGGATCCTCGAGTGCTGATAGACTTCTAGGACTGGGACCAGGGACAGGTGAAAGGGATGGGCCTGAGGAAGGTGGCCCGTGCTGAGGACTCCTCTTGAGTTTCTTGGGTCCAACTGGGGTGTAGATCTGGATCTCGTCCCCTGACTTGACCTTACCTTCATCTGCAGATGTAATGGGAGTAACTGTAGAAACCTGATCGTCTGTATGCGAGCCCATCTGTCGTTTATGTCCAGTTATCCTTGGTGTTGCTACGACCACGGGACAGGCGTTAAAAGGTGTTCGACCTGTGTTCTCCTTGCTGGAAAGCACCCCTTGATCACGGTGGTCACTGTTCGACTGCTCCTCTTCTCTCATGCTTTGCCACGTTTTCTTTCTGTCGTGACTCTCTATCCTTCACTGAATATCTCTGGTGTGTCTCTCTTCCTTAAATTTGTCTTTTTCTTTTCCACCTTTGCTTTTTTCATATACCTTTCTCTTCTTCTTTTTGTGTTCAGGAACTCCCTCTGTGAAACTGTTGCTACTGCATTCTTCTTCTTCTCTGGAAGTTATCAGTTTTGAACTTAGTCACATCCATACATGTTTGAGTGATCTGCATTCAGTTTTGGATCGCCTCAGTGCTTCTTCATCCACATATATGGAAACCTGCCAATGATCTCTCCCCAGTCTTTGAAAGTAGATAATGCATCAGCAAGCTGGGCTACTCTTACGTCCCGCCGCTCTATCTACATTTGAAAATAGAGCAACCTGACTCTGAGTTTTTAAAGGGAGAGAACCATGGAACTTACAGCTGCCCTCCCATCTAACACACTTATTGGTCCACAGGACTATTTTTGGTGGAAAGCTGGGCTTAAAACAACAGGAAGAATGAGTCTGAAGCGATTGGTCCGATCAAAAAGATGGGGCGGAGACAAAGGTGTGCTATACAACCAACCAGAACAAATCGCTGTGACGTTTGTTTCTTGTCATAGACGTTACCCAAGTTTATAGGTTCCAGATTTCCTCTGCAGAAAGTTGATACCATCCCCCTCTCACTGCCTGGTTCTTTGCACCCCATTTGCTCCCTCCTCCACAACATAGCATCATCATCATTTGCTTTCAACATAAAGCGGAAAAAAAATTCATGAATATTTTTGTTTCTGGTTGGAAAGTTGGGCAAAGTTCATCAACATTTTTCACACGCATTGCATCTCTTTCTGCTATATGAAGAGTAACGTTCAAAGTAGATAGTAAAGCAGCTAGGATAAAGTTAATCAAAAAGTGTAAGACCAAAGATATTACTAAAACAAAAATTTAAAATATAATAGAATATCATGTTACATAACATAAACAGATACCACTACGAGATTAATAACTGAAATGAAAACATTTCTAACTATATTTAACTGTACAAATAACAATCTCTTCCGTACAAAAAAAATCACAATTTTAAATAAGATCCTCTTATTAACAGTATTTTTGTCTTGTTTGTGAAACAACAGAGATGGTGAGTTTTACTTTACTGCCAGTGAGTTGGCTGTAGTTTCTAAGCAAAGACCTGGAGGTAGGAAAGAGTTGGCGTTCAGTCAGCACTGCAGTGCTGAGCTTTAATCACAGCATCAAGGAAAGAATGAGTTCTTAGGATCAGGGGGAGGCCTGTGGGACATTTTGTTGCTTTCAACCACGAAGCTACATCTACTAAAGCCTCGGTCTAGGTCCACCATAGACTTTACGCCCCAAACTTCTGGGTAAGATTCCAACATGGCCCGCAGCCACACCCCCACAAGAGAAGAGTCTATTGTTAGGATTTTGCATTTCAGAGTCAAGATGCTCTCCTCTGATGAAAACACGGAGTGAAAATAATGTTTTACAGGCACAGTTAGGACACAGCATTTATCCAGTGAATAAACTCAAAGAAGTCCACATCAAGAAGAGAAGCCTCCATTGTCTGACCGCAGATGATACTATTTCCTTTCTGCACACACCACTGCTCACCATGACTGTATGTTTTTGTTGGCAAAGCAGTTATACACTAGTTTTTAAAATATGTACGTCTTCATGTAAAAAAACTGAGCTTGCTGACGCTTGTAAATTAATGTAATCATCATCATTATCGTCATTGTTTTGTCATCGTCATCACCAACCAATACCTCTTCCTCTTGCTATAACCTGCAAAATCCAATAAGACAATCTTCTAAGATGAGTCTCCAACAACTTTTAGTTGTAGACATATCCTAATGCATTGCAGTTAGGGCTGGTTAGATGGTGGTGGTGATGAAACAGGTATGAAGTTGCAGTATAACTTTAGGTGTGAGACCTCTCCTGGGGAGTAACTAAGAAGTAGATTTGAAGAACAAGCACAGAAGATGACGAAATAGATCAGCTTTTATGCCTGCCATCGTATCCTTATCTTAAATTCTGTGGAACATCAATGTATGTGTAGTTTGTTTCGAGACTAAAAAAGTAAGGTAAAAAAGTTTTATTGCTGAATCACCTTCAGCAGCAATTTTTTTTTTTTATTGAAGCATTTACTGTCGTGTTATGTTTTTGTTGTAGGAAGCACAGGCTCTGCTATGATGAGGTTACTGTCACTGTAGGCTTTATTGAACCACCTGTCAACATACATCTCCATCTGGTTCCCGCTCCTGGGCGATATCATCTACTTCAGGAAGGGTGAGTAGGCTAAACCATTATGTGTATTGGCGAATACACCAAATTTACTTTCAATTAAATGTACTGTAATGCTCATCAAGACATAGACACAGACAGACAAACAGACAGACGGACAGACAGACACTTTATTAATCCCGGAGGAAATTATGTAAGATTAAGAAAAAACCAATCAGCTGCTTCCAAAGTATTTTTGACTTATTATGCTTGTGATTATGCTTCTTGGCACCAAGATCAGTATATGCATAAAGTAAAAGCTCCATGGGAAGTCCCTCTATGACCAGCATGTTGGAGCAATATTTTTATAGGCTTGTATAGGTACATGTATATACGTACATGTATATACATGTATATACGTACATGTATATAGGTACTCGTTTCAGACGAGTATCCGGTACGGATAACGCATTTTTGACGAGTACGAGCACGATACGAGTAAAACTTGTCAATACTCATACTCGTTTATCCATTCATTCATTCATTCATTCATTCATTCATTCATTCATTCATTCATTCATTCATTCATTTTCCTGACTGCTTCAACCGCTTGCAGGGGTCACGGGGAGCCGGAGCCTATCCCAGAAGGCGTGGCTGTAAGAAAATCCTCAGAACGGACTGTTTTCACGCTCTGTGATTGGCCAGTCACACACAGCGCCCGCCCCTCCCTACAGACACACGTCACCGCAGCCAGAGGATTGCGCTGCGCTATCCCATTCTCGCACACACAGAGATTGACTGATCTCTCTGTTTGTGGCTTTACCATGGGCTCACGTTGTTCTCCTTAAATTTTCTTTAGCTTGCCTCTATTTTGGTCTATTTAAGGTTACTTGGTGAATTTGTTTCTTGTTTTTTTTTGTTGCACATACGCGGTGCATTTAACCAGACACTGCTGAAAATTGCTCTTGTGGCATAGGTCACCGCCTCCACTCCAATCGTTTTTTTTTTTTTTTACCTGCTTGCTCTTAGTTGACACTTTCTCACTTCAGTTCAAATTAATAATTTATATACGATATAGATATTTTAACTGTTACATAGCGCTTTCTCTCTCTATTTCTCCCTCTCACACACTCAGTCACACACACATGCACAAACAGACACACATACAAACACACACACACACACAGACACACCTTAATAAACTTTGTCTAACTTAGTGTGAAAAAGAAAATATAATTTTTCAATAATTGATAAAAAAAATACCTGTTTGATCATAAAAAAGAAAAAAAAAACATTCATTCATTCATCTTCTGAACCTGCTGTAGCGGGTCACGGGGAGCTGGAGCCTATGCCAGACATCTTAGGGCATGAGGCGGGGGAAACTCCGGGTGCGATGCCAGTGTGCTGCGGAGCCACACAAAGACAGACAATCATGCACACTCACACTCAAACACTACAGGCAATTTGGACCTGCCAATTAACCTGAAGCCCATGTTTTTGGTTGTGGGAGGAAGCCGGAGAACTTGGAGAGAACCCACGCAGACATGGGGAGAACATGCAAACTTTACCCACTGCGCCACCGTGCCGCCTATTTTAAAAAAATAAATATAAAAAATTAGAAAGTTGTGTTGAGTATGACAATTCTTGTTCATACTTTGTAGTTCATAATTTCCTATTGCATGCGTTGTATTCATTAATGCACTTCATGTTCTGAGTTCATAAAAAACTAAATAGTTCCTTTACTATTGTGATCAAAAGCATTGAATCTCAATTCTGAGGCTTTTCTGTAAATATTCATTCATACAGTTAAGAATATTCATGTTGTAAGTTCATAAAAAAGTTGTTCTGCAAATAATTCTCTTACTTTTGTGATCAAAAACATTGATTTGAATCTCAATTTTGATGCTATTCCTTAAGTACAGTTACAAAATTAATTGGTTCTGGAAGAAATTTCGCAAGTAGAAAATTTCATAAGTAGAGACGCGTTTTCAATGCAAATGCCCTAATCCGCTCCAAGCCCGCCTAAATTCAGACATAAAGGTTTTATAAAACATAAAAATGCATCAAAACATGTAACAAATACATGTTACAATTAGATGATTACTCAATAAATGAGAGTTGTGCATAATGTAAAAAACAAAGAATAGAGTAAAGAATAAAAACTATGGTTATTTATCTTCTAACTGCTGTCCTCATTGTTTTTTGCCCTCTTTGGTTCATGTGCTCCTGTCTCACCATGCTGAACAACAGAGTGAATTCCAGTCGTCCTTTGGAACTTCTCTAACCACCCACGCGATGCCTTAAACTCCTTAAACTTCCTTTTGTTTTAATAACGTGGCGATTGTAGATGCATTACGGCCATATTCTTTGGCGAGATCAACCAAACGCATCCCTTTTTCATGCTTTTATATTATTTCTTGCTTTGTTTGTATGGACAAAAAAACTATTTTCTTCGTCTTTTCTTTTCCTCTTTTCTCCGTCACTTTCTTGGGGCCCATAGCAAATACTCTAAGTTATATATTTACATAAAACTATCAGAACACATCATGGGTTGAGGGCCGAATGACGAGGATGCTGCATAGACACCTATCTAGCTACACACAGAGGTTCCTCTTAGCCAATGGGATGCCAGGAAGATACTAGGTAATAGCCAACGGCAGAGCAGCTATAAGAATGTTGCGTTCAGGACCCCTTGGAAGCTGGGAGTAGCAGCTCATACTGTATTTTTAACTTTCGTAACTCGAAATTTTTTTCGTAACTAGAGGCAATATTTTCCTGTTGAGGCGTTTCGTAAGTAGAAAATTTCTTATGTAGAGACACCTACCTATCACCTCCACATAAGTAGAGGTACAACTATGGTTTTAAAATAAACAATAAATATAGCAACTTCTGATCAATCCATATCAATTTCAGACTTAAGCTAATTTACCGATTTAAGCCCCACCTATTTCTGGTCAAACCACACTCACCTCCGGTTTAAGTCCCGCCTGTTCGAGTACAGATACGGATTCAGATAATTACATCCCGCGAAGCGGTGATGTATCGTCAGTGTTAGTGTGTTCGTCCGTTTGTCCGTCCGTCCACCAAAAATCTTCACAACTGTTGCAGATAGAAAGTTGAAAGAAAAAGCACATTACTCGTGCGGCAAAGGAGATGAAAATAAGATGATGACCTTGACCTTGAAATAGGTCAAGGTCAAATTTAACTTTTGAACATTTTTTGCAAATATCTCAGGAACCAGATAAGATAGAAAGACGAAACAAAAGGTGTTATATTCAGGAAGGCAAGGGGATGAAAATTAGATCACAACCTTGACCTCGAAAAACTTCGTCAAGGTCAAATTTTCACTTTTATACCTTTTTAGGTACACATCTCTGAAACCTGATGAGATATAGGTTGTCCTGAATCTGTCTGCTACAGGGGCGGCACGGTGGCGCAGTGGGTAGCACTGTAGCCACACAGCAGTTCCAGGTTTGAGTCCCACTTTGTGCGGAGTTTGCGTGGGTTCTCTCAGGGTTCTCTGGCTTCCTCCCACCTCCAAAAACATGTGCCTTAGGTTAATTGGCCGATCCCAAATTGCCCGAAGGAGTGAGTGAGTGTCTACGTGTCTATGTGAGTGAGTGTCTCCGTGGTGCACTGGCGTCGCGCCCGGAGTTTCCCCGCCTCACACCCTAAGACAAGCTGGGATAGACTCCAGCTCTCCGTGACCTGCGCAAGCAGATGAAGCTGATTGAGAAAATGAATGAATGAATGTCTGCTACATTGTACCTCTAACAGTGGTCAACTTACAAATGTGAAATGAAAAGCCAAAAACTCGATAGTACAATATAGAATTCATTGCTGCGGCCATTATGAAAGTAGGTCAGGGTAAAATTTTGATTTCAGGGGTGTTGCAGGATGTTGCAGTATCTCACTGCTTTGTTTAGATGGTTGAACAGATACAGATACAGATATTGGTGTACTCGCTCATCCTTAATATGTACACACATGCACCCACCACAGGGGGGCGTCAATAGCTCAGTCCACTAAGTCTTGGACTTGGGACCAGATGTCGTCAATCCAAATGTTACGACCCAGGTGGGCCATAACATTTGGAAAATGAACTGGGAGTGGGAGGTGTCGGCCCTTTAGAATCGCCAAGGTGCCCTTGAGCAAGGCACTGCCCCCTAACAAGCAGCTCTTTTCAAGGCGCACCAAGATGTCGCTGCCTGTGGCTCTGCCTCTCACTGTGTACGTAAAAAAATGCATGATTTCAAGCCCCTAGTTTGTGTGTGTGTGTGTGTGGGTGTTTGCTACAGGGACCTGTGCACACATATAATTTCGCCATGAGGGACAATAAAGTGAATTTCTTCTTCTTTTTCTTTACCACTCACCAAAATGCTACACATTGCTGCAGATTTCCTTCTATTTTCCTGATAAGTTCCTAGCAGTGATGCCAAGTAGAACTATGTGCCAGTTTGTTAGTCAGAGTGAATATGAACTCAGTCAATGCACAATTTAAACAATTCCATCCATCCATTGATCATCTGAATGCTTTATCCGCTGACGCGGGTCACGGGGAGCCGGAGCCTATACCAGCTGGCTTGGGGCGTAAGGTGAGGGAAACTCCGTGCGTGACGCCAGTGCGCCACAGAACCACACAGAGACACAGACAAACACACACACACACTCACACCTACGGTCAATTTGGGACCAGCCGATTAACATGAAGTGCATATTTTTGGAGGTGGGAAGAAGCTGGAGAACCCAGAGAGAACCCACGCAGACACAGAGAGGACATGGAAACTCCACACAGAGTGGGATGTGAACCCGAAACCGCCCTGCTGGGCGGCGACAGCGCTACCCACAGTGCCACCGTGGTTTAAACATCTGGTTTAAACAATTATAAACTGTTATTTGGCAAATGTTCAAAATGGGCCTCAAGGATGTATAATTTTTGAGTAACAATTAATGAAAAAGTATCCACATGTATGTGAATAGATTATTTGGCTTACATTGTATTTCACTGTGTGTGCCAGAAGCTGTTTATGATGAACATGCTTACAAGCAGTGCAGCAGCCATGAAAAATTAGCCCTGCTTTAGTTCTAATAAACTAATGACGCTTTTTTTTTTTAAAGAGGGTCAAAGTAAGCTCAAGCAACATTTTTCACATCATTTAATTAATTATGAATATAAAAGATTTGTAGTGATTAATTCAAAACGTTAGCTCAATATATTATTAGCTACACTCTTAATGAAGAGGAATACTAACGCCAGAAAGCATATGTTAAAATAACGGCCATACTCTAGTCCAGTACAATCCTGCAAGCAATTGTGGTAATGAGTTTCCACGCTGTTTTGTACATATTGCTGCCAAACAGACTGATTCTTTTAATTCTTCTTAAACAGACCAAATCAGTCGTTCATCCTCTCTGTGGGCGATTGGATACTTACGAGGGATCATAACTATTTACATATCTCAGCACCCTTGAAGTCATTCCTTGTTCGTTAAAAATAAATATCTCACAGCTACTGGCATGAGTGAGTGAGAATGGATATCAGGTGCTGATGTAAACACACATACTGTATATTAGAGGGTGGGAAGAGGGAAAGAGCAGGGCCAGGCTCACAATGCTTTGTCTTGTATGGGAAGGCCCCCTGGAGGCATCTGAAAATAGGAGAAAAAACACTGGCCTCCGTCTGTTTGAACTGCACGCTCAAGTTAGTGCTTAGCATAAATATTTCCACCAACAGAAATGGGAGAATGTTATCACATGTGGAGCTTATGTATACACACACATGCATGAAAACTCATACAATGTGGCATGCATTTGCACAGACATAAAGATGATTCTCTACGAAAATAGATCAATGAAAGGATTTGTGGTAGTTTTCAAATTACATTTATGAGTGAAACTTATTTTTCAGACATCTGTCTTCCATTTGAACGATGTTAGTCGATCATTTATCTAAAATCCAGTAATTTTAGGTATTTTTTCTTGCAAGATTTGATTTATTAACATCTGACAATGCTGCTTGTCTCTCCGTGGAGAATTTTATGTTCTTTCAGCACACTGTTTTGACTTTACTGTTCTGGTTTGACGTCACTGATCCCATTGACTCTTCCAGCTTCAGGACGCAGAAAAAGCTCTGGTAGAACAACTGTATGCATGCAGCAGACAACCTTGGCAGCTAACTGTTGAACAGGAGCGTTTACACCATAATATATTGTTGAAGACTGAATCAGATATAAAATAAGTGAATACATGAGATAACATTGCCCTGATGGACAGAACAGGGGGCACGAAAAGTAATTAGTGCTGACTCCAAGTCAAAGTTTAACTGTTTCCCAAAACTTCAGTGGTATTTCTTGATTTTCAGATAGTCTAGAGCAGTGGTTCTTAACCTTGTTGGAGGTACCGAACCCTGCCGGTTTCATATGCTTACTCACCAAACCCTTCTTTCGTAAAAAAAAAAAAGAAGCATTTTTTTTTCAAATTTAAGACATAACTACAGTATTTTCCGCACCATAAGGCGCACTGGATTATAAGGCGCACCTTCAATGAATGGCTTTTTTTTTAAAAATTTCATACATAAAGTGCACTGGATTATAAAGCGCACTGGATTATAAAACGTATCTGAGAACTCATCTTCAATGAGTTTTAAACCTTTTTTCATTTATAAGGCATTGGATTATAAGAAATTGAGAAAATTAAAGGCTATTAGGTGCGGAAAATACTGTATGTTTTACTGGTGTATATAATAAATGGTGCATTAATGTCACCTTTTTCAAAGAACAAAACCAAGACACTGCATGAACTCACATAAAATGACCTACCTGCAAATCAGTGTGACTTCTGTTGTTGTTATTGAGAGACCAGTTCAGATATGCGTGGCTTCCCCTTGGCAAGTGCTACTCTTATGTCATTTTCACTGCAAAATCTGTTTCTTTTGTTTTCCATGCAGCTTAAGGAAGTGTTCCTTTATTTTTGCCAGTGCAAGACTAGAGTTGCTCAATTTGACATTCAAATCATGCAGAACGCTGACTCCCATCACGTTCCGTTATACACTACATGTAAATTCACGTTGCACATATTCGTCCGACCACTTTCTTTTTTTGCTCAACATAGTTACTATGAATTAAAATATTAAGAAATCAATCAGATGACGTACCATCACGACAGGCATAAATCAACTACTGAGTGCGCAAAATCCCCTGTAGCACAGGTAGGCTAATCAATGTAGCGTTACGTGATCACCTGCAGCCAGTGATGGCTAAGGGGGGTGTGTCATCACGAATTGACACGATGTGTCAAACGTACACAATGATTCGTGTATGTTCGGCAAAAACACCCGACACATTGTGTCGGGTGTTTTGCCGACAAAACACCCGACGCATCGTGTTGGATGTTTTGACACATTGTGTAAAGACAAAACATTGTGTCGGGTGTTTTATCTTGACCTCCGTCTCCGCCGAACCCCTGAGACTGACTCATCAAACCCCTGGGGTTCAGTCGAACCCAGGTCGAACCATTGGTCTAGAGCGATTTAAGATGTTAAGAAATTTTTCAGCACTGTTAATAAAAATGTAAACACTAATTTATGACACTATCCTGTCAGGGCCTCGAGCATGACTGGCAGGGAGAACCCAAAAGCACGACAGCGAAGCAGGCCGGTCAAGTCTTACACGGGTTTAATAGGACAGGCAGGGGTCAGGTACTGGATACTCAGTCCAACAAGCAGATGAATAAGACAAACGACAGACGAACGGGCAGAGTCCAAAAAACCAGGCTGGGTCATACGTACAGACAGGCAACTGGTGTTCCCACTCAGCTGTCCCCCAGTATCGAGCTCTCCCCTTGAGTAGGGAGACGATGTACGCTCCTCGGGCTCACTCAGTTGGAAAAGCCGAGGGTTGCTGCTCAAAGATAAGGGAGCATTGGACCAGGAAGAGACAGCAGGTACCTAGGGCCCTGTAACAGCGTTCAGGTGGCGGAATCCAAGCCTCGGAACCAGTCGCCGACCGAGCAAGAGATTCAGGCACAGCAGTGGGAACTGGACTATCCAGTAGTGCCGCTGAAAATGCAGTAAGCTGTGGAGGATATTCATGCTGTGCTCCTGGCGGGCAGTTGTGGACGGAATGACCTCGACTAAGAGCTGGAGGTGATGGTCATAACACTCGGTCAAGCTGGGTTCAGATGGTGGGTTCTGCTGAGCAGGACTACTGTTAGCTGGGTTCATTGTGGCCAGATTGTTCTGTCAGGGCCTCAAACACGACTGGCAGGGAGAACCCAAAAGCACGACAGGGAAGCAGGCAGGTAGGGGTCAGGTACCGGGTAATCAGTCCAACAAGCAGATGAATAAGACAAACGACAGACAAACAAGCAGAGTCCACAAACCAGGCAGGGTCATACACAACAGGCAGTCCAAAAACCAGGCAGGGTCATACACAACAGGCAGTCCAAAAACCAGGAAGACAAATCCAAACAGGGGTTGACAAAAGGCAGGCTCAGTCAATCACAAAAATCAGAGCAACTGGCAGGATTCAAAGGCTGGAAGGCCAGGGCGAACACTAAACAATCGGGCAGAAAGCAGAAGGCTGAGGAGGCATATGAAGAGTGGAGGCTGGTTGAAGAGTGGCTGCAGTGTGTGGAGAGAAGGCAGGTAAAGGGAAAGAGCTGATTGCTGATGAGACATGATCTGGAATGAAAAGTTAGTGATACAAAAATAAAACAAACTATCAGACAAGAGGTGTGACATTACCTCATGCCCAGCACCATTACCAATTTCTGACTATGGTAGTTGTAATTTTCATTCCCAATGCCTTGATGTATAAGTAGCATGTGTACTACTTCCCATCCATCGACCACTGGCCACTGGTGTTAAAATAAGCTGTGCTCAGATGCATTGTTGTTGTATTGTATTTGGAGGCAGGAGAAAGATTCATCACTGAGTGGAGTTGAGCCGGGTACTCGTTTCAGACGAGTATCCGGCACGGATAATGCATTTTTCACGAGTAAAATTCGTCAATACTCGTGCTCGTTCATTCATTCATTAATTTTCCTGATTGCTTCCTCCGCTTGCACGGGTCACGTGGTGCTGGAGCCTATCCCAGCTGGCATAGCTGAAGGAAAATCTTCAGAACTGACTGTCTTCATGCTCTGTGATTGGCCAGTCACACACAGTACCTGCCCCTCCCTATAGAGACACATCAGACATCACTGCAGACAGAGCTGTGGCTGTCCCACTCTCGCACACGCAGACATCGACTGATCTCTCTGTGCGTGGCTTCACTGCAACTGCCTCCACTCCAGACGTTTTTTTTTTTTCTTGTTTGCTCTTAGTTTGACACTTTCTCACTTCAGTTCAAATTAATAATTTATATCCTGTATAGGTAGTTTAACTGTTATATAGCGAGAGCATGTGCACGTGCGCGTACACACACACACACACACACACACACACACACACATACACACACACACACACAAACACACACACACACACACACATACACACACACACACACACACACAAACACACACACACACACATGCTCTCTCTCTCTATCTCTCTCTCTTTCTCCCTCACACAGTCACTCAGTCACACACACATGCACAAACAGACACACACACAAACACACGCACACACACCTTAATAAACTTCGTTTAACTTTTTGTGAAAAAAAATGGCAAGAACATTAGGTGGTAAAAATAAATAAACAATTGAAAAAAAACTGATTATAAAAATGAAAAAAAGAAAAAGAAAAATAATTACAAAGTTGTGTTGAGAATGACAGTCCTTGTTAACAAATGTCACATCAACTAAACATATGCTCAAAGATTGTTGGACAGGAACTTCAAGAACTGTACACCTCCATGTATGATAACAGCATGTTGAAACTGGCAAAAAACATCACCTCAAACACCAGTCATGTTTCATGCAGTGAATACAGTCTACTGCCCTCAGGAAGGAGATACAAGCTACCACCTTTCAAGAAGGTTAGACCAGGGATTCCCAAAGTGTGGTGCGCGAGCTGCCGCTAGGGGGTGCGCAAGTGTAATGGCAGCTGAGCACCTTGAAATACATAAATAATTAAATAAAAAATTTAAACACTTTTTAATGGAGGATTATCAGTTTAAATATTTAAATTCATTCACGTAAATCATTTGTAATTTTCATTTAAAAAACGTTTTGGGAAAATTTTAAATAAAAAAAAATACCCAAAATGCACTTGGCTTTCTCCTAGCTACGTGCTAGCTTGTTGTGATAGCAACAACAATAATATGCCGAAATGCATAACTGGTTAAAAACGGGCAGTCTGTCCGGTATTAAATCTGGGAGAAATGAAATAGGACAGGATACATTGACCACAACTGAGAGCTGTGTAGTCTACCAGGCTGAAGAAATCGAGCAGGAAAAAGAGAGTGATGATGACGAGACAGGGGAAACTGAAACTATGATGTTGAACTTGGGCCTATGTTATTTTGATTCTTTGTGGCGGAGTAGCATATTTGTTACCATTTAATAACTGTTACAGTTTGTTAAAGAGGCCTATTTGTTACATAGCAGGGCTCGAAATTGCGCCCATTTTGGTCGCATATGCGCCCAAATTTTTGTCAGTGCGACTATTAAATATATTTGGGAGCACCGGTGCGACTCGGGGAAAAAAATCTGGTGGCCTTTTTTTGTGAGACCGCGCTCCTGCGGTCCTGCCAGGAAACAATGAGAGCGCAACTGCGGCTGCTCTCCTGGGTGAGGGAGAGAGGCGGAACGGAGATGGACGGAGCGTCTCTATCGCTCCGTCACTGCCTTCTTTTGGGTCGGTGCTCCTGAAGTCTTTGCTGGTGCTACTAACTTCTAAATTTGGGAGAACCAAGAAAAAAAAAAGTTAATTTCGAGCCCTGCATAGTAATAACTGCTGTTCATCACTCATTTGTAGTCGGCTCGCTCGACGACCATTTTGACTTAAAATATTATTATTGTCATTTTTATATTGTTACTATTATTCTCCCCACCGTTTCTAAAGTGAGAGATCATTAGGCCCATTATTGCACAATCTATTCTGTGTTAACAGGAGTCTATATTGTTAAACTTGATACCTATATGGCTATAAAGACTACGCCTTTTCTTTCTTTTTTTTTTTCATGTTTTGGGCATTGGGGGTGCGTCAGCTAAGTCGGGAGGTAAAAGTGGGTGCGCGGACTGAAAAGTTTGGGAACCACTGGGTTAGACTAAAAAAGTCCTTTGTCCATCAATCCACTTTAATGCTTAACCAGGAGCAAAACTGGAGATAGGCTGAGTGGGGGACAAGTGCTTTCAACTACTGTTTCCATGTTGTCAATATGTGTCATATCAATTTGTGTGATATGTGTGTGATATATGTTCTTCTCTGTTGCATAAAGCGGCTGCTGGGTCGCAAAACAAATTTCAGCACTGCTGACAAATAAAATTCATGTTATGTTACGTTATGTTATGTTAATCTGAATTCTGAGGCTGTTTTGTAAATATTCATTCTTACACTTAAAATATTCATGCTCTGAGTTTATACTTTTGTGATCAAAAACATTGATTTGAATCTCAATTTTGAGGCTGTTCTGTAAATAGTTTTAAAATAAACAATAAATATCGAAACTTCTGATCAATCCATATCAATTTCTGACTTAAAATAATGTACCGATTTAAGCCCCACCCATTTCCGGTCAAACTACACCCACTTCCGGTTTAAGTCCCGCCCGTTCCGAGTACAGATAGGGATACAGATAATATAGATGGTTGAACAGACACAGATAGTGGTGTACTCGCCCATCCCTATCGCTGAGTCAATAGTGTAATAATTGTACTGATTTTTCAGTCTGTCACTCAAATAGTAACATGTGCCTCTGTAGGTGAGTTCACATTCAGTGTACATTTTGCACATTATTTTTCTCACATCAAATCATTTTACACATTATGATGCATGGATCATTTCTGACATCATCCCACGTACGCTTCCATCTAATCATGACCACATAAATCCAACCTCAAAGGTGCATCATTGTACCTTTATTTCTATGTTGTTGTTTTTTAATTATAAAGATACATAAACACCTATCTGAGGTTGGGTAGCATTTATTTGCATCCTTAACCTTAACGTGGCCAAATAAAAGTTAAAACTAAATAACAAATGTAGCCAGACAGCTGCTGTGATTAAGAAACGCACCTCTGCTTAACAGTGTGTTGGTGGACGGCAGCAGCTGAGCTCAAAATTTGGATTCTTGTGGCGCTGCCAGACCTGGAAAACCACCTGACTTCTAACAAGTATAAAAGGTCTTAAAAGTCTGTGAAGGGTCTCATGCATCCAAGTCATGGTTGTTGAAAGGATTTAAATAAATCCACTAGACTTGTAGAAAGTTCCTTGAAGACGTTTCACTTCTAATCGAAGAGGCTTATAATTGAATGCATAGAATAGAATAGAATAGAATAGAATAGAATAGAATAGAATGCATTAATGTCATCATACACAAGTGTACAACAAAATTCTTGGACAACTCTCTGTGCAAAAGGACTCAGTTTCAAGTATAAAGTGCAACTATAAATACAAAAACAAGAAAACAAAAACACAGGTGCAAGAAACAAGCAATTATGAAAAATACATTTATAGTGAGCCATCAAGATTGTACGATGTAAATCTTCTTTAGTTCTTCTTCAGACTTCTTCAGTTCTTCAGAACTGAGAACTGGATTGATTTCACTGCCACTGGAGCTCTTAAATACTTACATATTAAAACATGCATTTATTCTGTAAATTGTTCTATTTTCTCATGGATCCAAATTACAGGACATAGTTAATGTTATCAGCCGGTATGAAACTGAATAACAGGCACAGGTGGCAGTCTAAACAGAAGTTCCTCACAGCCGCAAATTCACCAGAGCCGCTTAGTGCTGTGATGTGTCAGATGCTAATATGCTGCTTTCACCAACACTTAAGATTCCTTTGAATCCTCATTGCTTGGACTACTTAAATTAACATTGCATTACACATGCTTTACTATACAAGTTTCACACTCTAAACAATTATTACCCAGTGGTTACTCTTTACTGTTCACATTTACATGACATGACATTTGTTCCTGGGATCAAACGGAAACTGCAGTGTTTCAGGCTGTTTTATTTGTATACAAAATGAATTCAGTGAACTTAATGTCACAAGAGTATTTTCCTGTCGAGTACACACACACACACAGACACACAGACACACACACACACACACACACACACACACACACACACACACACACACACACACACACACACACACACACACATACGCATGCACGCACGCACACACACACACACACACACACACACACACACACACACAGACCTGTGTGACAACCAATATAACAAACAAATCCCATTGTTACAGACAGGAGCATTATCTGGACAAGTGTTTGGTGAAATATGCTTGCATGTACAGTATGTGAAGATATCATGACTGACTCATTAAGCCATAAGTATCATATCATAAACAACAGTTTAACTGTATGTTAAACGACACACAAATGCTGTTTGTGTGTAGAGGCTCTACTACTGGATCTTAATCAATAATAATATGAGGACATTTATTCACTTGCCTGGTGCTGGAAATGAAAATCGATTCAGTTCAGTTTAACACAAATCACTGCTTTTAAATGTTATTGGAAAGCAAATCAAATTTGTGAGAGAAAGGCAGGAACTGGAAGTAAGTATTGTTTTTTTTTGTGTGTGTTCCAACACAAAATAAGTATCAGCTGTTGAACAATGCCCATCATATAATGGTTTGGGATTTATTTAGTTCCCATTTCATTCTGTAATTTCTTTAATGTGTGATGTCTTTGTCTCTGACCTCCTCTGTGATTGCCCTACTTTGAGTTTCACATTGTCCTGGTTATTATCTAAATGTGGTCAAATACAAGAAAATTCCTTGTTCAACTGTCATTTAGATGTGAAACAAGCACAATATTGTATTGAATTGTTTTCACTGGCTCTTAAAAGTGGAATGTCTGCCTTCAGTAAAAGGAATATTTCAGATATGATCAGTAAAGGTAATATTCTAAATACATTCTGCCACTGCTTGTCGTCCATATACCTACAGTAAGCAGCAACTGGTAGCTCTATTTTACAGTAATAAGGAAATGATAATTTGGAGAGTATTTGCAAAGAATTTCATGTATTTGCGAACATTTTCTTTGACCCGTAAAATTTGCAGATTTTGTTTTGGTTAGTTTTGGAATTATTCATATGACTACATTCAGGACAAATATTATGCAGAAGACCACAAGATACAAATGTGACAAAAACCTTTATTCTAGGAACAGTAATGTGTCCAACAAAAAGTAATTAAAAAAATTGAGAAAAAACTGATAAAAGCCTGACATTTCTAAATTAATTTGTGTTTGCAAATTTGCAAGGAAATAAAACTACTGTATTAGTGTTTGCCTGTAATCGGACAATCTTGTGACTGAAATGAGTGTTTTGAATCAAATGGCTCAGAGGGCTTTAGCTAACTGAAGTCCAAAGTTAGCTAAAATAAATTCATTGGTTTACTGCTCACAACAGTGGTGATTTCCATTCACTTCAACTGAAAAATTCAGTTGAAGTGAATGGGAAGATGTGTGTATGTCTCTTCGTTCAACTCACGAGTGCAAGGACATCAGGTTTTGATCACTACACCGATTTGTGATTTGGGACAATGTATACCAAAGTTACACATTCTTAAACTACTGCCACTGATTAATGAAGGACTCAATGAACGTTTGCAAAGAGAGGTAAACAATATTAACTTTTGTTCTACCTACTGCCTGCATCCATGTTTTCGACTCTAACCAATGGCTGGAAAACGATGTGTCTTGTATACTGGATTTAATGGTATAGGTGTGCCCCAAGTCATATAGACAACAACAACAACAACGATGTAAACATAAACTACCACAAAAATAGGTACAAGATATATAGAGAAACACCAACTAAATGTCCATGGTGTACAAATTAAAAAGATATTAAGAAAGTCTCCTGCATGTATTGTTGATGCACATAGACCCACAAACATCCTTGACAACCCATTGTGAGCACATGTGGACAGAAAAGTTCCTGAAACTACCCCCACCATCACTCCCAACTTTCCTACCAATCCATCACAACCTACTTCTTGTCCATACTGGTCTGTTGCTGCCCTTGCTGCAGAAAGAGATACCCCTGCTGCTCCTGCTACCCCCATCAGAGCTCCTACAGAGGGACCTGGACCATGCATGGTTAGAGCTAACTTGATCATACCCAAAACTATAAAACCAGAGCCAGCAGCAGAGGCACATATTTGATCTGCTCTACCATGTTGACAAGACATAAAGAATGACATTCCTACAGTCACTATCCACAACAGACCAGGTAAAAGTCCAACAAAAATGACTTCCAATACAGCGCTACTCAGCTTAGTGGCTGTTGGGGACTGTAAGGAAACAATCTGGAACCCTACAATGTTATATACATCACAAATGATCAATATCAGTGGCACAGGTAGCGTGGTTAGTTTGTGGGAATGGGATTTTTCAAGTACTTTTAAAGCTAAAATCACAAGAACCAAAATAGCTCCAAGAATTATCCTCATTTCAAATACGAAACTCAACATGTGCGTCATTAATGCAACGGCTGATATATAAACTATTCCACAAGCTAATACAAACATATATGAATTTGAGAAAAAAATCAAGGTCGGAAACAGCCAACCTGGCACCACTATTGAAAATAAAAGCCAGACAACAATATCAACATCAAATACAAGCAACAGAAAATATTCAAAAGTGGATCCCCAGGACAATTCCAGTCACAACGATAAACATGAGACACACTAACCCAGCGACATATGGAGCCGTGTCCTTCATTGTCTCACCATCTCTTTTAATAACCAATGAATGTGTTAATAATCCAAAATAGAGACCTGCACCTAATGACAAAGTTGAGGAAAAAACACCATATATGGCTGTATAAATGGATATCCTAATACCATGAACTTCAATAAATTTTTCCCTCTTTCCTTATAAAAATTCTTTGAATTTATTTTCTGAACGATGACCATCCTGAATGTAATTTTCTAATTGGTCCATGAGCAGCTCAGTGCCAGCCAGGAGCTCCAGGGACTGAAGTATGACGACTGCTGTTGCACCAAACAAAAGACCTCCTGCAGCGCCACACAGCAGTCTGAAGCAGAAGGTGGAAATGACTGGAGTCAGCCCTGAAGACAACTAAAGTTTAATTAACAAATCAGTTTACACTTGACTAAATCGGAGTTAGTAACACCAAGTGTTATAGACTTTGATCATGAGCTTGGATGAAAGGTCTCATAAAAAACAATTCCTCCCTTTTTGTCACTGTAGCCTATGTCACCCTCCATGTACAGAAAATTTTGCCAGTAATGAATAATTTTCTACTCAAAGTAATTCTCTTATTTTAGGTTCTATTTTTTGCAGTGTAGAATGATGCAACCAGCATGGCAAAGGCCTGAGCTAAAGACAGAAAATGCATTGTGCCATCACTGAAACACTGTGTCATTGTGTTTCTGTGTTTGTGGTGTTCCATTCAACTAACTTCCAGCCACCATTGGTTGGTTTGAGGAATGTCATGTTAAAACCAATGATTAGAAATATAGGAAAACAAACTGAACAAACAATTTATTTACATGTAAATCCAATAGATTTTCACAACAAACAGAACTAAACTGTTCATGTAAAACATAATTACTCTGCAATACACAATTAATCTTGACTCCGTACTGCTCTCCATAATCCAACAAAAAATAATTTTGTATATAATTCAATTAAATTACATAATCAGAATTAGACTTACGTAGTTACCACTCCATAAATATTAAATTGTTTTCTTGATTTAACTCAAACAACTCAAGATTTGTCTTTTCAAGTTGTGTTTTAATTTGAGTATTTTAAGACACGAAAACACAAGCATGACTATACAAGCATCTCTGTTGTCACCTGTATGTCTCTAAAACTAATCTTGTGTTCTGGTTAAACCTGTTCTATGTACTCGTTCTAGGTACCTTGTGGATCTGACTCGTAGAAAAAACGTGTCACTTGTACTGTTGACTTGAGCATTGTGTGAGTGATTTTATTTTAGGTAGGAATATAAGACACTTACCACAGTTTCCACAGGTAAGTCTGATAGATCTGTAATCAATGATAAACTTGTATCAGCTGGGAAAATATGCTCTTCTTTGTCTACACTTCAAAAGATGATTTCTGTAACTTTTGAAAGTAAAATATTAAATACTGCTTGCAAAAAACGTTTGATTGGGTTTGTCTGATGTGTGAAACACAGAGATTGCAGACGAGAAACTGATGAATGAAATATTAAACAGTGGTTCACCTGCTGACTTCATGATTGTCCTGTGTAAGTGGAGTCATCTGAGGGTTTGTCCGATCTGATGGAAAAGATATTTTTTACAGATTGAAGAAAAAAATGAATATCTACACAAAAACCTCTTAGTACTTTTCAGATTCACAAATTAATTGATGAAACAGTGAAGTGAAATATTCAACCAAGCCTGCTGAGGTCAAATATTAATAGAAATACATTTTGGAACATAGTTTTGAACAGAACAAGGACAGTTGTTTTCTTGGGCCACTGACAATGAAAACTCTTCATTATTAAGACGTCAGCTGGAGGAATGACTATAGATCTCAACTATGAGATCAATGAACCTTCCTATTGCTTCATGACAGTTTGAATTACAAAACATCCCCGATTTGAAGTGGGATTTAAAACAGCAAACCTGTGTTTTTAATGTAGATTGAAAGTAGACTGAGACTCACCAGTGTTCCCTTGCTTCATTGTATGTGGAACAGGATGCCAGAAAAAGACCTCAGCTCCTTTTTCCTTTAAGACACACCTAGTTTTAAATCTGTGATGTTCTGTGATATCAGTCAAATAAGGTCGAATGCAAAAGGAACCCTCCCCCCACCCCACCCCCTTGATAAAGTTCAGACTGCAGATCCGATACAAGATTAGAAAAGCTAAGCAGAAGGAACGGCTTCTGAACTGGCAAAAGCAAAACTCCAACCCTCAACAACAGGAAGATTCCTCAGGTTTAATAAAGTAATATGACTGTCAGTCAAATTCATCATGTCATGCTGCACCTCTGGAGAAGGTGCACAAATTATAATGAAATATTAATGGAACTATAGGAGGACACGGAGGAAAGAGGGATAAATATAGATAAAAGTTGAAACCACTACAGTCATTCCTCATATGACAAATAAATGACACAAACTTTTGTGACATGGTAGCTGGACGTTTTATTTTCTATTTTTATTTATTTATTCGACAGGGACCTTGCACAGCAAATGTGTTACGCAAACCAGAGATAGCTTAAAGCTAATTTTCATCTGTAGTCCTTGGACAAATGTAGAAGTACAGTAGGTTTATGAAAATTCAACTATGAAAACAAGATAAAAACGTAAAGCTTTTACAAAAGCTTTCAGGGGTGGTGGTGCCAGGTTTTGCAAAATCTTACAGACTAAACTTACATTAGAAAAGAAAATGAAATTTTCAAACGTTAGCAGCTTAAATTTCTTCACAATGTGTCACGGGTTCGTGAATGTAGTGGGGAAAAATTTGCACAGCCGCAAAAGATCCGTTTGGTGGGTTTTTTATTTTCACCAAACAAACCTTGTGAAAATATATTTACAGTGAAGATAAAAAATTCCCCAAACCCAAACTGGGCTTGCACTAGGAGCTAGTATGATGAAGCCACTGTGGCTCATTCTAAAAGAAGTGAGCAAGCCACAAAAAGCCACATTCTGTGTCCAAGACAGTGGTGCAGCGCGTGGACGTCCAATGCTTGTTGCGAGGGGGCGGGGTTCCCCCCCAGGGGGTCCGCGGTGAAGAAATGCACTCCTCAATGTCAATTATCAGTTTTTAATGACAACGATGAAGAAGCCCTGCAGTAAAAAACATAAAACAAAAATACAGGCTGATCCCAAAAGTAAATAAAAGCATATATTTCTTTTTAAAGAAGTAAACAAAGACAAAGTTACAAACTTACAATAAAAGAGTGGGAACAGCTAAACAGCTTCCAAACTCCATGAAAAGAATGTCAGTCTGACAACAAAAACAGTCCAGCAACGGAACAGCTTGTATCACATGACACTAGAACACGGAACCTAATATAACACTGCCCCCTAGTGGCTGGCAGAGAACTCTTCACGGGGGACCTCCCCTGGGAAATTTTTTAGAAAATGGGGTTGTTTTCCTGCATTCTGGTACATTCTGAGGGCAAAATCTTCTGTTCAGTTTACCTACAAAAATACACTAAAGTCAATAGTTCAAGCTTAACTATCTTTATTTCTATCCTACTTTATACAGGTATGAATGTGAGATTCAACAATTAAAAACTTGCATTCACTATGTGAAGATTCAGTCATAGAAAATATTACTCAATGTTTACTTGTAAGTTTTACTTGGACTAGAATACATTTTAACTTTGACCACCACCAAAACCATTGGTATGCCACAGTTTAGTTTTGTTTTTAATTCGATTATATGATTTTTCATTTCAATTTAAAAATGCATGAAAAATAGCAAGCGAGGTGAATACACATTTACATGCATCACTGGTTATTCCTGCCGGTCATAGGGATCAAAAGTTTAAGACTACAAAAAAGTATTGATAATATCTTTCATTTACTTTCTGATCGGTCAGTCACCACTCCTACCCCCTCTCAGCATTCACCATTTGTTGTTCAATTAGAATTTTAACACAAAATGTACTATATAACACTGGATTCTTAATTTCTTTGGATCGATCGTCCTCGCCTTGTCGTACACCAATTCGCGGGTTTAACTTGTAAAAATAAAATCTTTGTTTTTCATTGGACGAGAGGAGGTCATGAGAGGAGTGCATAGTTAATGATCAGGTGCGTTCAGGTCACTTCGGCTATTTCCGTCAACATGCTTCGGCTATATCCGTTGGCTATTTCTGTCGGCATGTGCCGAGGGAAACAGCGGCGCTGGCGAGAATGAAAGTTTGTTATCGCTCGGGGATTTTCGCGAGTCCAAAACAGTTGCAAGTTTTAGCCTTTTTTTCCTAAAACTACAAACGCCACTGTGGCTACACAGGTTAAAAACCTTGTAACCAATCTGGAATTTACTTCGCCTATGGCGACTTGGCGAATGGCTAGCGCAAGCCCAGCAAAAACCCAGCGCAACAAAAAGAAGTATATACAGAGAAACCCATGCACAATGTTCAATAACTCCAGCTCCACTCTAGCTCCAACTCTCCAACTCTCACACCATAAAGCATAAACACTTTCCGTATATATCCCCATGCCCCTCCCCTGGCTATCCAACAATAATTAAGTAGAGTTGTTTTTACAATATCTAGTATAAAATACCAGAAACAGACAAAATTACAACTACCCTGCTTTACAAGTAAACAAGAACAGAATAAAACATAAATGCCCCTCATATGGCTGTTTAAACATTTATCGTAACCCCGCAAAATACGAAACAATCCAATAATACACAAAATGTTTCAGTCCAGGTACCAAGCTGGCCTAACAGCACGCCACAATGCGTTATTAAAGCCACACCCAGGTAGTGCCTCGGTTTGGCCCCTGAACCGGAGGCGGAACAACGCATCATCAGATGAGCGTCTCTCATAAAGTTCTGTGTGGATGTGGGGAAACGCGTAGGCGTCGAGTGTGCACCCTCGAACGCACTACTGCGACAGTGTGTAGGATACGTACACGTGAATGTGGACCTGCCTGAGAAAGTGCATGAAACAGTGTAAGCAGGGCCGCAGTCCTGCCGGACACAATGAGAACGCTGCTGTGGCCGCTCTCCTGGGCGAGGGAGAGAGGCCCGCGGAATGGAGGTGGACGGAACGGTCTCTACCGCTCCATCACAAAATGTTACAATGGTAAAAGATAAAAGGTTTTTTATCCAGTATTTGTAATTTGTATTTTGTACAGACTTTGCAATGGCTGTCGCGCAGTATGTTGTGATGCAGTGCTTTATTCATTCATTCATTCAACTTCTAGCCGCTTTTATCTGCTGTATCGGGTCACTGGAGTCTATCTCAGCTGGCTTAGTGCGTGAGGCAGGGGAAACTCCAGGCATGATGCCAGTGCACCGCAGAGCCACACAGAGACAGACAAATACGCACACTCACACCTACGGACACTTTGAAGCCGAGCAATTAACCTGAAGTGCATGTTTTTGGAGGTGGGAGGAAGCAGCAGAACCCGGAGAGTACCCACGCAGACACGTGGGAGAACATGCAAACTCCACACAGAGCAAAGACGTGAACCCGGAACTGCCTTGCTGTGAGGGGACAGCACTACCCACTGCGCCACCGTGCCGCCCAATGCAGTACTTCAGGTGTGCAAATATAATTGCATGCATATACAGCTTTGCAGCATCTGTGGTCATCTGCTGGCAAATATGTCTAATTTGGGATAAATTAAATTTAACAGTTTTAATCAGGTTTGCCATGTGCTTTTTAAAAGATAAAGTTCTGTCCAACACTACACCTAAGTACCTGACAGTCTCTGCCACCAGGAGTTTTTCACTTTTCACCATAATTTCGGGTGCGGGGAAAGGATTATTTCTTATGCTCGGTTTTACCTCTGATGTTTTACAGTGACTGTATGTTTGCAAGTTAAATAATGTTGACGGTCTTGTTCTGTGCTTGTTGAACAAGATCTGGGCTGTCATGGGTGATAGAACTGTCTCCCAGTGTTGGCACATCACAGGAAAAAGAAAAAGGAGAGACTGGTGGGTGTGTTCACAAAGGGATTACAGTAGTGCACTTAAAATGTGTATGTAGTTCAGAGAAATGAAACTCCAGGCTACAAAAACAAAATTTGTTCTGAAAAACATTTGGTGTTCTGATAAAGTAAAAAAAAGAGCATGAGATATATTAATTTGTTCAGTTTATTTTTTCTTTCCAGACATGTTATTACAGTAGACTTCAATTTCATCAGTGTTAGAACATCAATAACATCTGAAAAGAAAAAAAAGGGTTGGTGGGTAGTAGCCATGGCTTGTAAAGTTCCTGTCCCCTAAATCAACAAAATCTCTCTCATGACAACACATTATCAACCAAATTCATACATTGCATGTCACATTTCAGTTATTTTATTTTGGTGCATTGTTGTTTTAAATCGTCCATTCAGTACAATAGGCGTGCATCTTTGCACACGTCTGTCAGTTCTTGAGAAGAGTCCAAATTTGTTAATGATCATTTTGTAGTACGTTCCAAGTGATGTTTCTGGCCAATTTTATATTGTCGGTGCTGAATGAATTTCTTAATATTGATTCAATATACTTAATGTTATGTGTCTTGAATATTGTCAGTAGATAAAGTGCAGATAATTCATCTATGTATGTACCCACAATATCTAGTCAGGTTTCTTTAATTAGATTCAGGATTAAATCAGTAACACCGTTGTGTGGCTAATGATCTGTCATAAACCTGGCTTAACTCATTTGTATTAGCATTGTCACAAGAATCTCTGGACCATTATGCTTGGGGATTCATAGTATATTTGTCTGGCTGATTAGAATACACTTTATTCCAGGTGAACTACGATAAAATTCATGATACCCAAATCTTGTCAGACCTTTAGTGTTAGATTTTAAATATTGTGGCTCCACCTGCTGTGTTTTACACCACTGCATATTATTAACAACGTATCACAGATTTCATCCCCCTGAGTGACCTGTCTGTGTAAAGAAGCTCTAACAAAAATTTGACAGGTATACTATTACTATTACTATTGCACCTTGGATAGTGTCTAACACCATCCTGCCGGTTACACTCTCTCGCATGTTTAGTTACTTTCATGATTCCATTTTCTAGGCTGATAAATAAGATTTCAGCTGAACTCCTCCATACAGTAGCAGAGTGACACACCTTCATTGCTAGCTCGCCGCTCTCTTTGAATATCATTCTGTCTGTATCTTCACCCCCTTCAAGCTGCTGTGATGTGCATCCTCCACCATCTTTCTCATTTTATCAGCTTCAGGAGAGCCATCGGCCGCCACCACCACTAAGATCAAGCACAAACACTTTTTGAGAGAGTAAATGTCAAATACATATTACATTTTTAGCTTATTAACTATACTGACGACAGTGGCTAAAAAAACGAGCATAATTCTGCTTTAAGCAGCTAAATGTAAACAATTTATAAACACTGGCAGAGATACGTCCTCGTCAGCTAGATCCCTATTACTTCACTCTGTAGCTGAGCATGGCTGGCATTCAGCTCCATTAGCATAGCTGCTACCCTTTGACTACAGTAGCATGCTGGACCTCAGATGACTTTGCCTGCCAGCAACAGACAGCCATGGTAGCCCACTGGATTTTGTTGTATTGAACGACTGCAAATATGTTTTGTAACTGATTTGACCACAAGCAAACCAGAATATTGTTTTGAATTTTCTGGCACTCAAAGTAGTTTTAAAGCAAGGGTTTAGGTTTTGATCTTGTGATCTCCACCCTGAATGTTGATATATATATTTTTAAATATCTGTGAATGATTCTCCTTTTTAAGGTGAATAGAAGCAGTTGAAGACATTAGGAAAGAAAATGTCCCCCCAAACATTATATCGATCCACAGCTGCCTGACTAAACTTGTCTGTTGCTACCTATGCCACACCAGCAGCAAAAGCACAGATTTTACTTGCTAACCCTTTGGTAGGACACAAATACTGACTTTATAACAGTAACCATCTACAACTGAGCAGGTAAAACTACTCAGGTTACTGGATGTCAGTAATTTTTAGGAAATAATCTTGTATTTAGGTGTGTTGGAAATGGATTAATTCAAATTGGATAAAAAAAACTGGACAAAATAATATTTTACAATAGCATTGGTAGCTTTTTTCCCTTCAGTCTAAAACAAAAAAGAATTACAAATGTGTAATATTTGTTTTAGTTCTTAGACTGTCCCAAATGCAATGTTCTAACCAACAGAACTATCTAACTTTATTCAAGGTAACAAGGCATTTTGCCTCTCATGTTCCCACACTACATGTGGTGCATTACTGTTGAGAGACCTCTAGTGGTAGAATATATATATGAGCAGATATGATCATGTTTTATGAGACCAGTTTTGTTTTGGAAGAAATCCAAACATTTCCAGGACCATTACATGTCTTGAATGTTTTCACAATGTAATAAGAGAAAATGGGTGAAGCACAGTGGTTCAGTGGATAATACTGACTTCTCACAGCAAGATGGTTCCACGTTCTTTTCCTGTTTTGTATATTCTGAATGTGTCTGTGTGGGTTCTCTGGCTTCCTCCCATCTCCAATCACATGCAGCTCAGACAGATTGGTCAGTTCTAAATTGTCAGTAGGTGTGAGTATGTGCGTGAGTGGTTGTCTGTCTTTCATGTACTTCCTTGATGCGTTGACATTGTGTCGGGTATGTCTCCTCGCCTCATGCCCATAAGAACGCTGGGATCTGAATGAGAAGATAAAGCAATGTGGAAAATGAATTAATAAGAGAAATTTTGTGACTGTTCACAAAAAATAAAGGAACACTTAAATGACAAATACAGTTGTGCAAATATGTGTGGCCCTGTGTACCAGCATGTACCTTAGACATCTGTCCATACCTCTGGTGAGTCAGTGGATGGGGATCTTCTCTTAGACCTGGACGCATCGGTGAGCTCCTGGGTTGTCCCTTAAGAGCTCCATTGGATTCAAGTCAAGGGTATGAGTGGTGGTGTTGGGCAGTCATCATCCAGGAACTGTACACACCAGCATTCACCAAATGTTTTCAGACTCTTTAACACTTTGACATTTTCCCAGCATCAACCAGTTCTCTTCAAGGGGCTTGGGATACCAAAAGCAGACCTGGAAATCCTGATGTCAACATGATGCCACTAGACAACATTTGCATCACATGTCAATCCTCATTGAATCAGTTTCAGCCAAACTGGCTGAAACTGTTCCAGGACATGTACAGTAATAGTCCTGGAACAGTAGCTGCTAGAAGTCATTCTGCAAGGCTCTGACAGTGCCTCTGCTGCTCCTGCTTGCTCAACAGAGCAAATAGTGGTCCAGGCTTCTCTTTTAAAACTGGTGGTATCTCCTCCATGCTCCCGAAACAATTAATATGGAAAACAGAAGACCACAACTGCTGACAAGGATACATAAAACTATGGAAGAATGTCTCCAAAAGGTTTAGAACAAGTGTCACCATAAACAATCTTACTTAATTTTGAAGATCATCTTGTCTTTTCATTATACCTTGCTCCACTTTCATCTTCTCCAAAGCAGGTCTGACAGTGCCTCCATGTGCCTCCTCTATATTGTAGATAGATTGACATACTTGAAGTAAAATGGAATTGCTGTGATATGTGATGATTAAGTGTTTCCTGTCTTGAATCAGCTTTTGGCTAATCATCTATATATTCTCTCCTCCTGACAGGAATTTTTTTTATCTATATCATTTTACACATTAATGGTGCATTCAATGGACAAATATTAAATCAATCCTCTATCTATCTATCTATCTATCTATCTATCTATCTATCTATCTATCTATCTATCTATCTATCTATCTATCTATCTATCTATCTATCTATCTATCTATCTATCTATCTATCTATCTATCTATCTATCTATCTATCTATCTATCTATCTATCTGTTGAACGGCTACCACTGTTTAACATTTACACATTTACACATAAATTACCTTTTCCCTGAAATAAATAAGCAAGTAAACACATGATTTCCCATTTCCACAGAAATCAAGCATGTGAAACAACACTGTAGAGTAGGGACCTGACTCTGAGCTCCAGCAGTTTTGGATTGGTCCTGTTTGGGAAACAGATCGCAGGTGACAAGTAACAGTTTGAAAATCTTCCTCTGTTCTTCCTTTAACATCTAGGTCCTTGCTGTTCTGTGAAATTGCTCAGAGGCAGTCAGATACAAGAAAAATCCTCCATTGGCTACTTTCTGTATGTCCTCAGAGAACAATGTGATACTGTAGAATCACTTTGATGGCTCACAAGCAGAAGTGGGACTTCTACCGTTTAGTGAATTTTTATCAGCTCTGATCAATACCTGATTATGAAAAATCTTATTCTTGATGATGAGATACCAACATTTTGTTACAGTCAATCAATCCACTGCTTCACAGGAAAATAACTGTGGAGTCTACTGTGATGAACATAACAAAATAGGCTGACTTGACATCAGAACATGATCCGTGTTCTTTACTCTTCCTGTCGCTCTGTTGCTAACAACATAAATGTAAGGGAAGGGATATTTTCTGTGAAGTTTCTAATGCTAAATTAAATGATGCATCTGAATGTTGCTTCTGAAAGACTAAAACTTCCTCACGTCTAAGAAAAACTAATTCCAGTGAGGTGTAAGTGAAAGTTAAGTCTTAATTATTTAGTCAATACGGCTGAAGTGACCCATCACCACATGGGGGAGTAAGAAAAGAAACCTGGTGAAATGTAACATACAACTATATATAACCACACCTCATGGACTTTTCACATGAGATATATCTGTATTTAACACAATTTTCATAAATTGACCTTAAGATGTACACACACCCACTGATGAACCTAACTCTTACTACTTTGGAGATTTTCACAAGTTGGAAACACTTTCCTTATTGACCAACACAAACCCAGATCCTGGAGAACTGGAACATGTAAATCATACTATGTAAAAATGATAGATGGGAAGTTACAATTTAAAGACTGAGGGACTGAAATGCAGTCAATATACAGTAGTTGCCTACAGGTCCTCAAATCCAAAATATTTGTGAAAAAAACGTGATGACGATGAGAGCCCCGCTTCTTTGTTTACTGACAACAGCACATGTGACTTAACTGCATGCTTGTTCAATTTACGTAGTTTCCCCACTGTGGGACTAATAAAGGAATATCTTTACTTTAATTATCTTTACTGCATGTCACAATGCATACATCAAGTGTACACTCTCAATGCAATCAGAGAATGAAACAATGCAGCTGTTGAGCAAGGATGGAAAAACTTTCCACCTTTCTTTAAAACGTTCCCTGAGGACGTTGACCCATTTTAGAAAGACTGGTTGTGAAACTCTACAACAGAAAATAAAGTGAGGCATGTTTTTACGATCAACAGAATCCCCTATGACTGACTGCTTGTCAAGCAGCACAAACAATACTGCCCTTCATGCATGTGCTGATGCACCCTTTGGCTTAAAAAAAAAAAGGTAAGCACCCGACTTCCTTGTTTGCAGTTTACACCGCCTGTTACCTCACAGCAGACTCATTTGCAGAGAGAGGACGGAGAGAAAAAGAGAGGAGAGAAAATATTAGGACACAATCAAGATGGGTTTCTGACCAAGAGATTCGCAAGAGAAGAGAAATCAATTATAAAAGAAACCACCAGCTCACATCTCATCATGTCTCTGTCTAAGCCAGTGGAGCAGCTAGCCTTTGAGCTGAGCTGCCCCATCTGCTTCCAGCTCTACTCCGATCCAATGGTTCTCCCTTGTGGCCATAACTACTGTCGATCCTGCATCCAGATGACAACTGCTGCCTGCACAAGAGACAAAACCCTCCCACGTTGCCCAGAGTGTCGTGAGGAGTTCCAAGATGTGGAATCTTTGCAGAAAAACTTCAAACTCTGCAGCATCATTGAGAGTTTTCAGGCCACCACACCACTAATGGATACGCAGCACGTGACTGAGAAGGTGACGGCTTTCTGCGACCACTGCATAGACGAGCAGCTGCTGGCCATCAAAACTTGCCTGAAGTGTGAGGTGTCATTGTGTTCCAGGCACTTTCAGAAGCACCAAGAGAAGGGGACATTCAGGATGCACACTGTGGTGGACATCTCCAATGAGCCAGCTACCAAGGACTGTGTCACCCACCACTGTCCCCTGGAGTACTTTTGTTCCAATGAGATGGTGTTGCTGTGTGCTATGTGCTTCATTCAAGGCCATCATAAGGATCATGATGTTCTCACTTTCAGTGTAGCCAAAGAAGAGATGAGGCGAGCCCTTGAGAGTCGCAGCAAGGTTGTTATTGTATATTTCTATTATGTTTTGTATATATATAATGATATAATATTGTCTATTTCTTCTTCTTTTCCTTTCGGCTTTTCCCTTCAGGGATTGCCACAGCGAATCGATTGCCTCCATCTAACCCTGTCTTCTGCATCCTCTTCTCTCACACCAACAACCTTCATGTCCTCTTTCACTACATCCATAAACCTCTTCTTTGGTCTTCCAGCATCCTTCAACTAATATATTCACTATCTCTTCTCTGGACATGTCCAAACCATCTCAGTCTGGCCTCTCTGACTTTATCTCCAAAACCTCTAACGTGTGCTGTCCCTCTGATGTACTCATTCCTGATCCTATCCTTCCTGGTCACTCCCAGAGAGAACCTCAGCATCTTCATCTCTGCTACCTCCAGCTCTGTCTATAATGATATAATATTGTAGTCTGTATTATATTGTCTGGCATCTGCAGTCCTACGTCGGCACAAGCCAGTATCAACTATAGGCCAGTCCCAAGTTCGGATAAATGCAAAGGGTTGAGGCAGGAAGGGAATTTGGCGTAAAAAACATTGCCATAAAAATACGAGCGTTCATCTAAAATGGAAAAAGGATGACATGCTTTGGCGACCCCTAATAGGACAAGCCGGAAAGCAGTCGTATTGTCATTAAAATTAATCAACTTTTCATAGCAAACTTCTTGATGCTGTAGGATCACGGCAGAAACCTACAACTAAAATCACCTAAGTATTGATAAATTGGATGGTTCTTTCCAGGTGATATACTTAGATTTTATAGATTTATAAAATATTCATCAACAAGCAGAGAACAGGTGCTACCTGTCTCTGATAAATGACAAGCATGCTAGAAATGTCTGACTGACATGATGAAAGGTGCCACGACTCCTGACAAAGCCTGTTCTGAAAAGTATCATGCATCTGTCCGTGGTTAGATCATCTGATGGGAAAAGATCAACTAGTTATTCCAGTTTTAACTCTCAAAGCGTAAACATATGAAAAACTCAAGAACATGAAATCTCTGTTTCTAGGTTGTTGCCTGCAGACTGCAGATGACTGAGAGTCTCCTGCAGAAGACGACGGAAGAACATGGAGCTTTTGAAGCTGTGGGCGACAAAATGGTTCACAGGGCTGTCGGTCTGATGAATAGTATGGCAACACTGGTGGACAGGTAATATGCAGCTGCTGCCCTTATAGTAGTTAGGATGGTAAAAGTACAATAAAAGTGATGGCTCATGTTTTCAAGCAAAAAGTGGGACTGACCTACTTTAATCAGAGTGTGAAGAACTGTGGGCTGGGCTTTACTTTAAAAAGGAACATATTTTTTCCACAGAGCAAAATACATGCTTACTAAAATTATTCTAAAAGTAATACACATATTAAAATTGCTTTCCCTGAGCTCATGTTTATTTCTAAACATACAGAAAAACTATGGGTCTGTACAAAAGTTTTCTGAGCAGTCTTAATTTATTTTTATGGTTTATAAACCATGTCTAAAATCTTCACTTTATTAGAAATTTAATGTTATTTTTATTTTTAGGTTAGTTGATGTGGCACCTCCTGCTCCGTAAGGATCATTTTCAATCAGAGTCTCTTCCTGTTGTAGGCTGTGGTCTATGTACCATTTGCCAATCTCTGATTTATAGTATGTACATCAGACCCTTCCTGAGGCTTAAATAGCCGGATCAAGGACAAGAGGACGCATGAAAAAGAACTACCAGTTCACCAGTATTTTTGAAATGCCAGTAAATAATTTCACAGGAGGTTAAAGAACAGCTATGTGTGTGTGTGTGTGTGTGTGTGTGTGGTTGTGTGTGTGTGTGTGTGTGTGTGTGTGTGTGTGTGTGTGTGTGTGTGTGTGTGTGTGTGTGTGTGTGTGTGTGTGTGTGTGTGTGTGTGTGTGTGAACACAAAAAATGAAATACTGTTGAGAAATTCTCATGGATCTAGCAATGTTACAGAAGGCAGTGAGATTTTTGACACGGTTTTCTTTCCGAGTTACCAAGTCCATAATAAATACTTGAAACAAACAATTAGGAAAAACAGTAGCTCAGTCAACTAGGTCTTGGCCTGGAGAACGGAGGGTGGCCAGTTCAAGGCCCATTTGGGCAAAAAAAATTTGGAGTGTGAACTAGAAGTGGAGAGATGCCATTCATCTCCTGAGCACTGCCGAGGTGCCCTTGAGCAAGGCAACATCACATTTATAAGTTGCTCATTGGGGTGCACCATGAAGGAGCTGTCCACCACTCTACCTCTCATCTGCATGTTTACAGGCCGCTTGTGTGTGTGTGTGTCTGTGTGTGTGTGTCATGGGCCTGTACACATATCTATACGACGAACAGATTGACTAACACAAGAGTAGACAAAAAATTTACCTGCGGGGATTGTTTTTTTTTTTATTTCATTCAAATCAGCACCCAGTCCTTCTTCCTATCTAACATTGTGTTTAATTCAGGTATAAGGAGCGCCTGTATGTGCTTTTGGAGGATGAGCGAGGCCAGCGCAGGAAAAGTTGGCAACTCGGACTGAATGCCCTCGAAGAGCAACAGCAGCAGTTACTGGAGGCCCATTATGGTGCTGAAGAGGCCCTCAAGGAGACTGATGCATGCGCCTTCATACACAGGTACAACAGAAAACCAGTGCATGAAAAACATGTTTATATAAAATAAAGATTTTTGCATGTAGAACTTGCAGAGATATGTCCACACAAAGTGCACTGATTCAGTCTATAGTAAGAAAAATCTTCTGTAAACTGAAGAAAATCTTCTGCTGTCCAGATTTATCCTAATTGACCAGAAGTTGAGAGAAGCTGTCACGGGTGGCATTTCCTCCAAGTTTCCTTCAAAGGCACCGCTCAACACCAAACGACTCCAGGAAGGCCTCAAAACCCAAGATTTCCGTTCAGAAATGACCCGTCTCTTGGAATCCCTTCTTATCCTTCTCAACCCATTAGACCTCACCTTCAACCTCTGCACCGCCCACCCCAACCTGATAGTGTCCAGTGATCTGCGCACCGTCAAGTACAGCTTAGCTAAACAACTGTATATGGAGCACCCAGAGCGTTTTACAAGCGCGCCCCAGGTTTTGTGCAGCCAGGGGTTCTCAAGTGGAGAGCATGTGTGGGTGTTAGACGTGGGAGACAAGACCATGTGGTCAATGGGCGTGTGCTACAAGAGCATTCCTCGCCGTGGTGACCACAGCCGGCTAGGACACAACTCTGTGTCCTGGCGTCTGCAGTGGAAAAATGGGAAGCTGACAGTGTGTCAGTCCTCATGTAATGTGGCTCTGAGAGAAATGACCAATCGTCTACAGAGGATTGAGATAGCTCTAGACTATGAGGGGGGAACATTAATGTTCCACAGCGTCAAAGGACGTAGGGAGCACCTCTACACTTTCCGCACTGTGTTTAGGGAGCCTGTTTACCCCGCCTTCAGTATACATTCAAACACATCAGAGTCGTGGATAACTCTGAACAGTGGGATATAAAGACAACCTCTGTAGTTTCATACATTTATTTGGGTGTCAAATGAGTGACCTAGAAAGTATAACTTATCTTTTCTATATTTGGCAGTTGCAGCTTTCTTTAAAATGATCTGGGATATATTAAACATGAATTACTGTAAAAAGTGTCACATGGATTTAATTATTGTATTATACATTAACTTCTGTACTCAGAAATAGTAGAATCTAATATTTACTGAAATACTGCATATTTTTCTCCAGTAATTTTTTTTTATACAAACCTCTTTAAAATTGAAGATTAATGATAATTTGGTTGGATGAATGTTTGTTTCTCTTTTGAAGTGTTGGTTGTGTTATTTACCCCAGCTCCTGCTCTATGTCAGTGAGGATGAACTTCAGTACAGGATAAGAGCAGATCATAGAGGAAAGGAATGACCTCTCTGGACTATCAAACACTGAAAGTATCATAATTGTAATAATTTACAAATAAACCTGAAAATATAAAGTAAAATGGTGATTTATATTTAGTGGTGTTGGCTTTGGTGTTGTTTCAGTGTACCAAGGCTGGAAAAATCTATTTAAATAAAACCCCTTTCTGCTGAATTTTCAGTATTTCAGTAAAGTTTTGATATGAAAAAATTTTAATTTTCTGTCTGGTATTGCTGTATCAAAGCATCAGATTTATTTTGTCCACGATGAAGATTTATACAATGTAAGCATCAACGTGTAAACACTGATATCCTTGTGTGTTTATAACAAATAAAGTTAGATAATAATGTTTAAATTGCTTGTTTTTGTCCATGATGGACAATGTGTGTTTGTGTGTATAGAGAGTGAGACAAAGAGAGAGACAAAGAGTGAAAGAGATTTTTTTTTCAAAAGAACACTTTACATTTTTGTATATTTACTAAAAGGGGTAAAGTGCAACTTTTCCTGTTTTAATCTTTTTTTTTAAATCAAGCAGTAAAAACATGTGTAAAATGTTGTAATTTGTTTTTATCTGTAATGATCTGATGTGTGCCAAACTTTTTGTTGCCTTCTTGGCCCAGGTCCCTCTTGAAAAAGAGATTCTTAATCTCAATGAGGCAAACCTGGATAAATAAATGTTAAATTAAAAAAAAAAGTAAAACAATTCAAGCCGTTTTCCAATGACAGAACAGATGATGTTTTTTGTAGCACCAAAGTTGTTTAAACGCATCCATATTCCCCATTTGTTTAAAATAACTATATTCTAGTCTCAGTCTGGCCCTGATGTTACAGAGCCAGACTGAGCTTGCCTCCGGGCCCTCTTTGTTCTCCACCCGGTTTTTCCTGCTGATGTAGATTGTCATTTTTGCCTCTCCTGAAAGAACATGTAGGAGTTGCCATTTTTCATTGTTAATTTTTTTGTAACCAGCTTCCATGACAAAAACTCTTTCGGTAAAAACTATATCAAACAGAGTAAAAACCACAGTTAAAAGGTGATGAACTCAGTGAGTCTCCGGCACTCTGTAAAAACATAAAACACAGTTTCCCTGAGGTCACAAAAGGGACACTTGCTAAAAACAGCAGGGTTAAGAACAGAAATAAAAGCACTTTCTTCTGCACTTGTGCTAATAATCCTGACGGGGGATCTACACATATCAGCGTATGCCACAGTTGTGATGCCACAAGATTCTTTAAAACCAGAACCCTACCTTTAAAAGACATCATAGGGAGCAACCAATTCCATTTGGAGAGTTTTCTCTCAATCTTCTCCGTGACACCCTCCCAGTTTTCAGGACCATGTTTTCATTACTCAGATAGATTCCCATGTATTTCAGGCCATCTTTTTTCCAAGCCAGGCTCTGGGGTTGAACTGGGATGGTGTCACGCCACTCCCCAACAGCAACAGCCTCACTTTTTGTTAAATTCACTTTCGCTGCTGATACAACAGAAAACTGGTTAATGACATTGGTTAAAATGTTTGCTTCCTTTTGGTTCCGAATAAAAACAATGATATCATCAGCGTATGCTGATAAAACAATGCTCCTATCAAAACCTGGTAAAATCAGTCCTTGAATGCCACAGCGTATTTTGTTCAGGAGAGGTTTGAGGGAAATCCTGGACAGAGCACAGCCCTGTCAGACCCCTCTACACACTCTAAAAGGGGCACACAGATTACCATTAACCTTCAGCACACTCTCAACATCACTGTACAACACCTTGATCTTAGCTATAAAACCTGCGCTGAACCCAAACTTCTCCATAACTCTCCAGAAGAAGTTTTACTCAACACGGTCAAAAGCTTTTTCCTGGTCTAGAGGAATCAGGCCAGTGTTTACACTCAATGAGCTGGAGACCTCCAAAACATTCCAAATTATGTAGACATTGTCTACCATGGACCTGCCAGGTACACAGTAGGTCTGGTCCCGATGGATGATCTGCTCCATAGCTCCTCTCAGCCTGTTGGCCAAGGCTTTGGACAGAAGCTTGTAATCCACGCATAGCAAAGACACAGGATGCCAGTTTTTTATGTCCTGCAGGTTCCCTTTCTTTGGCAGGAGTGTTAGGATGGCCCTGCAACAGGACACTGGCATGGATCCAGAACCCAGACTTTCATTAAAGACATCAAAAAGGCCTGTAGCAAAGATGTCCCAAAAGGCTTTATAAAACTTGACTGTGAAGCCGTCAATGCCGGAAGCCCTCCGTACCTGCATACTTAGCAGAGCGGCCTGCAGCTCCTGCATCTGCAACTGCTTTTCGAGCTGGGAGTTGATGTCCTCAGACATCTGAGGTAGTCCATTGCAGAACCCCTCCAACAGCTTTCCCTCTTCCTCATACTCCAAGGAGTAGAGAGAGAAGTAAAACTGCACTGCCCACCTTCGGATTTTGTTGGGTTAACTCAGTTCTTGTCCCGTGTCTGATAACATGTGTGGATTACTTTCCTCTGTCCATTTATTTTCTCCAGACCAAAGAAGAAGCTAGAGGGAGCATCCGTCTCATTGATGTTTAGGAATCGGGACCTGACCAGTGCACCTTGTAACTTATTATTTAGCAGGTCCACTAGCGCCATTTTTTTCTCTTTGAGGGTTTCAAAAGATTCTCAGTCTCCTGCGGACTACAATTTTTTCTCTAGTTCCACTATATCAGACTCCAGGTCTTTCACAGATTTGCTGATGCTGTGTGTAACATTGAAGGTGTGCTGTTGGCAGAGTAACTTGACTTCAGTCTTACCATGGTCCCACCACTGCCTAACACTGTTAAAATCACCCTTCCTCTGTTTAAAAACAGCCCAGAAATACATAAGGGCCTCCATGAACCTGTTATCCAATGTTAAAACTGAGTTGCACACTTGCGGGTCCCGCGGCACCACCCAAAGCGGACGCCCCTACCCAGAAAACACTTGACACTGATGATGAGCTGACTGATGATGAGCTCCAACACACCTGATACTCATTCAAATGATCAGGTGTGTTGATACAGGGAGACGTCTATCCGGGGGCGTGTCCCTGTGACAAAACCCGGCTATTGTCTGACGCATAACAGCTCCACGTTGAAGAGTCGTTTATGCTTGACAGTTGAATATTTTTTATTACTTATATAGAATTTATGAGTCATAAAGTTTATACATTTTTTTATCAGTCATTCATTCAGTCATTCACATTCCTCGCCAAAGACGCCGACACCAGTTTTGGGTCAGACCAGGATGTGCAGGGGTTCCATGATTGGTGAATGCACCTTTCTCCGCCTACAGATGCCAGATGAGGACGCTGCTGATGAGGACACTGCTGTTAGTAGACTGCACTCAGATATATTCAATATGCCCTTTCATCTTACTGGCAAAATTATATTTATCATAGATGTTAAGCATAAGTATGTGAGGCTCTTATTTTGGTACTTCCTGTTGTGAGCGGAAGTAGTTCTGTTGTATGTGTATGTAAATGTAATGCGCTTGTTAGGTCTAGTGCAGCATGCTTAATGTGCGAGTATTCAGGTGAGCATAGCAGGCGCATGTCCAATAAATAAAATAGATATATACTCCGCTCCAATAGTAATGTCTGAATGGCGTCCCATGGGGCTTCGAACCGTTTGCGACAATTGTGCCCTAAACTGTTTCATTACTCGGCGCCCCATTCATTGAGAATGTGGACACCCTCTTTGGCAGGGTGACTACTGCAACCACGCAAGGGTCAATGAGTTCAGAAAACAGCGCTTAGATGTTTCCTGTTTTACGTATATTTTCTGAATAAAACTGAATATAATCTAATTCTATGTGTTAATCCTTGCTTGCTATATTGTAGTAATATATTATAGGAAATTGTTTTATGATTATTGGTCCTTGCAGGGTTCAATAAAGCTATGAGAGATATAAATAACATGTTCATGTATGTATATTTAAGATAAATATATACATATGTGTTCGTGTGCGTGAGTTACATAGGAGGATTAGTGTCAGTTGAAAAAAACAAGGTCTATGTTGTGAGAGAAAAGTTGGAATTCCGAGATGTCATCACAACAGCACCACTGGCTTCATTCTCACGTCTGGATCATGCCTCATCATTGCTGATGTGTTGTTACTGTACGTCAGGTGCTGGGAACAAACAAGACACTTCACCTGCAATAAAAATGACATGTGTGTGGTTTATCATTTTCTACTGTGTGAGCAACACAGCCTGAAAATAAGTTTCTTAGAAATAAAAATCAACTTTGTTCGGTGACACCAGTTCAAAATGTTCCCAGACTTGGGATGTTTTTCTGGTTGGATCCATTGTAAAGTAATTGCGACGCAAACTGTCTGTCAGCAATCGGAACGCTAGTGTGATCAATCCAAGGGATATTGACACGATAAGCAGCGCAGTGCACTGTTTCATCCATTCTAACACATCTCGGACCGGCCGGTGTTTCGAATCACCCATTGATCCGGAATACTAAACTGTGTCACCTGGTGAATGGAGCACCAGTGTGTCACCTGGTGAATGGGGCGCTTAGTGTTTCGGCGCACTTGGTGTGCCAAACATCATCAGTCACGTGGTCTTTCCATGTTTGAAGGAGGCTCCGCAGCAGTGTTTCACATGGGAACGCCCACCGAGTCCGGGGCGTGTATCGGAGCGCCGGAACAAAGCAGACATCACTAACCATAGATAAAGGCCACTTGTTTCGTTGTTTCTGAAAAGTTATGGCAAGTTAGGCTTGCTAACAGTACAGAGCTAGCATCAACGTGAGCATCTTCTTCTTTTCTTTTCAGCTTTTCCCTTCAGGGGTCGTTACAGCGAATCAATTGCCTCCATCTAACCTTGTCTTCTGAATCCTCTTCTTTCACACCAACTACCTTCATGTCCTCTTTCACAACATCTATAAACCTCCTTTTTGCTCTTCTTCTAGGCCTCCTGCCTGGCAGTTCAAAACTCAGCATCCTTCTACCAATATATTCACTATATTGGTAGTCTGGCCTCTTTGACTTTATCTCCAAAACCTCTGACATGTGCTGTCCCTCTGACATACTCATTCCTGATCATATCCATCCTGGTCACTCCAAAAGAGAACCTCAGCATCTTCATGTCTGCCACCTCCAGCTCTCCTGTCTTTTCCTCGGTGACACTGTTTCTAGACCAAACAACATCGCTGGTCTCACTACTGTTTTGTACACCTTTCCTTTCATTTTAGCTGAAACTCTTCTATCACACATCACAGCTGACACTTTTCTCCACCCATTCCATTCTGCCTGTGAACACTTCTTCACCCCTTTTCCACACTCTCCATTGCTCTGGGCTGTTGACCCTAAGTACTTAAAATCCCCCATCTTCTTGATCTTTTCTCCCCGTAACCTCACTCTTCCACCTGGGTCCCTCTCATACACACGTATACTCTGTCTTACTGCGTCTAACCTTCATTTCTGTCCTTTCCAGGACAAACCACCACCTCTCTAGCTTCTCTTCCACCTGTTCTCACTACATACCCAAATGTCATCTGCAAACATCATAGTCCATGGAGAGTCCTGTGTAACCTCATCTGTCAGCCTGTTCATCACCATAGCGAACAAGAACGGGCTCAGAGCTGATCCCTGACGCAGTCCCACCTCCACCTTGAACCCCTCAGTCACACCTACTGCACACCTCACCACTGTCTTACAGTCCTCATACATGTCCTGCATTGCTCTAACATACAGTACTTCTCTGCCACTCAAGATTTCCTCATACAATACCACAGTTCCTCTCTGGGCATCCTGTCATAAGCTTTCTCCAGATCTACAAAAACACAATGCAGCTCTGTCTGGCCTTCTCTGTACTTCTCTATCAACATCCTCAAAGCAAATACTGCATCTGTAATTCTCTCTTTTGGCATGAAACCATGCTGCTGCTCACAAATGCTCACTTCTGCCCTTCGTTTAGCTTCAACTACTCTTTCCCATGACTTCATTGTATGGCTCATCAGCTTTATTCCTCTGTAGTTGCCACAACTCTGCACATCTCCCTTGTTCTTAAAAATGGGCACCAGCACACTTCTCCATTCCTCAGGCATCTTCTTACTATCTAACATCCTGTTGAACAACCCAGTCAGAAACTGCCATCTCTCCTAGACACTTCCATACCTCCACACGTATATCATCAAGACAGACTGCCTTTCCACTTTTTATCCTCCTCAATGCCCTCCTCACTTCATCCTGACTAATCTTTGCTGCTTCCTGGTCCACAACAGCCACCTCTTCTAGTCTTTGTTCTCTCCTATTTTCCTCGTTCATCAACTCTTCAAAGTACACTTTCCATCTTCCCATCACCCTACTGGCACCTGTCAATAGACTTCCATCCCTGTCCTTAATCACCCTAACCTGCTGCACGTCCTTCCCATCTCTATCTCTGTCTTGCCAACCTGTATAGATCAGTCTCTCCCTCCTTACTGTCTAACAGCATACAAGTCATCACAAGCCCCTTGTTTGTCCTTTGCTACCTCTACCTTCAAATTATGCTGCATCTCCCTCCCTATTCTCAGTGTCTCACTTCTTCTTAGTAGACCTCTTTCTTGTATACACTCCTGTACCACCTCATTCCACCATCAAGTCTCCTTATCTACTTTCCTTCCAGATGACACACCGAGTACTCTCCTACCTGTCTCCCTGATCACATTAGATGTAGTTGTCCAGTCATCTGGAAGCACCTCCTGACCACCCAGAGCCTGTCTTAACCTCTTCCTAAAAGTCCTGCAACAGTCTTCCTTTTTCAGCTTCCACAATTTCATCCTCTGCTCTGTGTTTGTCCTCTTCATCTTCTTCACCACTAGAGTCACCCTTCACACCACCACCCTATGCTATTTGGCCACACTCTCGCTTACCACTACTTTGCAGTAACTGATCTCCTTCAGATTACACCATCTACACAAGATGTAGTCTACCTGTGTGCTCCTACCTCCACTCTTATAGGTCACCCTATAAGACGGCTGTAGAGTTCAGAGCAGCTGGAACTCTACGGCCCTGGTTGCCACTTTTCTTCACGGCCTGGCGGACTACATCAAGGATGAACTGGTTTCTCACGAGGTCCCTACTTCACTGGATGGGGTGATTGAGCTGGTGACCCGAATTGATCGTCGCATCCAGGTCCGGAGGCGGGAAAGGCGCCAGGAGGCCGTCCGACATCAGTCATCAGCTTCACTCGGTCGGAACTCCCCCAGCTCACCTCTCTTGACAGGCCGGCCGTTGGAGGAGTCAGAGCCAACGGAGTTGGGTCGCACCTCCCTTGCCCCAGAGGAACGCCAACGTCGTCTTCGCTCCAGGCTATGTCTGTATTGTGGGGAGGGAGGCCACATGGTAGCCACATGTTCAGCAAAAGGCAGAGCTCACCCGTAATCGAGGAGATACTGGTGAGCTCGACCAAGATACAGTCTCCCCCCGATCAGAAACCGCTGCTCCAGGTCCGTCTTCTCCTGCCTGAGGGATCCCACTCCTTAGTTGCCCTGATAGACTCTGGTGCCCAGGCCTGCATTATCAGCGAAGAGTTTGCTCGGCAACTGAAGCTTGAACGGGTCCCTCTACCTCAGCCAGTTCCTGCACGAGCCTTGGATGGACACAAACTGGGCATCATCGGACACCAGACCTCCCCAGTTCCCATGTTACTTTCAGGCAACCACCATTAACTCATTCAGTTCCACATCCTGGATCACCCTGGCCTGCCTCTCGTCCTGGGCTTCCCATGGCTCCGGCGTCACAACCCCCACATCGATTGAGAGGCTGGAACCATCCTGGAGTGGGGGGCTTCCTGTCACCTCACCTGCCTTCGTCAAGCGGCGGTGCCTCAGTTGTCACCATCAACCCCTACCGATCCTCCCGACCTGACCGGGTTTCCCCGGAATATCACGACTTCCGGCAGGTCTTCAGCAAGGCCAAGGCGTTGTCCTTGCCTCCTCACCGGCCCTACGACTGTGCCATCGACCTGCTCCCAGGCACCTCCCCTCCCAAGGGAAGGTTGTACTCCCTCTCTCAGCCAGAGCGACAGGCCATGGAGGAGTACATCAACGCCTCGTTAGCCGCCGGGATCATCCGCCCTTCCTCCTCCCCGGCCGGGGCTGGGTTCTTCTTCGTGGGGAAGAAGGACAAGTCCCTGCGCCCCTGCATTGATTACTGGGGCCTGAACGACATCACGGTAAAGAACCGGGGACGAATGGAAAACTGCCTTCAATACTCCTGTGGGACATTATGAGTATTTGGTGATGCCTTTTGGGCTCACTAACGCCCCCGCCGTATTTCAGACACTGGTAAACGATGTACTCCGGGACATGCTTAACAGATTTGTTTTTGTCTACCTTGACAACATTTTGATTTTTTCCCAGTCTACCCAGGAGCATGTTCAGCACGTCAAAGCAGTCCTCAAGAGACTCCTGGAAAACTCCCTGTTTGCCAAGGCTGAGAAATGTGAGTTTCACGCTTCATCGATCTCCTTCCTGGGTTACAGCATTTCCCCAGGGAGGATCCAGATGGACCCGTCCAAGGTCTCTGCCATCACTGAGTGGCCCACGCCAGACTCCCGAAAGCAGCTGCAACGATTCCTGGGGTTTGCCAACTTTTACCGGCGATTCATCCGCAACTACAGCTCGGTGGCGGCTCCCCTCACTGCGCTCACCAGTTCAAAGGTCTTCTTCTCCTGGACACCCGAGGCCGCTACCGCCTTCCGCACCCTCAAGGAACGGTTCACCACAGCCCCCATTCTTCGGATGCCGGACCCAGACCGGCAGTTCATCGTGGAGGTGGACGCCTCGGATGTTGGGGTTGGGGCCGTCCTCTCCCAGAGGGCACTCTCCGACCAGAAGCTCCACCCCTGTGCCTACTTCTCCCGCCGCCTCTCCCCTGCCGAGCAAAACTATGACATTGGTAATCGTGAACTGTTAGCTGTTAAGCTGGCGTTGGAGGAGTGGCGGCACTGGTTGGAGGTGGCCAAACAGCCGTTTCTGGTTTGGACCGACCACAAGAACCTGGAATATATCAGCACCGCAAAACGCCTGAACTCTCGCCAGGCCCGGTGGGCCTGGTTCTTTACCCGTTTTAACTTTTCCCTTTCTTATCGCCCTGGCTCTAGAAATGTCAAACCTGATGACCTGTCCCGGCAATTCCAGAAAGGTGAGGAGGCCACGGCGGAACCAGGGACCATTCTTCCTTCTTCCTGCGTGGTTGCCACCCTCACCTGGGGCATTGAGGAGAGAGTCCGTGCTGCCACTGAGGGCCAGCCGGGACCCAGTGCCTGTCCCGATAACCGCCTGTTTGTCCCACCTCCGCACTGAGGTTTTGGAGTGGGGTCATTCATCCAAACTAGCGTGCCATCCAGGGGCTCTCAGGACCCGGGACCTTCTTCTCCAGCGCTTCTGGTGGCCGTCTCTGGAGAAGGACGTCAGGGACTTTGTTAAGGCCTGCCAGGTCTGCAACCGACATAAAGCGTCCCACCAGGCTCCCGCTGGTCTCCTGCAGCCTCTGCCCGTACCTCAGCGCCCCTGGTCTCACATCTCACTTGATTTTGTCACCGGCCTGCCAGCCTCTGAACGTAACAGTGTCATCTGCACCATTGTAGACAGATTCAGCAAAATGGCTCATTTTGTTCCTTTGCCGAAGCTTCCCTCTGCCAAGGAGACTGCTCAACTCATAACACAGCACATCTTCCGTATTCATGGACTGCCCCTGGATGTGGTGTCAGACCGTGGTCCCCAGTTTGCCTCTGCATTCTGGAGGGAGTTCTGTCGCTTAATTGGTGCCACCGCCAGCCTGTCCTCCAGTTTTCACCCACAAACCAATGGTCAGACGGAGCGAATGAACCAGGACCTGGAGGTCGGTCTGCGCTGCATGGTCTCCCGGGAGCCCACCTCTTGGGCTTCCCATTTGGTGTGGGTTGAGTATGCCCACAATTCGCTGACCAGCTCCGCCACCGGTTTCTCACCCTTTCAATGTGGTTATGGTTACCAACCGCCTCTGTTTCCTGCCCTGGATGCCGAGGTCTCCTGCCCCTCTGCCTCTGCTCATGTCCACCGCTGCCGTCAGGTGTGGTCCAGGGCCCGCGACACCCTACTCCGCACCGGGGAGCGCTATGCCACCGCTGCTAACCGCCGCCGGACTCCTGCACCCGAATATCAGGTGGGCCAGAAGGTGTGGCTCTCCACCCGAGACCTTCCCCTGTATGTAGAGTCCAAAAAGCTGGCTCCCAGGTTTGTGGGCCCATTTCCAATCTCTAAGATAATCAGTCTGACGGCAGTAAGGTTACAATTACCTTGCACTATGCGGGTTCACCCCACTTTCCATGTCTCGAGACTCAAACCTGTGCATGAGAGCCCTCTGTCCCCAGCTCATCCCCCTCCGCCTCCTGCCATCCAAGTTGAGGGAGGACCAGTCTACGCGGTCCGTCGCATCATTCGTTCCCGCCACCGGGGTCGCGGACTGCAGTACCTGGTGGACTGGGAGGGGTACGGTCCAGAGGAGAGGTCTTGGGTCCCCGGTCGCCACATTGTGGACCCCCTGATGGTGCGCAATTTCCACCACCAACACCCGGAGCAACCAGCACCTCGGACCCGTGGGCGGCCTCGTCGAGAGGAGTCAAAGGGGGACAGGCCTGCATCCAAGGGGGAGGCGCTTGACCCCGGGGGCATGGAGTCCTCGGGGTCCCAAGAATTCTAGCCCACCTTCCTGTTTTCCCCCACCTCCCGCCCCCGGTCGGAGGTGGGGGAGCCTCCGACCGGGGGCGGTCGGAGTGATCATGACAGGAGCCCCCCCTTGAGGGGGGGCTCCTGTCATGATCACTCCGTTCCTGCAATCTGCTCCACAGTTTCCACTGTCCCACCTCCCAGCCTGACCACACCTCCCGCTGATCACCCACACCTACAGCCCATCTGCAATCAGTCCGGTATTTAAACCCAAATCTCACACTCAGTCTCTGCCAGATTGTAATCGACCCATGTCCTACTCTCCAGCGTTCTACTCCGGATTGCCTGCCCGATCACGACCTGTTTCGTCCCTGGACTCTGCCTCTCGTCTGTTTCCCAGCCAACCTACACGCCCTTCGTCCATGGATTCTGCCTCGTGTCTCTGTGCCGGTAAACCTGACCCTCGCCTGTCCAACGACTCTGCCTCCTGTTCCAGCCCCGGTAAATTGACTAGCCTTCTGTCCCATGACCTCGTCTCCTGCCTGCTCCCTTTCTTTGGAGATATCCATTGTGTCTCCAGCGTGCTCCGCTGGCCTAGTGGTTACCTGCCTGCCTGCCTGCCTGCTGCCTGGGAGACCCAGGTTCGATTCCCACTCCGCCCGGCCTGAAAATAAACACTGTTGAACTTAACTTCTGTATTGCCTCTTTTGTGCTGCACTTGGGTCCTGTTCACACCCCGTGACACACACTCTCCGTTTGGACAGTTACGCATGGGATGTCCCTCCCATCCGCAATTGAAACATTTCATGCTCTCACTGGTGACATAAACTGTAATTATACTGATTAATTTTAAATGTGAGCGTGAAATTCAGCTCTTCATCGGGCCGATTTGGGATCATCGTAACTTGTCTATGGAAGGTGTAACATGCCTGAGTGGTATTGCCGACCGGGAACATATTGAGAGGACACAGGAGCCGACCATGTCGCGACAGGCCCTTCTCCAGGAGCTCGTCGCTGAGGTACGGCAGTGCGTTCGATATGATCACCGTTTTAATTGGGCTAGCCAGTGGGTGGACGGGGATGAAGGTGTTTTTAATCACCACCCCGTTCACAACCGCCAGGTGCACCTTTTCAATTTCGTCAAGAAAAATTATCACTTTTTTCAGTCGGGAACCTGCTTTAACACTGTCATAACCGACCTGCTCTCCCACCACTAAACAAACTTCCCCCACCGAGCAGTGGGGGGGGGGGTGTCAACTTTATCCCATGCTGTCGTGTGAGCTTCGCCAGAGCGGCTTTCTCCTCCACGTAGCCCATCTCTGGGCTACGTAATCCCCGCAAAGATCTCACAAACAACGCAACTGCAAAGTAACCGTCACTAACTGAAAGTGGAGATGCACGTATACAAAAAAAAGCAAAAAACGACAGAGTGAATACGCACTTGGATGCCACACTCCCATCTATTTCTTTCACAAACTCCCAAAACAGGACCGTGGTTAAATTATGGTACACAAAAACTTGTAGAAATACATAAAAAGCAAAAATAGAGCGAGTAGATGCAGAGAGATACTAACACACTCCTTCCTCTCTCTCTTTTGCTTCTCAGATCAAAGCAAAACAGAGAGAGAGAGAGAGAGAGAGAGAGAGAGAGAGAGCTATTTGATTTTCAAAATCATATTTATTCATCTTCTTTTCCTTTCGGCTTTTCCCTTCGGGGGTTGCCACAGCGAATCAGTTACCTCCATCTAACCGTGTCTTCTGCATCCTCTACTCTCACACCAACTACCTTCATGTTGTCTTTCACTACATCCATGAACCTCCTCTTTGGTCTTCCTCTAGGCCTCTTGCCTGACAGTTCAAAACTCAGCATCCTTCTGCCAACATAATCACTATCACTCCTCTGGACATGTCCAAACCATCTCAGTCTGGCCTCTCTGACTTTATCTCCAAAGCCTCTAGGACATGTATGAGGACTGTAAGACAGTGGTGAGGTGTGCTGTAGGTGTGACAGAGGTGTTCAAGGTGGAGGTGGGACGGCATCAGGGATCAGCTCTGAGCCCCTTCTTGTTCGCTATGGTGATGGACAGGCTGACAGACGAGGTTAGACAGGAATCTCCATGGACTAGGTGGAGATTGGTCCTGGAAAGGAGAGGAATGAAGGTTAGCCGCAGTAAGACAGAGTATGTGTGTGAATGAGAGGGACCCAAGTGGAAGAGTGAGGTTACAAGATAGTTACGCTAACAACATCCAAGACATCACTCAAACATGAGCTCACACTTAAAAAAAAAACCTATCCTGTGAAATGTGGGGAAAAAAATACTATATAATTATATATATATATATATATATATATATATATATATATATATATATATATATAGACAAAAAGTTTGGACACACCTTCTCATTCAAAGAGTTTTATTTTATTTTCATGACTATGAAAATTGAAGATTCACACTGAAGGCATCAAAACTATGAATTAACACATGTGGAATTATATACTTAACAAAAAAGTGTGAAACAACAGAAAATATGTCTTATATTCTAGGTTCTTCAAAGTAATGTAGCCGCAAGAGGGCACAAGCCAGTGTCTTATTGTGCCGGTCCCAAGCCCGGATAAATACAGAAGGTTGCGTCAGGAAGGGCATCCGGTGTAAAACTTTTGCCAAATCAAAGATGCGAATCAAACCTATGACTTCCATACCGGATCGGTCGAGGCCCGGGTTAACAACGACCGCCATCGGCGCTGTTGACCTACAGGGTGCCGGTGGAAATTGGATTACTGTTGGTCGAAGAAGGAGAGGAGGAAAGTGCGTTCGCACGAAGAAAGAGAAGAGGAGCGCCAAGAGTATAGGACTAAGAGTAGGGACGTTGAATGTTGGAACTATGACAGGAAAAGGTAGAGAGTTGGTCGACATGATGCAGAGGAGGAAGGTAGACATACTGTGTGTCCAGGAGACCAGGTGGAAAGGTAGCAAGGCTAGAAGTTTAGGAGCAGGGTTCAAGTTGTTCTATCATGGTGTAGATGGGAAGAGAAATGGAGTAGGAGTTATCTTGAAGGAGGAGTTTGTTAGGAATGTCCTGGAGGTAAAAAGAGTGTCAGATAGAGTGATGAGTCTGAAGCTAGAAATAGAAGGTGTGATGTTCAATGTTGTTAGTGGGTATGCCCCACAGGTAGGATGTGAGCTGGAGGAGAAGGAGAAATTCTGGTTGGACTTTGATGAAGTGATGCAGAGCATACCTAGAAGTGAGAGAGTTGTCATTGGCGCAGACTTCAATGGACATGTTGGTGCAGGTAACAGAGGTGATGAGGAAGTGATGGGCAGGTTTGGTATCCAGGAGAGGAACGCAGAAGGACAGATGGTAGTTGACTTTGCAAAAAGGATGGAAATGGCTGCAGTGAATACTTTCTTCCAGAAGTGGCAGGAACATAGGGTGACCTATAAGACTGGTGGTAGGAGCACACAAGTAGACTACATCTTGTGTATACGATGTAACCTGAAGGAGATCAGTGGCTGTAAAGTAGTGGTAGGTGAGAGTGTAGCCAAACAGCATAGGATGGTGGTGTGTAGGATGACTCTGGTGGTGAGGAAGATGAAGAGGGCAAAGGCAGAGCAGAGGACGAAATGGTGGAAGATAAAAAAGGAAGGGTATTGCATGACCTTTAGGAAGGAGTTAAGACAGGCTCTGGGTGGTCAGGAGGTGCTTCCAGATGACTGGACAACTACAGCTAATGTGATCAGAGAGACAGGTAGGAGAGTATTTGGTGTGTCATCTGGAAGGAAAGTAGATAAGGAGACTTGGTTGTGGAATGAGGAGGTACAGGAGGGTATACAGAGAAAGAGGTTAGCTAAGAAGAAGTGGGACACTGAGAGGACTGAGGTGAGTAGTCAGGAGTACAGGGAGATGCAGCGTAAGGTGAAGGTAGAGGTAGCAAAGGCCAAACAACAAGCTTTTGATGACTTGTATGCTCGGTTGGACAGTAAGGAGGGAGAGACTGATCTATACAGGCTGGCAAGACAGAGAGATAGAGATGGGAAGGACGTGCAGCAGGTTAGGGTGATTAAGGATAGGGATGGAAGTCTATTGACAGGTGCCAGCAGTGTGATGGGAAGATGGAAAGAGTACTTTGAAGAGTTGATGAACGTGGAAAATGAGAGAGAACAAAGACTAGAAGAGGTGACTGTTGTGGACCAGGACGTAGCAAAGATTAGCCAGGATGAAGTGAGGAGAGCACTGAAGAGGATGAAGAGTGGAAAGGCAGTCGGTCCTGATGATATACCTGTAGAAGTTTGGAAGTGTCTAGGAGAGGTGGCAGTTTCTGACTGGGTTGTTCAACAGGATCTTAGATAGTGAGAAGATGCCTGAGGAGTGGAGGAGAAGTGTGCTGGTGCCCATTTTTAAGAACAAGGGAGATGTGCAGAGTTGTGGCAACTACAGAGGAATAAAGCTGATGAGCCATACAATGAAGTTATGGGAAAGAGTAGTGGAAGCTAGACTAAGGGCAGAAGTGAGCATTTGTGAGCAGCAGTATGGTTTCATGCCAAAAAAGAGTACTACAGATGCAGTATTTGCTTTGAGGATGTTGATAGAGAAGTACAGAGAAGGCTAGACGGAGCTGCATTGTGTTTTTGTAGATCTGGAGAAAGCTTATGACAGGGTGCCCAGAGAGGAACTGTGGTATTGTATGAGGAAGTCTGGAGTGGCAGAGAAGTATGTTAGAGCGGTGCAGGACATGTATGAGGACTGTAAGACAGTGGTGAGGTGTGCTGTAGGTGTGACAGAGGAGTTCAAGGTAGAGGTGGGACTGCATCAGGGATCAGCTCTGAGCCCCTTCTTGTTCGCTATGGTGATGGACAGGCTGACAGACGAGGTTAGACAGGAATCTCCATGGACTATGATGTTTGCAGATGACATTGTGATCTGCAGTGAGAGTAGGGAAGAGGTGGAGGAGGAGCTAGAGAGGTGGAGGTTTGTCCTGGAAAGGAGAGGGATGAAGGTTAGCCGCAGTAAGACAGAGTACATGTGTGTGAATGAGAGGGACCCAAGTGGAAGAGTGAGGTTACAGGGAGAAGAGATCAAGAAGGTGGAGGATTTTAAGTACTTAGGGTCAACAGTCCAGAGCAATGGAGAGTGGGGAAAAGAGGTGAAGAAGCATGTACAGGCAGGATGGAATGGGTGGAGAAAAGTGTCAGGTGTGATGTGTGATAGAAGAGTTTCAGCTAAAATGAAAGGAAAGGTGTACAAAACTGTGGTGAGACCAGCGATGTTGTTCGGTCTAGAGACAGTGTCACTGAGGAAAAGACAGGAGGCAGAGCTGGAGGTAGCAGAGATGAAGATGCTGAGGTTCTCTTTGGGAGTGACCAGGAAGGATAGGATCAGGAATGAGTACATCAGAGGGATAGCACATGTTAGAGGTTTTGGAGAAAAAGTCAGAGAGGCCAGACTGAGATGGTTTGGACATGTCCAGAGGAGAGATAGTGAATATATTGGTAGAAGGATGCTGAGTCTTGAACTGCCAGGCAGGAGGCCTAGAGGAAGACCAAAGAGGAGGTTTATGGATGTAGTGAAAGAGGACATGAAGGTAGTTGGTGTGAGAGAAGAGGATACAAAGGACATGGTTAGATGGAGGCAATTGATTCGCTGTGGCGACCCCTGAAGGGAAAAGCCAAAAGGAAAAGAAGAAGAAGATTCTAGGTTCTTCAAAGTAGCCACCTTTTGCTTTGATTACTGCTTCGCACACTCTTGGCATTCTCTTGATGAGCTTCAAGAGGTAGTCACCGGAAATGGTCTTCCAACAACAGTCCTGAAGGAGTTCCCAGAGATGCTTAGCACTTGTTGGCCCTTTTGCCTTCACTCTGCGGTCCAGCTCACCCCAAACCATCTCGATTGGGTTCAGGTCCGGTGACTGTGGAGGCCAGGTCATCTGGCGCAGCACTCCATCACTCTCCTTCTTGGTCAAATAGCCCTTACACAGCCTGGAGGTGTGTTTGGGGTCATTGTCCTGTTGAAAAATAAATGATGGTCCAACTAAACGCAAACCGGATGGAATAGCATGCCGCTGCAAGATGCTGTGGTAGCCATGCTGGTTCAGTATGCCCTAAATTTTCAACAAATCCCCAACAGTGTCACCAGCAAAACACCCCCACACCATCACACCTCCTCCTCCATGCTTCATGGTGGGAACCAGGCATGTAGAGTCCATCCGTTCACCTTTTCTGCATCGCACAAAGACACGGTAGTTGGAACCAAAGATCTCAAATTTGGACTCATCAGACCAAAGCACAGATTTCCACTGGTCTAATGTCCATTCCTTGTGTTCTTTAGCCCAAACAAGTCTCTTCTGCTTGTTGCCTGTCCTTAGCAGTGGTTTCCTAGCAGCTATTCTACCATGAAAGCCTGATTCACACAGTCTCCTCTTAACAGTTGTTCTAAAGATGTGTCTGCTGCTAGAACTCTGTGTGGCATTGACCTGGTCTCTAATCTGAACTAATATTAACCTGCGATTTCTGAGCCTGGTGACTCGGATGAACTCATCCTCCGCAGCAGAGGTGAGTCTTGGTCTTCCTTTCCTGGGGCAGTCCTCATGTGAGCCACTTTCTTTGTAGCGCTTGATGGTTTTTGCGACTGCACTTTGGGACACCTTCATTTCTTAAAGTAATGACGGCCACTTGTTTTTCTTAGCTGCTTTTTTCTTGCCATAATACAAATTCTAACAGTCTATTCAGTACGACTATCAGCTGTGTATCCACCTGACTTCTGCACAACACAACTGATGGTCCCAACCCCATTTATAAGGCAAGAAATCCCACTTATGAAACCTGACAGGGCACACCTGTGAAGTGAAAACAATTTCAGGTGACTACCTCTTGAAGCTCATCAAGAGAATGCAGAGTGTGTGCAAAGCAGTAATCAGAGCAAAAGGTGGCTACTTAGAAGAAACTAGAATATAAGGCATATTTTCAGTTGTTTTACACTTTTTTGTTAAGTACATATTTCCATCTATCCATCCATCCATCCATGTGTTAATTCATAGTTTTTATGCCTTCAGTGTGAATCTACAATGTCAATAGTCATGAAAAGAAAAGAAACTCATTGAATGGGAAGGTGTGTCCAAACTTTTGGACACACCTATATATATATATATATATATATATATACATACATATATATGTAATATATATATAATATATATATATATATATATGTGTATATATATGTATATATATATATATAGGAGGGAGAGAGAGAGAGAGAGAGAGTGATTTGATTTGATTTTTAACTTCACGTTTATTCATAAAAGTCAAATTACAAAATGATCACGTTGGATTTTCAATGGTACTGTGCGTTTTTTGAACAGCGAAACATCTGACCTTTTAACATTTATCAAACTAATAAAAACAGCAAAAATTAAGAAGAAAAAAAAGAATTACCCATTCTCCACAATCATCTCTTCTACAATCGAGAGAGAGAGAGATTTGCGGCAATACTACAGACGTCAGATGAGGCTTTTACGGAATACTATGCATTGTTGTTACACCACCTAGCATCCCACAAAATCAGTCGACAGTTATGCATCTACGAAAATAGCAGTATTAATTAATAATCATTAATAATGATTAGAAATAAATTCACTGGCTGTGCCGTGCGGTATTAGTATTCTAGTTTGAGAGATCGGGACGCCGATTCTTCCGCTGTTCTGATACATTCAGTATTGCTGGTGGCTGGCACTGGGGTTGCCAAATTAAAATGTAAATAGGTGACTACCAACAATTCATTCTTTTTCATTTTATATTTATACACGTCCAAAATAGCCAAACATATAACTAAATTATGAAGTGTCGATGATATAAATCGATTGCTCAGTCTTACTTACGAGTTCTAATTTATTCCCGTTTACAGCGTGCTTAAAGGGGGCTGTTTACCGGTGGACCTGGCAACCATGTAATCCATCGGTCGCTCCTGTCATCAGTCAGGAGTATAGCGATTTCATGGTGATAACGCTGTTTTTAGAAAATTTATTTGCAAAGCTGAATTATAACACCAGGAGGTATGGGTTCGGGAGAGAGCACGACGAGGAAAGTGTCTTTCGGTGTCGACGATGAGGACAGGGTCAGGATTCTCCGCGGAATCAAGGTACCGGCAATGCTAATCTAGCTAGCATATACTGTACCCCGCAATCGCTATTAAGTGATATGAAGTAAGTGTTATCGGGACAAATAAGCTTTTAGCATGTTGTTTAACAGACAGTTAATCTAGCTATACAGTATTACATGTTTATTCTGGGTTAAACTGACGACATGTCTTCGTCCTGGACAGCAGCTGAGGAGGATGTGAAGTGATGTGTTGATGTGATGTGACGTGGTCAGGATGAGAGATGCAACCCTAAACCACTGTTTTTTCTTGCAAATTTATACAGAAGTCTGCCCTGGCGATCATCATATTTGACATATTACCATAATATTTTGAAAATCATTGAAATCCTTGTAAATTCAGTACTGTAGCATCTACGTAACGTTTTTAAATCTATTCGAAATAACAGCTTTATACTGTATTTGATGTTAGCGTTGGCTTCAGCTTTACTTTTATAGATGTTGATTTCAAATCACGAAAAGAGGCGAATTAATGAATTACACAATCACAGTAAACAGCCGACATTAAAAAAACAAGTATATTAATGTTAATATGTGGTCTAGTGCCCACAAAATAATTCCACTTAAATTATATATTGGGTTTGTAGACAGGATATCCAAGGTATCAGTAATCAATTATAACTAGTGCTGTCAGGTGATTAAGAAAATTAATCTAATTAATAGCATTTTAATCTCATACCTGCTAAAGGCCCCCAAATAAAGAATTTGAATTCTAGGATATTATAAAATTGTAGTGCATGACTAATCAATAGAGTACACCAAGAAGAGAAGATTTGAAATCCACATTTTATTGGTTAAGGGTGCTTTATAAATGAAATTCAAAAGAAAAAAGGCCAAATACATCAGCAAACCAATTAGGCCAGGTGCATTTCTCAAAAAAACAATACAAATGCAGTTAAATAAAATAAATAAAATTCAGAAATAAGGCTGAGTCTCAAATAGGCACATAAGCAGACTCAATCAAAATGAATACTAAAGCTGACTCAATACAGCAATTCAAAATAAATAGTATAACATGCCTCTAAATAAGGCAACTAAATAGTAAGATACCAACAGGAATTTCCTTTAAAAGGGTAAGCTAATGTTCAACTCTGTGTCCTTGACATGTTTTGCATTTAAATGATACGTTAGGCTGGAGCTGCTTTGATGATATGAAAATTCTCTTTTACAAAAGGTACAAATCACTGCGTTTTTATTGATAGTCCCGTCTTTGTTCTTTTTATAAATAAACTTTCCGCCCAAAGGTCCAAGTGGGTTTGCCTCGCTCTCCTGTGTTGCGTCCATCTCTGTTGTCAGTCACCTTGCTTTTGACTAGTTGCGTACGAAGTGACGTAACACTGCAGCCTACGGGTCCCTCAATGGACCAAATTTAAAATGCTTGCGCATTGACTTGCCACTCACGATTAATTGCGTTAATTTGCATAGCGCGTTATTTTGCAGTGTAATTAATTTATCTAATTAACGTGTTAAACTGACAGCCCTAATTATAACCAATAATCACTGATTAAGAACTTTTCAATATACCAGTTCAGATGACAAATCAGTGTTTTTCTAGTTAGGACACATCTCTTTATGATGAGTTCATTCATTTTCACAATCGTTTCATCTGTTATCGCGGGAGCTGGAGCCTATCCCAGCTGGCTTGGGGCATGAGGCGGGGGAAACGCCGGGTGCAGTCCTACAGTAAATATTAAATGTGTCAAATTTCCAGGTTCTGGGAGCTTTGTTTGGGAATCTTATCCCAGTTTGTTTAGGAAGGGCCTCTAATTTTTGTTAAATTCTTGTAAATTTTCTTTGTTTACATTCTGCAACCACCTTCACATCCCACCTGAGATTTTCCATGGAATTCAAGTCAGGCAACTCTACAATAATCCAGAATGTCTTCTAAACCAAGCCCTTTGTGTTCTGTTTGGGACCATTATCCTGTTGGAATTTCATGATCAGGAAGAGAACCTTCACAGACATAACAACGACGCTTCATCTTCCTCAGAGATGCTGAGACATTTTCTGAAAGTTGAACTGAGTGGATGAAATCCATTGTAATAATATAATTGCAATTTATAAATTTTCTCTATTAAATAATTCCAATTAAAAAAAGTTAAAAGTAGACACCAGATGTTCTGAATTGTAGCAGCAAGCTTTTGTGTCTTTGCAAGGTTTTGAGCAATTGGAGCAAACTTTTCATGTGTTTTTTGGTCAGTATATGTATATACATATATAAATCCATAAACCTATGTATAACATGCATGACATGTATGATAGCCACATTTTCTGCAGGAAACCAAAAACCATTGAGGGAATGCTATTTGCCCACCACCTCAACATTACCTCCTTCTCTAAACATAAAAATGCTGTGAGTCATAGAATCAATGAGTCACTGGCTTGTGTAGCTGACTGTGGTTTGGTGTAACTATGTTTAACCATTCACACACATTCACAGTAACATCAACTCTCATACCGGACTGCTTGGAAATTTTGAATCCTTGCAAAAAGTCTGCAAAATGTTCTTCATAAAGTGAAGAAAGAAAACGGTGCAGTATTTTCCCCATTCTGTGTATATTACAGGCTTGACCTGCATGTCTTTTTAAAACATATTCTTCATTCTTCCATCCAGCTTTCAGAGGATGTCCTCCAGAGGATGAGGGGAGTGGCCAACATTGCTCCAGAACACCCGTCTGTGACCTCTGTCAATCAGAGAGACGAAGGTATCGTGCATCTTTGTGGTTTCATAGAACACGGAACGCTTTCAGCGAACTGGTGTTTAGAAATTGTCCAGGAGACATAGAGGTCCCAGTCACACACACAGTCCCTATAAAATCCTATCCCTGGAAAAGTCTACAGGGAAATTATTTTAAAATATTTAAAAGGAATTTTGCAGGAATGATCAGTTTCAAAGGCAAATGTACAGTACAAAAGTGATAACAGTTTTATGCAGTTTTCTGGAGGTTTGGATAAATTCCAAGTTTGGAGAAATTGATCCTGATGACACATGAAGAGATCTATCGTCAACCAGGAAAGAGGCCGTCTGACAAGGAAACAGTCAGTCAGTAGGGCTCATGCGATGGGGGGGTGTCCCGTCCCTCTGTGTTGCGCCAACCAGATGAGTCAGTTTTTTCCAACGCTGGCTGGCGGTCTTGTGCTAGCTGCTCTGCATTCTCCACAGCGACTCCCTGTTGTCGGTGGTCGCCAGCAATGACGTCGAGCTATCGGGTGTGGGGCTTGCCTCGAGGTCGTTTCCAGCCTGCGGCCTTAGGATCAAACTGGAGAATGACTCTTGTAGAGTGATCAGAGGGAAGGTGGAGGACATGACCAAGCCAGCGGGTACAACGTTGTACCACCTGACAAGAAGCTCTGGGCTGGCACGTGTGAGCTCTAAGCACTTTGTTAGAAACCCGCTGGGGCCACCTGATGTTTTTGATGGTTCTGAGAGCCCTGCTTTCAAAGTCATCTGTACTGGCAGCCAGGGTCTTGTTTAAGGGCCGAGTTTCCAAGCTATAGAGCAGGATGGAGAGGATGGCAGAGTTGTAAATTCGGAGCTTCGTCTTGCGTGAGATGGTCTGATGCCTCCAGAATGGCTTCCAGAGAGGTTGCAGAGCTGATGCTGCCAGAGCTCTTCTGCGGAGAATCTCTGGTTTAAGGTCCAAAGGTCCCCATTGTCCGTCACTATGGACCCCAGATACATAAAGCTCTTGACATGCTCCATAGTGTCATCACCGAGCTGCAGGGTAGGTGAATCCGGTCCGTCACCGACATGCATGAATTTGGTTTTAGTCCAGCTCACTCGAAGGCCAAGCTTCTCTGCCTCTTCTCTGTATATGTCCAGGGTATCTCTCAGCTGGCTGTAGGATGTGCTGAGCAGGATGGTGTCGTCAGTATACTCCAGGTCAGTTAGGTGGTAGTTGCTGAAGGACACCTCGGGGACTCGCTCACAGACTCTGGACATCAGATGGTCAATGATGCAGTTAAAAAGGTCAGGAGCGGCAACACAACCCTGGTGAACGACACTGGAGATAGGGAACCAGTTGGAGTCTCTGCTGTTGATACGGACACAGCTCTCTGCGTTGTTGTAGAACAGCTTGAGTAGGGCAACGATCTTAGGTGGTGCTGTATGGGTCTGTAGGATACTCCAGAGCGAGGCATGGCAGATAGTGTCTAAGGCTGCCTTCAAATCAATGAACCTGATGTATAGATGGCGATCTTTGCGGAATTCACGGGTCTTCTCTGTGAGCAGGGGAACGGCAGAGATGTGGTATGTAGTGGAGCGGTTAGGCATGAAGCCAGCCTGCTGGAGATGGTGGCGACTTCTTATGGCTTCTTATGGCTACCCTCCTGTCACCCTCATGTTTCCAGGAGGGTAGGATGACTTCTCTGGTCCAGTCGCTGGGAAGTCTCTGTCTCCCTACATGGTTGAAGGTGTGGGTGAGCCACTCAACAAGACTGTCACAGCCAGACTTTAGCATCTCAGCCGTTACTTCACAGATGCCGGAGGCTTTCAGAGCGGCTTTGACTTCCTCGGGTGTGATGGGATCTGTACTGTTGGCGTCGCTAGGGACTGTGGTGTTTGTAGCCGAGAGGATGGTGGGATCAGGGGTGGAGCTGTGCTGAAAAAGGAGGCTGAAGTGCTCTTTCCAGCACGTGAGGCGGTCTGCTTAGCTGTTGTTATGATGTCGCCATCAGAGTCACCAGGACTGTCTTGATGCATGGGCCATTGTGGGCTTGGCTCAGCAGAGTGAAGACACGGCTCATGTTGTTGGTATTTGCTGTGGACTCTAGGTGTTCGGCTTCTGCTTGCCAGAACCTCTCTCTGTCTTCAGCTATGGCCACATTGCGCTGGTGGTTCAGTCGCCGGTACTTGGTCAGGTCGCCCTGGCCTGGTGCTGCTGGTCGAGGATGTGAAGTGTCCTGTCCAATAACCAATGCATTTTGGGGGAGGATCGAGAGCATCCAAGGACATTATGAGCTGACTGGATGACACTATCCTTGAGGGTCTGCCAGTCCGTCACTTTGTCATTGGCCAGGGCATCAAAGGTACGGCTGATGGAGCCACTGAACTCAGTAGCGAAGTTTAAGTCACTGAATAGGGAGGAGTCCAGGCGAGGTTGAGTTTTGGTGTGCTGGTTGGCTTGCAGCTTTGACTTAAGCTGGGCCACCAGCAGGTGGTGGTCAGTGTTGCCAAGCTCTGCTCTTCTGTACACACGGCAGTTGGTGACAAACGACTTTCCTGGTTCTGCCATCTGGGCTGTACTATGTTCAGTGATGGATTAGTTTCCGGTTAAACCAGGTGTCAGCGACGCAGAGGTTGTTGTGGTGGCAGAGAAGGAGAAGGCGGTGACCGTTGTCATTTGTAAGCCTATCAGCAAAAGTTGTGCCCACAGGTGAGCCTGAGAACTGATCATTGCTGGAAAGAGTGGCATTGGTGTCAGTGAGAATAATGGTGATGTCGTGTGGTGGGGCTTGGCCAACAGCCTGATGGAGTTGGTAAAAGAAGGCATCCTTCACATCCTCATCAGCGACATTGGTGGACATTGGTATTTGTTACAGTGTGTCCGATGCTTTCTCTCACTTGTCTGAATGAGTGCTGCTGTCCCTCTTTCTTTTTTTGTGTGCATTTTTACCTTTTTTGATTTTTATGTATTTTTATCGAAATATATTTTTAATTTTTTGAGTTTGAGGATGACTTGAACTTATTTATCAAACAGCTGGAATATATTAGACTATTATTAGAATATATTATTTAATGTTCTGTGATTCTCAACGAAATAAAAAGTATCTTCGTACTTGCCTGTACATAATATCTCCCCACCTATATATTTGAATAAGCTCACTTGAAAACCTCACGCTGTCACGCTTTTTAACTCCACCCACTACCTGTCAGTCAAGTGCCCAACCAATCACTGGGCATTTGCCAGAAGGAATCACGTGAACAAGAGCTCCTGTGAGCATCATGGAATTAAATAAACAGCTGTCACCACAAAAAGTACTCTATTTTCTGTTTAATGTCCATTGACATACAATACAAACACACTGCACACAGGAAATCAAACGTTTTCTTGTGTACAGTTTTGGACATCTACTCAGAAGTTTGGGCCGCTAGCCGAGTTAGCTCTGGTCTTAACATTTGTCATGTCTGTCACTTACAGAGCTGTTTTGGCTTCGTCAAACACAGCGGTTTATAGTCTTTGATTGTCACAGACCTCATGTTGTCATGTGGGGAACCCCGATGCTGGCGTCTACCAAGATGGCCGGACCAAAACCCTGAAGCAGCCTTCGTCTTTGTGTTCGTCACACACACACACGGAGCCATTACGGCTTTGTCGGACACAGCAGTTTATTTTCTTGTGACAGTGAAGAAAAAAAGAAAACAAAGTCTAATATTATTGTTTTATTGTGGAATTTCCATGAGTTCCCGCTAGTGTAAATATAATGAGATAAAACAGGAACTAACAATGGGAAGTCTAAAAAGGGTTCATTTGGTGCACCTAAATGATGTGTATTTACTGCAAAGAAGAACCAGTGGAACCTGTGTCACAAGTCACTGTGGAGCCCAGTGGCATTCACTTACATCAGAAGTATAATATTTGGAGCATACCAGGGGATTTATTTTAAAGACAAAGAATTTAGTTTCTAGTTGGTTAACACTTCTCTCTTGTTGCCATTTGACAGAAGCTGCTGTCGTCTGTGAGTAATGTACATTATATCCAACATAAACTCCCTCTCACTGAACCCAAACACCTGCAGTGACACACTGCCAACAGACTTACTGGCTCATCAACAGTAATACGACCTATAATGCAGTATCCTTGCCATTAATCTCAGTGTTCAGAGAGTCTGAACACTGAGATTAATGGGATGTTAGATTAGTCCTTAATGGGATGTGAGATTAGTCCTTGATGTTTGTTTGATCATATTAGATCATCAGGCATGTTTTTTCAATAGCTTTAACTGAATAGTACCTAAATACATATTAAAGCTTATTGAAATTGTAATATCATAAACGGATCACAATGGCTTGCCTTCTACCATTCTCAACATTTGATGTCCCCTCTCTCTTTGTCCAGATCCCAGTAAAAGCTCCAGTTCAAACACTCAATCCCAGAAGAGCCCACAGTACCAGACTCAACCCAGTACCCAGTCCAACACCAACAAACCCGCCTCCTGCGCTGAGGAGGAGAGAAGGTGGGTTGATTTTCACCTGAGCTTCTGATGCAGACTTGAATTCATGATGACTAGTGAACAGATCCTCTTCTCTGTGCTGAAAGTCGAATTTTTGAGAATGGTAAACAAAAAATATAGCTCCGTGATCATGTGTTGCTATAGTTCATAATTATATAATGTCATGTCATATTGCCAACTATATTCAATGTACAATAATTTCATGTCCATACAATTGTTCCTCATGACAAGATTGGAGCATTCAGTGCAAAATAAATGTACTCATAAACATACAGCCTGTGTCTGTGTACTGAATGACTCTTGGAGATTTATGAGCTTCGGGTGCAGAAAAACGTTGCTATAATGCCGTGAGGTTTTGTTGCATTCTTAAAGGCAGTTCTTGGTCTGGTAATCACTGAAAAGGCATTGGTTGACATTTTATAAATGAAGGTTGACCAATTGCGAACAGCTTGAATATTTTTACTCTAAAATGTTTTTTATTACAGCCCTCAACAAGAATCAAAGACAATCCACCTCATTTTTTTTACACTTTTCTTTACCAGTCGATATTCAGCTTGTCTAAATTGCACTAAGAACTCACAGTATTGACTGGTTTAATTCGATGTGGTATATGCAGCACCATGTGGAAATGTAGGTTTCGACAAAATGCACCAATCATAAACTTTTAGAAACGTTCAAAATACAAAAAAATCCTGAAGTTTGTGGTTAACATGAGTGTATGTTTGTTTCAGGCATGTTTATCAACAGACAACCCCAAAGGAGGAACTGTCTAAGGTGGCACAGAGAGAGCGCGAGTCTACGAGGGAGATCACTGAGACCATGACCAGTGAAAGACAACAGATACGCCAGGAAGCTGACAAGGCCAAGCAACTGGTACACACACACACACACACACACACACACTGACACACACACAACCTGTTTGTTCTCAGGTATCCAAAAGATCAGTTTTAAAGGGTAGTCACACAGAGAAACTCGGGTGTCATTGAGAGGTCAAACACAGCCCTGCAATGTGTCACTGCTGTTTTTGATCTTTTATTATTTTTGTTATGAAAGTAGTAAATACAAAACACGCTTACAAGAAAAAGCAAAGAATCTGAGGGTGGTTTCCAAGAATTATCAGCTTCTGTTTTCTGCTTCAGTATTAGTCACCAAGTAGTAATAGATATTCTTATGTTGACAAAGAACACCTAAAGTCACCAGGGCTGAGATCTGAAACGTTTCCAAGCAGTTGGTCAGTTTTTCAAATGTGTTGACCTTGGTGGTCAGAGGATATAGAAGTGAGTAACTAAGTAAGTAATTTTAAACACTTGTCTTGTTTGAGCTTTTTTGTTGTCTTCTCTCTGACAGGAGCTCAAGGAGAAAATGCTGCCGTTTAAATATGGAATGTGTTTTACATTATCAGAATTAATGCGAGGGGGGGCATGAAGAGATCCTTATATCCACACTTTCACTAAGAAGCATGCTTGCTAGATCCTAAAGGTGTACATCTCATAGTTAATAATTGGTTTCTTCAGTTTGCTAATTTTTCAACTTTTTTAGGAACATTTGAGCTCAGAAGATTTCACATCAGCTTGCTCATTTTAACCTTTGATTGGGGCTCTGGTCTGTCCACAGAAACACAGAGTTTTTCAGTATCCGTGGCATCGGTGTCCTTGGAAAAAAAAGTGTCCATTTTTTTAACATGTCATGTAAATCAATGGTCCCAAACATTTTTGCACCACTGACTGGTTTAACATCAGACTATTCAGAATAGTCTCACTCACTCTCACTCTGCAAAATGACGAGAGGAAGAGGGAAATCGGAGGAGAATGACAATAGAAACTGGAAAGAAGCCGTAGCGCGGATGGCCTCTTCTGTGGATGAGTTAAGGAGCAACTTTAATGAGTTCAGCAGTGGCTATGATAAGAAGTTGGAAGAAAAGCTGAAACCGGTACTAGACTGCATGGAAAAAATGAAGGATGACATGTAGAAAATGCAGAAAGGCGCAGATGAAAAAGAACGAAGAATGGTTGTCGAATTCCTCCAGTCCTCCAAAGAATGGAGGAATTTGAACAAAACATTCGAATAAATGATGTGATCATCACCAGCATCAAACTCAGGCCGAGGAATTACGCATATCCTGTGGCCAGAGTAGAGGGAACTGAACACAGCACCGACTATGAGACAGTGGAACAAAAGGTGATTTCTCAACTGAGGGATCTGGAGATTAATATCGATCCGGAGCAGATTGAGATATGTCATCCACTACCATCTGGTTGTAAACGACCACCTGTAGTGCTGATAAAATTCCTAAATCGCAAGTACAAAATTGCTCTTCTGAAACAAGGTCCTAAACTGAAAGGAAAAGATGTACAGGATGTACAGTATACGTCAATGAGAATCTCACCAAAAAAATGCTGATATAGCCAAAAAAGCATCAGCTGAAGAAGAATGGGCTGATTGACAACACATGAACAAACAACTGCAGGATCTTCATCAAAACAAAGACGAAGATCCTGCAGATCTAAGTTCCATCCCCAAATTAGATCCATCCCCTCGCCTCCCTGGAGGAAAGGGGATGGAAATTAGATCACAAACTTGACCTTGAAAAACTAGGTCAAGGTCAAATTTTCACTGTTAATACTTTTTCAGGTACACATCTCTGAAACCTCATGACAAATAGAATACACCAGTTACATGACCATAAATCAAAGCTAGTGCTTTGATCTACGGGGCTGGCAGGTGGACGGACAGACGGACGGACTGATGGATGGATGGATGGATGGATGGACGGACGGACGGACGTACGGACAGATGGACACCTACAACTAGAACCAAGGCAGTCAGAGACTGCAACATCCCACAACACCCTTTAATTCAAAATTTTACCCTGACCTACTTTCATAGATCAAAGCACTAGCTTTGATCAAAGCACTAGCTTTGATCTATGGTCTTACTCACACTGGCCTTCTCCCTCTTCTTTCTATCTATACGGTTTATGAGTGTACAAAAGTTTAAATTTGACCTTGACCTACTTTTCTCAAGGTCAAGGTCATCATCTGTACCGCCCGAGTAATTTGCTTTTTGTTTTTATCTTTCTATCTGCAACGGTAGTGAACATATTTGGTGGACGAATGGACTGACGGACAAACTCTGACAATTACAATACATCACCGCTTCGCGGGATGTAATTAGATTAAAGCTGACAATGACCAGCTTGTTGGCAGAGCTATTGTCATTGGGTGTTAAGACACAATGCTGTCTTACATTAATGTCTTACACAATGCTGTGTACATTAATGATTTTATACTTGGTACTCCCTCTATCTCATACTCTTGCTTATTCTTTTTCTTCTTCCACCTGTTACATCACTGTTATCTTCCAATCTCTTCTTCTCTTTACCATTTTTTCCATCCCTTATTTCCTTGCTCGTTGTCTTCTTTCTTGTCCAGCCCGACTCTCTATCTTCCCTGTCTTTCAGCCTGTTCTAGCCAAGCCCATCACTCCCTCCTTGCTGCCTTGGAGACGGTATTATCACTGCAGTGCAAGCCGTAAATTGTGCCCTGAGAGTTTCCTGTAACTGGAGATAGGAGCAGCATTGGGCTGGAGGTTCAGTCGTAGTAAGGGGAGAACTTGTCGTACATATCAGCTGGGCCTATTGTACATGACTTTTCCTTTTTCCCCTGTTTCCCACCATAATGAGAGGTGCTGTTATCGCTACTCGAGCACACTCCTACACTGCCATTAGAAAGTTGCTGAAGGGATGTTGTGAAGACAATGACCTGTCCAGGGGTACCAGATTTCCTGATGCTAAGGGCTGTCTGTAATTACTGTTTCTTATACTATGAATACATATGAGTGCACACACTCTGGTGTGTGAGCAGATTTGCCCACGCTCTGAACTGAAATGAGATTTTTCTTTTTTGTAGTGGGGTCATAATGCTAAGTTCACATCCAAGTTAAAGTGCGGAGACATGGATTTGAGCTCAAAAATATGAGCTTGGGTGGCACTGTGACACAAAAGCCAATCAGATGAAAGATTCCCCAGACAGCACATTCCTGGGTATCAGTAGGGTGTTGATGCAGGAGAGAAGGAGCCATCGTAACTCGACGGCCTTGTAGGCTCCTGGTGTTTGATTTCTGGATTTTGGGTGGTAGAAGTAAGGGGTGTAGATAGATGTTGATATCATGGTTTCACAAAAAGAAACAAGAAAATTTGTGTTTCTTCGGGTGTGAATGCAGCGTTAGACAAGGTCATCCATTTGTAGACTCAAATACCTATCAGAAAAAACATTAAAATGTGTGGAAAATATAATAAAAAATAGAGCAAAACATATACTATAGAGCTATGTTGTCAAAGATTAAGGGAGAATTATGTGGTGAAAGCGAGGTCAGTACTGCGTTCAGGGGTGTTTGGATTCTGCAGATTTTTTATATGGAATAGGGTTAGGGGTTATTTGTGTGTGTGTGTGTTTCTTCGTATGCCTTTAAAGAGATTAAAATTTTGTTGTACATACTTGAGAAAAATGCGGCCATGACACTAAAAACAAAATGGAAAGGGCCCTCTTGACATGCGCTTTATTACCTGTCGAAAAAAAATGTAATCATTAATTAAAATTATTAATGATTGAAATTAAATGCTCAAATACTTAGCTGGAAAAATGGGAATCATGTAATATTGGTGCGTGAAAAATTCTCAAAAGTTGATTGTCCTCTAGTCTTAAACAAATCCTTTTGTTAACCCTGCACTTGGTGACAAAGTGCTTATGTTGGGTCATAAGTCAGATAACCAGACAGTGGCATGTGGCATCATGCTGTTTATTTTTATCTTTGTTGCACCTTTCATTACCTTAATAATTTTCTTCTGTCCTTTGTCTTCTTCTGAGTGAACCGTGTGATCAGGCCTTCCTCTGGCTCTTTCTTAATCTTCCAGCCAAGGCCCTCACCCACTGTGCTGCCTTGTGTGAATGGTCTTTGTTAATAGCATAGTTAATATCTTCCACAGATTAGTTTCACAATGAAGAAGAGAACAGAAGAATAGAAAGAGGTTAAGTTAATGAAAGCTGAACAAAAGGGCTAAAAGCGATTGTCGTCTTTCATGAACTATACGAGGCCTCCCGGTGCCTCGTAAAACAAAGAAAGGTTAAAAATATGTCACATTAGCATCGAGCTAATTTTCTCTTTCCAGCACAAAAGGAGCCACTGGCACACATGGATTTTGCGTAGACAGATGTATCCGATGTCAAGGAGGGAACACATCCATCATGTTAACCCGTCACCCCTCTGTACAAATCAAGTGTCCCTTTCAGAATAATACTGCACAAAGAAACGAAACGTCACGTAACGTACAATTGCGTGACGTAATGTAACGTAACTTAACGTAATGTAGCACAACATAATGTAACGTAAAGGTTCTTGAGTTACTCTCCTTTCTCAAACGCCAAACACCAAATCACAGTCCAGTAAAAGTGTTTTCATGTGTTTAAGATGAAATTTCATACTTCTTGCCGAACAGTTGCTTATTACTGGCACTTATTTGCCAGGACATTGATGTGACCTTTTTAGGGTTTGCTGAGAATAACTGCGTGTTGTGGCTGAAAATAACTATTTGATTGTGAGTACAAACCAGAGACAATAATGCACCTTAAAGTTTAGGACAACTGTAGATTTGGATGGTTCCCAGAATCCCATGTAGCTTCAGTACTCTTCACCACTTTAAGTTATGTCACAAAAAGAGAAAAATGTCAAAAAAAATTGTTCAGTAATATAAATGTTTACTAAAATATGCCTTTCTTTAATATCAGCACAGGCCAGCGACAGCCCTCTATTGAGGAGCGTATGCTCCAATTGTCTCTTAAAAACAAATTACATGTATCTCCACAAATAATTTAACAGGGTCTTAAGGTCGTGGCATTAGTACAGGAACTGAAAATTATTCAATCTATGGAGTGGTTGCTTGTAGTGTGAGATGTGGAACAATCACTATTAGCTGGTTGTAGAGTAATAAACAACATATGTTTCTGATTTCCATGGATTTTTAGTTTCCTGTATTTTCTCAGGGTGGTACGGTGGCGCAGTGGGTAGCGCTGTCGCTGCACAGCAAGGCGGTTCCGGGTTCGAGTCCCGCTCTGTGTGGAGTTTGTCTGTTCTCCCCGTGTCTGCGTGGGTTCCCTCCAGGTTCTCTGGCTTCCTGCCACCTTCAAAAACATGAGCTTCAGGTTAATTGGCCGGTCCCAAATTGATCATAGGTGTGAGTTTGTATGTGTGTGTTAGTCTGTCTCTGTGTGGCTCCGCGGTGCACTGGCGTCGTGCCCGGAGTTTTCCCTGCCTCACGCCCCAAGCCAGCTGGGATAGGCTCCAGCTCCCTGTGACCTGCGAAAGCGGATAAAGCGGTTCAGAAGATGGATCGATGGATGTATTTTCTCAACCTGTGGGAAAATTTCAACAGTTACAGTTCACCCATGTAACACTAGATGGCAACCAAACCCTGTCTAATGTTTTCATCTCTATGTTCTCTCATACTATGTCCTTGCTTTGTCTCTCAGGCCTTTATGAAACATAATATATTAAATTTCAAATCTGAAATTAGAATTGGCATGCCTGATAAAATGTTGTTACAAAGCTTCTCATTACTCCTATCTATGCAATCTGTGTTATAAAAATTACATTTCATGTCCTCAGTCATTTAAGCACCTACAAAGTCCCGTAGGTGTTGCAACACAGATTCAAAAAATGTTATGATTGTATGGCAACAGAGAGCAGCCACTTAAACTGAACATAAAATGAGATCCAAAGTATAACATTGAACCACCTTAACAATTGAGTGTTTGACAAACTGGTGAACCTTTTCCCATTTTTACTTGTCAGAGACTGAACCCTTTGAAGAGGGTCCCTGCATTGCCAATCAAGTTCTAATTTTTTAAATTTTATTTTATATACTGGTTTCATCCCCGATGGGAAACTAAGAACTAAGAATTAATGCCTCTCAGAAGTAACCTTTTTATCGCTAGAACGTTCCAAGCAGTTCCTTTTGAGCATTTCATACCATTTTCATACCAGTTTCTGTGATTGCATATTTTTTGTTGTATTTTGTACGTTCCAGAAAGGATCATATTATTTTGATGTTACACTGCAACCCAATGGGATCAGGGAAACATTTTCATTGAATTATTGATCCACTAATTGGTCTACGCGTGACAATATGCATGTTTGTGTTTGCATGTAATGTCTTAAATAACACTTGATTTGAGTCATAAGTTGTCTCACAAAATAAAGTGAACCAAATGCTTTCCTGTATGGCTCAGTCGCCTGTACAATGGCTAGTTACATGTCTTCCCGGTGAGTGTTCGGACACTTTGGAATCCCTCACACCACTCTTCATGATAAAATCTGATCCACACCAGAAGCTGGAACTTTTTTGCTACTCTTGCCTTCGCCGATACACTGGACAACTGAAGATGCTGGTTTGCCCTACAACCAAATATAATGACATGTTTGAGAATTTGTTGATGGCAGAAGCTCATCCACAGATTCATGCTTCACTAGCTGGATTACAGTTGTTTCTGTGAATTACAACCATTTGTTTGCTTTTCTTTTCTTTAGCTTTCAGCAGACTGCATAAAGACGGCTTTGATGTCTTTTTGAATGTAACAGCAGCAACACCAACAGCTCCCTCACATATTAGATGTGCTTCCTTTGTGCGTTTTGATGAATTTATACTGAACTTTAATGCTATTACTTAGTGAGAACTGTCTTTCAGTGGGTTTAATCACAGTGACCTGACCTACTGTGATGTCATAGTAAATTGTTAGAGTATCTACACAGCCATGAAAACGTAAACGTTTGGTATTTATAGTATTTGTTATTCATTCGCCTATTGGCGATAGTTCTCATTTTTATGATTTTTTTAAAAATAATTGAATGACGTCTTACTGTTAAAGACATTTCATTTGATTGACTAATTGCATGACCCCCGCCCTGTAGTACAGTTTGGAATGGCTGCTTTTGCTTGAATGGGGTAAAATGGCACCATTTTCCACAACCAGTCACACCATCAGCGAGCCCTCGATACTGACTGCTGTCACGTTGGTACTTTGCTGCTTTTGTGAAGTCAGCAGGATGATTAATCCTTTGAGGTAGTTTTGGATATGACTGATTCCGTCACAATGCCTTCTTTTCTCGAATGCAGCATACTGCCTCATCTAAATTGGATGTTCCTTCTTCTCAGGGTGAAAACTAAAATGTACCAAAATTACCAATAACCACTTTTGGATTACTGGTGAGGTTCATGAAAAGTTGACAGAAACTTGTAAGGGCATTACGCCTATACTGTATGTTGTAATGGAGTTTTCTTGTGTGTTAAGTCCACTCACACGCTCACCCTGATGTCTACAGTTGCGTCACTTCCGCTCTGAGGGAGCGCATCGTAACTTATAGCACTCAAATTCAGGAAATGCTCAGGAAAGAGTAAATGTACTTTCATGTACATTTATTGGAAACATCTATGATGCAAAGTTAAGAGATCTTTGGCAAAAGAGATGAGTAGACTGTCAACCATTAACTTACTGAGGCAGGTAATGGGTGTTGCTGTCATGATTGCTAAATGTTTTTAACAAATTGCATATTTCATTTTCACATTTAACCATCAATAAAATCGACCGGTCGGACAACTTCAGGGGAAGATACTGAAATCTGTTTTATTTTTCATAGAGTATGTCATGATTCAAACAAGCCAGACCCTACAGTCCTGTTCACAAAACACACACATTTTTTTTACACCAAACAGCCCCCTAAACCTGCCTCTACAAGGATGTACCTTGCATATTATAAAAACAAAAGAGTCTCTTATTAGTTATTGCAATAAGTGCTGCATTGCATTATGTTAAGAAAAATAAAGTGTCACAGAAGAAAGGGAGCATTCAGAATTCCAGGAGTAAATCTAAGGATGGGAGAGAAGAGTATGAGTCGGAAAGAGAAGGGCCCCTGGCCCATATTGTTTTACTTCTTCCTCCGTGTAACTGTCTGGCTGTAATTATCAGCCAGATTATTATTGAGTGCAAATTTATTGCCTCGCTGGCAGCTATGTGTTAAATAAATGTGGCAGAGTAAATAAAGAGAAGGGAGGCAGGGGGAAAGGCAAAACAGACGGTAGCTGCTATCAGATGGCAACACAGCACACACACTTCCCACAGGGAAAGAGTGCATATTTGTATTTGTCTATCCCAGGGAGTCTTGCAAGCCCAAACACTTAGTGTTCAATGTTCATGTGTTTTGATGATGATTAAAATTAACATATTACTGTACCTTAAGATGCCCTCTTCATGTGTGCTTGTGCATTGTGTGACACATTGGAGCCTCCATGACTGATGCCACTGATCTCTACATGGCAGAAATATTGACAGTTTAGTAAACACACCTGTTGTCCTCTGGTCATAGCATCGTCAGAGCCTGAGGAATGTTAATAAAGTCCAAGGTGGTTCAGGGTAAGGTATGAGTACTCCCCTAAGCTGTGTTCACACCAGACCATTTTTGGTTGTTGCAAGCAAAGTTTAAATATGAAGTCAATGCAAAAGGGTAAAAAAAAAATCATTCAAGCAATAGATAGCTTGGGCACTGACCAACAGTGACATCGAGATAGAGCAAAAATTTTCTCATTGCCTCAGATAAGAAATCCCAACTCAAGCAACATTCTGTTGTGGTCAGTCAGTATCCAGGATCCTAGATCAGCTGGTGGGATTCATCAAGATCAGGGTGCATCTGGAGGATGCTGTGTACCCAAACCAAAAAGAAATTGACTCTACGATGCTTGTGGGACTTCCACAATAGTTACAAGTCAGCGACAAAGATATCGGACATGCTGGAATAACAGGGGTACAAAGAAAGAAGTAGATCTTTTTCTAGTTGCCAAAATCAAAGCAATGACAGGGTGCTAAAGCAATAAAAAAACCAAAACACTGCGGTACCAAGTGTCAGCGTAAAAAACAGAAAAAGTAAACAAAGTGTGCTTTGTGTGTATCATAAATTAAACCAATTAGGATGTCATGTGACATTCCATTTAAAAGCCAGATGTGTCTGCATCTGGCAGATAACAGTTTAAACAGCCCCAGTAGTGTTGCTGTGGGACTGGCATGTGGTCCTTGTGACGGCCTCCTGCTTAGCAGGCCCTGCTGCTGTGTGTTTGGTGGGTGTGTCTGTGATTGTGATCCGCAGGTGACCGGCATGTAGGCGGAGCCCTCTAACGGGGAGCACCTGGCTAGTCTCCCCGTCAGAGTATTTGAGATCAGCTACCTCAGACCTTCAGGGGTTGTCTTTTGGTTCCATCTCTGCTCGCTCTTCTCACCTTAGCCAGACACAACTGTTGTACTCACCTTATAATTGAGACTTTGCTTTTGTAGTTATTTTTGTAAAATAATTTTTTTCCCCTCAAAGGACTGTGTATCTCTACTTTTTGTCATGGCTCACGAGCCGGGTCGTGACATCCTTGGCTCGTGTTATCTCAGTCTCCAAATTATTGCAATCCGAATGCAAATGAATGAATGAACCAATATAAAGGATTAGATCAGATTAGATTTGTTAATCCCAAAATGGTAATTTGTTATGTTGGAACTTGTTTCCTGGCATCAACATATACAGTATGCCTTAGATGTTGCTTTTGTATGATTTCCTAATGACAAATCTCTAATGACATGTATATGAAGACAACGAAGCATAGTGGCTCTTCTTTGAAGGTAATGCCATCGTCAGCACAGAAGACCAAAGCAGTTGGCAGCCATTGTTGAGCCTGCTTGTAATGTCTGAAGCAACAATTTTACTGAACCACAAATGTTTTATTTACTGGGCCTATCCTTTAGTAACGGGGGGTACAGTTTTGTTTTTTTTTTCAAGCATTCAGTGAGAGAATTGAGTGAAAGAAGTGAATATTAGAAGTTCCTTCGGTGCTGTGTACCACTGAAGGAGATTTTTTAGCCATCTCATCTAATATCGTAAAAATCCAGCAGCATGATGCACTAGTTGGTGAGTGGTTGTTTGATTTTTATCTGCATAGTTCAAAACATTTTGGTCCATGTAGTGAACATGCTGCTAAAGCTTATAGTTCATACTGCTTTTATTTCTTCAGAAATCCCATTGCTATAATTGGAAATAACTTAAACTTCTCTGATGGATTTGTGTTTTTAAGAGATCTTTCTGCAACAGTTAGTTTCTTTTGTCTCTTGCTGTAATTTGTTAGACTTGGATAGAGGGTGCCTGTTACGTCTGTCTCTCCCTCATCTTTCTTCTTTCAGCTCAACTTTCCTTTGCTTGCTCTCACTATTTTTCTTCATCTCAGATATTTACTCCAGGTTTCATCTGTCTGTCACTTCTAAATATACGCTTCTCACATCTAGCCATGCTCAGAATTGATTCATATGCAGAATATTCTTGAAACAGGAAGAATACACACTGAAAGATCTGTAAATTAAGTTCATGTATAGCAGCTACCATATTCTAATGTACGATCTTGGTCTTTATCTAATGTTGTCTCTTTCCCTGTCTTTATTTATTATTGAACAGATATATTTTTAATTTAGAGAAATGCCAATGAAGAATTAAATATATTTCCAGTGTTTTAAACACTAAACAACATAATTTTGTCAAACGAGTATGTTTTACAATCAGCTGTGTAATGTGATGCTAGTGGGCCCCCTCCTGACGCAGGGGGTGCGATGCGATGCCAGGAGGGGCGCGTGTGACCCAGGGTCGTACTAAAATAAAGTGTACTTGCACATCCACTACAGTAGTTTGTAGTGGCGTTCTCCATTGTCAGGTGTGCGCAGGGAGTACGTATTAGCTCGAGGAACTATGAAGAAGCATCTGCAGCGCTGAGTAGTGATGTCTGAATGGCGTCCCATGGGGCTTCAAACCATTTACGACAATTGTGCCGAAAACTGTTTCATTACTTGGCGCCCCATTCATTGGGAAAGGGGACGCCCTCTTTGGCAGGGTATCTGTACTGCAACCACACAGCGGTCGATAAGCCCAGAAAACAGCGCTGTGACGTTTCCTGTATTTCATATATTTTCTGAATAACACATAAAAAAATCAAATTTAATGTGTTAAATTTCCCATGGGCTCACCACCTGTGGGAGGGGCCATAGGGGTCAGGTGCATTGTGAGCTGGGCAGTGGCCGAAGGCGGGGACCTTGGCGATCCGATCCCTGGCTACAGAAGCTGGCTCTTGGGACGTGGAATGTCACCTCTCTGGCAGGGAAGGAGCCCGAGCTGGTGTGTGAGATGGAGAAGTTCCGACTAGATATAGTTGGGCTCACCTCCACACACAGCTTGGACTCTGGTACCAGTCCTCTCGAGAGGGGTTGGACTCTCTTCCACTCTGGAGTTGCCCATGGTGAGAGACGCTGAGCAGGTCTGGGTATACTTATGGCCCCCGGCTTGGCGCATGTACATTGGGGTTCACCCCGGTGGACGAGAGGGTAGCCTCCCTCCGCCTTCGGGTGGGGGGACGGGTCCTGACTGTCGTTTGTGCTTACGCACCAAACAGCAGTTCAGAGTACCCACCCTTTTTAGAGTCCTTGGAGGGTGTGCTGGAGAGCACTCCCACTGGGGACTCCATCGTTCTGCTGGGGGACTTCAATGCTCACGTGGGCAATGAACCCGAGTGGTGTTCAGTTATTGGACTTCTGTGCTTGTCACTGACTGTCCATAACGAACACCATGTTCAGACATAAGGGTGTCCATATGTGCACTTGGCACCAGGACACCTTAGGCCGCAGTTCGATGATTGACTTTGTGGTCGTTTCATCGGACTTACGGCCGCATGTCTTGGACACTCGGGTGAAGAGAGGGGCGGAGCGTCAACCGATCATCACCTGGTGGTGTGTTGGCTTCGATGGTGGGGGAAGATGCCAGTCTGACCTGGCAGACCCAAACGTATTGTGAGGGTCTGCTGGGAACGCCTGGCGGAATCCCCTATCAGAAGGAGTTTCAACTCCCACCTCCGGCAGAACGTCACCCACGTTCCGGGGGAGGCAGGGGACATTGAGTCTGAGTGGACCATGTTCCGCACTTCCATTGTCGAGGCGGCTGACCGCAGCTGTGGCCGTAAGGTGGTCCGTGCCTGTCGTGGAGACAACCCCTGAACCCGTTGGTGGACATAGGCGGTAAGGGATGCCGTCAAGCTGAAGAAGGAGTCCTATCGGGCCTTTTTGGCCTGTGGGACTCCTGAGGCAGCTGATAGCTACTGGCTGGCCAAGCGGAATGCAGCTTTGGTGGTTGCTGAGGCAAAAACTAAAACTCGGGTGTGGGAGGAGTTCGGTGAGGCCTTGGAGGACGACTTCCAGACGGCTTTGAGGAAATTCTGGTCCACCATCAAACGTCTCAGGAGGGGGAAGCAGTGCAGCATCAACACTGTGTATAGTGGGGATGGGGCGCTGCTGACCTCAACTTGGGACGTTGTGACTTGGTGGGGAGAATACTTCGAAGACCTCCTCAATTCCGGCGACACGCCTTCCCATGAGGAAGCAGAGTCTGGGTTCTCTGAGACGGATTTTCCTATCTCTGGGGTTGAGGTCACCGAGGTGGTTAAAAAGCTCCTCGGTGGCAGGGCCCCAGGGGTGGATGAGATCTGCCCGGAGTTACTAAAGGCTCTGGATGTTGAGGGGCTGTCCTGGTTGACACGCCTCTGCAACATCGCGTGGACGTCGGGGACATTGTTTTGTGGACTTGGAGAAGGCGTTTGATTGTGTTCCTCGGGGGGGTTCTGTGGGGGGTGCTTCGGGAGAATGGGGTACCGGACCCCTTGATAAGGGCTGTTCGGTCCCTGTACGACCGATGTCAGAGTTTGGTCCGCATTGCCGGCAGTAAGTCGGATTTGTTTCCAGTGAGGGTTGGACTCCGCCAAGGCTGCCCTTTGTCAACGATTCTGTTCATAACTTTTATGGACAGAATTTCTAGGTGCAGCCAAGGCGTTGAGGGTGTCCAGTTTGGTGGCCTCAGTATTGCGTCTCTGCTTTTTGCAGATGACGTGGTGCTGTTGGCTTCATCAAGCCGTGATCTCCAACCCTCACTGGAGCGGTTCGCAGCCGAGTGTGAAGCGGTTGGGATGAGAATCAGCACCTTCAAATTTGAGACCATGGTCCTCAGTCTGAAAAGGGTGGAGTGCCCTCTCCGGGTTGGGGATGAGATCCTGCCCCAAGTGGAGGAGTTCAAGTATCTTGGGGTCTCGTTCACGAGTGAGGGTACGATGGAACGGGAGATCGACAGGCGGGTCGGTGCAGCGTCTGCAGTGATGCGGACTCTGTATCGGTCCGTCGTGGTGAAGAAGGGGCTGAGCCGAAAGGCAAAGCTCTCGATTTACCGGTCGATCTACGTTCCTGCCCTCACCTATGGTCACGAACTGTGGGTCGTGACCGAAAGAACGAGATCCTGGATACAAGCGGCCGAAATGAGTTTCCTCCGCAGGGTGTCCGGGCTCTCCCTTAGAGACAAGGGTGAGAAGTTCGGTCATCCGGGAGGGATTCAGAGTCGAGCCGCTGCTCCTCCGCATCCAGGGGAGCCAGTTGAGGTGGCTCGGACATCTGGTCAGGATGCCTCCTGGATGCCTCCCAGGTGAGGTGTTCAGGGCACGTCCTACCGGGAGGAGGCCCCGGGGACGTCCCACGACACGCTGGAGAGACTATGTCTCCCTGTTGGCCTGGGAACGCCTTGGCATTCTCCCGGAGGAGCTGGACAAAGTGGCTAGGGAGAGGGAAGCCTGGGCTTCCCTGCTTAAGCTGCTGCCCCCGCTACCCGACCCCGGATAAGCGGAAGAAAATGGATGGATGGTTTAATGTGTTAACCCTTGCTTGCTATATTGTAGCCATATATTATAGGAAATTGTTTTAGGACATGAAGGTAGTTGGTGCGAGAGAGGAGGATGCAGAAGACAGGGTTAGATGGAGGCAGTTGATTCGCTGTGGCGACCCCTGAAGGGAAAAGCCGAAAGGGAAAGAAGAAGGTCCTTGCAGGGTTCAATAAAGCAATACGAAATATAGATTACATGTTCATGCATGTATATCTCACATAAATATATACATGCGAGTTCGTGTGCGTGAGTTAGAGTACACGATTGTTAGTGTCACTGGAAAAAAACAAGGTCTATGTTATGAGATAAAACTCAGGATTCCGAGACGTCATCACAGCAGCACCACTAGCTTCATTCTCACGTCTGGCTCGGTAACGCCTCATTGTTGATGACGTGTTGTTAATGTATGCCAGGTGCTGGGAACAAAGCAAACACTTCACCTGCAAATTAAAAATGATGTGCGTGATTTATTATTTTCTACTGTATCAACAGAGCCTATATTTTCTACTGAGCAACAGAGCCTGACAATAAGTTTCTTAGAAATTAAAATCTTAGAAATTAAAATCTACTTTGTTTGAAGTCCTATATGCTCCCAGACTTGGGATCTCTTTCTGGTTGGATTCATTGTAAAATAATTACGACGCCAACTGTCTGTCAGCAAACAAAACGCTAATGTTATCAATCCAAGGGTTATTGACACGATTGGCAGTGCACCGCACTATTTCATCCATTTTAATGCATCTCAGACCGGCCGGTGTTTCGGATCACCCATTGATCCGGACCACTGAACTGTTTCACCTGGTGAATGGAGTGCCAGTGTGTCACACTTTGTGTGCCGAACGTCATCAGTCACATGGTTTTTCCATGTTTGAAGCATGCTTCAGAGCAGTGTTTCACATGGGACCACCCAAACAGTCCAGGGCGTGTATCGGAGTGCCGGAACAAAGCGGACATCACTAGCGCTGAGCTTCACTGTGACTACAGTGGGAAAGGAGGAGAGGCCGGTGTGTTTACTGTGTCTAAACAAGCTGGCAGCGGACAGCATGAAGCCAAATAAATTAAGGTGGAACTTAAAGACATTACACCCCAATCCCTCTAATAAGCTGCCAGAGGTTTTTCAGCGAAAATGTGCCGAATATTGCCAGCAATCATTCCACTTTGTGAACAGTATACCAGCGAGCTCTGTTCATATTCATATGAGAAGGCATACCAAATTGCTCAGTGCAAAAAAAAAACCCCACATCATAGCAGAGGAGCTGAAACATTGAGAAGGAGCTGGTTCAGTATTGTGCTTCAAACCTTCAAACCTTTGAAAACCTGTGCACTGCATAAAGGTGCTCATTAGTAGCCATTAATCCTGACTTCCTCATTTTGATAAAAACTTCACCACATTGTTTGATTCATTTTTGTTTTGTAGTTAAGGTGTTTTACATATTTAGGACCTCAGTTATTTTGCTGAACTGAATTTGAATTTTTTATATTATTGGTTTTATTTAATTTTATCTTTCACTATCAAATGGTGCATTAAGTTGCTCAAAAATGTTTACAGTTTAAACAAGGTTTTTTAATTTCAGGCAAATTTCAGGCAAAACTTTTCTGTGCTAGACTAAAAAATAATGTTAATAAAATTGTTGTTATATTTTTTTCTTTTGTTTTCTTTAATGTTAATAAGGATGCAATGTTATGCAGAGGTGTACTGAACAATTTTATAGACAATTGATATTTTTGTTTGACCATATTTGGAAATGCTTGTATGACTGTTCAGTGGCCTCAGATAATTTTGTTTGCAACAGACATGTCCTCACGGGGTCTGCGTGACTGATTATGTGGTGTCCTCAGATAATTTTGTGAAACTGTCGACTTGATATTTTGTGGTAATGCCTGGAGGTCATGATGTACCAACTGAAACTGGTAAAGAACTGGTTGAGAGCAGATGCTTCGAGGTTATACAACAGTTTTGATACCGTCTATAGTTCTGCCTTTTAGAGTATAAATGATGTGTGATCCTTTTGTATCTTTGCACTCGTGCGCCGCTGCAGCCCTTGTCTGTAAGTCTCTTGTGCCCAGAATATTCTGCAATAAAGCTTCGAAGAACTGTTCGTCTCCAGCCTTTACACGGACCTCCAACATTCTCACTACCTGAAATCAAACGAACATGCGGAGGAAGAAGTCACGCTTTCCTCCAACAACTCCTGTCTACTCTCCTCAGTCCTCTCAGTGTCCCACTTCCTCTTAGCTAACCTCTTTCTCTGTATACACTCCTGTACCTCCTCATTCCACAACCAAGTCTCCTTATCTACTTTCCTTCCAGATGACACACCAAGTACTCTCCTACCTGTCTCCCTGATCACATTAGCTGTAGTTGTCCAGTCATCTGGAAGCACCTCTTGGCCACCCAGAGCCTGTCTTAACCCCTTCCTAAAAGTCATGCAACACTCTTCCTTTTTTAGCTTCCACCATTTCGTCCTCTGCTCTGTCTTTGTCTTCTTCATCTTCCTCACCACCAGAGTCATCCTACACACCACCATTTTATGCTGTTTGGCTACACTCTCGCCTACCACTACTTTGCAGTAACTGATCTCCTTCAGATTACACCATCTACACAAGATGTAGTCTACCTGTGTGCTCCTACCTCCACTCTTATAGGTCACCCTATGTTCCAGCCTCTTCTGGAAGAAAATATTCACTATAGCCATTTCCATCCTTTTTGCAAAGTCAACCACCATCTGTCCTTCTGCGTTCCTCTCCTGGATACCAAAACTGCCCATCACCTCCTCATCACCTCTGTTTCCTGCACCAACATGTCCATTGAAGTCTGCTCCAATGACAACTCTCACACTTCTCGGTATGCTCTGCATCACTTCATCCAAGTCCAACCAGAATTTCTCCTTCTCCTCCAGCTCACATCCTACCTGTGGAGCATACCCACTAACAACATTGAACATCACGCCTTCTATTTCTAGTCTGGACTCATCACTCTATCTGACACGCTTTTTACCTCCAGGACATTCCTAACAAACTCCTCCTTCAAGATAACTCCTACTCCATTTCCCTTCTTATCTACACCATGATAGAACAACTATAACCCTGCTCCTAAACTTCTAGCCTTGCTACCTTTCCACCTGGTCTCCTGGACACACAGTATGTCTACCTTCCTTCTCTGCATCATGTCAACCAATTCTCTACCTTTTCCTGTCATAGATCCAACATTCAACGTCCCTACCCTCAGTCCTATACTCTTGGCGTTCCTCTTTTCTCTCTTCCTACAAACACACTTTCCTCCTCTCCTTCTTTGACCAACAGTAATCCAATTTCCACCGGCACCCTGTAGGTCAGCAGCACCGATGGTGGTCGTTGTTAACTTGGGCCTCGACTGATCCAGTATGGAGATCATAGGTTTGATTTGCATGTTTGATTTGGCAAAAGTTTTATGCCGGATGCCCTTCCTGACGCAACCCCTCTGTATTTATCCGGGCTTGGGACCGGCACAATAAGACACTGGCTTGTGTCCTCTTGTGGCTACATTGGGGATCAGAATAACCATTTCTGGAAATTGTTATATAAGATGGAATCAGGAATCTGACATTAAAAATTTACTCACTGACATATATTACGGACAGAAAGAAAAGAAAAGAACAAATTAATGCAAGGCAGAAACAAAGAGAGAATATCAGGTATCCATACTGACACTAAACAAATAAGAGCATGCTAACAGAAGACATCCTCTGTGTGTGTGTGCGTGCGTATCACGCCTGGCTGTCTGTTATCTACCAAAGACTCACAGGTCCCTGGGGGGACACCAGAGGAATCGTCTGATTTGTTTGCCGTTTCATCTCCGAACTGCACATTAAAGCAGGACTAACTCAGAGCGACTCGGATAGAAAGGACGTTATGTTTCCTAATTAAATCCATTCTGTTCCTGCTTAATTCCAATCAAACAGATCCTGGTCTGACATAAATTTAACAGGAGAACACTGTCACTCCATCTTTCACCTGCCTTAACATGCAGCAGGTGCAGTTTACACCCCACGGTGGAAGTACCTCTCAAACCACAAGACCTCTCATACTTTGTCTTCCTTTAGATGATGCCTGGTAAAGAAACGGAGACGATCTGCTATGATTTGATTTGGTGTTCAGCAGCCCTGATAATTATGATCAATCTTTGAATGCTTGCCTGTAGATGCTTTTCACCTTTATCCACTGACGCCACTTTTCAGTGCTATTTGTCAGGCCCAGCACAAGAGGGCTTAAAACATTTTTGATTGGCATTAATTTGCAAGATGTACCTGGTGTGGGAGAGTTAGTACATTAGAGTGTTTCAAGTAGAGTCTGCCAGCTACAGTACAGTCTGCCACTTGACTTGCTTTTGAAATGTAGTATGATTGGACATACATATTAACAATGCACTGACTTCTATTTTACTAAAATCTACCCATTTTACCATTTATTGAATTCCTTCACATCACCTGTCGTCACAATGTATTTGACTCATCAAAAGCCTGGATGTATGCTGCAACAGCCTACAGTTTGACATGTGCACAGAGGTGTAAAACCTCCTTGTCTAATTCTAGTTTCTTCCTCTGACTCTATTGAAGACACTGTATGGGAACTATTAAATCAGGAATCACTGAAATTTAAGGTATTTAATGAAACTGTAATGATCACTGAAAGTAAAAGAGTCTACTACTAAACAAAGTTATGATTGCCAAAAAAACCCCCAAACAAATCCAGACTTTCACTTTAACAACACGTCAGAGAAAATAGATGATTTGAATGTCTAATCCTTGACTTTGTGTGTGTGTGTGTGTGTGTGTGTGTGTGTGTGTGTGTGTGTGTGTGTGTGTGTGTGTGCCCTCTTCCAGGCTCAGCAGCTTCACAAGAAAGATTCTCAGCTGAGACTTCTGGATGCCTTCTACATGGAGCAGCTGGCACTACTGGAGGAGAGGGTACGACATTCAGACAAAGACAAGGACTCACACATAAACAGAAAGTTATGGGACTTCATTAGAGGCTTTCATGAACTCCCAAAGTTCAGCATTTTGTATATTTAAAAAACACAAAAAATACTAAAGCTCTGCAGACTTTGATGAGCTGAACTACAGATTTACTAACCCTTTTCCAAGGAGGGCTGTAGGGCCCAACACATTATGTGTTGAAGTTAGAAATGTAGACAAGGGGGTCAATGTTGCCTTACATCTGAGGCAACTTTATGATAGGAGCGGTGATGTTCAGTGAGGTTCATGGCTGGTGAGGCACTGATTTCATCATAGTTAGATTTACACACACACACACACACAAATAAGCACATTTTATTAAAAAAAGCCTTGTTATGTTACGTACATGTTTTTTTATGATACGTTTACTTATAAATGAAATCCATGCGCAGCACCTTCTGAACTAAAGCTTCGAAAAGGTTTTGAGTTGATATATGTAATCCTCCATTTTTATAGTAAGACAAGGCGAGCGGAAAACAAATGAATGGCTGCACTTAACTTGCTGACCATAGCTTGTGGTGCACTGTCACTTCTTCTGCGGCTGAGGAAGAAGAATCCTCGGCCGAATCCCTGGGATCACCAGCGCCCCCTACCATGAGGCACAAGAACTGGGTGCCTCACTTCGTGCCTTTTCCCAGCGGTTTCAGGACTGCTCAACTCAAGAAAGACGTTATACACATACAGTTCTTGACAAAAAAACCCACACGTCTGTAGTCGTTCAGGCTGCTGATCAACTTCTTCTTGGGGACGGGTACAATAATAGACATCACTAGATTAATATGAAAATTTTAATTTATTTCTTCCATCTTTTATTTTTTTATTTCATGATGGCAGGTGAGGCCTCCCCTGCCTCCCCTGACCGCACGTCACTGGATAGGAGCCAGCAGGGTGATGTTTGATGAGATTTCAGAAGGCTCTGACCTGCGGTTGTTTTCCAAATGACTGTTTGTCTGCCAAATTGATGTTTTTCTTCTTTAGGTAAAAAAAAAGGTGCCACATTAATAATAGAGAATTTTGTTATATATATATATATTTTGTAATATTTGTTTCTTCAGTCCGGAACAACGTGATTGAGTCCAATGGTTCCTGTTAGGGGCTGGAGGGTGCAGCACTTAGGTTGTTTTCAGGACTTAAAAGGTGAGCGAATGTCAGCTCTTCACTACCTGGTAGTGTTTTAAAAAAATATTTTTGTTTGCTTCTTGCTTTCATGTTTTTCAGCTCTCTGAAACAAAGTTAACTTGACCTTGGGGGGAGGGTGTTCAATCCCAGTATGTTTACCGATCATTAACCCATTACATAATCTTCTGTTTTATGTTTGAAGAGCTTTTTGAAGATCTTTTTTTAAGCATCAGCTATATCTACTGATTTCTTATTATCCTGATTGAATTGTAAGGTACTATTACAAATTGAAGGACAGGATCAGTTCAGCATGTACAGTCGCACATCATAATACTTCTTCTCCTTTCGGCTTTTCCCTTCAGGGGTCGTCACAGCGAATCAGTTGCCTCCATCTAACCCTGTCTTTTGCATCCTCTTCTCTCACACCAACTACCTTCATGTCCTCTTTCACTACATCCATAAACCTCCTCTTTGGTCTTCCTCTAGGCCTCCTGCCTGGCAATTCAAAACTCTGCATCCTTCTACCAATATATATTCACTATCTCTCCTCTGGACATGTATTAACCATGTTTGACTTTACTTGAACAGTCTTACACTCATTCAGAAACACACACACACACACACACACACACACACACACACACACACACACGCGGTTTGGTGTCAGAAAGCTTGGATGTTTGTGTTCAATCTCATTAGTGACAGGTTGGGTTTGCAGAGGGACTAAGAAGACTGGCAGGCAGACAGGCGGGCGTCACAAGCTGTGTTTGCTGTTTGGCTTAGGATGTTTGTTGACAAACTACAATGTGTGTGACTATGATAGTGTCAGCCATGCATAATGTGTGAGAGTGTGTACGTACGTGCACTCACTTGAACTGGACTGGATGAGTTAAGCCAAGCTTAGCCTTTGATAATGGTCTCAGCTTTTATGTTACCTCATATCCTGTTTATGAATTTAGCAAAAACTGCTTGGAATGATGGTTGGAACGTCATTTTATTAGACTCCTTAGAGAAAATCTTGGCTTTTGGTCAAAAAAAAGTTATTGCTTTATTTCAAGAGATTGAAATGCCATATAAGACATTATGGAGATGTATTTGTAGTGAAAGAGGACATGAAGGTAGTTGGTGTGAGAGAAGAGGATGCAAAGGACAGGGTTAGATGAAGGCAATTGATTCGCTGTGGCGACCCCTGAAGGGAAAAGCCGAAAGGAAAAGAAGAAGATTTGTCATTTTTTTGCAGCACGGAAAAGCACAACACATTTGTTTTATTTCAAGTCTCCTTACAATATGGGTAACGCTGTTGCTGCACAACAACTTGGTTCCAGGTTTGAGTCCCGCTCTATACAGAGTTTGCATGTTCTTTCCGTGTCTGTGTAGGTTTTCTCCGGGTTCTCTAGCTTCTTTCCACCTCCAAAAACATGGGCTTCAGGTTAATTGGCCGTTCCAAATTGCCCGTAGGAGTGAGTGTGTGTGCGTGTTTGTGTCTCTGTGTGTAGCTCCGCTGTTCACTGGCGTCGTGCCCAGAGTTTCCCTCACCTCACACCCTAAGACAAGCTGGAATAGGCTCCAGCTTCCCGCAACCCGCGCAAGCGGATGAAGTGGTTTGAGAAAATGAATGAATGATTTTAATGTTTCACATTTGTGTCAGAGAGTGTAACTGGCAGCAATAAGGTGGAAACTATAATATAGGCATCATACAGTCACGATACTGCTCCATCAGTTTTAATTGGGATGTAAACTGCCACCAAGGTGGAGGTTTACATGTCAGTTTAGAGCATAGTTCTGCCTGTCAAGTGCAATAGAATCGAATGTGGAGCCCACATCTTGATTGATACCTGTCTCCACCACAATCTGATCTTCTGTTGCTCGGACAACGTTTGTCCTGTTTTGTTATTACATGAGCCATGTCTGCTGCCTTCCATCCAGGATCTCTTTGTTCTTCTCCCAGAGCGGTTTAAACTTAATCCAAACCTTGCGCCTTCTCCATAGTTAAGAGTGTATTTATTTAGTAGGTAATATGTTCCTTCAATTAAACTGAGTAATATCAGATTTAAAAAAATATATTAGTCTAAACTTTGGAGCTGGCTACTGTAATTTTGTGACACAATAAAGAAGAACGCGTGGCAGTGGGATATTAGCAAAAGGCATATCTTGACGTATCTGGTACGCTTCTGTTGTGATTTGTGATGCTTTGGCAATCCAGAAGTCTTCTTCCAAAGGTTCAGTACTGTCACAACTGTTTCCTGGTAACACAGAATTAAACAGATAATTCTGCAGTATTATCTTGAACCAAAACCAAATATTTGGATTTCTTCATTATTATATGAAGTTTTTATGCTCTCCTCGTGTCTTACTCTGCCTCATCCCAGTAAGTCCGCTGGGACCCGCGTAAGTGGAAAATTGGAACAGAAAATGAATGAATGAATCATTATTAACTGGTAATTAATTTTCATGTGATTTTTAAAGTATTGTATTAGTCCACAATAATACCCGGAAAATTGTAATGTGTGTTATAATAAGTTTATATAGAATAGAAACCTGTTGTTACCTCATTATAACCAGGAAAATGTACATTAATGACTTTTTGTAATCTACTACTGAATAGTTTTGTCTTTTTATTTTTCTTCATTATTCTTTTTTAGATTTGGGATATTATTTACAGTATGAGGTATATGTACAGTTAAATTATTATTATTATTATTATAATTCATTGGTAACACCGATCTAGAGAAGTGTAGTGCGCCCTCATTCTTTGTGGTTAATGCGTTCCAGGAACCACACGTGATTAAGGAATTCGAGATCGCCATCTATTTATCTTATTTACGGTAATTTAATTGTTTATGAACCCTCCCCATACTGATATTAAACCACCTTCTATGTGTATTACTTTTTCCCACATTCTTATCGACTGTTTAAAGCACTTTTGTGTCTCACGAAAGTCCGAGACTGATGGAAACGGAGCGCACTTCCGGATGCCGTCAGCCAATAGAATGAGCGTACGGTATCACGTGATTGCCTACCAAAAATCTGCAATAAGGTGGAGTCGCAAGTGTTAAAGCGTGAATGCGCGAGGGCGCACTGCAGTTATTTATTTATTATAAATCCATTATATATTGCATGCTACACACACACACATACACACACACACACACACACACACACACACACAAACAGAGCTTTACTCTGAATAAAGATGTTTTTAAATGCGGTATGAAAAGCTCTTTCTGCTGTGTTGCACTTCCTGTGGAAATGCATAGACTGTGGGCCTTATGTTGACCGAGTCAAAGTTTACTTCTTTCATCTTGTGGAAAGATATCTGCTGAATATGCTGCAGCAAGGACTTTGAATTTGCTTATTAGTTTAGCTTGTTAGCAATGTTTCCACTGAGGCTGCACCCATCTGGAGATGAGATATGTATTTCATAATAAGTTAACATTACTAAGCATTGCAGAGTTGTGGTTTACTTTTCAGTCGCCTCATTATTTTGCCTGAGCACAAAAAAGTGCTTGTATGCAGTATGTTCCTCAACAAAGGTTAACGCTTGTGGGAGATGTAATCAGTTACATTTACTGCACCTTAATTCATAAAGTGTCTTGGTAAGAGTGCTTTGAGACTGAAATATATGGCAGTTGTTGTACCACATAACTTTTCAATGTGTGAGGATAAATGTTACTGAATATTTTAATTTTCTCTAAAGCATTTCTTGTTTGGCTGGAGAATTTGCATGGTACAGTGCGCACTCAATCTTTGCGGTCCATGCGTTCCAGGAACCACACGCGATTGATGAATCGGTGATCGAGATCGGGATCTTTTTATCTTATTATTTACTGTAGTTTAAACTTTTATGAACCCTCCCCATACTGATATTAAAACACCTTCTATCTGTATTACCTTTTCCCACACTCTTGTCGACTATTAAAAGCACTTTTGTGTCTCACGAAAGTCCGAGACTGACAGAACAGAGAGCACTTCCGGATGCCGTCAGCCAATAGAATGAGCGTTTGGTATCACGTGACTGCCTACTAAAAATCCGCGAGAAGGTGAGTTGCAATCATTGATGCGCGAATGCGTGAGGGCGCACTGTATACCGGATTTGGGAGGACAATTGTCGATCTACCTAACCCAGTTTGACTGAAAGAGAGTCGTTTGTTTCAATAAACCAGTTCATGGATTTAATTTAAGTCACTGAGAACTCTTTTGCTGTCAAAAATCACCATTGAAGTGATTTAAATTTGTTCTTCCATGACCGAAAACATTGATATCAAACATATTATGGTGACCATCCATCCATCCATCCATTCATATCCATCCGTCCTTCCATTGTTCACCCATTCATATCCATTTATCTACTAATAATAGCCTTGAAAATTAATTGTTAAGGGTTTCTCTCTGAAAGTTGTAACAGAGACAAAAACTTGACTTTCAGTTGGTATCCTTTTGGCAAAATGCAGACTTAGTCTGAAAAAAACAAGTCATACATCCAAACAAGTCATACATCCATCTTCCCACACCGCTTTATCTGCCATCGCGGGTCACGGGGTAGCTGGAGCCTATCCCAGCTTGCTTATGGGCACCTCTGGGCACAATGCCAGTGCGCCGCGGAGCCACACAGAGACAGACCACCATGCACGCTCACACTCACACTCACACTAACACCTACGGGCAATTTGGAACAACTAATTAACCTGATGCGCATGTTTTTGGAGGTGGGGGAAGCCGGAGAACTTGGAGAGAACCCACGCAGACTCGGGAAGAACATGCAAACTCCACACAGAGCGGGACTCAAACCCGGATCAGCCTTGCTGTACAGCAACAGTTAGTGATGTCTGAATGGCTCCCTGTGAGGCTTCAAACCGTTTTTGACCATTGTGCCGAAAACTGTTTCATTACTCGGCGCCCCATTCGTTGAGAATGTGGACATCCTCTTAGGCAGGGTGACTGTACTGCAACCACACAACGGTAAATGAGCCCAGAAAACAGCGCGTTGACGTTTCATGTATTGCATATATTTCCTAAATAAAACCCAAATATAATCTAATTCAATGTGTTCGCTATATTGTAGCCATATACACTATAATAGGAAATTGTTTTATTATCATTGGTCCTTGCAGGGTTCAGTAAAGCAATAAGATATAGATAACATGTTCATGCATGTACTGTATATTTAATATATACAGTATATATCTCAGTAACTTCTCTGTCAGGAACATCCCCTTGAAGTTACTGACAGAGCCATAAGAAAATATTGCTTTATTTAGTCATTAAAATACACTGTCTTAACTCTTGGTTCAATAGGCTATGTTAATTTCAATATGTTTTAATAAACATTGAACCAGTCCGGCCCTCGGCTTGTAGCGAATTTATGTTTTTGGCCCTCTGTGTATTTGACTTTGACACCCCTGGTCTAGAAGGACGAGAATGAGACACACATCAATGGACATTTAAGCACATATAACATGGTGTTGAATGAGAGACAAATACATTTCTCAGAGCTCATAACACACACATACACACAAACACACACACACACACTGTGCCCATGGTCAGCAATGTATATACTGTAAAAATCTACTGTTTTTATAGTAGCGTGAATAATGCGGCGGTCAGGTCACACCTAAAAACTGGTGACGTAGGAATGACTATGGATTAAAAGACTGATCTGTTTACATTTTGTTCAGAGAGCCCCAGTGTGTGTGTGTGTGTGTAAATTAGGTCCTCTGGTGTTTTGGCATGTCTGTGTATTATCTTGCAGTGCATACACACTTTGTGCTTTTGTGTCACAACGCCAACTTTCAGTCACAGTAGTGACAGCAACTTTATCAATGTTCTACTCCAAACATATCGTAGCCTGTATGAAATCGTAGCCTGGATCTCTACAAGAAAATTGTGTTTTTTTCAAATCTAGTATTGCCTTTGAAATTCTATCGTTTTAAAAAGCCAGCAGATTATTAAACAATGGAAATGTGTGGAAAAAAGCAAAAATATATCTGCATATCTACTTTCAAGCTTGCTATTGATGCCAACATTCTACAAGAACCAGTTTTAAGAAATGTATTTCCTTTATTCTTGGGTGGTTGTAAACATGTATAGACAGCTGTGGAGAATGGGCAATCATCATCAACGTGGAAGCAGGGATCTATTTGGCTATTGAGGGCTGAAGACTGTAAAGTACAGCTGCTGACACCATTTCACGGATAACAAGCTTGATTACGCTCTACAGTATAGCTTTTCATGGTCTACTCAATTCTGTAATATTTGATGGTAAGCTTGTAAAAAATGAATAGACCTTAAGCACTTTTCTTTGCTACATCACATTTTTATTCATTTGATGCTAAATCTCTATAAAGTGGCACAGACAAGAAAACCTTTGCAGCATATTAAGAAAATTAAGTAATCTTGACCAGTGAAGTGAGATGTAACCGTGGGGATGGAAGGTGATAAAGGAGCAAGAATAGCTACCAGGTTTTATATTGTGTGGTTTTTTTTTTTTTATTCGCTGGCTTTAGTTGCATTTTTCTTTGTCTGCATTCATGTATTCACTGAACTACAATTTGTTACATCCCGCTTCAAAGCAGTGATGTATTGTAATTGTCAGTGTTTGTGTGTGGAGGAGGAGTGGAGGAGACTTAAGTATGGAACTCCTCCACTTAAGTGGAGAAGTTTAAGTATGTTGAGGTCTTGTTCAGGAGTGAGGGAAGGATAGAGTGTGAGATTGACAGAGGGATCGGTGCAGCTTCTGCAGTGATGCTGTTGCTGTATAGGTCTGTCGTGGCGAAGGAGATGAGTCGCAAGACGAAGCTCTCGATTTACCGGTCAATCTACATTCCTACTCTCACCTATGGTCAAGAGATTTGGGTCATGACCGAAAACACAAGATCCCGGATACAAGCGGCTGAAATGAGTTTCCTCCATAGAGTGGCTGGGCGCACCCTTAGAGACAGGGTGAGGAGCTCAGTCACCAGGGAGGAGCTCGGAGTAGAGCCGCTGCTCCTCCGCCTCAAGCGGAGCCAGATGAGATGTTTTGGATGCCTCCTGGACGCCTCCCTGGGGAGGTATTCTGGACATGTCCTACCGGGAGGAGACCTCGAAGAAGACCTAGGACATGCTGGAGGGACTGACCTGGGAATGCCTCGGGCTCCCCCTGGAGGAGCTGGAGGAGGTGTCTAGGAATAGGGAAATATGGGCTTCCCTGCTGAGACTGTTGTCCTGGCCCCAGATAAGCGGTTGAAGATGGATGGATGGAGTGTTCGTCTGTCCGTTTGTTAGTCCACCAAATATCTTTGCAACCGTTGCAGGTAGAAAAATGAAACAAAAAGCACATTACTCGGGAGGCAAAGAGGATGAAAATGAGATGATGTCCTTGACCTTGAGAAAGCTAGGTCAATACCTTATGTTCATATCTTATGTTGATCCAACTCATACTTTATCTCTCTTACCTTTGTGTTCTGCTGCTTTTCTATCCTTATTCTATTTCTGTTCTTCCTGTGACATCCATCAAACCCCAGCTGGTACTGTTTGCTGGTTAAACATTTGAGGGGATGCATGGCACTGGAAGGCCTGAGAAGAATTAGCAGAGGAAAGGCTGCAGTTGCTGTGGATTAACTGTTTGCTTTATCATAATACCACTGCCTGCTTGCTTAAAGTTTGGAGCTCACTGGGTAAAATTCAGAAAGCATAATTTCTTAAACTATGAGTAAAGCGAAATCTCTATAAACTGGCACAGATAAGAAAACCTTCGCAGCATATTAAGGAAATTAAGTAATCTTGACCATTGAAGTGAGATGTATCCGTGGGGATGAAAGGTGATAAATGAGCAAGAATAGCTACCAGGTTTTATATTTTGTGATTTTTTTTTTCTATTCGCTGGCTTTAGTTGCATTTTTCTTTGTCTGTATTCATGCATTCACTGAACTACAATTTTCTACACCGCACTTCATCCCGCTTTCTAGTGGAAAGCGGGATGTATAACCTCATGGAAAGGTTATACTTAAAACATCAGAATCCACAAAAATATCATCCAGTGGAGAAGGTGACGCCAACATAAACAAATTATTAACAAATTCCATGATAGAGCACCAAATTATTTATTATTTACAGTAATTTAAACATTTATGTGTCAAGGCTCGATCAAGACTGGTGGTGAAAACCCAAAAGCACGACAGTGAAGCAGGCGGGTCAAGTCCAAAAAACAGGATTAATAAGACAGGCAAGAATCTGGTAACGAGGATTCAGTCCAAACAGCAGACGAATCAGGCAGACAGCAAGCAAACAGGCAGAGTCCAATAATCAGGCAGTTCATACACAAAGGGAACCCGACAAACCGGGCAGACAAATCCGAAGAGGGGTTATGACAGGCAGGGTTCGAGAAACTAGCAGGGATGAAACAATGTCAAAAGGTAAGACAGGATACGATGGCTGGAAGGTCAGGACGAACACTAACAATCTGGCAGCGAACTGAGGGCTGAGCTGGGTATATGAAGAGTGGAGGCTGTTTAGGGGAGTGACTGCAGGTGAGCGAAGGGAAGACAGGTGCAGGGAATGAACTGATTGCAAGTGAGACCGGATCTGAAATGACATGATATGTTAGTGACAGGAAAACAAACAGGATAATAATAATCCAGAGATGTGACATTATGTACCATCCCCATACTAATATTAAACCAAATTCTATCAGTATTACCTTTTATATAGACTATAGACTATTTAAAGCACTTTTGTGTCTTACGTAAGTCCGAGACTCAGGGAACGGAGCGCGCTTCCGGATGCCGTCAGCCAATAGAATGTGCGTGCGTGACTGCCTACCAAAAATCCGTGATGAGGTGAGGTTGCAAGCGTTGATGTGCGAATGTGCGAGGGCGCACTGTACGTGTTTGTATGTGTGTGTGTGTATGTGTGTGTGACATGAGATTACTTCAGATCTTTGATAGATTTTTGTCTCCACAATGTAGCATTAATGTTTTTCTCAGAAATCTGATGGTGTCTTTACTTGTCTGTTAGTAGGATTGTACAAAAACTATTTGATTGGTTTTATTAAACTTTAACAACCCAATGCAGATCCAGATAAAATAATGTATATGGGCTTTTTTTTAAATTAAATTTCCTTTTGCATAAAGTAGCTTTACCAACAAATCCATCTGACTTAGATTCCCATTGCGGTTTAAAAAAACAGACAAATGCATTAAAATCTGAATTAAAGGCCAAGCTAATTTTTACATATTGTATCTTTATGTTTGTGTTGTCTCCAGAATAAAGAAAGATATGAACTGAGCAAGGAGCAATTCCACAAAGCTGTCTCCAAGATGGAAGAAAATGTGAGGTAGGAGACACATGGTTTCTTTCATACAATCTGCTCTTTTTCTTATTTTTAACCATAGAAATGTGTAAGTTCTCTAGAATACAACAGGTAAATGTGGTAAGTGGCTCAATGGGGTACTTTAATTAAACTGAATTTTACAATGGCCCATTTCTCAATCCTTGCGTCTTTCTGTAGATGAGCAATGAACTAGAGCTTGTTACAGCTTGGGAAAATGTGGATTATTATTGCCACATCTGTCTGTCTGTATGTCTGTCTGTGTCTATCTATTGTCTGTCTGTCCATACATCCATCCATTTGGAGGTCAAAAATAAAGCAAGTGATTCAAATTAATACTGAAACTCTCCATTCTAAGGGTTTCATTTCTTTTCTCTCCACTGGGGAGATTCCAGCTTTCTAAACACAGAAGTTTTTAACAAATTCTAACAACTTTTTATATAGTTCTATGGTTTTACCCCATTATTTGTCACTATATTTGAATATTTGTAACATGTTATGACACCTTTGCATTTCCCCATTCTGACACTTACAATGGGAAATGCAAAGTTATGACGAGTGTCATAATTTTGTGCATTCATGTCTTGCATTATAAACATGCACAAAAGCACAAATAAAATCACTCAACAATACAAAAAAGCAAAAAATACAAATAACTCATAATCTCTAAATTTCAGTAAATTGCACTCATTTCATGTCCTTGATGGCTTAAAATTAATTTCAATTTGCAGGCCTTTAAAAGGGTTGAATGAATGGGCTTTCATTTCTTAACACATTTTCAAGTAAGGAACTTTTGAGTAATCTGGAAGAAACTTCTGACCGACTAGGTTTTTATGTTATAAACTGCTTGAGTGAAGTTCCTCGCAGTGCAGAACTGTAGAACAAAGCTAGTGTAAAATATGATGCGGATGGCTCCAAGTAGCCTGGTTCCATTTTTTTTTCGTCTTTCTGCCTCTGCTGCTGTGTCTGGATGCCCTTATGTGTGTATGTGTGTAATGTGTTAATCCACAGTTTAATCCTGGGAGCAAAATGACTGCCAACACTGACGTTTAAGGCAACCAGAGACCATAGGTCTGTGTGTGTGTGTGTGTGTGTGTGTGTGTGTGTGTGTGTGTGTGTGTGTGTGTGTGTGTGTGTGTGTGTGTGACAATTTTATTTAGTCAGTTTATTTTTTTCTTTCCAGACATGTTATTACGGCAGACTTCACTTTCATCAGTGTTGGAACATCAACAACAACATCCGAAAAGAAAAAAAAGGGTTGACAGGTAGAAGCCATTGGCTTGTAAAATTCCCATCCCCTGAATCAACAACATCTCTCTTATTACAACACATCATCAACCAAATTCATACATTACATATCACATTTAAATTATTTGATTTTGGTACATTGTTGTTTTGAATTGTCCATTCAGTCTAGTAAATGTGTGTATTTGTACGCGTCTTTATCAGTTCACTGTCTTGTTTGCTGCACTAAGGTCACAGTGATATTTTTCCATAGGCATGACACATGTAGGTTAATAAGCCATAAGAATCTGAGACATTAACCATCATTTGTGTCAGAAATATAACTTTGCAAAGTCAAGTTTTTGAAAGCTTTTTTAAAGGCAGATAGAGTTCCTAGACTCCTAACTTTGTTGTCTAGTTTGTTCCAAAGTTTGACACCAGTAAAAGATAATGAAAATGTTTTTAGTTATTGCTTTCTTCTGTAGAATTGCTGTGGTTCCTCTTAGTTGGTAGCTGGATTCGTTATTCTGAATTTGTGCTAATATATTTTGTGGTTAACAATTATTGGCTGCTTTATACATGAGTTGAGTAGTTTTATAGCTTAATTAACAGAGCAGTAAAGACAGTAAACGTTTAAGGCAATCAGAGACCATAGGGCCTGTGTGTGTGTGTGTGTGTGTGTGTGTGTGTGTGTGTGTGTGTGTGTGTGTGTGTGTGTGTGTGTGTGTGTGTGTGTGTGTGTGTGTGTGTAAGATAATTAACAGAGCAGTGAAGACTGCAACCTGTTGCACTCTGAAATGTGAAGCAACCTCAAGAACGTTCTTCATTCCCTCTCTCTGTCTTCTTTTCACTCTTCATCCAGTCCTTTGGATTTATAGACACAATTTTCTATTTTGTAATACTGAATATGCACATATGATCTGTTAAAGGTCTTCCTTTATTGTTTAATTGGTGACAAAGAAGCTGAAGGCTTTGGCTGCATGTTTTCTCTACAAAATATAAAAAACAATATAAAAATTATAAAAATTTGTGATAAAAATCATATAAAAATGACCACTTGAGCTAACTAACTGGAACGTTTAGTCACTGAAATATATGTCTTTGGTAGATTTGGTCCAATGCTTTACATATTTCACATGACTTAGGCACAATCCATTTGTGATGAGAGATACACAATGAGAAAATATGGTCAGAAAATTGTTCAAGGACAGATTTTATTTTTACTCCGCACCTTACCGTTGAGTTTACCGCTAAATAGCTCAACCTTATCAACAGCTGTATAGATTTTAAGTTACAAACTGTTTTAGTAGCTCAGTCCACTCAGTCTTCGGCTGGGGACAGGAGTGTGGCCACTTCAAGACCCACGTTGGGCAAAAAACTTTGAAGTGTAAACTGGCAGTGGGGGGTTGTCAGTTCACCTTCTGAGCACTGCTGAGGTGCCCTTGAGCAAGGCATTATCCTCCTACAAGCTTCTCATTGGGGCACCCCATGAGGGAGCTGCCCACCCCTGTACCTCCCTGCTGGCCTACAGGCCCTTGTGTACGTGTCAGGCCTGTACCTCATATACAGGCCTGTATATGACCTCAGGCCTGTACCTCATATATATATGAGGTACAGGTACGTATATATATATATATATATATATATATATATATACAATATATAATACACACACACACGTGACAATTCAATGGAAAACTAATTTCTCCTTTGGGGGATAAATAAAGGATTTCATCTTCATTATTATATTGAAACAAAATAAATCGATTTCCACACTGGCTCAGTACAGCTACTCAAATTACAACTGGTGGGCACCACTTTCATACTCTTCATTGGTCAGCTGCCACATAAAAACGATGTCTCTTAAATATCGTACCTGGCTCCAGACAACTGTGGAATAGACCTACAGTGATGCAGAGATTGATACGCGTAACTGATGACCACTTAGTGGAGACATTTTTCATTTGCTGACATGCCAGGGTTTTCATAGTGGAATGTGGAATTACATAGTGACAGTGAGACAGGGATGGAAGCAGGTGTTTTTGTTTGTTTTTTTCAGATCCATTTCCTCTGTGTGAGTGAGTGAGGGAGACAAGCTCCTCTTCAGAGTTGAAAGTAATAAAACAAGGGTGAGATGGAGACAAGGTTGATACCACCTCAAAATGTTAAGATCAGTCTCCAAGACATTTTAACAAGGCCCGGCTGTCTTGTTTGTGTAGTGCTTGAACTAGACTTAATAGTCAGGTGTTGTCAGGTTCTCCCTGCATGTGTCAGAAGATACCAGCCATTGGAGATCACTGTGATAAGGCTGGAAACACTGACAAGCCCACAGTCCAAGTGAAAAAGCACTTAGAGTACTTAGTAATTATTGTTGTGCTACAAGAAAACTGTCAACCACAACTTAGTTTTTTCCCCAGACCGGCCAAACTTCAGACATTTCATAACAACTGAAAATTCAGCTAACTGTTGGGGAATGTTTTATAGTGGTCTGATTTGGATGGAAAAGACAAAGAAATTGTTAAAACAATGATGTCACTGAGGTTATCAAGTGGATTACAAGAAACAGACCTGGCAGATGAGTACGAGCTGCTCTCACAAAACAGGGAAAGCTGCCAAAGTAAATACTGTTACAAGGGGTTCCTATAAGGCACAAACACTTCAAGAGACAGACAAATAGAGAGTCACACAGGATGAGGGAAGTTTTTTAAGTTGTTTTATCATGCTTCATTGACTGACATTTCAGAGTGCCTTAAGTTGTAGTTGTGTTTGCTCATTTATTATTTTTCTGTCTGTCTCTTTCTCTCCTTTTCTCTTTTGCTTTGTTGTCATGCAGACCTTCAGATTTGTTTGAGAAAATTTTTTTTTTTCCACACTCCCTTTGCACATCACAAGTAAACATTTGTTTCACAACCTAAAATTGAAGAAGTTTTAAAACTGAATCATTAACCAGATTCCACACGATTAAACAGGTTTGTTGTCAATATCCAATTCCTTTAATCTGTAGGTCACTGCCTCCTTCAGATTTTTGACTAATCATGATTCTCTCTTCAGTGTTTATCACCGTTACGCAGTGTAACCACAAAAGTACTCATGATTTCATATTTTTCCAATTCTGTGTACAAGTGATTCAAGTTTTACTATTATATTTTTCTGTAGATGTGCTGCATTTTGTTTACAGTTAATGAATAAAGGTGAGTTTGAATGCAGGGTGATTTAATTGAAGAAAGATATGTATTAAAGGGGTTAAATTCGGTAAAGATAATATTTCTATCTAGTAAGAAAATACATACCTTTTTTTTAGCTTTTTGCATTATCTCATCTTAATACAGGTATGCCCAGTGTATGTGTGAAATTGTCTGTGAAATATGTGTGTACAATTAGATGGGAGCTATGTGAGCAATATAAAAAATGCCCTCAAAGGCCTCCAATAAATTAAGGATGAAGAAACATGAAGACCCTATAAATGGAAAGAAGAAAATTTATTTTCAGTTAATACATTTTGAAAAAGAAAAGATGCAGAACATAGCTTAAGACGCTCTCTGTGAATGAGATGTGGTAAAGGTGTCTAAAACGTGTTTTACACTACATGAATTTTCAGTTATTTCCAAGCTATTTTCAATAGGCTGTTTACAACACTTTTAAGAAGCAAGGCACATGAAAGAACTTCAAGAAAAAATATTTTAAGGTCATGGAAATTCTGTAATTGTAGAAACGCTGCTTATTCATTGGAGCTTCTCTGGAGAACATATTCACCGAAGTAGCTTTGACAAAAGAGTGCAAAATGTGAGAGGCATTTAGGTTTCCACGTCAGTGTTTTTCGAGGGAGTGAGGTCTGAATTTTATTATGTACAGGAACCACTCTCTTTGGTTGTGATAGGAATGGAGAGATGGGTGCGGGTGAGTGAAGAGTATGGAGATACAAGATAGGGGAGGAGAAGATGTGTGCTCTCGGTCAATTGAAAAGCTGCCAGAGTGCAGCTGCCTACAAGCTACAAGCGGGGAGATAAGAGGGGAATATGGCTCTCTAGCTGTTTTCTTTTTCACCTCTCCTCCCCCTTTCCCCGTTCTTATAGTCTCTCTTTCCTTATTACTTCACCAAAGCCCCAATATTAATCAAGGCGGTAGTGCTGAGGCAGTTTGTGAAGGGATCCTATGACTTGTCAAATGTCATTTACTCCCTTTAGAGATAAGGAGGGACCTGTTTTCCTCCCACTCTCTCCCCCCGTCAGAGCATTAAGGTGCTTCCAGCAGAATTGTTCTGTGTTGTCGTTATGTCCGGGATTAAACATTAAAAGAACCGTCCAATACATTTATTTAACTTCTAGCAGAAAGATTACACAACAGATAATACTGTCATTTATATACTAAATGAGAACTTCAACCAGAAGACTAAAGCTATTAAATGATCGATTTTTCTTTATCATGAAGACTGGAAGCAGTTAGCTAGGATACATGATGTTACCTCATGAGATTTAGATTCAAACAGATTTGTAGTTCCAGATTTGAACCTGACCTTATTAATACTCTGGTGACATATTAATGAGCAGTTTCGATCTTTTCATGTGGCTCTTGGCCGGAGTGTAGTTAAGCTTGTCAGTCTAAATGTTGAACAGTTTTTCATCCTTTGATTTAAAAGTCTGTTTTTTGAGTTTCTCACGTAGACATCCAAATTACGGTACAATCAAAAAATATATGACTTTCTAATATGATATTTTAAGATTGCGTTGTATGTTTCCTCCATTTTTCTGGCACGTCCAGCTGGGAGGAGACCTCAGGGCAGATTCAGGACTAGGTGGAGGGATCATATCTCTATACTTGTTTGGGAACGCCTCGGGATCCCCCGGTCAGAGCTGGTTGATGTGGATGAGAGGATGGATGGATAGACGGATGACACACTGCAAAAAGTCTGTATACACCAAGGACCCAAATATTGCAAACTGAATTGTACTAGGAACAACAGACCTTAGAAGAGATTAGGAGAAAAATCCATAAGCATTGGAACAGGGAAAAAAAAACTGTTAAACAGAATATTAAGCATGATGCTAATCCTCCCAATGTACTGCTGGCTCTAATTGTTCAGGGTCAATAGAACTGAAGGTAGAAAAGACGGTAAAAGATGGAACGAAAATCCATGTCAAATGTTTTTGTTACAAGCCTGATGCCTAACCTGAGGAATACAGCAGCTGTGCCGTCGGAACCCTAAATTCAGGATATACTATTCTGCAGTGACGTGCAGTGAGTTTCATGACTGGTGAGACGCTGATTTCATCATAAGTACATTTACAGACATATGGACCTACAGTGTAGCTTATTCACCATTTAATAATCAACAGTGAGTGGGTTATTTTTAAAGTCTCAGAGCAGAATTATTTACACATACAAACTGTAACACACAAATAAGCACATATAGTTAAAAAAAGTCTTGTTATGTTGTTACCTACATGTTTGTTTACATGTTACATTTACTTATAAATGAAATGCATGCGCAGCTCCTTCTGAAAAAAAGCATCGAAAAAATTTTGAGTTGAGATATGTAATCCTCCATTTTTATGGCGAGCAGAAAACAAATGAATAGCTGCACTTGACTTCCTGACTATAGATTGTAGTTCAGTCACCTCTGTGGCCGAGGAAGAAGAATCCTCGGCCCAATCCCTGGGATCACCAATGCCCCCTACCATGAGGCACGAGAACTGTGTGCCTCACTTCGTGCCTTTTCCCAGTTGTTTCAGGACCGCTCAACTCAAGAAAGACGTTATACACATACAGTTCTTGACAAAAAAACACAACATTATATACATTACATAAAAAGCTTCACCAAGAATTTAGCAGCAACGGAAATGCCTTGAATTGAATCAGGAACAATTAGAAAACAGATTTTTACAAATTGCTCATTTGAGGCGCACCAAGAAGGCGCTGCCTGCCACTCTACTTCCCTGGCATGCCTACAGGCCCCCTTGTGTGTGGTTGTGTGTATTACAGGGGCCTGTACACACTAATATGCATGCATGTGATTTGATTTGATTGACTAACAGAAACTAGAGTGTGTGTTCTTAATTTCCCTTTGGGGATTATAACAGTGTATTAAATTAAATTATATCAGTCTAGTCACAGCTCCTAGGTCAGTTTAGCCATTGCTAAAGAAAACAAGGACAAGGAAAAAAAAACTCCTTTCCATCCACAATCAGACAGTATAAGAATACACATTCATGTTTAAAATGACAGACTATTAACTAAAACTCCTCAAAGAAAGCCCGGATAGGCGCACCACTTTGATCATGAAATGGAATTGAAATGTATTGAAAATGTCAGTGCTTCAGCAGATACTATAGGACATGAAGTTTTATTACAAAAAATACAATAACTTCCAGCATTCTATTACAGTCAATGAAAATGCTCCCTTGTCTCTCACCAGGAATATTGGCAATCATCACAAATCATTAAGACATTTTTACTAGAAGAATCTGGCCTTGATAATTATTTAAGAGAGTGAAATGTTGAAATGAATGATTACACATTTACTGCTTTATTTAGGTAAGAAGGAGTAATTGTATAAAAAGGAAATAAAATCACATCATATTCCATATACAAAAGAATGATGAATTAGACAAACTTATTGTTACAAACACAGAGTTTAAAATACAAATTCAAAACATCAACATCAAAATATGCAAAAAAAAACATTAGTCTCTTACTCCCTTGACCCATCCAAAAAGAAATATTTGAATTTGATAATTTGACAATAACTCGGCAGGGAAGGGATGGATGGATGGATGGATGGATGATAAATAAACATGGGTCCCTGACCTTAACATTAGATGCTTCATTATTTATCTACATCTTCCTCATCTGACTTCTCACTCTCAACCACAGGCTTGAACCTGGACACCAACATACAGAAGCTCTGAAAATGGCTGCGGTCATGGTCATGGATGTTTTCCAGTTTCATTGTTTTATTTCCAATGATAAACGAGTTGTGTTGATGCATTTGCTCTCCATGCTAGTGACACGACGAGCATGACTGCATCAGACTGTAATCGGTCTCTTGGGACTATTTTGTCACCAAACCTCCATGACTCACAAAACTCACAAGGGAGGTGACATGAGCTAATTTTCCAATGAATCAGTACCAGTATTTGGAGTACGCTAACTGAAATAATACTGTGGTCTGGATGTTGGTTTGTTTTTTCCTTGTTTTTTTTTTACATTAGAATCAATTGACCTTTTTGCAGTGATTGAAATTAAAGGACATACACACGTATATGCTATATTCATAACAAATTAAATAAAAAGAAAATATTTATGATATACCCAATGGTATAAAGCAAGATATTGCAGACCGTTACTGAAATTGTGTGTCAACTTTCAAATACGTAAATCACAATATTGCATTCCCCCTGTTTTTCTCATTGGTTGCGCCTTCTTTTTGGATATTAACAGGATTTTCTAATTAGCACTCTGAAACACAGTGGAGATGCTGTGCTTAGCGATACATTGTAGTTGAGAGAATAGACATGAAATTGCATTTAGGAAAAACATTCTTGTGTATTACAAAAACCATTAAGGAAAACACGAGAAACATCATTCTAATCAGAGACAAATGCGGTTTAGGCGATAAAGGCATCTTATCACGCTTGTGTCTTTGCCAGACGCTCTTGGTGTTTTTTGTGTCTTCTGTTCTCCGATTCCTCCTCTCATTTCTCCCCCACTTTGTCTGGATAAGATGGTCTGTGTGGTCCAGGAGATTGAGGCCTCTGTTCCATCCGCCTCTGCCTTTGCTGGCGTAGATTAAAAATAATAGGCAGCTCCATTAATTAAGCAACTAATCAAACATGTTGGTGTTTTGTTGGATTTTCTCCTCACAGATGCACACACGCACACGCACACACACACACACACACACACACACACACACACAATCATTACTAACATTAGAATACGTGGCTTGATGAGTCAGGGATTCAACTTTTCCTTTTTCCAGCTCAAAAACAAGCCTAATTTTAATCTTTCTCTTTCTCTTTTCTATCTTTATTATTTATTTTGTAAGCAACGTTGTTAATATTGTTGACTTAAAACCTCATATTCAATCTGGAGTAGAATGACAGTGGAGCGTTAGTTTTGGCTACGGCCGAACTGATTTTCTGTATCAAGCACCTTTTAATAAACCATGCATCGCTATCAGGAGGCTTTGGCTTCCCTGTTGGAGGCGGTTTATTTCAAATGGAGACGTCCTTATGCTCGCAGTCTCACACAGGGAGAGAGGGAGATAAAGATGGCCCACCGCTCCGTCGTTAATTTAATGAGAGAAAAGGAGGAGATGGGGCAAAGGGAGATCAAGTTGGAGAGAGGACAGAGGCTAAAAGTGTTTAAAAATGATAAATACAGAAGTTAATGTGCTGGAGGTGGTGTGAAGGGAAAGAAATGCTGTTTTCTTTTTAAAATGGTTTTGTGAAAGAGCTTGAATGGATTCTTTCTTTACATCTTTTTGTCCTTCCTTCCTTCTGTCTCCTGTTTAACCTCTATCATCCATGCTCACGTGATTGCAGTCATTGCATCTATCACACCCTGTTGCTGGCGACGGCGTGTGTGTGCTTATATGCTGTAATTGAAATGCTGGGATCAGCTCTCCTCTTTGAATCAAAGCCAGAAAGATCCTTTAATTTGGCTTTCAATTAAAGCTAATTTTAAATATTCCACATTGAAAGTGTGTATGCAGGGGCAACATAGGTTCTACTGTTGGAAGATATGTGTGCACACACACTTTCTCTATGCTTTCATGTGTACGATGTAATACAAAGTGTATGTGGGTGTTATTTGTGCATGTGTCTGTTTTGGAAGCAGATAATTCACATGTCGGAGTGTCAGTCAGAATCCATTACGATGAGACAGCAAGCTTTTCATAGTTAAAACTCAGGCAGAAAGACAATTACATTACAACCATCATATCACATTAAGCACAGGTGATTCAACCTCTCAAGCATGTCTTTCTGAGTATTTGATCAGAATGATTCTTCCCACTAAATTAAGTATGGTTTAGCACTAATTACATGATTTATAATGAAGCATGTTCTTTACTTGCCATAGGTTTTGACAATGGGTACAGTTAATTGTTAATTGTTAATTATTTTCTCATTAATTATTTTCTTTTTTTGCACTTTATTTATATTTTCATTTTCTCAGTTGTGGTTTCAAAAAATTACTGCATCAGCAGAGTGAACAAAAATTTGTAAGTGATTTTGCACAGGGGAAGCATCTATACTCAAATCTTCTTATAAATGTCATCTTTGGGCTGAAAAAATTACCAAAATTAGCAACTACAGAGGAATAAAGTTGATGAGCAGTACAATGAAGTTATGGGAAAGAGTAGTTGAAATTAGACTGAGGGCAGAAGTGAGCATTTGTGAACAGCAGTAGTTTTTTGGTTTCATGCCAAAAAAGAGTACTACAGATGCAGTATTTGCTTTGAGGATGTTGATAGAGAAGTACAGAGAAGGCCAGGGGGGAGCTGCATTGTGTTTTTGTAGATCTGGAGAAAGTTTATGACAGGTTGCCCAGAGAGGAACTGTGGTATTCTATGAGGAAGTCTGGAGTGGCAGAGAAGTATGTTAGAGCGGTGCAGGACATGTATGAGGACTGTAAGACAGTGGTGAGGTGTGCTGTAGGTGTGACAGAGGAGTTCAAGGTGGAGGTGGGACTGCATTAGGGATCAGCTCTGAGCCCCTTCTTGTTCACTATGGTGATGGACAGGCTGACAGACGAGGTTAGACAGGAATCTCCATGGACTATGATGTTTGCAGATGACATTGTGTTCTGTAGTGAGAGCAGGGAACAGGTGGAGGAGAAGCTAGAGAGGTGGAAAGGAAAAGAATGAAAGTTAGCCGCAGTAAGACAGAGTACATATGTGTGAATGAGAGGGACCCAAGTGGAAGAGTGAGGTTACAGGGAGAAGAGATCAAGAAGGTGGAGGATTTTAAGTACTTAGGGTCAACAGTCCAGAGCAATGGAGAGTGTGGAAAAGAGGTGAAGAAGCGTGTACAGGCAGGATGGAATGGGTGGAGGAAAGTGTCAAGTCGGAGGTGTGATAAAAGAGTTTCAGCTAAAATGAAAGGAAGGTGTACAAAACTGTGGTGAGACCAGTGATGTTGTTTGGTCTAGAGACAGTGTCACTGAGGAAAAGACAGGAGGCAGAGCTGGAGGTAGCAGAGATGAAGATGCTGAGGTTCTCTCTGGGAGTGACCAGGAAGGATAGGATCAGGAATGAGTACATCAGAGCGACAGCACATGTTAGAGGTTTTGGAGATGAAGTCAGAGAGGCCAGACTGAGATGGTTTGGACATGTCCAGAGGAGAGACAGTGAATATATTGGTAAAAGGATGCTGAGTTTTGAACTGCCAGAAAGGAGGCCAAGAGGAAGACCAAAGAGGAGGTTTATGGATGTAGTGAAAGAGGACATGAAGGTCGTTGGTGTGAGGGAAGAGCATGCAGAAGACAGAGTTAGATGGAGGCAATTGATTCGCTGCAGCGACCCCTGAAAGGAAAAGCCAGAAGGAAAAGAAGAAGAAGCAATGAGAAACTCACAGTATAATTTAAGATGAAAAAAATTCACAACAGAAAAATAAGCAATCACTGAGCCAAGGAGGTTGTCATCAAACCTGAAAGTTCCTTATGAGTTATTCTGACAGTATTTTTATTTGTGTATAAAGTATTTGAGTTCAACTTGTAATTTATGTATTTTTTCCCAGTTATATTACGGAGCACCATTAGCAGAATTAATATTGCTCCCACCTGATTTTCATCTTCAATCATGGAGATTTAACATCTTTAATTGAGACAATGTGTAATATCTGGATGTTGATGCTCAGCATTTGCTTCATGTCATTAATATTTAAAGATTTGGTTATTTCACTACCTGTTTCCTCACCTCAATTCGTAATTCCGGTTGTCTATATCTCTGTATCTTTTGCAGGTCACGCAGTACAGATCCGGTGTGTCTTGGCCTTCAGTCCAAGATTTTATCTTGCTACAGGGAGAACAGGAACGAGACCCTGAAGTGTTCAGACCTGGCCAAAGAGTACATGCAGTGCATCAATGCTGCCAAGAAGGTAGGAGCTTTGTCCGCTTTGGGTCACATCACAAATTCACAAAACATTCCAATGAAACAAAAAGAACCAAAACACTCATTATTCATGATAAAGGTCTCTATCTAAATCCTGATCAATACTACTACTTCTGCTAGTACTACTACTGTTACTACTAATTATTGGTATTTATTACTACTATTATTCCTTCCTATAAAAACATGCAACTTAGATGAATTGATCATATGAAATTGTCTGTAGGTGTGAGCATGCATGGTTATTTTTATTTTGTGTGGCCCCACAATGAGGTTGCATCTCATTCAGGGTATATCTTACTCTGATACCCCACCTCTTGCAGCCGGCTGACTCTCCATCAGACATGCAAGGTGGATAAGCTGCTGTAGATGAGACAATCGAAGAACATGGGTGAATGGATGGATAATAATAACTTTACATGAGCCTTTTGATGCAAGGATTTGACATTTGAGACATAACTGAGTCTGATTGGTGACTTTTGAAGTCTTACTTGTAGTAATAGAGAATGTTTATTTTCAGAGGAGCTCTCAATCTGATGCAAAAGAATGAAACGTTTTCTTTTCATGTTCTCAACATTATTCCAAGAAATATTATTCAGAAAACAGTCACATTGCTTGGATGTTGAGCGCTGTCACTTCAGGTTTTCACACAGAGAAAAATCTTGTCATTAAAAGCAGCTTACAGAGTGAACGACTGATGTAAAAGCATGAAATCCAAGTTCAACGCACCGAACTTGTACCAGTACTTAAAATGATGCCTTTTCAAAGGTTAACTCTGAAATACATTTTCAATACTTGCTAAACCTGTCATTATAGCTTCCATATTTTTGGTTCTAATTTTAGGTAGCACACCATCCTTAAGAATGAGAGAGGAAGAAAGTAATGTAGGTCTCCGTCTGAAAGAAGCAGTAAAATCAGATATATTTTAAAAGTAATCTTTTTATCATACAGTACTTCTTTTGAGAAAAAAAAGGAGGAATGAATGCTGGAAACTTGCTTTTCCAAAGTTTGTCCAGTGGATGCCTTTGAAGGCGGAGCTGCTCATCTGCTTGCAGACAGTGTGTTCCTGCTGCTGCTTTCAGCTCACATCTCTGCTGCGCTGCTCAGGGGCACTGAGGCTTCCCCTGGCATATAGTAATACAGCATGTGATAATCAGCTCGCTGAAACTTGATTCCTCTGCCCCTGTGGCTGGTGTGTGTGTGTGTTTGTGTGTGTGTGTGTGTCTGTGTGTGTCTGTGTGTTTGTGGGTATTTTGTTGTGCGCGTGTGTGCATGCGTGTGTGTTTATAGCATCACTGGCTGTCTTATACAAAGCCAATGTACTATTATATTCACAGAGCTGAACCTGTTAGTGTTTTGTGTTTCTACACTTGTAAATGTTCTGACTTCGAGTGGTGTGCGTGTGTGTGTGTGTTTGTGTGTGTGTGTGTGGGTGCGTGTGTGCATGCATGTGTGTGCATGCAAGCTTGCGTATGAAAGCCTTCCTGTTATATTTGCTGGTGTGCGATAAAGGAGGTGGGGGTGAAGTGTGAAAGTGAAGACGCTTTGAAGACTGTCTTTAAAGTAATGCAATAGATCATACAGGAGTTTGTGTGTGGTTGTGTGTGTGTGCGTGCGTGGACATGTGCGTGTGTGTGATGCATATAGTTTGCTACGTTTCACTCTGCTTTAACTTACACATCAAGGTCTTGCCTGATGATTAGCCCCTAAGGCTCCTCGCTGACTTTCACCCCATCAATTAAGTTTAGAAAGTTCTAACTCCATTTTGAGTCTTTATAAACTGCTACTGTGAGTTTGGTTATCACTGATACCTGCTGTATCGTGTGATGTGTGTGCTCTGTAGGCTGTTAACATAATAAATGCACTGAAAAAGCAATGAAACGTAACATTTTTTATTCTTGAATTTTTTCATGCTATCTGGGATCATTCAGCTCTAAAAACTTCATTCCCTTCAAATAGAATCTACTGGAAGGGGTAAACTAAAATGGACAGTGCTAGACTGATAACCATGAACTTTTTGTGAAATACTATAATTTGGTTGTTTCTTATTCAAAAAGTAATACGTTTCTATCTTATTCAACAGTTGTTGACCAGGAACTCATCAACTAATTGTATGCATGTTAAATCATAAGGACATGTAGAGCTATTTTAATTGTATTTTTGGATGATATCTAGCTCATATGATGTATAGTTAGAAAGGGACCAACCATATCATTAGTTAACAGTCATTTGAAGTCCAATAACATAAAAGTTGATCTCTACTGTGTTGAAGTGTGATTTAAACAGACTAAAATAAAACAGTGAGCAATTTAAACAGAGTAAAATAAAACATTCCTTGTTCAGCTAATGTAAAAATGAAGTGATGTATTGAAGCATCTGAGTGGCTGCAGTGAACAAACGGTGACTTTTTATTCATGAGGGAAATACAATTCCTTGCGGACTGAATTTGTTCTACCTATTGTCATTCCGGACTAACAAAAGCAACTATGATGTGTTTTGATTGTTGTCACAGCAGTCAGTGGACCAGCCAGCGTAGTGTATTTCACTTCCTGTTGTGCGTCTGTCAGTGGCGTACGGTTAGGTTCATAGCTGGTGAGGCACTGACTTCATCATAACAATGTGTTTACAAACATACTAACCAACAGTATAGCTTATTCACCATTTAATAATCAACAGTGAGTGGGTTATTGCTAAAGTCTCATAGCAGAATTATTTACAGTACATATACAAACTGTAACACACAAATAACCACATTTGAGTAAAAAACTTAATTTGTTACCCACGCGTTCTTTTTGTTATGTTTACTTATAAATTATGTCCATGCGCAGCTCAGTCAAATGAGTCAAATGAATAGCTGCACTTGGGTCGCTGACTATACTGTAGATCAGCTGTCCCCAACCTTTTTGCGCCACAAACCAGTTTCATCTAAGACAATATTTTCACGGACCAGTCTTCATTTGCTCAATAATTGTTAATGACGCCAGGACAGCTGCAGTCTAATAATAAATCATCTGCAGTGGTTTTATGTAAAATGTAGACATCAATAGACAATAAACACCTTTTTTTTTTCATAAATTTCATTTCTGTAAACAAAATAATTATACTGTATTAAAAACTCGATTCAAGTGACTGTACTGATGAGGTTTATTTTGAAATATAGCAACTTCAGTGCATTCAAAGAAGGAGAAATACTGATTATTTCCAATAAAAGGGTGAACAATTCAATCAAATAATAATAATTAAAATAAAAATTAGTGGTTGGGGACCGCTGATCTAGGGGTAAAGGGAGATAATGACACCTGAAGTGTATTACGGACGTCAGGTCTACTTCGCAGTTTAGTTTTCTTTACGGTCACTGAAGAAAATCACAGTTCACAAAGACAGGAGGTTGAAAATGGAAGCAGGGTTTTCGATACTTTTTGGGCGATCTCAGGTTAATCTGCCTTGACTTTAATCCAGGACACTGGTGCAGTTGTGGGCACTTAATTTAGGGGTGGTGACTGGTAACCTGTCATATGACCAAGACCTGTCAAGCGGAACAGACGCATGTATTCGTCTGTGCGTCATTCCGGACAGACGTCACTTTTCAAAATAAAACATCTTCAAAGTAAAAAAGTAAAACCTTCTGTGCCAACCGGTACCTAATGTCCCGCAACCCGGTACCAGGTCGTGACCCGGTGATTGGGGACCACTGACATAAACGGATGTAACAGAATCGGGTCATTTTTCGGGGGGGGGTGTGAGGAACATGCTTTTATTAACGTACTAGAATAAAATGTAATTGCACATCTACTACAGTAGTTTGCAGTGGCTTTCTCCATTGTCAGGTGTGCGCACGGAGTATGCATTAGCTCGAGGAACTATGAAGAAGTCTGTAGTGCTGAGCTTCACTGTGACTACAGTGGGAGACGAGGAGAGGCTGGTTTGTTTACTGTGTCTAAACAAGCAGGCAAGTAGGAACTAAAAGACATTACACCCCAATCACGCTGTTAAGCCGCTGGAGTTTTGTCAGCGAAAACGTGCCGAATATTGCCAGCAATCATCCCGCTTTACGAATGCTACTTCAGTAAACCAGCTAGCTCTGTTCATTTTCATACAAGGTGTCGTACCAGATTGCTCAGTGCAAAAAAAAACCACACCATAACAGAGTAGCTGAAACATTGAGCAGGAGCTAAGAGTTCAGTATCATCCGTCAAACCTTTGAAAACCTGTGCACTGCCTAAACATGCTCATTGTAGCCATTAATCCTGACTTCCTCATTAAGATAAAAAAAGGAAAGAAATCCCCACAAATTGTTTTAGTCATTTTTGTTTTGTATGTTAAGGTGTTTTATAATATGTACCCACAAGAGGGCACAAGTCAGTGTCTTATCGTGCCAGTCCCAAGCCCGGATAAATACAGAGTTGTGTCACGAAAGTTGTGTCCGACATAAAACTTTTGCCAAATCAAACATGTGAATCAAATCTCCTCCATACTGGATTGGTCATAGCCCAGGTTAACAACAACCGCCATTGGTGCTGTTCACCTACAGGGTGCCGGTGGAAATTGGACTACTGTTGGTCAAAGAAGGAGAGGAAGAAAGTGTGTTCGTAGGAAGAGAGAGAAAAGGAATATGAAGAGTATAGGACCGAGAGTAGGGACGTTGAATGTTTGAACTATAACAAGAAAAGGTAGGGAGTTGGTTGAAATGATGCAGAGCAGGTGGAAAGGTAGCAAGGTTAGAAGTTCAGGAGCAAGGTTATAGTTGTTCTATCATGGTGTAGATAGGAAGAGAAATGGAGTAGGAGTTATCTTGAAGGAGGAGTTTGTTAGAATTGTCCTGGAGTTAAAAAGAGTGCCAGATAAAGTGATGAGTCTGAAGCTAGAAATAGAAGGCGTGATGTTCAATGTTGTTAGTGGGTATGCTCCACAGGTAGGATGTGAGCTGGAGGAGAAGGAGAAATTCTGGTTGGACTTTTATGAAGTGATGCAGAGCATACCTAGAAGTGAGAGTTGTCATTGGTGCAGACTTCAATGGACATGTTGGTGCAGGAAACGGAGGTGATGAGGAGGTGATGGGCAGGTTTGGTATCCAGGAGAGGAATGCAGAAGGACAGATGATGATTGACTTTGCAAAAAGGATGGAAATGGCTATTGTGAATACTTTCTTCCGGAAGAGGCTGGAACATAGGGTGACCTATAAGAGCAGAGGTAGGAGCACACAGGTAGACTACATCTTGTGTAGACGGTGTAATCTGAAGGAGATCAGTGACTGCAAAGTAGTGGTAGGCGAGAATGTAGCCAAACAGCATAGGATGGTGGTGTGTAGGGCAAAGGCAGAGCAGAGGACGATACCGGAAGCTGAAAAAAGAAGAGTGTTGCATGACTTTTAGGAAGAAGTTAAGACAGGCTCTGGGTGGTCAGAAGGTGCTTCCAGATGACTGGACAACTACAATTATGTGATCAGGGAGACATGTAGAAGAGTACAGTGGTACTTCTACTTACGAAATTACTTGGTTCCAGAAGAAATTACGTGAGTAGAAAATTTCGTAAGTAGAGAAGTGTTTTCCATTCAAATGCCCTAATCCGTTCCAAGCCCCCCAAAATTCTGACATAAATGTTTTATAAAGCATAAAAATTCATCAAAACATGTATCAAATACATGTTACAATTAGATTATTACACAATAAATGAGAGTTGTGCATCATGTAAAAAACAAAGAATAGAGTAAAGAATAAAAATGATGGTCATTTACCTTTTAACTGCTGTCTTCATTGTTATTTGCCCCCTTTGGTTCATGCGCACTTGCCTCACGATGCCGAGCAACTCCTTAAACTCCTTAAACTTCCTTTTGTTTTAATAACGTGGCGATTATAGATGCATTACGGCCATATTCTTTGGCGAGATCAGCCAAATGCATCCCTTTCTCATGCTTTTCTATGATCTCTTGCATTGTTTGTCTGGGCTGGCACTAGGAGGTAGGATGACGAAGCCACTGTGGCTCAGTGTAAAAGAATTGAGTAAGCCACAAAAAGCCACATTCTGTGTCCAAGACAGCGGCTTGCTGTAATAGCACGTAAAACTTACAAGTAAACATTGAGTAATACCAAGAATCAAATTTATTAAAATCAAAGTGTCTAAGTCAAAGTTAAAATGTCTTGTAGTCCAAGTAAAACTTATAAGTAAACATTGAGTAATATTTTGTATGACTGTATCTTCACACAGTGAAGGCAAGTTTTCAGTTGTTGGGGGGTGTAAAACTACGCTTGTCATAGGGGTGTGTGGGGGGTACACCCCCCCGCCCCCCGGAAATTTTTTAGAAAATGGGGTTGTTTTCCTGCATTCTGAGGGCAAAATCTTCTGTTCAGTTTACCTACAAAAATACACTAAAGTCAACAGTTCAAGCTTAACTATCTGTATTTCTATCCTATTTTATGCAGGTATAAATGTGAGATTCAACAATTGAAACTTGCATTCACTATGTGAAGATACAGTCATACAAAATATTACTCAATGTTTACTTGTAAGTTTTACTTGGACTAGAATACATTTTAACTTTGACTTAGACAACACCATTGGTATGCCATAATATGATTTTTCATTTCAATTTAAAAAGGCATATAAAACAACAAGCGAGGTGAATACACATTTACATGCAAAGCTGGTTATTCCTGCCGGTCATAGAGATCAAAAGTCTAAGACTACAAAAAAGTATTGATAATATCTAAGAGTTTGTGAACATGGAAAATGAGAGAGAACAAGCATTGGATGGTTGAAGATCAAGTGGAAAGGCACCTGGTCCTGATGATATACAGTCAGGTCCATAAATATTGGGACATTACCACTATTTTCATCATTTTGGCCCTGTACACCACCACAATGGATTTGACATGACAAACAATACGTTCTTTTAGTGCAGAAGTCCAGCTTTTATTTGAGGGTATTTGCATCCAAATCAGTTGAACGGTGTAGGAATTACAACAGTTTCTACACGTGTCTCTCACTTTTGGTCTCTCTTTTAAGAGACCAAAAGTAATTGGATAAACTAAACAATCATAAATCAAACTGTCACTTTTTAATATTTGGTTGCACATCCTTTGCAGTCAATGACAGCCTGAAGTCTGGAATGCAGACATCACTAGACGCTGGGTTTTGTTCCTGGTGATGTTCTGCCAGACCTCCACTGCATTTAGGTCAGGTGATTGACTTGGCAATTCCATAACATTCCACTTCTTTGCCTTAAAAAACTCTTTGGTTGCTTTCGCAGAATGTTTTGGGTCATTGTCCATCTGCACTGTGAAGCGCTGTCCACTGAAGCATTTGGCTGAATATGAGCAGATAATATTGCCCGAAACACTTCAGAATACATCCTACTGCTTTTGTCAGTAGTCACATCATCAATAAATACAAGGGAACCAATTCCATTGGCAGCCATACATGCCCATGCCATGACACTACCACCACCATGCTTCTCTTGATTGTTGACTTTGAAACAGAGATGCCTGCCTCCTGGAGAGTGTTCTTGATCTGGCCAACTGTTGCGAAGGGGTTTCTTTTCACCAGAGAAAGAATTCTTCTGTCGTCCACCACAGTCGCTTTGCGTGGTCTTCCGGGTCTTCCGGGTCTTTTGGTGTTGCTGAGCTCTTTCTTTTTAAGAATGTTCCAAACAGTTGATTTGGCCACACCTAATGTTTTTTCTATCTTTCTGATGGGTTTGTTTTGCTTTTTCAGCCTAATGATGGCTTGCTTCACTGATAGTGACAGCTCTTTCGACCTCATTTTGAGAGTTGACAGCAATTTGATTCCAAATGCAAACTTCGTATTAACTGTAGACCAGTGGTCCTTAACCTGGGTTCAATCGAACCCTAGGTGTTCGGTGAGTCAGTCTCAGGGGTTCGGCGGAGACGGGGGTCAAGGCAAAACACCCGACACAATGTGCTGGGTGTTTCTGCCAAACATACACGAATCACTGTGTACATTTGACACATTGTGTCAATTTGTGATGACACGCCCCCCTTAGCCATCTCTGGCTGCAGGTGATCACGCTACATCAATTAGCCTACCTGTGCTACAGGGGATTTTGCGCACTCAGTAGTCGATTTATACCTGTCATGATGGTACGTCATCAGATTGCTTTCTTAATATTTTCATTCATAGTAACTATGTTGAGCAAAATAAGAAAGTTGTCGGACGAATATGTGCAACGTGAATTTACATGTACTGTATAACGGAACGTGATGGGAGTCAGCGTTGATTGCATGATTTGCAATGTCAAGTTGAGCAATTCTAGTCTTGTGTAATACTGTGTCACTGGCAAAAATAAAGGAACACTTCCTTAAGCTGCATGGAAACAACAGAAACAGACTTTGCTGTGAAAAGGACATAACAGTAGCACTTGCCAAAGTGAAGTCACGCATATCTGAACTGGTCTCTCAATAACAACAGCATAAGTCACACTGATTTGCAGGCAGGTCATTTCATGTGATTTCATGCACTGTCTTGGTTTTGTTCTTTGAAAAAGGTGACATTAATGCACATTTCATTAATCAGTAAAACATACACTTATGTCTTAAATTAAAAAAAATATATACATATATTTTTACAAAGGACGTTGAGTCGTCACCTTGTCGTGGTGAAGGGGATTGTGTGTCTCAATGATCCTAGGAGCTAAGTTGTCTGGGGCTTTCTGCCCCTGGCAGGGTCACCCATGACAAACAGGTCCTAGGTGAGGGACCAGACCAAGGACGGCTCAGAAGGCGAGCACCTGGTGGCCGGGCCTGCACCCATGGGGCCCGGTCGGGCACAGCCCGAAAGGACAACGTGGGCCCCCATTCCCATGGGCTCATCACTTGTGGGAGGGGCCATAGGGGTCGGGTGCATTGCGAGCTGGGTGGTGGCCAAAGGGTGGGGACCTTGGTGATCCGATCCCCGGCTACAGAAGCTGGCTCTTGGGACGTGGAATGTCACCTCTCTGGCAGGGAAGGAGCCCGAGCTGGTGTGTGAGGTTGAGAAGTTCCGACTAGATATAGTCGGGCTCACCTCCACACTCAGCTTGGGCTCTGGTACCAGTCCTCTCGAGAGGGCTTGAACTCTCTTCCACTCTGGAGTTGCCCATGGTGAGAGACTCCGAGCAGTCCATAACGAACACCATGTTCAGACATAAGGGTGTCCATACGTGCACTTGGCACCAGGACACCCTAGGCTGCAGTTCGATGATCGACTTTGTGGTCGTGTCATCGGACTTGCGGCCGCATGTCTTGGACACTCGGATGAAGAGAGGGGCAGAGCTGTCAACTGATCACCACCTGGTGGTGTGTTAGCTACGATGGTGGAAGATGCCGGTCCGACCTGGCAGACCCAAACGTATTGTGAGGGTCTGCTGGGAACGCCTGACGGAATCCCATGTCAGAAGGAGTTTCAACTCCCACCTCCGGCAGAACTTCACCCACGTCCCGGGGGAGGCGGGGGACATTGAGTCTGAGTGGACCATTTTCTGCGCCTCCATTGTCGAGGCGGCAGACTGCAGCTATGGCCGTAAGGTGGTCGGTGCCTGTCGTGGTGGCAACCCCAGAACCCATTGGTGGACATCGGCGGTAAGGGATGCCGTCAAACTGAAGGAGTCCTATCGGGCCTTTTTGGCCTGTGGGACTCCTGATGCAGCTGATGGGTACCAGCTGGCCAAGCGTAATGAAGCTTTGGTGGTTGCTGAGGCAAAAACTCGGGCATGGGAGGAGTTCGGTGAGGCCTTGGAGAACGACTTCGAGGAAAATGTGGTCCACCATCAGACGTCTCAGGAGGGGGAAGCGGTGCAGCATCAACACTGTGTATAGTGGGGATGGGGCGCTGCTGACCTCAACACGGGACATTGTGACTTGGTGGGGAGAATTCCGGCGACACGCCTTCCCATGAGGAAGCAGAGTCTGGGTTCTCTGAAACGAGCTCTCCAATCTCTGTGGTTGAGGTCACTGAGGTGGTTAAAAAGCTCCTCGGTGGCAGTGCCCCGGGGGTGGATGAGATCCGTCCGGAATTCCTAAAGGCTCTGGATGTTGTGGGGCTGTCCTGGTTGACACACCTCTGCAACATCGCGTGGATGTCGGGAACAGTGCCTCTGGATTGGTAGACTGGGGTGGTGGTCCCCCTTTTTAAGAAGGGGGACCGGAGGGTGTGTTCCAACTACAGGGGGATCACACTCCTCAGCCTCCCTGGCAAGGTCTATTCAGGGGTTCTGGAGAGGAGGGTCCGCCGGGAAGTCGAATCTCGGATTCAGGAGGAGCAGTGTGGTTTTTGTCCTGGCCGTGGAACAGTGGACCAGCGCTACACCCTCCGCAGGGTCCTTGAGTGGGCATGGGAGTTCACCCAACCAGTTTACATGTGTTTTGTGGACTTGGAAAAGGCGTTCGACCGTGTTCCTCGGGGGTTCTGTGGGGGTGCTTTGGGAGTAAGGGATATCGGACCCCTTGATAAGGGCTGTTCGGTCCCTGTACGATCGATGTCAGAGTTTGGTCCGTATTGCTGGCAGTAAATCGGATTCGTTTCCAGTGAGGGTTGGATTCCGCCAAGGCTGCCCTTTGTCACCGATTCTGTTCATAACTTTTATGGACAGAATTTCTAGGTGCAGCCAAGGCGTTGAGGGTGTCCAGTTTGGTAGCCTCAGTATTGCGTCCCTGCTTTTTGCAGATGACGTGGTGCTGTTGGCTACATCAAGCCGTGATCGCCAACTCTCACCAGAGCGGTTTGCAGCCGAGTGTGAAGCAGTTGGGATGAGAATCAGCATCTTCAAATTTGAGACCATGGTCCTCAGTTGGAAAAGAGTGGGGTGCCCTCTCCGGGTTGAGGATGAGATCCTGCCCCAAGTGGAGGAGTTCAAGTATCTTGGGGTCTTGGGGTCGTTCACGAGTGAAGGTACGATGGAACGGGAGATCGACAGGCGGATCGGTGCAGCGTCTGCAATGATGTGGAATGATGTGGACTCTGTATTGGTCTGTCGTGGTGAAGAAGGAGCTGAGCCGAAAGGCAAAGCTCTCGATTTACGTTCCTGCCCTCACCTATGGTCACGAGCTGTGGGTCATGACCAAAAGAACGAGATCCTTGATACAAGCGGCCAAAATGAGTTTCCTCCGCAGGGTGTCCGGGCTCTCCCTTAGAGACAAGGGTGAGAGGTTCGGTCATCTGGGAGGGACTCAGAGTTGAGCCGCTGCTCCTCCACATCGAGAGGAGCCAGATGAGGTGGCTCGGGCATCTGGTTAGGATGCCTCCTGGACACCTCCCCGGTGAGGTGTTCCGGGCACGTCCTACCGGGAGGAGGCCCTGGGGACAACCCAGAACTCGCTGGAGAGACTGTCTGGCCTGGGAATGCCTTGGGATTCTCCCGGAGGAGCTGGACGAAGTGGCTAGGGAGAGGGAAGTCAGGGCTTCCCTGCTTAAGCTGCTGCCCCCACCACCCGACCCCAGATAAGCGAAAGAAGATGGATGGATGGATGGATGGAAGAAGGGTTCGGTGAGTGAGCATATGAAACCGGCAGGGTTCGGTACCTCCAACAAGGTTAAGAACCACTGCTCTAGATTTTTTGTCTGCTTGTAAATGAGATAATGACAGAATCATACACACCTCGCCATGGAACACACTTGGCCATGGAACAACTGAGCAGCCAAGTGTCCAATTACTTTTGGTACCTTAAAAAGTGGGAGGCGCATGTAGAAACTGTTGTAATTCCTACACCATTTACCTGATTTGGATGGAAATACCCTCAAATTAAAGCTGGAAGTCTGCACTTAAAGCACATATTGTTTGTGTCATTTCAGTTCCATTGTGGTGGTGTGCAGGGCCAAAAAGATGAAAATAGTGTTCATGTCCCAATAATTATGTACCTTACTTATATGTATGGAAGTGCCTAGGAGAGGTGGCCGTTTCTGACTGGGTTGTTCAACAGGAACTTAAATAGTGAGAAGATGCCTCAGGAATAGGGGAGAAGTGTGCTGGTGCCCATTTATAAGAACAAGGGAGACGTGCAGAGTTGATGAGCCATACAATGAAGTTATGGGAAAGAGTAGTTGAAGCTAGACCAAGGGCAGAAGTGAGCATTTGTGAGCAGCAGTATAGTTTCTTGCAAAAAAGAGTACTACAGATGCAGTATTTGCTTTGAGGATGTTGATACAGAAAAGTACAGAGAAGGCCAGAGGGAGCTGCATTCTGTTTTTGTAGACGAGGAGAAAGCTTATGACAGGGTGCCCAGAGAGGAACTGTGGTATTGTATGAGAAAGTTTGGAGTGGCAGAGAAGTATGTTAGAGTACATGTGTGTGAATGAGAGGGACCCAAGTGGAAGAGTGAGGTTACAGGGAGAAGAGATCAAGAAGGTGGAGGATTTTAAGTACTTAGGGTCAGCAGTCCAGAGCAATGGAGAGTGGGGAAAAGAGGTGAATAAGCAGGATGGACAGGCAGGATGGAACGGGTGGAGAAAAGTGTAAGGTGTGATGTGTGAAGAGTTTCAGCTAAAATTAAAGGAACATACATAACTGTGTACATAACTGGTGAGACCAGCGATGTTGTTTGGTCTAGAGACAGTGTCACTGAGAAATAGACAAGAGACAGAGCTAGAGGTAGCAGAAATGAAGATGCTGAGGTTCTCTTTGGGAATGACCAGGATGGATAGGATCAGAAATTAGTACATCAGAGGGACAGCATAGTTAGAGGTTTTGGAGATAAAGTCAGAGAGGCCAGACTGAGATGGTTTTGACATGTCCAGACGAGAGATGGTGGATATTTTGGTAGAAGGATGCTGAGTTTTGAACTGCCAGGCAGGAGGCCTAGAGGAAGACCAAAGAGGAGGTTTATGGATGTAGTGAAAGAGGACATGAAGGTAATTGGTGTGAGAGAAGAGGATGCAGAAGACAGGGTTAGATGGAGGCTACTGATTTGCTGTGGCGACCCCTGAAGGGAAAAGCCGGAAGGAAAAGAAGAAGAAGGTTAAGGTGTTTTATATATTTAGCTCCTCAGTTAATTTTGCTGAACTGAATTTGATTTTTTTTTTGTTATTTATTGGTTTTATTTAATTTTCTTTTTCAGTATAAAATGGTGCAGTAAGTTGGTCAATAATGTTTACAATTTAAACAAGGTTATTTTAACTTCAGGCAAACTGATGCACTCAAAACTTTTCTGTTATAGACTAAAAAATAATGTTAATAAAATTGTTTCTTGGTTTAAATTGAACTATATTTCTTTCTTTTTTGTTTTCTTTAATGTTAATAAGGATGTGTCTACAATGTTATGTAAAGGTGTGGGGCACAAATAGTTTTCTTCTTGCTATGGGGGGCGTAACGGAAAATAACTGAGAAGCACTGATGTACATTACCAAATGCAAAGACATACAGAAGACACACACACACACACACACACACACACACACACAAACACACACTGTTTTTGTGTTGAGAGTCTGGAATTATGTTAGTCTGAGAAGAACATGGCGCTGATGCTGATCAATTTTTGAGCATAAGCCCTCAGTGGAGAAGAGAGAGAAACAAGATGGAATTCAAATATGATGGATATTGTAAGAAAGTGAAAAAAAAAAGACATTTGGAAAACTGGAAATGTTGAAAATCTGAGTGGATGAACAAGATCACTGTTTAGGGTGAACGTACCTGAATGGAGTGAAAAAAGTGCAACTTAAAGATAAAGAGGAAGTTAAAATAAGGAGTAAAGGAGATTTGGAAAACCTAGAGAAAGCTGTTACAGAGGTGTCTGATCACGGATACATGTGGAGATAGAACAAGGTCAGCCTCTGGCTGAATGCAAGTTGAGCCCTCTGAAACTCTAAATGCCGTTGCTTTCACCTTCAGCAACGTAACAGAGAAGCACACACGCACCCACACACACATGCACTAGAGGTACTGGAGGCTTTAGGTCTAATACCCAGGGAGTTCTTCCAAAAGTTTAAAGCTGCCTGTTAGACGAGAAAAATTGAGAGGGTGAAATAGAGCTAGACAGTTAGAATCTAAGAATGCAGCAAAAGCAGAAGCTGAAAATTTTAGGCAGCAGTAAAATGATTCAGATGAGATTTGCACTCTTGCCTGTGTATCCTTAGATGGTTTTCTGTCTTTATACATGTAGATGGTCTAGCTGCCGCTGTGTTCTCAATGTCATGTTGCGATTGACTGCCATAAGTTCACTTTTGAAATACAAAAATACAGTAATACAGGAAATACAAAAATGACAGTCCCCTTGCCAAAAAAGGTAGGACACTGTCTGAGATGTAAATACAAACAGACTGTGATGTTTTGCAAAGTAAATCTTGCTGCTTGAATGTTCATGGTTAGCCGTCCAACTTGTTGAACTCCTTTCCCAGCAACAAAGAAAGTATAAGGGTAGGAGGAATTGCAGACGTCAGATTTCTCATAATAAGTCATGCATTAAGTCTGGCTGTCTTCTTGAATGAGGGACATTAATTTGCACTTTTAAATTGCCGTTTTTGTTCTTAGATCATTATTCAGGTTTTCGGGCCACTCACTTCCTGACAGATATGCCATCCAGGTTGGTAAATTGTTGGGTAGGTGGTTTGAATGCTGTCCAAAACCCACTTTACTCTCTAATGGCTGCCAAGACTGAGCTCTTCTCAGGGTGGGAGAGTTTATACATGAATTTCTCACATTAAAAACTGTGTCTGATTGGTGTTGGTACTTTTGCCCTTCTAAATTTTACACTGTAAATGGATGGATGAAACTTTTGAGTAGGCCAGTTTTCTCTTAGTTATGCAGAGAGGCTTTCTGTAGATCCACAGACAGATAATGTTTATGGTACAGAATGTTGTGGGAACAGTTGTGTTTCAAAATGGTCTCAATATAGCATGGGTGTGTGTGATGCTTCTGAGGTAAGCCATATGTGTAAGTATGGTTCTGTGTGGAAGACAAACTAGACAGATAGAGTATGTGGAGAACTCAAATCAATAGGTTTAGGGAAGCTATTCTCAAACTCTATTGGCACACTGATAATGAATATGTTATCTGTTTCCAGTATTAATACAGACAGACATAGTCAAACAGTAGTATGAAACCTTCTTTTGATTTTTTTTTTTCTTTACCTTTAGATCTGTTGTTGATTTAACAGGAGTCATGCCAGCATGAAAATTATAACAGCTCAGATTCTCTTTTGGCTGATAACAATACAGACTCAGGGTCTTCAATTAAAATTACGGGAGGCGCAATAATTCATCCATATTCCTCCATTCAGGGACAAACTGTTCAAATATGGGGTTGGGGTTTTTGCCAAACTGAAGACATTAGTTTCCTTCTGTCTTATCTGCAGCTTTGGTAAAGTATTAATCAACTGAAACAAGTAGAAACAACCAATGTGTTTGTCTTTAATTTGGCATTGTAAATAATTCCTTTCAATATAACATCCCCCAGTGGATAAATAAAGTGTTGTTTTAGCATGTGCTCTCTCAAAGCCACATTTGTTTGCAAATCAATAAGTTCCCTCTGTAGAGGTCCAATTTCTGTGAAAATGTGGAGACATTTATGACCAGAACGGCATTGAAAAGGAGCTGTTCTCCAAGCCTAAAGAGGTCAAAGTGAAGTGTAGATGGGATTGTGGCTCATTAATTTCCCAAGGCCTTTCCTGGAATTCTGTTGCTAAGTTTCTATTTAGTGTCAGCATTTACATTCATAATAGTATTTAATTTTTTCTACTGTTGACTACAGCAACAGACTCAATCCAAATTGGGGCATACTGTACAAAACAACTTGGCCAGACGTAAACGCTAAGATTAAATGTTGACAGACAAAAGGTGGACATAAGTAATGTACAGAACATAAATAGGAGTAAAGAAGTCTGTGATGAAGACTGGTAAAGAGCCATTGCAAAAAAAGAAAATAAAACTAGACAAATGACAGAGAGGAAAAGGCAGACTTCTTCTTCTTTTCCTTTCGGCTTTTCCCTTCAGGGGTCGCCACAGCGAATCAATTGCCTCCATCTAACCCTGTCCTTTGCATCCTCTTCTCTCACACCAACTACCTTCATGTCCTCTTTCACTACATCCATAAACCTCCTCTTTGGTCTTCCTCTAGGCCTCCTGCCTGGCAGTTCAAAACTCAGCATCCTTCTACCAATATATTCACTATCTCTCCTCTGGACATGTCCAAACCATCTCAGTCTGGCCTCTCTGACTTTATCTCCAAAACCTCTAATTATGCTGTCCCTCTGATGTACTCATTCCTGATCCTATCCTTCCTGGTCACTCCCAGAGAGAACCTCAGCATCTTCATCTCTGCTACCTCCAGCTCTGCCTCCTGTCTTTTCCTCAGTGACACTGTCTCTAGACCAAACAACATCGCTGGTCTCACCACAGTTTTGTACACCTTTCCTTTCATTTTAGCTGAAACTCTTCTATCACACATCACACCTGACACTTTTCTCCACCCATTCCATCCTGCCTGCACACGTTTCTTCACCTCTTTTCCCCACTCTCCATTGCTCTGGACTGTTGACCCTAAGTACTTAAAATCCTCCACCTTCTTGATCTCTTCTCCCTGTAACCTCACTCTTCCACTTTGGTCCCTCTCATTTACACACATGTACTCTGTTTTACTGCGGCTAACCTTCATCCCTCTCCTTTCCAGGACAAACCTCCACCTCTCTAGCTTCTCCTCTACCTCTTCCCTACTCTCACTGCAGATCACAATGTCATCTGCAAACATCATAGTCCATGGAGATTCCTGTCCAACCTCATCTGTCAGCCTGTCCATCACCATAGCGAACGAGAAGGGGCTCAGAGCTGATCCCTGATGCAGTCCCACCTCCACCTTGAACTCCTCTGTCACACCTACAGCACACCTCACCACTGTCTTACAGTCCTCATACATGTCCTGCACCGCTCTAACATACTTCTCTGACACTCCAGACTTCCTCATACAATACCAAAGTTCCTCTCTGGGCACCCTGTCATAAGCTTTCTCCAGATCTACAAAAACACAATGCAGCTCCGTCTGGCCTTCTCTGTACTTCTCTATCAACATCCTCAAAGCAAATATTGCATCTGTAGTACTCTTTTTTGGCATGAAACCATACTGCTGTTCACAAATGCTCACTTCTGCCCTTAGTCTAGCTTCCACTACTCTTTCCCATAACTTCATTGTATGGCTCATCAACTTTATTCCTCTGTAGTTGCCACAACTCTGCACATCTCCCTTGTTCTTAAAAATGGGAACCAGCACACTTCTCCTCCACTCCTCAGGCATCTTCTCACTATCTAAGATCCTGTTGAACAACCCAGTCAGAAACTCTACTGCCACCTCTCCTAGACACTTCCAAACCTCTACAGGTATATCATCAGGACCGACTGCCTTTCCACTCTTCATCCTCTTCAGTGCCCTCCTCACTTCATCCTGGCTAATCTTTGCTACATCCTGGTCCACAACAGTCACCTCTTCTAGTCTTTGTTCTCTTTCATTTTCCACGTTCATCAACTCTTCAAAGTACTCTTTCCATCTTCCCATCACACTGCTGGCACCTGTCAATAGACTTCCATCCCTATCCTTAATCACCCTAACCTGCTGCACGTCCTTCCCATCTCTGTCTCTCTGTCTTGCCAGCCTGTATAGATCAGTCTCTCCCTCCTTACTGTCCAACCTAGCATACAAGTCATCATAAGCTTCTTGTTTGGCCTTTGCTACCTCTACCTTCACCTTACGCTGCATCTCCCTGTACTCCTGTCTACTCTCCTCAGTCCTCTCAGTGTCCCACTTCTTCTTAGCTAACCTCTTTCTTTGTATACACTTCTGTACCTCCTCATTCCACCACCAAGTCTCCTTATCTACTTTCCTTCCAGATGACACACCAAATACTCTCCTACCTGTCTCCCTGATCACATTAGCTGTAGTTGTCCAGTCATCTGTAAGCACCTCCTGAACACCCAGAGCCTGTCTTAACTCCTTCCTAAAGGTCATGCAATACCCTTCCTTTGTTAGCTTCCACCATTTCGTCCTCTGCTCTGCCTTTGCCCTCTTCATCTTCCTCACCACCAGAGTCATCCTACACACCACCATCCTATGCTGTTTGGCTACACTCTCGCCTACCACTACTTTGCAGTCACTGATCTCCTTCAGGTTACATCGTCTACACAAGATGTAGTCTACCTGTGTGCTCCTACCACCACTCTTATAGGTCACCCTATGTTCCTGCCTCTTCTGGAAGAAAGTATTCACTACAGCCATTTCCATCCTTTTTGCAAAGTCAACTACCATCTGTCCTTCTGCGTTCCTCTCCTGGATACCAAACCTGCCCATCACTTCATCACCTCTGTTACCTGCACCAACAAGTCCATTGAAGTCTGCACTGATGTCAACTCTCTCACTTCTAGGTATGTTATGCATCACTTCATCAAAGTCCAACCAGAATTTCTCCTTCTCCTCCAGCTCACATCCTACCTGTGGAGCATACCCACTAACAACATTGTACATCACACCTTCTATTTCTAGCTTCAGACTCATCACTCTATCCGACACTCTTTTTACCTCCAGGACATTCCTAACAAACTCCTCCTTCAAGATAACTCCTACTCCATTTCTCTTCCTATCTACACCATGATAGAACAACTTGAACCCTGCTCCTAAACTTCTAGCCTTGCTACCTTTCCACCTGGTCTCCTGGACACACAGTATGTCTACCTTCCTCCTCTGCATCATGTCGACCAACTCTCTACCTTTTCCTGTCATAGTTCCAACATTCAACGTCCCTACTCTTAGTCCTATACTCTTGGCACTCCTCTTCTCTTTCTTCGTGCGAACGCACTTTCCTCCTCTCCTTCTTCGACCAACAGTAATCCAATTTCCACCGGCACCCTGAAGGTCAACAGCGCCAATGGCGGTCGTTGTTAACCCGGGCCTCGACCGATCCGGTATGGAAGTCATATGTTTGATTCGTATCTTTGATTTGGCAAAAGTTTTACGCCGGATGCCCTTCCTGACGCAACCCTCTGTATTTATCCGGGCTTGGGACCGGCACAATAAGACACTGGCTTGTGCCCTCTTGCGGCTACATTAGAGGAAAAGGCAGACTAATGTGGAGAAAATATTCATGGAAGGAAAAAGAGCTATTCTTTGAAAACTCAATGGTGAACACTGAGAAATGAAAGAAGCAAGGGCAAAATGAGGAAATGACGATAAGGTGAAAAACAAGACAACAGGCAGATGAAGGGATGAAGGTAGATGGGAAGGATACACTGAAGAGGGAAAGATGGCAGAGGAAGACTCATATGGAGTGTGAAGTGAGAAAAAATGATAAGAATGTGCACCCGTCTTCTTCCTGTCATGAGGAGATAAGTGGTTATCGAGGAAAGGTTAGAGATGGACAAAAGATGAAAAGATGCAGAGACCGAGAAAGAGATAGCAGGCCCTTCAGCAGTCAACACTAATGAAGACGAATGAGTGGCTTCTGCTGCTGGACCTGCCACAGACCACACAAAGTTTCACACAATTTTTTACTCTCTCAATTTTGAGACATTCTCCACATTAACCTCAGTGGATGAATAAATATTAGTGTGTCCTATCTCTCTGGAACCTAGGCCTAATTAAGGAGTAGAGTATCCCTCCATTTTTATCTTCCTTCTCAGAGAAAACCTCTCAGGTTAAAAACTTTTCACACAAACCTCCCAGCCAACTCTAGGTTTCTTTAATTGGAGCCAAAGTCTTGCAGTGTTTTTATATCCCTTTATGAAAAGTTGATGTAACACTGAGCACATAGTACTTTTTATCCTTTGGCACTTTATTTGTCACTGTGATTTGGTTTCCACTGGAAAGGAGGTAAAAATGTTAAATCATAATAAATTGGTCAGCTGCAGTTTTATTCCACTGTCCATTGCAAATGAGTTGAATATGTTTAAAAAGTGGAGGCGCATTTAAAGCAAATCTTTGTCAGAAGTTTTGTTTCTCATTTTTCAGTGGGAGGTCTGTTTGTGCCTCATTAGTGGTGACTACCTACAGACAAGATGAAAAGGTGTGTAGGAATTGTTGGGCGTCTTGGACACAGTATTAACCAAACACAATGGCAGAATGCGCAATACATTGATGAATAACTGTCAACTAAGGGCGTATTTGAAAATAGTTTTCTGTACGTTCAAGGGGTGAAATTTAAAACTTTTGGTTTATGTATTAGCGTTAAACTCTTTTAGCTTGCTCCCCCACGTTGATGACTAACTAGAATACTCAAATACAATCCAGTTTCCATAAAAGGTGGGATTCTGTATATTGTAATAAAACTGGATGGAAAGATTCGGAAGTCATTGACTTCTTATGTAAATGAAAACAGTAAAAAGACAGAAAAATTGTTTTTTTTACAAAACTTCTGTCCTCATTTAGAATTAACAACACACAAAAGTTGGGACAGGGTAATGTTCATCACTGAGTTGTATTGCCTCTTTGTTTGACAACACGTCTTAATCATTTGAAAACTATCCGTCTAGCCATCCATCCATCCATCTATCCATCCATTTTCTTGAAGACGATAATGTGAAATGGTTTTGTGTTCAGTTTCTTTTCTGCCTTGAGGGCCACAGGTGTTGTTGGAGCCTATTCCAGCTAGCTACAGATGAGAGGTGGGGTACAACCCAGATGTGTCAACATTGTGGAACAATAGAACTCATGCGGACACGGTTTAAACATAAAAAACACTGCACAGAAAAAAATGTAACCTGGAACTTTTTTGCTGTGAGGTGACAGCACTACCCACTGCCCCCCGTGCCACTTGAATCTTGTTTATTTGAGGTTTCCTCATTGAGGAATTTTACATAATTGCATATTTGCTAGTTTTCAATCTTTCAGAGTCGTGAATCCCTCCCCCTCTTTACATCAGAGACACTTGGCCTCTTTTGGGATGCTCTCTTTATACCCAGACCCCAAATAATTCTGTGTCATTTCATTGATGTTTACTGTTTAATTCACAAGAACAGGGGTGCTCAGACCTTTTGAGCACATGAGCTACTTATAAAAATGACCAAGTCAAAGTGATCTACCAATTACAAAAATGAAATAAAAATATATTTATAGATACTGTATATTGAGAATTGTTTTTATGTACAATTTGTGTTGATGTACCTTGCATAACCGCATTAGCCAATATCAACACAATTTACTATGTAAATTTTTTGTCATTCAGTTTATATACATTTCTGACTTTCATTAAATGGAATCACCCAATGATGCATAGTAAGGACTGTACCTGCTGATAGCCAGCCTGAAGCATACTTCCAAATGATCATCAGTCATGGAGTAACGGTACGTGGAGTTAATGTAGGAAAAGGTTTATGAGTGGAGCTGAATAATGCAGATAAGGAGGTGTCGCATTTCCTCCTGTAGGGGTACTTTTCCTCTGTTCCTGATGTATCCATGAGTTCTGGACTTCAGCTGAATGTCAGTTTGTACTGTCAACATCTTATCTTTCACTCCAGATGAGTTCAGTTGAAACAGTGCTACATTTTTTGATGCGAGTGAATCAGTATTGGCATCTTCCTGAAAAGGTTTGCATATGAAGCGACTGGCTCGAGAAAAACAGTCTTGAAAGCAGTTGTCAAACTCTGACAGACAACTGTCAGTTTCCCTTGAATCTACAGCTCTGACACCAGGTTCTGGAAGTTAAGAAGAATAGAGAGTAGAGTATAACTTAATTTATCCCTTAAGGAGGTTCCGTCAGGGAAATCTCCGTCGCACACGGCACAGTAAGTACACAAAACACAGAAAAAAAAAAAAGTAGGACGTAGGACAACACCAAATAGAAAGTAATTGAAATAAAAAATAAACAAGCCTGGTTAAGTATGGGTTTAGTGAAATGTCTATAGTGTTTGTATTGTTTTTGCTGTATTGTCTGTGTCATCCCTCAGCTCTCGTGTGGACTTTTAAGTCTTCTTCTACCTTTCCTTTTGGCTTTTCCCTTCAGGGGTCGCCACAGCGAATCAATTGCCTCCATCTAACCCTGTCTTCTGCATCCTCTCCTCTCACACCAACGACCTTCATGTCCTCTTTCATTACATCCATAAACCTCCTCTTTGGTCTTCCCCTGGGCCTCCTGCCTGGCAGTTCAAAACTCAGTATACTTCTACCAATATATTCACTATCTCTCCTCTGGACATGTCCAAACCATCTCAGTCTGGCCTCTCTGACTTTATCTCCAAAACCTCTAACATGTGCTGTCCCTCTGATGTACTCATTCCTGATCCTATCCTTCCTGGTCACTCCCAAAGAGAACCTCAGCATCTTCATCTCTGCTACCTCCAGCTCTGCCTCCTGTCTTTTACTCAGTGACACTGTCTCTAGACCAAACAACATCACTGGTCTCACCACAGTTTTGTACACCTTTCCTTTCATTTTAGCTGAAACTCTTCTATCACACATCACACCTGACACTTTCCTCCACCCGTTCCATCCTGCCTGTACACGCTTCTTTACCTCTTTTCCACACTCTCCATTGCTCTGGACTGTTGACCCTAAGTACTTAAAATCCTCCACCTTCTTGATCTCTTCTCCCTGTAACCTCACTCTTCCACTTGGGTCCCTCTCATTCACACACAGGTACTCTGTCTTACTGCGGCTAACCTTCATTCCTCTTCTTTCCAGGACAAACCTCCACCTCTCTAGCTTCTCCTCCACCTGTTCCCTGCTATCACTGCAGATCACAATGTCATCTGCAAACATCATAGTCCATGGAGATTCCTGTCTAACCTCGTCTGTCAGCCTGTCCATCACCATAGCGAACAAGAAGGGGCTCAGAGCTGATCCCTAATGCAGTCCCACCTCCACCTTGAACTCCTCTGTCACACCTACAGCACACCTCACCACTGTCTTACAGTCCTCATACATGTCCTGCACCGCTCTAACATACTTCTCTGCCACTCCAGACTTCCTCATAGAATACCACAGTTCCTCTCTGGGCAACCTGTCATAAACTTTCTCCAGATCTACAAAAACACAATGCATCTCCGTTTGGCCTTCCCTGTACTTCTCTATCAGCATCCTCAAAGCAAATACTGCATCTGTAGTACTCTTTTTTGGCATGAAACCATACTGCTGCTCACAAATGCTCACTTCTGCCCTTAGTCTAGCTTCAACTACTTTTTCCCATAACTTAATTGTATGGCTCATCAGCTTTATTCCACTGTAGTTGCTACAACTCTGCACGTCTCCCTTGTTCTTAAAAATGGGAACCAGCACACTTCTCCTCCATTCCTCGGGCATCTTCTCACTATCTAAGATCCTGTTGAACAACCCAGTCAGAAACTCTACTGCCACCTCTCCTAGACACTTCCAAACCTCTACAGGTATATCATCAAGACCGACTGCCTTTCGACTCTTCATCCTCTTCAATGCCCTCCTTACTTCATCCTGACAAATTTTTGGTAATTCCTGGTCCACAACAGTCACCTCTTCTAGTCTTTGTTCTCTCTCATTTTCCACGTTCACCAACTCTTCAAAGTACTCTTTCCATCTTCCCATCACACTACTGGCCCCTGTCAATAGACTTCCTTTCCTATCCTTAATACCCTAACCTGCTTCACGTCCTTCCCATCTCTGTCTCTCTGTCTTGCCAACCTGTATAGATCAGTCTCTCCCTCCTTACTGTCCAACCAAGCATACAAGTCATCATAAGCCCCTTGTTTGGCTTTTGCTACCTCTACCTTCACCTTTCGCTGCATCTCCCTGTACTCCTGTCTACTCTCCTCAGTCCTCTCAGTGTCCCACTTCCTCTTAGCTAACCTCTTTCTCTGTATAGACTCCTGTACCTCCTCATTCCACCACCAAGTCTCCTTATCTACTTCCAGATGACACACCAAGTACTCTCCTACCTGTCTCCCTGATCACATTAGCTGTAGTTGTCCAGTCATCTGTAAGCACCTCCTGACCACCCAGAGCCTGTCTTAACTCCTTCCTAAAAGTCATGCAACACTCGTCCTTTTTCAGCTTCCAGCATTTTGTCCTCTGCTCTGCCTTTGTCCTCTTGATCTTCCTCATCACCAGAGTCATCTTACATGCCACCATCCTATGCTGTTTGGCTACACTCTCGCCTACCACTACTTTGCAGTCACTGATCTCCTTCAGATTACACCGTCTACACAAGATGTAGTCTGCCTGTGTGCTCCTACCACCACTCTTATAGGTCACCCTATGTTCCCGCCTCTTCTGGAAGAAAGTATTCACTATAGCCATTTCCATCCTTTTTGCAAAGTCAACCACCATCTGTCCTTCTGCATTCCTCTCCTGGATACCAAACCTGCCCATCACCTCCTCATTACCTCTGTTTCCTGCACCAACATGTCCACTGAAGTCTGCACCAATGATAACTCTCTCACTTCTAGGTATGCTCTGCCTTACTTCATCAAAGTCCAACCAGAATTTCTCCTCCTCCAGCTCACATCGTACCTGTGGAGCATATCTACTAACAATGTTGAACATCACACCTTCGATTTCTAGCTTCAGACTCATCACTCTATCTGACACTCTTTTTACCTCCAGGACATTCCTAATAAACTCCTCCTTCAAGATAACTCCTACTCCATTTCTCTTCCTATCTACACCATGATAGACCAACTTGAACCCTACTCCTAAACTTCTAGCCTTGCTACCTTTCCACCTGGTCTCCTGGACACATAGTATGTCTACCTTCCTTCTCTGCATCATGTCAACCAACTCTACCTTTTCCTGTTATAGTTCCAACATTCAACGTCCCTACTCTCAGTCCTATACTCTTGGCGTTTCTCTTCTCTCTGTTCCTATGAATACACTTTCCTCCTCTCCTTCTTTGACCAACACTAGTCCAGTTTCCACCAGCACCCTGTAGGTCAACAGCACCGATGGCGGTCATTGGTAACCCAGGCCTCAACCGATCCGGTATGGAAGTCATAGGTTTGATTCGCATGTTTGATTTGGCAAAAGTTTTACGCCGGATGCCCTTCCTGACGTAACCCTCTGTATTTATCCGGGACTTGTGTGGACTTTTAAGTATTGAGTATTAAGTATTCATTAATTATTTGAGTAAGCTGCTTCAACAAATTACCATCTACCCATCTTGGAAGGGCTTCTTGTTTTTAATGTTGAGGTGACTCACTCGAATTCATGATGATTTAATGTTAGGCAATCTACTCGAACTACCATCAAGATCAACCAGTGTGCCATTTTTACTCATGGTTACTGCGTTCCAGGAACCACATGTGAATAACAAATTCTGTGATGTAGCGACAAACTATTTATCTTAATATTTTCGGTAAATTAAACGTTTATGAACCCTCCCCATACTGATATTAAACCACCTTCTATCTGTATTACCTTTTCCCACACTCTTATCAACTGTTTAAAGCACTTTTGTGTCTCACAGACGTGCACTGCGTTCCGAGATTCACGGACTTCCGTATGCCGTCAGCCAATAAAATGCACATACGGCATCATGTAAAAGTGCTCAAAATAAACTGTCCTATAATTGATTTCTTTCTTTCTATCCATGGATGCTTGTTTCATTTCTTATGTGATTTATATAAAATGACTGGGCTGCTATCTGATAAACTGTGGGTGCGGGAGATTGAGGCACCCTTTCTGCACTTGGATAATACAAAAGTTTTTGCTTCAATCTACTGACCTTTTTTAGCCAAATAAATAAAGTAGATTGAATGAAATTATTGAATTTACCTCTTTAAAGAATTTTTTAGGTGGCCTTTGATCTTCGTGCTATTTTCAAATAATATGAGGATTCAGCTATTGCAAATCATCATATTCCCTTCCGATTTACATTTTACTCAGTGTTTCAAGAGTTTAGATCAATCTTGTATGCTAGAGTTTTGCTTTGACTTGTAACATGTAAGGTCTCTGCATTTAATGCAGTGGAATGTTGAATAAGGAGACTTTCTCAGGTAAAAGGTATGATGATTTACATCACGCAGGGTCGGTTCATTTTGAATCTGCACATTTGAAAGACCCATAATATAGTGGCTGCTGGTAGCTGAGGAGGTTATACAAGAAGCACCGAAAAAAAGAAAAAGGTTTAATAGATTTATAAGAATAAATATAAAATTTATATTTATATATGTATATACAGTATATATATATATATATATATATATATATATATATATATATATATACTGTGTATATATATACTGTGTATATATATATAAAATTTATAAAGTAATGTTGGAAGTTTTTCATTTGATAGCTAGTCACTTATTGAAGGTATTGTATTATAGTGTTTAGTATATGTGGTGATCCTGGTTTTTGCTAAATCGAAGAAATGAGTGACTATGCAGGACAAAAACTGAAGAAAAGGTTTGCATTTTTTTTACACAGGTTTAGCCACGTTTATGGATTCATTATGGTGCAATTCAGTGCGTACCTGAATAGTGTACCTGATAATGTTTGTAAGAGCAAGTTTCCAGAAGTTTCCAGACTGAAGGATGAATTGAAGTAGGAGAAATTTTACCTTGAAGATCAAATACATTGTAATTTTTTTTTTTTTTTTAAATTTTCCTCTTGACTAAATACATCTTTTTAAATATTTGTACCTAAATAGCTCAACATTTTCTTTATTCTGTTTTGTTGCTTGTTGAAGCACTTGGAGGGATGAATTATTTGTCTTGTTGCTTGTTACCACTGTCATTAGCAAATCAGGATTTGTAAAAAAATGTTGGTAAGTTGTTCTATTTCTTAGCCTTTTTTCACAGAACATCTCTTCGTTTGTCAGCCTTCTCCGAACTTTCTTTTTTTTATTGTGTTTACTCCACTCTTTTATTCTATTCTGTTTTATATCTGTTTCTTTCTAACCACTGCTGTTTTTTTTTTCCTTTATTTCTTTCTCATTTCTCTGCTGTGGACTTATTGATTTCATTTTCATACTGTTGGAAGTTTTGCTATAAACCATCAGCAGAGCCTCTTTTCAAACCATTATCGATTATTGTGCAGCAGATCACAGCCAATCTCAGCAAAGCATTATTATCTGCTGTTGATCCCTGTCTTTTGTTGTTTCTTTGTGTTGTTTGCTTTCTGTGTGGTTCTATTTTTTTAAACCGAGCTATTCAGCAGCTGGTGAAATTAGGGCCCTGAACATTGTGTTTAGGTGAAGAATACTGTTGTTTTTTTTTATCTTTTACACTCTAAAATGTTGTAGGCATTACCTCCCATAGATGGAAAGCTGAACTTTCAAAGAATTTTTCAGACACCATTCTTCAATAAAGTAATGTAAATATGTAAATAAAGAAAACTTTCACTTTGTCCATGCATTGAAGCGTGTTTTTCAAGCCACTCCAACAGTTAAGATGCACCTCTTCACCACTTTCATCCACTGTGTTGTTCCATGTGGAACCTTCTCTCCCTTTCTGTTTGAAAAATACTCAGTCATTCTGTTTTTCCCTCCCTCCTGGATTTCCCCTTCAGTATTTTGCTGCTCTGCAGTCCTCGATCGAACAGAACATCAAGAAAAATTTAGAGCCTCTATTTCCTCTTTCATCTGCCTTCCAGTGCCGAGTGGCAATCAGAAAATTCAGTGTTCAGAAATGAGTTAAGAGTCAGATAAGCAGCAGGAGTTCAGGGTGCTCACAATTCTCTCCTACAGCAAGCATTTTCACCAGCTTTTCTACCCCTGTCTGACACCATTCTGACCTTTTTGAGCGCCACCATGCCTGTTGGCTCGTGCCACTAGACCCCCTGTTTTCTCTCAGTCTTTCTCTATTCTCTGATTGGGTTCCGATAACAAGTCAACATAGTGTTGTAGTGTTGCATTGTGTTTTCCTGAGAGCCACAGCTGTATAAGCAATTGCGGCGCTCGGTGATTTTTTTTTTTTTTTTGTAACGTTTTTGCACTGATATTTGGTCAGCATTGTGTTGCTCCCCTCTCTCATGCACTTAGGAAGTGGTTTTGTTGAACCAAGACCACCAGCTGGGATAAGAGAGGACGACAGCTGGGCTTTTAGCTGGTTTTTTCACTAGCTTTTGTTGCCTTGAAGCAGCCATGACATTATCGAAACAGTTCACTTTGTAACAGCTTCTCTTTTGTGTCTGTCTCTCTGCTTCCACTTTCTGTTTTGAAGTCTTCGCTCGCCTCTCCTTTTGTTATTGCTCCCCAATTCTAAATCTGTACTCGCAAAGAGATTGATTTTTTTTTTCTTTTTGTACATGAATAACACTGTGTCATTGTTTACTTTCATAAAAAACTTTAAAATTGTTCTTTAAAGTTGTACAACAGGTATTTACATTTTATCCTCCAGCATGTAATGCAGAGGGATACTGAACAGTTTTTTTTTCCCTGTACAGTTTTTTTTTCTAAACGGAGCTTTCGTTTCTCCAAGACATGACTCAAAAATCCTCAATTTCATGCTGTCAGAACTATTCAGCATTTTTCAACAAAGGTTTACTATTTTAATATGCAGACAAAATGTTCAAAAATCCCTCATATTCAGGTTTTCAACAAGTCGTTGCATAGTGAGAGAGATGCTTTGACGCAGCATCATTCAAATGTTAAGACATTCAGAATCCAGGATTGACTTACTTTACTGTTATCAAGGTTTAATCAAGGTTTTCGTTCAGTCAGAAGGTAAAATGTAATAAAATTTTCAGAAAATATCAGCTTTCAGAGTAGAGAAGAAAATATTCTCAATGAGTCAGTCTTAATTGCATTTAGTCAAACAGTTGTTGCTCCACATTCAAAATCGTTCATATGATTTTGGCTGACTGTATGGCTGCCTGTGTGGAAACAAATAGACCTACAGTTTTGGTCCAAGAAGTCCTTGAGCACAAGGAGTACCAGGAAACTGCCTCAAATAGAGGGAAAAGAAAATATTTTCCAAATTGATCATAATATTTATACTAAAATAAAAGGAATGATCAGTTTGGCAACAGGTCTTCAGCTAATCTTCTGCCTCTGTGACAATTGAGTTTTGCTCATTCAGTGCTGATTCTACTTTCATTTTTAGTGAAAGTAGAATCAGTGTTGATTCTAACAAGTAATCAATATACTGATGGCACAGTGAGTAGTGTTGTTACCTCACAAGGTCTTTGGTTCAAGGACTGTCTTGAACCAAGGACTTTTTTGCATGGAGTTTGCATGTTCTTTGCATGGGTTCTCTGAAGGTTCTCCTCATTTCCTCCACCACAAAAACACGCACGTTAGATGAATTGGTTGCACTAAATTGTCCATAGATATAAGTGTAAGCATTAGTGAGTATCTGCCTTGCTGTGTGGCCCTACGATGACGACTTGTCCAGGGTGTAATATAAGTGTAAGCATTAGTGAGTATCTGCCTTGCTGTGTGGCCCTACGATGACGACTTGTCCAGGGTGCACCCCACCTTTCACACATAGGCAGCTGAGATAGGGTCGTAAACCCACAACCGAAATCCAGAGAAGTGGCTGATGATTAAGGGCATACACACATGCACACAAACACACACATACACAAAACACCTTTTCAAGAAAATTAAGGAATAAGTCAGTTTTGGTGCTTCCTAAAATGAGTTATTTTCTTTTGCTTCATTCAGTATGAAATTGAACATGTTTGGGTTATTAAGTGATTTGAAATAACACTAACCATATTAATCTATCATGAAATTATTTGCAGGTCCCTGTACTGCATCTTGAAGCAGATGATGCTGATCAAGGAGCCTGAAATGAACTTTTATGGTGAAGAAAATTTTGAAGCCCCAATTGCCTGCCAGTCATCAGATAAAATAGATTTCCAATTCAGTCAAGGCACCCATGCTAGGTCACAGCAGAGAATGGGAAGACTTCTTTGTCTCTTCTATCTCTCTGGACTCTCTAGCTTGTTATTTGTTTTTGTTTTTTTCTAATTCAGTCTCTTACTGTGTTCAGCCCATATCCCTCGTCTCTCTCCGCCTCCCTCTTTCTGTGTCCTCCATCTGCAGGCTGAAGCCACACAAACTGAAAATGGGCTTGTTGTAAAAGCTCCAAAACTAGGTTGACAATATGATGCTTGTCTTGTTAGTCAGTGACTACTTAAATCAGCATGAATCTTCAATTAGAACAACACGCAGGAAATCCATTAGTTCCTAAGTGTGAATGGATGGTAACTTGTTGTTTACAGGCTTTTTAAGGTTATTTATTTATTGGAATTCCAGTTTCATCATATTAGGGATTATTATTACCTGGGGTGCAACAGACAAATACACTGCCTGGCCAAAAAAAATGTCGCCGTCAAAAAAGTCACACCCTCTCATATCATTAACTGTGATATTGTTTTGATGAGTTAATGCAATATCACAAGTTATTTACATCCAGTGATGCAATATTTTTTTTCATATTTTTCATCAAGATCTTGCATTTATGATGACGGGGTCTGACCACTATGTAAAGCCATCTCCAGCACTAATTGAGATTCTTCTTTGAAAGAATTTCAACAAGTTTAAGGTCTGGACTCTGTGGTGGCCAATTCATGTATGAAAATGATGTCTCATGCTCCCTGAACCACTCTCTCACAATTTTAGCCAAATTAATCCTGACATTGTCATCTTGGAATATACCCGTTCAGGTCAGGTCTAGGTTCAGCAACCTAGATCTGATAGGGTCTAGGTTGAATTATTACCTGATCTCAAAGAATGAGATCAGCTGATTACCTGAATATACTGAATGACCAGGTTATTCCATCAATGGATTATTTCGTCTCCAAAGGCACGGGTCTCTATCTTCAAGTTGGTGTTACGCTCGGGTCTGCTTATTCAAAAACTATGTCATCATGACCATATTAGCACAGAAACATATGTGCATTTATGCAATGACTAGGGCTTCTGAGAAGATCTTCATTATGGCTGGCAAACATTCATAACCTTTTGACATGTTGCCTCTCAACCAAAATCTTCTTTACTAAAGAGAACCATGGTTGACTGTAGTTTTTATTACACCAGTTTGATCTGTTTCTGCTCCATTACTTTATTTATTGTTATTATTTGTTATTATTTGGTAATTATTCACCTATTGTCAGATCTTCCCAAATGTAGCCGCAAGAGGGCACAAGCTAGTGTCTTATTGTGCCGGTCCCAAGCCCGGATAAATACAGAGAGTTGTGTCAGGAAGGGCATTCAACGTAAAACTTTTGCCAAATCAAACATGGAAATCAAATCTATGACTGCCATATCGGATCGGTCGAGGCCCAGATTACAAACGACAGCCATCGATGCTGTTCACATACAGGGTGCTGGTGGAAATTGGACTACTGTTGGTCAAAGAAGGAGAGGAGGAAAGTGTGTTTGTAGGAAGAGAGAAGAGGAACGCCAAAAGTATAGGACTGAGAGGAGGGACGTTGAATGTGGGAACTATGACAGGATAACGTAGAGAGTTGGTTGACATGATGCAGAGGAGGAAGGTAGACATGCTGTGTGTCAAAGAGACCAGGTGGAAAGGTAGCACGGCTGGAAGTTTAGGAGCAGGGTCCAAGTTGTGTTTTTCATGGTGAAGATAGGAAGAGAAATGGAGTAGGAGTTATCTTGAAGGAGAAGTTCATTAGAAATGTCCTGGAGGTAAAACGAGTGTCAGATAGAGCGATGAGTCTGAAGCTAGAAATTGAAGGTGTGATGTTCAATGTTGTTAGTGGATGTGCTCCACAGGTAGGATGTGAGCAGGAGGAGAAGGAGAAATTCTGGTTGGACTTTGATGAAGTGATGCAGAGCATACCTAGAAGTGAGAGAGTTTTCATTGGTGCAGACTTCAATGGACATGTTGGTGCAGGTAACAGAGGTGATGAGGAGGTGATGGGCAGGTTTGGTATCCAGAAGAGGAATGCAGAAGGACAGATGGTGGTTGACTTTGCAAAAAGGATGGAAATGGCTATAGTGAATACTTTCTTCCAGAAGAGGCGGGAACATAGGGTGACCTATAAGAGTGGAGGTAGGGGCACACAGGTAGACTACATCTTTTGTAGATGGTGTAATCTGAAGGACATCAGTGACTGCAAAGTAGTGGTAGGCAAGAGTGTAGCCAAACAGCATAGGATGGTGGTGTCTATGATAACTCTGGTGGTGAGGAAAATGAAGAGCGCAAAGGCTGAGCAGAAAACAAAATGGTCAAGTCAAAGTCAGCTTTATTGTCATGTGTAACATACTGTATATGCACAACATACAGCACATTGCAGTCCTCTCTGACCCACGGTAAACAGGCAGTACAACAGGCAGTACAACACAGACAGTACAACACAGGCAGGACAACACAGACAGTACAACATAGGCAATACAACACAAGCAGTACAGCACGAAGTATTAGACGAAACACAAGATATGGTAAACATCTCTATACACTCTTTAATCTCGTAGGGGAAGTGACGTGTGCGTAGTCCCTGAGTTGATGGGGGAAGAGAGAGATAAGCAGTTAGGTGCTGGGGGGAGGGCAGGGCAGTGTGAGGGTAGAGTTCAAGGCTATGGCAGGGGGCAAAGCAGAGAGGGAGTTGAGCCTCCTGACCGCCTGGTGAAACCACACAGCGATGCAGCTGTTTAAGATGCTCTCAATGGTGCATCTGTAGAAGGTGAGCATGATGGGGGGTGGGGCTCCTGCTCTCCTCAGTTTGCGGAGGAAGTAGAGGGCTGTTGGGCTTTTTTGGCTAGCGATGCGGTTTTGCGGTCCCATGACAGGTCCTCAGAGATGTGCGCACCCAGGAACTTGGTGCTGCTGACCCTTTCCACTGCAGCACCGTCAATGGTTAGTGGAGCATGCTGAGTGTGTGTTCTCCTGAAGTCCACAACAATCTCCGTCGTCTTCTCCACATTCAGATGGAGATTGTTGTCCTAGCACCACATAGCCAGGAGGCTCACCTCATTTCTGTAGGCTGTCTCATCGTTGTTGTTGATGAGACCCACCACAGTCGTGTCATCTGCAAACTTGATGAAGAGGTGGGAGCTGGAAGTCGATGTGCAGTCATGGGTTAGCAGAGTGAAGAGGAGGGGGTTCAGTACACATCCTTGATGTTCAGCATGATGGTGCTGGAAGTGTTGTTACCGACTCAAACTGCCTGTGGTTTCCCTGTCAGGAGTCCAGCAGCCAGTTGCGTGTGGAGGTGTTGAGTCCGAGCTGGTCCAGTTTGTGGATGAGCTGCTGGGAGACGATTGTGTTGAATGCTGAGGTGAAGTCGATGAACAGCATTCTGGCGTACGAGTCTTTGGCCTCCAGGTGGGTGAGGGTTGAATGTAGGGCAGTGGAGATGGCGTCATCGGTCGAGCGGTTGGACCGGTAAGCAAACTGAAAAGGGTCCAGGGTTGAAGGGAGGGCAGATTTGATGCGGTGCATGACTAGCCGCTTGTAGCACTTCATGAGGATGGGAGTGAGTGCAACCTGGCGGTAGTCATTGAAGCCAGATGGGGGTGACTTCTTCGGGACTGGGATGATGGTGGTGGCTTTGAGGCAGGTGGGGACAACAGCCTGGCTCAGGGAGATGTTGAAGATGTCTGTGAAGACAGCTCATCAGCACAGTCTCTCAGGACACGACCAGGAATGTTGTCAGGACCTGGGGTTTTTCGGGCGTTGGTCCTTCTGAGGACTTGCCTCATGCTGTCCAGAAAAAGCGTCAACATCTGGTCGCCAGGAGGGGGTGGACTCTTCTGTGCTGGGATGCTGTTGTCTGCCTCAAAACACGCAAAGAAGTCATTCAGCTGATTCAGCAGAGTGGTGGAGCTGTCGCAGAACTACAGAAGGGGCTTGTAGTCCGTAATGGACTGAATCCCCCGCCCCAGGTTCCTGGTGTCTCTAGTGTCACTGAAGTGGGTGGCGATCCTCCTAGAGTACTGTCTCTTGGCCACTCGGATGCCTCGTGACAGGTTGGCCCTCGCTGTCCTGAGGCCCACCTTATCCCCGGCTCTGAAGGCCACGTTCTATGCCCTCAGGAGCCTGTGGACTTCCCCTGTCAGCCATGGCTTCTGGTTGGCTCGAATGGAGATGGTTCTGGTGACCGTGACATCATCCATGCATTTCCTCGTGTATGCTGTGACGGTCTCAGTGTACTCCTGGACGTCTGTGGTGTTGTTGTGGGTGGGTGCGTCTTTGAATACGCTCCAGTCTGTGGTTGAGAAGCAGTCCCGAAGTGCCTCAGACGACCCATCGGGCCACACCCGTGTCTGCATTTTCACAGGTCTGACGACTCTAACGAGCGGTCTGTATGCTGGCGTTAGCATAACAGTGGTGTGGTCTGACGCCCCAAGGTGGAGGAGAGCACAGGCCTTGTAGGCATCTTTATGTGTTGTGTAGACATTGTCCAGGATGTTAGCTCCTCTGGTGGCAAAGTTGATATGTCTATGTAATTTTGGAAACACACTCTTGGGGTTTGCATGGTTAAAGTCCCCCTCCAGAATGAGGAAGGCATCTGGGTGGACTGTCTGCTGCTCACTGATGAGATGGTAGAGATCATTCAGTACCTCACTCCTGTTGTTGCTGGAGGCGGGAGGGATGTAGAATGCCACCAGCAATATTGCAGAAAACTCCATGGGCAGGTAGAATGGCCGGCATCTGATGCTCATAAGCTCCAGAGGACAGCAGTGTGTGCAAACCACAGCACCGTCACGGCACCAAGCATCCCTGATGTAAACACAGAGTCCCCCGCCGCGGGTCTTCCCCCCCTTGACGAGCACTCTGTCAACCCGGTAGCACGTTAGCCAGTCCAGCTGAATAACACAGTCCGGGACGCTGTCAGTGAGCCATGTTTCCGCAAATACAAAGACACAACACTCATCCACAGACTTGGATGATGATCGGAGCGGATGTAGTCTAGTTTATTGTCCAGCAAGCGTACGTTGGCGAGTGTGATGGTCGAGATAGCCGGCCAGTGAGAGCCAGCCGCTAGCCTAGCCCGGATGCCTCCGTGCATGCTTGTTTCCGCATGTTCCACCTGTGGCGTTTCCACTGCGGCCTGGGTGCAGGAGTGGGGGTCGGTGATTGAGCAGGCCTCCGGATCAGACCGCACTCGCGCAGCCAAAAAAAGAGTACTACAGATGCAGTATTTGCTTTGAGGATGTTAATAGAGAAGTACAGAGAAGGCCAGACGCTGCATTGTGTTTTTGTAGAAGTGGAGAAAGCTTATGACAGGGTGCCCAGGAGGAACTTTGGTATTGTGTGAGGAAGTCTGGAGCGGCAAAGAAGTACAGTGGTACCTCTACTTACGAAATTTTCTACTTACGAAACGCCTCAGCAGGAAAATATTGCCTCTAGTTACAAAAAAAATTTCGAGTTACGAAAGGTAAAAAATACAGTATGGATGCTACTCGCAGCTACCAAAGGTTCTTCAATACAACATTCTTATAGCTGCTCTGCCATTGACTATTACCTAGCATCCTGGCATCCCATCGGCTAAGAGGGACCTCCTCTTACTTCCATACTCTTATAGATTGTTTAAAGCACTTCTTGTTTCATGGAAGTGACAGCATCAGTATCAGCTAATGGCTGACAGGAATGCTGTCAGCCAATAGCATCTTCTTCTTCTTTTCCTTTCGGCTTTTCCCTTCAGGGGTCGCCACAGCGAATCAGTTGCCTCCATCTAACCCTGTCCTTTGCATCCTCTTCTCTCACACCAACTACCTTCATGTCCTCTTTCACTACATCCATAAACCTCCTCTTTGGTCTTCCTCTAGGCCTCCTGCCTGGCAGTTCAAAACTTAGCATCCTTCTGCCAATATATTCACTATCTCTCCTCTGGACATGTCCAAACCATCTCAGTCTGGCCTCTCTGACTTTATCTCCAAAACCTCTAACATGTGCTGTCCCTCTGATGTACTCATTCCTGATCCTATCCTTCCTGGTCACTTCCAAAGAGAACCTCAGCATCTTCATCTCTGCTACCTCCAGCTCTGCCTCCTGTCTTTTCCTCAGTGACACTGTCTCTAGACCAAACAACATCGCTGGTCTCACCACAGTTTTGTAAACCTTTCCTTTCATTTTAGCTGAAAGTCTTCTATCACACATCACACCTGACACTTTCCTCCACCTGTTCCATCCTGCCTGTACACGCTTCTTCACTTCTTTTCCCCACTCTCCATTGCTCTGGATTGTTGACCCTAAGTACTTAAAGTCCTCCACCTTCTTGATCTCTTCTCCCTGTAACCTCACTCTTCCACTTGGGTCCCTCTCATTCACACACATGTACTCTGTCTTACTGTGGCTAACCTTCATCCTTCTCCTTTCCAGGACAAACCTCCACCTCTCTAGCTTCTCCTCCACCTCTTCCCTACTCTCACTGCAGATCACAATGTCATCTGCAAACATCATAGTCCATGGAGATTCCTGTCTAACCTCGTCTGTCAGCCTGTGCATCACCATAGCGAACAAGAAGGGGCTCAGAGCTGATCCCTGATGCAGTCCCACCTCCACCTTGAACTCCTCTGTCACACCTACAGCAAACCTCACCACTGTCTTACAGTCCTCATACATGTCCTGCACCGCTCTAACATACTTTTCCGCCACTCCAGACTTCCTCAGACAATACCACAGTTCCTCTCTGGGCACCCTGTCATAAGCTTTCTCCAGATCTACAAAAACACAGTGCAACTCCGTTTGGCCCTCTCTGTAGTTCTCTATCAGCATCCTCAAAGCAAATACTGCATCTGTAGTACTCTTTTTTGGCATGAAACCATACTGCTGCTCACAGATGTTCACTTCCGCCCTTAGTCTAGCTTCCACTACTCTTTCCCATAACTTCATTGTATGGCTCATCAGCTTTATTCCTCTGTAGTTGCCGCAACTCTGCACATCTCCCTTGTTCTTAAAAATGGGCACCAGCACACTTCTCCTCCATTCCTCAGGCATCTTCTCACTATCTAAGATCCTGTTGAACAACCCAGTCAGAAACTCTACTGCCACCTCTCCTAGACACTTCCAAACCTCTACAGGTATATCATCAGGACCGACTGCCTTTCCATTCTTCATCCTCTTCAATGCCCTCCTCACTTCACCCTGACTAATCTTTGCTACTTCCTGGTCTACAACAGTCACCTCTTCTAGTCTTTGTTCTCTCTCATTTTCCACGTTCATCAACTCTTCAAAGTACTCTTTCCATCTTCCTATCACACTACTGGCACCTGTCAATAGACTTCCGTCCCTATCCTTAATCACCCTAACCTGCTGCACGTCCTTCCCATCTCTGTCTCTCTGTCTTGCCAACCTGTATAGATCAGTCTCTCCCTCCTTACTGTCCAACCTAGCATACAAGCCATTTCATCTTCTGCTCTGCCTTTGCCTCTTCATCTTCCTCACCACCAGAGTCATCCTACACACCACCAACCTATGCTGTTTGGCTACACTCTCGCCTACCACTACTTTGCAGTCACTGATCTCCTTCAGGTTACACTGTCTACACAAGATGTAGTCTACCTGTGTCCTCCTACCACCACTCTTATAGGTCAACCTATGTTCCTGCCTCTTCTGGAAGAAAGTATTCACTATAGCCATTTCCATCCTTTTTGCAAAGTTAACTACCATCTGTTCTTCTGCGTTCCTCTCCTGGATACCAAACCTGCCCATCACCTCCTCATCACCTCTGTTACCTGCACCAACATGTCCATTGAAGTCTGCACCAATGAAAACTCTCTCACTTCTAGGTATGCTCTGCATCACTTCATCAAAGTCCAACCAGAATTTCTCCTTCTCCTCCAGCTCACATCCTACATGTGAAGCATATCCACTAACAACATTGAACATCACACCTTCAATTTCTAGCTTCAGACTCATCACTCTATCTGACACTCTTTTTACCTCCAGGACATTCCTAACAAACCGTCAAGATAACTCCTACTCCATTTCTCTTCCCATCTACACCATGATAGAACAACTTGAACCATGCTCCTAAACTTGTAGCCTTGCTACCTTTCCACCTGGTCTCCTGGACACACAGTATGTCTACCTTCCTCCTCTGCATCATGTCGACCAACCCTCTCCCTTTTCCTGTCATAGTTCCAACATTCAACGTCCCTACCCTCAGTCCTATACTCTTGACGCTCCTCTTCTGTCTCTTCGTGCGAAGACTTTCCTCCTCTCCTTCTTCGACCAATAGTAGTCCAATTTCCACTGGCGCACTGTAGGTCAACAGCGCCAATGGCAGTCATTGTTAACTCGGGCCTCGACCGATCCGGTATGGAAGTCATAGGTTTGATTCGCATGTTTGATTTGGCAAAAGTTTTACGCCGGATGCCCTTCCTGACGCAACCCTCTGTATTTATTCGGGCTTGGGATCGGCACAATAAGACACTGGCTTGTGTTTTCTTGTGGCTACATTTGTCAGCCAATAGCATGCACGTACGATATCACTTGACTACCTACTAAAAATCTGTCATGTAGTGAAGCTGTGCATCTTAAAGCACAAACAAGCGAAGGATTACTGTACTGAGGTTTCAATCATAAAATCAGATTTTCATGTGCAGGGTAAGGAGGGACACCAGTGATTTGTAGGTCTACCTTGGATCAAGCCTGGGAACACCCCAGGATGAACTGGAATGTGTTTGAGATGGACCCATGCCACACTGCCAGCCTGGGTTTGGTTTGAATGCACGGAGCATTCCAGATGCTCCTCTCTAGGCAATTTGACATCTCTCTGGACGCATTCTCAAGCAAGATAAGAGCTGCTTACTTTCTCCAGAAATGAGTTTTCTGGAGGATATTCATTTCAACCTTTTGTATGTGATTATATTCTCTAATTCGCTATCCAAAGTCAATACAAACCAGACATCCTCATTCATCAGGCTGTTCCAGGAGATCCTATCCATGAATATCTCAGAATGAAGTGGTGACATGTTTGATTTGTATGGGTAATCTGAAAACAGCTCGCAATGTGAGACATCAAAGAATCTGGTCCTTGGACTTCTACAAAACCTGCCGCTGGACTCTCCATGGGAAATAGGCCTTCAAAACACGGCAAACCCAGTGATGGTGTTAAAGGATATTAGTGTAAATGATCGGTAATAGCTTTTATTTCCAGCACCCTGGAATAAGCCTTGGATAAAAATACTTATTTTGAATTTTTGGGCACATTGTCAGATGTGAGAATGAGGTGAATACAACTACATAAAAAGGATTTTTTTTCTCATCCCACATTTTATGATTTTTAAAGGTCAAGACTCACCTCCTCCTGACTCTTTAAGTTTGTGAGTCAGTATGTACATGAACACATACTGACTCACAAACTTTCACATTTTTGAAAAGTATCCGTTGCTTTATTCTTTCATGACTTAAACATTTAGTTAAAAAATATACATAAAGAATTAAGATACAAAACTGAGAAAAATGCCTTTTTATGCTGCATTCAAGTCATTATAGTATAGACTGCAAAAGTAAATTAATGCCTCCTACCTTGGAGACAGTGAATTTAATAACCTAAGAGTATAACCTTTATACTATATTGTACTACTGTATCTACCGATTTTTTCTCAAAAACACTATTTTGTATTTCAAACACGTTGTTTTGACCGCTACTAAGTGCATGGTGCCAAAGCTTCATTCATATTAGCAAATTATCATCTTGCTGGCAAGATTGTTCACCATCTTCTGTGAACTAAGGTGTCACCTCTGTCGAATACAGTTGGTTGCTACGGTTTCTGAATGATTTTTGGTTATGACATGTAGGGGGCACTGCTTTGATTAATGACATATATCAGGAAATTATCTTTAGTACACTGCAGCAATCTTTGAAGTAGGCAAGGTTTTTAGTTTGACAAATCTGTCCACCCAGATCTACTTTGAAATGGTTCCAGGTAGCTTTTGGGTAACTTCAGCTTCCATTGTGGCCCTTAATACAGAAGGTTGTACTCTGTGGGTTTTAGATAGAAGCTTCAGTTTCATAATAAGGTTCCTTTTCAGAAATAAAATTAGGTTATGGAGACATGCAAATATCTAAATATCACTGTGCTTTCCACTTTGGTTTTGGATCGATTAATGATGTGGAAACATCTTATTAATGCAACTAATACCACGCCCTGTTTAATGTGCCGTCTTTCATTTTTGCCACATTCCCATTTCTCTTGCTCTAACGGGACAAAATTCAGATTGTTAAACATCTTTGGCAAAACAACATGCAAAAACACGTAATGTATCAAACATGGCCAATAAACTTAGCAGACAGGCAGTGACTTTTATTTCTGTCCATTTCTAGATAATCTCTACAAATATGTCTGACCTTTCAGGTATGGTCAAATAATCCTGCAAAATAGGCCTGAAACATGGACTTCCTGAACTAAGAGCATTTCAAAGGTCAGAAGGTGTTGCCTGATTGCAAAAGGCACTTCAGACGTAGCCTTTCAAAGCCAGGCCACAGGTTACAACTTCCATTCATCCATCGTCAACCCCTTATCTGGAGCTGGGTTGGGGAGGCAACCATCTCAAATGGGTTTGCCCATACTTCCCTCTCCCCAGAGACCTCCTCAGCTCTTCTGGAGGGATCCTGAGGCGTTGCCAGGACTTCATTGAATTCAAATTTCAAAAAATCTTCTATAGACTGTTATTGGAGGATATAACAATAAGTATTTGAGTATCAGATTTGCTCCAAATGTAAAAAGGCTATATGGTAGATATAATTGTTAAGAATTTCCTTTGATGGTTGTAAGATGTATTTCTTTAACATTCCCAGCATTCCTAAATTATTCAACCAACAACATGTGACCAATAAATAACAAGATTGAACTGGTTGAATTCACTTCTTTCTGTTTCTTCAGTAATGACAACTTTTACCAGGTCTGACCTTTTAGTTGTGTTTGCCTCAAACATGGACAGCCTCCACATCTAAGAGCGTCTTAAAGGCCAATCGTTGTGACAAGATTGCAAAGGGATGAATTCTTAACTGTTTTTCTCTTTTTTTGTTTTAGAATCTGCTCATAAACCATGGATGAAAAAAAGAAAACGGAATCAAAGGAGTTATTCAACCAAGGCTTTTACTTTGGCACCAAGAGCAGCAACTGCCGTATTCCTGTTTTAAAGTGAGAGAGTGTTGATTTGATTTTTGCAAGACTCATTTTTAATGCATTCTTTTCATGCTATTTATTCTCAGAGTCATCTGTATATATAATGCTATTCTGCACAGCTACAGGGAAACCTTGAGTGAAAAAATGGTGTGTGTGTGTGTGTGTGTGTGTGTGTGTGTGTTAGATCAATGAGTCAGTAACCTTTTTCATTTAAACAGCAGCAAAAGGTATTTCAAAAGTTTGAGTTTAAGATCCTCTTAGGGTCATTCTTCTTTCTAAATGTGAGATTCAATTTATATCTGCATCTTGTCTGAAAAAAAAAGTACAGTATAGCAATACACATGTGAGATGAATGCAGTGCATAGGGTCCATATCTGGTTTGATCATTGACTGATGTAAGAACTGAGTGACTAGTGTTATTGCTTTACATTTTATGGTTTTGTATTTTTTAACAACAAAACAAAAAAAGGCTAGTAATCCTAGTCATGACTTGTGATGTATGAATTTATTAAACTACTTGCTCCATAAGCTGTCTCATTTGTGTCTTTGTTTTAGTTCTCGTTGTTGTTTTTCTACCTGTTTTTTGGCACTAAGTGATTGAAAGTAATTTTTTAATCAGCAGCCTTTAAAAGTGGTATATTTCTTGTATGTTTATATTTGAATACAGTTAAACCTATGAGAGACAACCTTTAGAGGGCTGTGCATTTTTACTGTCAGCATTTTAGCTTCAGGGAAAAATGTCAAGAATTAAGAGGATAGGGAAGGTGATTTCTACCCTGAAACATGCTGGAATTCCATGAAAGGCGATTGAAGAGATAGAACTTCAAATTATTTTTTCAATATTTTCTAATTTACATTTTAATGAAGTGAATTTTTGAAGGGGAAGAAGAAATTTGAGTAGCTTTGTGGACTTTATCCTGGCAGTTTGACAGGAACAGAAGGAAGTATCTCCTGCAAGCAACACTGAGGTGGACCCAGGTGTGTGATAATGCACTTGGTTGACTTAATGTAACAATTTGACTGAAGTGGCCACATTTTCTCTGCTCGGGGTAATTCTTGAGTTGTAGCCTTCAATTCTACAGTGGAGCTGTGGTAATTGGCTTGCAGTTACACTGGTAATGTTCTGCTGCTATGCAGCACACACACATACACACTGTCACGGCCAATCTTAATAAAAGAAATGACACAGGGGTGGAAGAAGGAAGGTGGAGAATGCGATCGCGCAGATGTTGCTACGGCAACAGCAGCAACCAGGGCTGGGAGCTGTGAGGTCGCAGATTAGAACAGAGGAATAGGAAAGACGACATCCGGCGCATTCAAATGCGTTTTCTTTCTCCCTGTTGATCCCATGTCATACCCAATTACCACTGCAGCAAGGGGAAGGAGGGGGAATGGTGATGCAGGGAGTCTGGGGTTGTACAGAGAATAAAGAGGGAGAGTAGTTTTGTGTCTGCTTGAACCTGTCAGAGAGATGCTACATCATATGCGTAGGTGAACACCCAGATATCTGCGTTCAGAAGTGGAAGGTTTTTCTGGAAAACTTCTCTGCAGCTTCAGAGAATCGTTATGACAGGTAAAGATTTCAGTGTGCGACAAGTTCTCAGAAACATGTTTGCGATGTGTGCAGGGTGCAGATTCAGTTTGGCATAGATATTAGTTTCTGCACTAGTCTCTGCCTTTGTGCATCACAACCAGTATCTCCCCACCTATATATTTGAATAAGCTTACTTGAAAATCTCACGCTGTCATGCTTTTTAACTCCACCCCCCAGCTGTCAATCAAGCGCCCAACCAATCACGTTACATCTGCCAGACGGAATCACGTTAACAATATGGAATGAGGCATCGGGCAGCGAGGCTTTTTGTTGCTTTTACGCCTTTTGTCCACAGCAACGCAGATATCCGGGACGAAAATGCTGGCCAAAGTGAAGTTTTTTGAGAACGCCGGTATGCTTTGCTGGGTATGCGTTGTCTATCCAGGGGATGTTGCCCTGTGACAAAAACCGCTGTGATATTAGTATGTGCGACCTGTGTCTACATGTAAACAGAGAATGGACGGATTTAAAACAGTCTATTTTCTGATGTGTAACAGCTCCACCTCGAAGATGTGTTGATAAACATGCTTGACAGTTGGATATTTGTTAGGCTGTTTCTTTATGAGTCATAAAGTTTATGTATTTATCATTCATTCACGTTTCTTGCCAACTCCAGTTCTGGGTCAGTCTGGGAACCGCTGCCTGCAGGTGGGAGAACTCTGTGACGAAGGTCGTCCTTCAGGAGGAACGGCGTGAATTTCCATACGTCCTTGTCCTGTTCTCGGAGTTGTTAGGCGATATAAGGAGGGTGTCTTTTAAAGCAGGGGAAATATCCATCCATCCATCATCAACCGCTTATCCGGGGCCGGGTTGCGGGGCAACAGTCTCAGCAGGGATACCCACACCTCCCCCCAGACACCTCCTTCAGCCCCTCCGGGGGGAGCCCGAGGCATTCCCAGGCCAGTCCTAGGTCTTCCTCGAGGTCTCCTCCTGGTAGGACATGCCCGGAACACCTCCCCAGGGAGGTGTCCAGGAGGCATCCGGAACAGATGCCCGAGCCACCTCGGTTGGCTCTGCTTGAGGCGGAGGAGCAGCAGCTCTACTCCGAGCTCCTCCCTGGTGACTGAGCTCCTCACCCTATCTCTAAGGGTGCGCCCAGCCACTCTACGGAGGAAACTCATTTCAGCCACTTGTATCCAGGATCTTGTTCTTTCGGTCATGACCCAAAGCTCATGACCATAGGTGAGAGTAGGAAAGTAGATTGACAGATAAATCGAGAGTTTCGCCTTGTGACTCAGCTCCTTCTTCATCACGACAGACCTATATAGGGACTGCATCACTGCAGAAGCTGCACTGATCTGTCTGTCAATCTCACATTCCATCCTTCCTTCACTCGTGAACAAGACCCCAAGATACTTAAACTCCTCCACTTGGAGCAAGGACTCTCCACCAACCTGAAGAGGGCACACCACCCTTTTCCGGTCGAGAACCATGGCCTCTGATTTAGAGGTGCTGATCGTCATCCCACTCGCGTCACACTTGGCTGCAAACCGTCCCAGTGCACGCTGAAGGTCCAGGTTTGATGAGGCCAACAGGACAACATCATCTGCAAAAGGCAGAGATGAAATCCTTTGGTCCCCAAACCGGACTCCTTCTGGACCCTGGATGCACCTAGAAATTCTGTCCATAAAGATTATGAACAGAACTGGTGATAGAGGGCAGCCCTGCCGGAGTCCAACATGCACCTGGAACAGGTCTGACTTACTGCCGGCAATGCGAACCAAGCTCTGGCTTCGGTCATACAGGGACCGACAGCCCTCAGCAAAGGGCCCCGAACCCCATACTCCCGAAGCACTCCCCACAAGATACCATGAGGGACACGATCAGATTCTTTCTCCAGATCCATAAAACACATGTGGACTGGTTGGGCAAACTCCCATGAACGCTCAAGCACTCGATGGAGAGTGTAGAGCTGGTCCAGTGTTCCACGACTGGGATGAAAACTGCATTGTTCCTCCTGAATCCGCGGTTCGACTATCTGTCTAATCCTCCTCTCCAGTACCCCGGAATAAACTTTCCCCGGGAGGCTGAGGAGTGTGATCCCCCTATAGTTGGAACACACCCTCCGGTCCCCCTTTTTGAAAAGAGGGACCATCGCCCTGGTCTGCAAATCCAGAGGTACTGTCCCTTACTGCCATGCAATGTTACAGAGACGTGTCAACCATGACAGTCCCTACACATCCAGAGACTTGAGGTACTCAGGGTGAATGAGGAGTTTGGCAACCACCTTAATGACTTTGGGACATTGAGTCAGAGTGGACCATGTTGTCCGCCTCCATTGTCGAAGCGGCTGCTTGGAGCTGTGGTCGCAAGGAGGGGAAAGCGGTGCACAGCCAAAATTGTTCACAGTAGAGGCGGAGAGCTGCTGATCTCAAGTCAGGATATTGTCGGACGGTGGAAAAAATACTTCAAGGATCTCCTCAATCCCGCTGCCATGTCTTACACAGATTAAGCAGAGGCTGAGGTTTCAGAGGTGGACTCGTCCATCACCCAAGGGGAAATATTTTCAAAAAAAAAATCACCCAAGACCTGCCACAGTGGACAAAAATGTTGTTTTTAAATAAAAACCAGTGATGTGACCCAAGTATAATCACTGGCTATACCTCAACATTACAAAAGCACAGTCATTGTCCATACCCCAACTCCAACCACCTTCCCCTCACTGTACATGTTTATGTATTTTCATTTTCGTCATGTACAAATTTTCATTTTCTATACTGCCAGTGTGTGTGTGTGTGGGTGTGTATACTGTGTACGTGTGCAAGCATTTGGATTTAAACAAAAGTAATTTCCCTACGGGAATTATTAATAGATTTATTTGATTTTTCTTTTTTTTTTATATACACAGTGTACTGCCATCACAAAAATATACATGTTTAGCATACTTCCTTATTTTGCTGACAATTTTATTCACAGGCTTTCTGCAAAATGCCACATATTTCAAACTCATGCCAACTGATATTTTAGCATCCAGTACATGTCAAACTAGAGCAAATGAAGCCTCATGAAGCTTCGAACCACAGTGAACTGACAGGGATGAAAAGCTTCACTGCTTCGTGGGGCTTCATCTGTCTATCACTTACTATACATGGACTTCCCAGTTAACACAATTTTAGAGTGTCATAACTGTTCCAACAATTTTCATGTTTTTGAGCAGAAAGTCCAAACAGCAGGAATGACACAGAAAATTTCTGAGTGAAACTATCTGGCTAGCACAAACAGTCTGTCCAGTTATGGTTTCCTTTTGGAATGAGACAATTGATTTAGCATTCAAAATGCTCCTCGGGCATCTCAAAAAAATGGTCTGTAAGTGTATTGGCCAAAATATAAGACGAACCTGATTATAAGACGACCCCCTCTTTTTCAAGACTCAAGTTTGAAAAAAGACTTATTGAACACCAAATTAAATTGTTATACAGAAAATAATTACAGTACATCTGAAACAAATGATAACAAAATTTTCGAGAGAAAAAGCATGTTATTTTGCCTCATTCAAATCATGCAAAAACTGTCTATTACATCTTAGTATCTGATGGGCATCCCGTCCTTTCGTTTCTCATCCACGTACGCGCACACCCTCCTGTCGAGCTCTTGGAAGCGGCCGCTCTGAGGACCACGGAAACCTTTTCTCTGCCTTCTCAGATTTTCGCTACGTTTCTCCATTTTCTTATTTTCTTCTCTTTTCTTTTTTACCGCTATTTTTTTATTTTTGTTCTTCGTGCTACCGCTATTTTTATTTTTCTTCTTTGTGACAGGGGTTCGCTTTTGCCTGGGGAGTTCAGTTCAGCATTCGCTTTAAAGATACCTGGCGCCATCTAGCGTTGTGAATGGGTAAAATGTCTAGACCCCAAATGTAAGACGACCCCCACTTTTTCAGTCTTATTTCAATGCAAAAAACACCGTGTTATATTCGGGCCAATACGGTATATATTATATACACAGTATATAAATCAATCAATATCAATAAATAATGCAGGCCACATCACAATTATTACTGTACAGTATTAAGTCCGTTCTTTTTTAAAGTGCATGACTGAAGTTACACTTAACTACACACATTTGGAGAAATGGGAATAGTTACGCACACTAACCCCAATATATGCATATACAGCCTAAAACTAACTGTTCGAGCAACTCACCCGTTCTGCCGTTTCACAAAAGTAGTCGCGCTGTAGTCGGCTCTCACAAGTTGACATGCAGCTAATAAGTTGACCGAGTTTCAAGAGTTGCCACAGTGAAATTACAACTTTCAGTATTCAGCTTTGTCTGTCTCCTCACGGCCACTCTCGCATCACCCAACTCACTTCCTGGGACGCCGTTTTATGGGCCCCGATAGACCAAGTACGATACAAATAAAATCCGTTAATATTCATGATCAGACTGAAGAAAAATCATCCTGACTGTTTTCACGCTCTGTGATTGGCCAGTCACACATACTTCCCGCCCTTCCCTACAGACTGCAGCTAGAGTTGAGCTTCTCTGTCCCACTCTCCGGCACACGCAGACATTAACTGATCTCCCTGTTGGTGGCGTCACCGTAGCTCACGTCTTTCTTCTTAGGTTTTCTTCAGCTTGCCTCTATTTCGGTGTTTGGTTACCTGGTGAACTTTCTTGCTGTTGTTTTTTTGTTGCACGTATGCGTGCATTTAACCACCGCCTCCACTCGTCTTTTTTTTTTTTACCTGTTTGTTCTAAATTCTGTTTGTTCTAAACCCGCCCATTCTGAGTACAGATACGGATACAGATAATCTAGTTGGTTGAACAGATACAGATACAGATAGTGGTGTACTCGCTCATCCCTAGCACAGTGGGTAGCACTGTTGCCGCACAGCAAGGCGGTCCCGGTTTCGCGTCTCGCTCTGTGTGGCGTTTGCACGTTTGTTCTCCCCGTGTCTGCATGGGTTGTCCAGTTTCCTCCCACCTCCAAAAACATTCACTTCAGGTTAATTGGCCATTCCCAAATTGACCGTAAGTGTGCGTGTGTGTTTGTCTGTACATGTATGGCTTCGCGGCGCACCCAGCGACCTGCGACAGTGGGTGAAGCTGGTTTAGATGACGAATGAATGAATTCTTACATGCCTGCTTTGTTTCATTCAGATCCTCAGAATTCAGTTGGAATGAGCAAAGATTATGAAGGCATGTTTGTATGAACTGAGACCAAAACTATCAAATATGCACAATAAATAAAATTGAATTGGGTTTTGGACTGTCAGGTGCAGCAGTCACATCATACAAAAAAGTGTCTTGGACTTTGGAGAATTCTTGCATGACTTCAGTAATGAAAAATGAATGACTATGTAATGTCTCACAACTCTCCCGTCTTTCTTCAATTAAGTAAAGCTAGGTATTTTTTTTTGTTATAATTACAGCTACCTGGTGTTTTATGAGATGATATCAATTGTCAGTGAACTGTGACAACAATAAAATTCAGCTAGCAACATTATAATACCTGAATTATAATACCTGAATACCTACGTTTTCTCTTACTCTAAGGGTCCCATACAGGTCACATTTCTACCTTTTCAGCAACTTCTTAAGATGATCTTTTTTGCTTTGTTGTCGGAGAGAGGCTACACAAATTGACACAGATTTACTAAATGAACCACCAATTATTTCTTTCCTGTTTTGGTTGGTTGATTAATTTGTTTTTAGGTTGTTGTTTTTTTTCGTTTTTTTGCAATGAAACTTTCATCTGGAATTATCATCCTTCAATTAATGCTTAATCAATCAATCAATCAACATTTATTTATTAAGCGCTTAATCACATCAGCAGATATTTCAAAGTGCTTTCACAGGCAGAAAAATCTACGGAACCCACTGCTGTTGCATAAGCGAAACATGTACCTGTCCTGTTCAGGAGACAGTCCATGTACAATACCAGACCAGTACTTTTGTAGTTTCTCACTTAACCAAAGACAGTGGACATAGTTTCCAGTTTCACATTTACACTTCCAATGAAAGTTCAATTGTTAGAGAAACGTTAGGATCCATTTTGTCCTTATGAGCAGGTGATTTGTTCATGCACAATCCTGAAATGTATTTTTTGTTACAGTTGCAAATAAATATGTTAATAACACAGGTGTCATGGTTCCGTTTTTGCTCTAGCTATGTTGCTCTGCCTGCTCCTGCTTCTCCCCCTCTCCCTTCTCTGCTCTGCTCTCCCTCTCCCTCTATGCAGTGCTGGAGCATGGGAGGAAGCCAGTCTGAAAAGTCTCCACACCTAAGCCTCCTCAGACTGATTACCTGAGGCCTATTTAACCGCCCTCTCCCTTTTGTTCAGTGTTGGAAGATTCCTGTCATGCACCCTATGTCTCGCCACGTTGCTGTCCTTGCCTCCTGCCACAAGTTCCATTTTCAAGTTTTTCCTGTGATTCTCTTGGTTTTGGCCTACATTTCCCTGAGTAAGGTGATTTTCTGTTGTTAGTGATGTCTGAATGGCACGCCATGGGGCTTTGAACTGTTTGCGACAATTGTGCCGAAAACTGTTTCATTATTCGGCACCCCATACATTGGGAACGTGGGCGCCCTCTTTGGCAGGTTTCTGTACTGCCACCACACAATGGTTGATGAGCCAAAAAAACAGCACTTTGACGTTTCCTGTATTGCATGTATTATCGAATAAAACCGAATATAATCTAATTTACGTGTTAATCCTTGCTTGCTATATTGTAGCCATGTATTATAGGAAATTATTTTATGATCATTGGTCCTTGCAGGGTTCAATAAAGCAATAAGAGCTATAAATTACATGTTCTTGCATGTATATTTAATATAAATATATACATACTGTATGTGTTTGTGTGCGTGAGTTACACAGGATGACTAGCGTCACTGGGAAAAAACAATTTCTTATCATATCATCTGGTTTTGACCCCTGCCTGGAATTGAGTACAAGTTTAGATATCCTCTTGGTGTTGCAACCTCTGTGTTATCCTGGTTTTGACTATGGACTGATTAAAGGTTTTTGATTTAGTGACACTTTGACTCCCGCGCCTGGTTCCTTTGGAATTTGTAACACTTTTGCCTCAGTAGATGATTTTTTTTTTAACTTAGTTGGTCTAGCTTTTCCCTCATCATCTTCTTCTTCTTTCAGCTTTTCCCTGCAGGGGTCACCACGGCGAATCAGTTGAATCCATCCAATCCTGTCTTCTGCACCCTCTTCTCTCACACCAACTATCTTCATGTCCTCTTTCACTACATCCATAAACCTCCTCTTTGGTCTTCCTCTAGGCCTCCTGCCTGGCAGTTCAAAACTCAGCATCCTTTTACCAATATATTCACTATCTCTCCTCTGGACATGTCCAAACCATCTCAGTCTGGCCTCTCTGACTTTATGTCTACCTGAAACTTAAAAAGGTTCCGCACAATTACGATCGATCAGTAGTGTGTTCAATTGGTGCATGTAAACAAAACGCATGTTAACCCGAGGGGGAAGGGAGTGTTGATTGAGTTCTCTCCCTGAGTCACGCCCATTAACCAGAGCATTTCTGGGCAGTAGTGATTTTATCAAACAAGATATTGTGATATTCCCTCTCCAAGGAACCATCACCTTATCGTGGTGGAGAGGTTTGTGTGCCCTAAGGATCCTGGGAGCTATATTGTCGGTAGTCTTGTATTCCTGGTAGGGTCACCCAAGGCAAACAGGTTTCAGGTGAAGGCCAGACGGACCAGACCCGGGCGGCAGAAGCTGGCTTTGGGGACGTGGAATGTCACCTCACTGGCGGGGAAGGAGCCGGAGCTTGTGTTGGAGGTGGAGCGTTACCAGTTGGATCTGGTGGGGCTTACCTCCACGCATAGCCACGGTTCTGGATCCAAACTCCTAGATAGGGGTTGGACCTTGTTTTACTCTGGAGTTGCGTCAGGCGTGAGGCACAGAGCGGGTGTGGGGATACTCAACAAGCCCCCGGCTGAGCGCTGCTGTGTTGGAGGGGGCAGACCCAGGACCAGGTGGAGGGATTATATCTCAACACTGGCCTGGGAACGCCCTTGGGATCCCCCAGTCAGAGCTGGTGGATGTGGCCGGGGAAAGGGAAGTTTGGGGCTCCCTGTTGAAGCTGCTGCCCCCGCGACCCGACTACGGATAAGCGGTGGAAGATGGATGGATGAATGGATGGATGGATGGATATTGTGAACCACGGATCAAATGGGGCAAGACATTTCAAATACAATGTAGCTGGACATCTTGGAGCTGAATGACATGAATTTAAAAAAAAGCGTGATATGGGACCTTAAACAATTCTAGAATGACCCTACTTTTCCTTAATACAGTTAAGACTTCTAAATGCTACCTTTTTATTGGACAAATGGCCACATCCCTACAAGAGAATATGATGTACAAAAAATCTGTCCCACCAGATCTTCATCCTCTAGGTAAGTCTCCTGCATGAAATCAATGTACACATCCTCTTTTTACAAGAATGAAAAAAGAAAAACAAATCCTCTGATTGACGGCCATAGATGTTTCAATGTTCATCTCAATGTAATTCAAGTAATCCAAACTAATGGTCGCACAGGTGGAAAAGAAGTTAATGAGATCTCACATAAGAAATAGACTTAGAAAACAGACATTGATTTTTCTGCTTATTTTATTAAACCAGTAGAAGAATTTGAATAACCGTATGATCCTGATTCGTTCATTGAGAAGACATCAGACCCCAGTTACCCCACTACTGCCTGTAAAAAAAGCATAAAGATAAAACCTGGCCCAGAACGGAACTGGCAGAACCTTCAACAGTTTTTCATTGACAATGTTTTAGAACTTTACACTCACATTTGAAACACGGAGGTCTCTGTCAACTTCCAAACTTCATTTCTTTCTCATTATTTTATACTGTTTTATGCAGTTGTGGTTGCATTGAAGATTGTGAAGCAATAAATTGTTCATTCCTTGAACTGATTCTTTTATTTCGGCCACCCCTCCTTCAAATCTAGATAGATAATTGGTACTTTTTCTTGCATTAATCCAGACACACACTACCCTTGCAAGGGTTAAACAACTAACTTGAAAAAAATAGTGCAATAGCAAAAAAAACTCAATGTCTTTCCCCAAATATTCAGGGATTGTTCACCACACAAACATCTTTCACATTCAAATTAAGTGACTTCACTCTTTGTTATATGCTAAAATTAATAATAGAAAAAAAAACCCTAAGCAGTTAACATGCCCTCCAGCCTTATCAAGACTGTAAAGGGAGCCCTGTCTGTGCAACTCTCACACACCCAAGCATCCATACAAACACTCACCAACACATGCACACATGGACATACTCACACATACACATACGCACACACTTTATACCATGTTGCATTATGGAAAATTTGTATAGTTGGTGTATTCTTTGTGTTATTTAGATTTATGAGTTGGGGAATTAGTTTTGCATATTTAAAGGACTACAGTACTCTAGATTATTTTGATCTTCGATTGGCCAATCAATTTATGCATTATTCCACTCTTATTATGTTGATAACGTTTCCCTATCATTACATCACTTGAAATAGAGTTTAAGCTATAGTAGATTAAAGTGAAAGCTGGTTTATTAGTTTTCTGTCTGTGAGTATGGGGAGATAATAGAAGCACCTGTGGGAAAACGAGAATGAGGCAGGTACAGCTCAGGTGTGGGAGACCTCTCCAGAGCGGAGAGCCGGAGAGGTGAGTCACGAAGATGTCTCCGTGAGGAGCTCTTCAGGTAGAATGGTTTGTTGCTGTAACTACCAGAATCATGAACAAAATGCAATATTTTGCTAAACTGGGGTCCAGAGTTTCCGTCCTAATGAGCGCTGGCAGCGGTAGGATCGACAGTGCACAACAGAAAAACGCACAAACACAATGAAGCACAAGGATGGGAATATGCTGTCAATGACGGATCCAGGAGCAAAACGTGCAGGGCAGTGAGAGTGGCGGTGTAGCAAGGTGAACTGATTTTGGGGCTGTTATGGAGTGGGCTGGAGACGCCGCGGAGGAACAAACCAAAAGGTGCCGCAGAAGTGGAACCGCTGGAGCAGCAAGACCGGCAGCTCATGATGTTAGAGTTGGCGAATCTTTTAAAACGGACAATCAGACAAAATGAGCAACAGGTAGGAGAAACAGGAAGTTAGTTTGAAAGTTTTGGAAAAGACACTAATGGAATGCCAATACTGTGTGTCGGAAGAGGATCATCGTGATGCTATGGGAGGGGTTGTCGGGGGAGGCTCGACTCCTATGTCATTCACTGCAGGTGACGAAAGTGCAGGCGAAGAAAGAGGGCTCGGCTCTTCCACCCAGTCAGGTACTTCAAGTGGGAGCACCGATTTCGACCTGAACTCTCACTACCAAAATGGAAGCCAGTGAGATTGAAGTTTATTTGGCAACTTTTGAAAGAATGACTGTAAACTGTGGTTGGCTGAGTGCCGAGTGAGCTATTTGGCTGATCAGTCTACTCACCGGAAAGGCCAGAGAAGCTTATGTGGCCATGGACATTGCCTCACTTCCCGATTATGTAAAACAAGCAATTCTGGCCAAGTATGAAATAAAGACACTTACCGCCACCGCTTCAGAGATGCGAAGGTGAAGGCCAGCGAATCTCCAGAAGAACTAGAAGTGCGTTTTCGAGAGATGGCCAGGAGGTGGATTGCTCCGGAGGAACATACAGTAGAGACTGTGACTGATGTGGTGGTTATGGAGCAGCTCCTGCACATGCTTGTGCTGGAGATAAGAATGTGGGTGCGGGAAAGAGATCCGGAGTCCGCGAGAGACGTCGCCCGCCTGGTCTAAATCTACATGTCAGCGCTTCAGGATCCAGGGACCCTCCATAACGCAGCTGATGATGGCTCTGCTAGACCTGGTAAGTTTGGGAAGCATACTGAAGTACTACGTAAGGATGGCAGTAATTTACACACATTTCATAATGACAGAAAAAATCCGCAGTTATTCGTATGTGAAGTTGGGTCACAAAACAGCTCATTGCATTTTGGGCAAAAGTTAGGCTAATTTTTACAGCATACCTAAAGCCCCTCGTCAGAAAGAGCGGTTGTGTGATGTTGAGGTGAATGGTAAAGCATGTAGGGCTTTGATGGATACTGGCAGCACACAAACACTGATTAAAGGGGGGGGGGGGGTCATTGGTATGCATGAGTGTGGTTCAGTTGTGCAAACTGAGTGTGTGCATGGGATGTGAGACCATATTCAACAACTGAAATTGTGTTGACAGTGCAGGGTGAGAAGTTCAGGCTTCTGGTTGGTGTGGTTGGGGGGCTTCCATATTGTGCTGGGAACTGATATTCCCATAGTGGCAGAGGTATTGAGGTCAGTGTGGAATGACAAGTGGAAACTATACGTTTCAGAACAGGCCTTTATTATCGGCTGTCGACAGAACATGAACAGGTACGGGCAGGTAATCAATTGCGCACACGGGCATCTCTCGCACACACTTACAGTCTTGCCGTAAAGCAGTGTCGCAACTGATGAGCGACACTGCAGTTCCCTGTGTCACCACAAGACAGTCAGCACAGCAGCAGAGTATGGTAGTGACACGCAGCCAGGCCAAGGGTTTGGTGCAGACTAGTACTGATCAATGGTTGCAGAAGCTGCCTTATTGGGATGTCAGTATTGAGGGAGAGGATTTTCCCAGCAGAGTGGAAGTCAAAGCATTAGCGCCAGGAGGCAAAGAAGTTAGAAAAACCACTGCCATCTGAGCACTCTCTAGGAAAGGATTTTGTGCAGCTTCAGAAGGGGGATTGCAGCTTGGCAGGACTCTTTGACAGAGCTGAGAAGGGTTTGGAAGCAGGGACGAAGAACTTTGCAGTAATAGATCGGCGACTGTATAAAATATGAGAAGGAAAGCAACTGGTGGTTTCCAAACAGTTTAGATCAAAAGTGATGGAGCCGGGCCACAGTATTCCTATGGTGGGGCATTTAGGACGAGAAAAGACCTTAGCACCCATTCAGCAAAGGTTTTTCTGGCCAGGCATTACACAGGAGGTTGCAGAGTTTTGTAGCTCCTGCCCAGAGTGCCAGGTCAGTGCTGGCATTAGAGTATCAGACAAAGGACCTTTATGTCCACTTCCAGTAATAGATGAGCCATTTTTCTGGATCACTATGGATATAGTGGGCCCATTGCTACCTAACAGTTCTGGAAACTGGTTTATCTTGGTCATTTGTGACTATGCAACTCACTACCCTGAGGCATTTCCCCTTCGATCAATAAAAGCCAAATAGGTAGCTGAAGCACTAGGACAGCTCATTACACCAGTAGGCATTCCTAGGGAGATAATCAGTGACGAGGGAACTAATTTCATGTCCACATTGTTAAAGCACACTTACAAGTTTTTGGACACTAAGGGAATACGCAGTACTCCATATCATCTTCTGACAGACGGGTTAGTGGAGCGTTTCAACCAGACCCTCAAGGGAATGCTTAGAAGATTCATTAATGAAACTGGAAAGGACTGGGATGCCTGGCTTCCATACTTCCTGTTTGTGTACAGAGAAGTGCCGCAAGCTTCTACTGGGTTTTCCCCATTTGAACTGTTAAATGGAAAAATGGTCAGAGGGCCCCTGGATGTACTGAAAGAGACGTGGGAGGAGCCATAGACAGCCACCCCCAAAATCTGATCTCTTATGTCCTCCAAATGAGAGAAAAATTAGCTCAATATGCAGTAATGGTGAAAAAGAAAATGGCTGAAGCCCAAAAAGTCCAAAAAGGGTGGTATGACCGGCACAGCAAAGAGAGCACCTGGCCAGAAGGTGTAATTGCTACTGCCCTCCTCAGAACACCAGCTGCTCGCGAAGTGGCAGGGCCCATTTGAGGTGGTTTGTAAAGTGGAGCCTGTTACTTACGAAGTTTACAAGGAGGAGGAAGGGAGAACCAATCAAATATTCCAAGTAAACCTCCTCCAGGCATGGAGAGAGAGAAAGAAGACTGTTGGGCTGGTATGCAAAGTGGAGGATGAGGAGATCACGGAGGGATGTTTTCCCTCTGATGAAGAGGAGTCCAAGACAAACCTTAGTAATCTCTCAGAGGAGAGAAGGGCAGAGGTCGAGGAGGTGCTCAATAGACCAGGACTGTTCACCAAGAAACCAGGGCTGACTTCAGTGGTGGAGCATAACAGCCATCCCCAGAACTCCACACCATTCCGGCAACACATCTATCGTATTCCAGAACGCTTGTTGGGCACCTTAAAAGAGGAAGAAGATGCTATGCTGTGGTTGGGGGTGATAGTACTGTTAAGCATTTCCATTTAACAATGGAAACGACCATATAACGCATTTGCTTATACAAACACAAATAGCACAACACCAGCAGCTTGAGGGATGTCTGGGAAGGTGTGAGAAACATCACTGTGCACAAAGCCAGGACCAGCACAGAGGTGGGAGGGGTGAAAAGAGCCAATGACTTCTTCAATAGGTTCAACCAGGTCCCCCGCATCACCCCCTATCACCCTCCACCCTCTCGACCTCAGCAGCATCTCACTAGCCTCATCCCTATCCCATGGCCTCCCTCCCTATTCCACAGCAGCAAAGTGGCCCCTCTTCATCCCCCCACCCCTGACCCTCTCTCTCCCCCTCCCCCCAGCCCCCCCTCCACCCATTCAATCTAACCCCGACAGCCTCCACACATCTGTAGGTACAAGGGAGCCCCCCACTATCCCTCTTCCCCCCAGTCCCTCCTTCTCCTCCAAACCTACTAACCCTCTCTCTGCAGCAGCCCTGTATACTACAGGAAAAACTACAAATGCGGGTGGACCCCGGCTTGGTTGCTTGGATCCACAACTACCTTACCGACAGACCACAATTCGTCAGGCTAAAGGACGCCACGTCTGATACTGTGATCAGTTGCTTCGGTGCTCCACAGGGGGACTGTCTTGTCCCCGATCCTCTTCTCCCTGTGCACGGCGGACTTCTGTTACAACTCAGAACTGTGTCACATCCAGAAGTTCGCAGATGACACAGCTATCATGGGATGTATCAGAGACAATGAGGAGAAGGAGTATAGATGCCTGGTGAAGGACTTTGTTGACTGGTGTCACAGCAACAGCCTGCAGCTCTACACCTCCAAAATGAAAGAGCTGGTCATTGACTTCAGGAGGGACAGACCCCAACCTAGACCAGTTCTGATAGGAACGGAGGAGGTGGAGGTTGTGCAGGCCTATAAATATCTTGGGCTGTGGCCGGACAACATGCTGGACTGGACAAGCAACACGAGGTAGCTATACAAGAAAGCACAGAGCAGGATGTACTTTCTGAGGAGGCTGAGGGCATTCAACATCTGCAGGAAGCTCCTGTGGATGTTCTATCAGTCTGTGGTCGCTAGCGTCCTGTCGTTCGCTGTGGTGTGTTGGGGAGGGAGCGTGACTAAGGTGGATCTCTCCAGGCTGGAGAAGCTGATTAGGCGCACCAGCTCAGTGTCGGGATGAAACTGGACCCTCTGGCAACAGTGGCAGAGAAGAGAACATTGGACAAACTGCTGGACATCATGGACAATGTTAGCCACCCTCTGCACACCGTAGCAAATAACCTGAGAAGCCTGAGTAGCCAGAGGCTACGCCTCCCAACATGCAGGACCAACAGGCTTAAGAACTCCTTCATCCCAAAGCCATTAAACTGCTCAACTTCTCTCTGGGGGATGAAGAAGAAGAGAGTAAACACGAGAGCTGAGGGATGACACAAACTGTGCACCAAAAACAATGCAAACACTATAGACATCTAACTCTAGCCATGTCTAACTAGGCCTGTTCATTTTTTTATTTCTATGCCTATTTATGGAATTTCTATGTGTATATTCTTGATGGGTTATTCATTACTCTTTCTATTTGGTGTTGGTACTACTTTCAATGTGCTGGTGCTTTTTGTGTGCTTTTTCTGTGTTCTGTGTACTCACTGTGCTGTGTGTGACGGAGCTGTTAATTTCTCTGATGGAACTTCCTTAAGGGATCAATAGTTATACTCTCTCTCTCTACAACACTGAGTTCTTGTCTATCACAAAATGTTCTGAACACAAAAGTACAGCACAAGCACAGCACATAATGTAGATAACTGATACATGGGAGGATGAGTAAGGCTCCTGGTGACTCAAGGACAGTCTAACCCAAACACTATAAAGATCACAGCCAATGAACATTCGGGGCTCTTCTCCAGAGGTTTGTTGCTGCGTCTGTTGGAGAGCCCAGCGCTGTATCCTCACCAACTTGTAAACTGCTGAACTTCTTCAGTAAACCCTTTTTGTAATACAATTTGTTTCATCATTGAAGATTCACCTCTCAACCGAGCTAAAGAACCGAAGAGGGTTTTGTTCAGAGCAAAACCCTAACAAACTGGTGCCGTGACCCGTGACTCGAGAAGGTGGCATTCTTTGTGAGAACCAGGGGTATCTGACTGCGCTAACAAAAGGTAAGCAGAAACCTTTAATAAAATTCTGCCAGATAGCCTGCCTGGTTTATCACGTGAGTTTGTGTAAATGTTGTTACAAATAGGCACCAGTTCAACATAAATATTTATAGTTGTGTTTTACATTGTGAAAAAGTTGGTCAGGAAGGGAAATTGGGAGAGTCCCAGGTTAAAGGCCCTGGTGGGAGTCGTACCCCACCTAAACAGGTTTAGATACCTTAGATTGCGTCGGTTAACCAATCTTAAAAGGGTTTAGAGGTGCCCTTGGTCATGTCGGCGTACTGGCCCTAAAAGTTTGAGAATCCCATGCCTGCGCGGTGCCGTAGGCACAAAAATATCTGGAGGGAATTTTATTCCTGAAGGATCTGGGGGGACTATAAACTAAGAGAAGTGAGAAGTAAGCACTATAGAAATAAGAGTGAAATAAGAATGAAATAAGAGTGCAAAAGAAAAATAGTGTGACTCCACCATCGTTTCAAAAGCAGCATTTTACGTTTAAAGTCCTGTACGCGACACAATATAGATCTGTCTACAGCAAATAGCTCAAAAATTGGGATTCGCGATCCCGCTGTGACAAAGATTAGGTCACTCACATAATAAATTTAATAGACCAGAGAATTATTCAGTCTAAAAAGGCGAAAAAGGATTAGAAGCCCCTAGACTCCAAGACCATAAAATTAGACCGCGAAAGTTAAAAGCTCCTGCAGCGGGACAACTCTTAGCTTCACTCCACGCTGATGACTATGTCCACCGAGATAAGTATTTTACAAAAACAGAAGTCCCTGAAAGAGACAGTCCTGGACATCCAGACGAGGAGCATGCGGGACAAGGTCATCTTTTCGGGCATCCCAGAGTCCACACAGGACAACCCGGAGTCCCAGGTTAAAAATTTTCTGAAGTCTGCCCTCAAAATCCCAGAGGAGACTGTGAACACCATCACATTCCGCCATGTCCATCGGCTCGGACCCCGGAAATGAGATTGCCACCGGCCCATCATCGCAAAATTCGAGCACTTTCTGCTGAAAGTGCTCGTTAAAAGCAAAAAAAAAAAAGCTCGTTAAAAGCAAAGGTCGGGAGCTGAAGGGCACGTCATTCGGGATAAACGACCAGTTCCCCAAGGAGATTAATGAGAGGCAAAAGTACTTTATCCCACTATGAAGGAGCACAGACAGAAAGGTAAACAGACTGCTCTGGTCATGGATAAACTTAATATCGATGGCCAGCTGTTCCGTGAGCCTTCCACCACCCCCTGGCTTTTCTAATGAGTCAGATAAGTATTCATAAACGGCTCTGATATGTTAATATATCAATAATAATAATAATTATGATATATATATAAATATAAATGTTGCACTTCCCCAAACTTCTCTCACCTCTAGGCACCCCCTCTCCTTTTATGGTCTCTATATGTATCTCCATCCCTCCCCCTCCTACACACTCATCCCTCTCACCCTCACTCTTTGTACTTTTTATTTATGATGATGTGCTTTTTAATGTGTTAAGTCTTAGTTTATCAAGTAGTGCTGTGTTTTGTTTCAATGTATATATACACATTTCAATCTGCTGTATATGCTTATCGGCAACATACACATATTTTGGACCCAACACCTGACACCTCAACATGATGTCCATAGCCCAGAAAGCTCACACAGACACACACTGAAATTATGTTACACCATTGTTAATCTGAAGACAGAAAATCTATTCTTATGTCTAATTTAAATTTAGTATCCTGGAATGTACACGGCATACGCTCACAGACAAGAATTAAAATCATGGACTATGTCTCCAAACTAAAAGCAGATATTTTCCTCCTACAGGAAACACATTTACTACAATCAGAAGAAAAATGTCTCACCGATCCAAACTATAATATCATCTTCTCATCTTGTTATAACAACAAAGAGGAGTCTCTATTCTAATCCATAAGAAAGTTCCTTTCACTTCAAACAGTGCAGTTACAGACCCTGAGGGCAGATACGTTATTATTCGGGCAACACTCTTTGATAAACTATACACAATCTGTAATCTATATGCACCCAATAATGATGATCCAGCCTTTCTTCATACAGTCTTTTCTCATTTAGCTGACTTATCAGCTAACTCAACAACTGTTATTGGTGGGGACTTCAACATAGTTCTGAATCCCTCAATGGATCGATCTAATATTTCAATAACACAAGCAAAACAACTACAATCAGTTAAAGGTTTGCAGGATTATATGAAAGACGTTGGATTACATGACAATTGGAGACTTAAAAACCCAACAAAAAAAGAATTGACTTTTTCCTCACAAATAATTCTATCGCACATAAAACTTCTATTAGAATTCATCCAATCATAATTAGTGACCATGCACTGATATCCCTCAGGCTACAAACAGTTAACTACCATAAATCTCCACAGACTTGGCGCTTCAACATTTCTCTGCTTAAAGACCCAGAATTTGATAAAATAATAAGGCAAGAATGGGTAGAATTTTTAAGATGTAACGAATTTCCTGATACCTCTCCTTCCTTACTTTGGGAAACTGGGAAGGCTGTAATCAGGGGTAAAATAATATCATACTCCTCATACAAAAAAAACCAAGAACAACAAATGCAAACAGAAATTGAAGAAAAACTCAAACGTCTAACCGAGGATTGTGCTAAAAATCCAAATCAAAAATTATGGTCTGAACTCCCAAATGCAAAACTAAATCTTAATTACATCCTATCAAAGAAAACATAATTCTTACCACAACAACTGATATATAAGAATTTTGAGCATAACAATAAATCAGGCAAATTTCTTGCAAACCAACCCCAACGCAACAGAGAAAAATCTTTCATAACAACAATCCAGGATCCCTCTGGTAAGTATTCACAATCAGCTGTAAAAATTAATGACGTCTTCTATAGATATTACCATAACTTATATTCAACTTCTGTAAAGCCAAACAAAGAAGATATCCACAATTTGCTCGACAACTTAAATCTACCCAAACTAAAATCTGAAGACAGAGACATCGTAGATGCTCCGCTGACTATCAATGAATTACAGAGTGCACTAGACAGTATGCCAGCAGGCAAGGCACCTGGTCCAGATGGTTTCCCTGCTGAATTTCTCAAACATTTCTGGTCAGTGTTAGCCCCTCTCTTCTTCAGAGTTGTAATAGAAATTAAAAATAATGGTTATATAAGTGGTCACATGAATACAGTCACAATAAAGTTGTTATTAAAACCAGATAAAGATCCCACTCATCCTTCTAGCTTTAGACCTCTTTCACTAATCAACACCGACATTAAAATGATATCTAAAGCACTTGCCTCCAGATTGGAGAAAATTATTCCATCAATAGTTCACAGTGGTCAGACAAGATTTATTAAGGGTCCATACGCTACCAACAATATTAGAAGACAACTGAATCTGATTAGCTTGACACAACGTTGCAACAGGAAAGTAATTATTATATCACTTGACGCTGAAAAAGCCTTTGACAAAGTTAATTGGGCTTTTCTTTCACACTGCTTCATAAATTTGGCTTTGGTGAATCATTTATCCGGTGGGTATCAACCTTGTATAACTCACCTAAGGCCACAGTCACCACTAATGGAATAATTTCACCAAATTTCACTTTAAAAAGGGGAACCAGACAGGGATGCCCTCTGTCTCCCCTATTGTTCGCAATATTTATTGACCCACTGGCAGTAGCAATACGTCAAAACCCGAATATTAAAGGTATCTGCTCTCAGATATCGGAACATAAAATTAACTTATATGTGGATGACATTTTACTTTATCTAGAAAATCCAAATACATCGGTGAAAGAAGTATGTGCACTAATTAAAAACTTCTCGGGTCTTTCAGATTATTCCATTAACTGGTCAAGTCAATCATACTTCCATTAACAGAGAACTCGTGGAATCCTGCAGTCCACAGCTCACTTCATCCTTTTCCCATAGGTATTATTAGATATCTGGGTATAAATATTTCTAATAAACTCTCAGATCTAGTCCACTTAAACTTCACCAAACTTTTAGAAAAAGTCTCTGGTGATCTAAGACGTTGGAATAACCTCCCCCATCTCTCTTCTGGGAAGAATAGCTACTATTAAAATGAAAATATTCCCTCAAATCAACTACCTTTTTCCATGATCCCATTTAAACCGACATCAAAGTGGTTCCAATCATTCGACTTTGCCATAGGTAAATTCTATTCAAAAAACAAAACAGCTAAAATTAGCCTGACAACTCTCCAGAAAAATAAAGGTGGTCTGGAGGCACCCAACTTCATGCAGTACTACTTAGCAAACCAACTACAGTATTTGATCAAATGGATCCATCCACATGAGGATTATAACTCCTGGCTGGAGCTAGAACAGAGAGACTCTAATCACATCAATCTCTCTGATCTTCCTTTCATAACATCAACCCTTAAACAACATCCTTGCTTCAAGAATCCTTCAATTGCCTCCACCTTGTCTGCTTGGTGAAAAGCCCTTGATATTACAAGATCTCAGTTACAACCTGGTATACTCTCCCCAAAATGGCACAACCCAGACTTTATTAACAATAAAAAACCTCTTTATTTGAGCACATGGGCAAAGAAACGGGGTCACCCACCTCCATCACCTTCTTCAAGATAATTGACTAATGACATATACAAAATTGTTTGAAACATTTGAAATAAAAAATTTTCTCCAATATCTGCAAAGAAGACAATCATAAAAAGTATTCCGAAGCTTCAACCAACCTCATCGCCACCTGATTTACAGCTACCTGAATTCACCAAATACATTGCAAAGCTGTCCCCAAAACTTCAGAAAAATCTTTCAAAGATAATAGTTCACTTCCAAAAACTGGCTCGATACATCTACCAACCGCAAAATGGGAAAAAGGTTTAAACATATCTTTAGACTATGACTCTTGGACCAAGATTTGTGGAAATACATTTAAGATGACAAAGAATTCTAACTTACAACTAATTCAATTTAAAGTACTTCATAGGGCACATGTAACACAACATAAATTATATAAAATTCGTTTTTGTAAAACAGATATATGTACCCAATGCACACAGAACACAATTGACACTTACTTTCATGCCCTTTGGCTATGTTCACCCGTCTTATCACTTTTGGGTATCAGTTACTCAGAAACTGTCCTCTATGTTAGACTGTAGGATTCAACAATCTCCAAACATCTGCCTAATTGGCGTGGCCTTACCTCACGCTCAATTACAGCCCACACTTGTAGCTCTTGCCATTGCCAAGAAAACCATTTTGGTCAATTGGAAATGTAAAAGAGCCCTAAACATCATCCATTGGTTGAATCTCCTAATTGATCACATTTCGCTTGAGAAAATATCTGCTACTCGACAAAAACAATTGGCATCATTTACAGAAAAATGGTCTCCATTTATCAGATCTTTAAATATAAATCTATAGCTTTCTCTTGTCTGTCAGCGTATGCCTCCACTCTTACACATCTGTAATGTTCCTGAATGCTGTCTGTGCTCATGATCTGATAACTAACTTATGTCTCTTCTGCCACCTTGTAGTTGAATGATGAATCTGGGACACCATGGATGGGTGCATGCTCTGGGGGACCCCTCTCCATCTTATGCCTGGGTTTGCTCTCTGGATCTCCGGGGCCTGCCTGGCTCTGGCGCCTTGCCCTGGTGGCTGTTGTATCTGTTGTCTCTCCTTTTGGGCCCTAGGGGTGCTGAGGTCCTGTGTTCTCCGGGGATTTGGGGGTGGCTGTGCCGGTCTCCTTTGGGGCATTCATGTTTGGCCTTTGGTGTGTGGGATGGGTTGGCCCTCCTGTTGCTCCCTTCTCCCATCTCTGCTCCACTTCCTCCTCATCTCTCCTCTCCTTTCTGCCCACCCCTTTTCGTCCCTCTCCTACCTCGTCGGGGCTGGGGGCCCTCCGGTTCCTGGGGGTTGGTTGGGGGGCTGCGTATTCCCCTTCGGGTTGGTGGGCAAGGGTGGGGTGGGGGTAGGCAGGGGAGATGATACGACCCTGCCCTGGCTTGAGATGGGGGCCACAGTGGACATGGGTGACCACTCCGGATCTCGCCACTGCTGAGATCCCAGGTGTGGGCTCAGCGCCACACCCTGCCCCAGGATTTTCTTGCTATCCACGTGCAGTGGGGATTCTGGGCGGGCTGAGGGTTCGGTCTCTGTGTCGCTGCTTGCGGTGGGTGGTCTGCTGGATGCTGCTGGAGCTGTCACGCTGCTGGCTGGTACGGCTGGCGGGAAGTCAGGCTCTATTGGTGGCCCCCCGTCTTCTGTCAGCTCATGGGGCTGTTTCGTTGGGCTTATGCTTGGCATTTGGTTTTGCCGGTGGACCGATGGTGGCGCTGCAAAGTGCGTCAGTGTGTCGGGGGTGAGCTGACTGCTGGCTGTTGGCTGGCGGTGTCCGGTTGGCATTGGTTGGTGGGCATGTGTTGCAATGCTGGGGTGCCTGGCCTGATGTGGGTGGCTGACTGGTGGGCGGTGTGGCCCTGTGGGTTGGTTCAGTGGTTGGTCGTGGGGGAGGAGAGGTGGGGTAGGTGGGGAGGGATGGGGTTCGGAGGGGGAGGGGGACTTGGCTGTTCGGCGACTGCCTCCTTGGATGATGTGGTGGCTTTTTGCTACTCATTGGCCTCGGTTCTGTGGGGCTGGCCCTCTGTGGCCTGTCGGCCGGGCCTGGTAGGGCGGGGCATGCATCACCTTCATTCCCCGCTGTGGTGCCGTGGTGGTGCGTCTCTGGGTTGTTGTTGTCGTGGGGCGGGTAAGTGACTTGGGCCAGTTGCCAGTTGGTCGCCTGTGGCCATGCCGGGGCCCTGATAGTTGTGGCCAGGCCGGGTTGTGGGCTCGGGCTGGTTGGCCAGCTGAGATGCTGGTCCCCCTTACGACCCTGTCTATGTGGGCTGGGCCCACACCAGATTGCCTCCTAATGTTCACTTCACATATCTCACGCTGCACATTACATGATAACTTTTAGGCACATATAGGGCACAGTTAGGGCTTTGGGAATGGATGGGGGCGAGGGCAGTGGGCTTGGTTGTGGGGCGGATTGCAGTGCTCCAGGGCGCTGCACCCTCCCCATATATGCCTCACTTGTGGTGGTGGGGGGACCTGTCCCGTGTGCCCTGGCAGTGGCAGCTGCTGCCTCCTCTGGGTCTCTGGATCTACGTGGTTCTTGGTGCCCCCGGTGGCTCTTCGGGTGATGGCTTCTGGATGCTCCTGGTTGACAGGGTTGGGGGTACTCAGCTAGCGTGGCCCTGTTGGGTTCTAGTATTGTATCTGGACATTGGTTTCCATCACACATGCATGTTCGTTCAGGGATTACCAGCCCCTGTTGAGTCCAATTATTGAGGTCCCGTCAGAACGTGATGACTCTCACTTCAGACATCACAATCTTATGCCCCCTATCTTCCTCTTACACTGTTTTCTTCTGGTGGCCTGTTCTATACTGTCAGGATCTCCACTAATCTGGTGTTTTACAAAATTGGTATTAAGATATCAGTTCTGAAATATAATAAAACAGCCTAAACCCTTTTACACTCCAACAGCACTGCCTGTCTATCCACTACCTTGTTTGTGTTTTCTCTCCCTGTCTCCTTTTGCTTTCCCTCTTAACTCACAGAGGTGCAGCACTTACCTCTCTGGCTCACAATAGGAAATTCTAATAAAGACCGACAATTTAGATCCCAGAGAGGACTGGTGATGGTCACATGCACACATTAAAATACAGGTATGTAAAAGATTTTGCTGCAAGGATTTTTATTGATCTCATAAAAAGTTGACCACCTTTTATGGGGTTAAACTATGAGAATACACGCAGACAAAAAAAAAAAAAGAAGAAGCTCCAAATCAAGGTTTAAAGTTCAAACTTGTGTTTCTAGTACTTAGGGCACCGTCTAGATGATTAAAGTCTTAAGTTCTAGGAAAAAAAAGTGAGACTAGGAATTAGGTGGGGTCCGAGGGCAAAGACGTCAGATAAAACTAGTTTAGATAGGGTTTAACCGGTGGAACCACTGACTGCGTGAGTGATTCACAAAATTGTGGCCGCCGAGTTAAAATCAGACACCTGGGGTAAAATGTTATACAAGCTTGCCAAAATGAAAATCAACTAAACCCCAACCAAACAATTAAACAACTATTGAAAGACTGAACAAATGGTCTGTAAATCTGTTTTATGGTCTGACAAGACCTTTTTCTGATCCCAGAACAATGAGCTCACAATAAGAAATGTAATAAAAATAAAAACTAGTGCTGTCAGGCGATTAAAAAAATTAATCTAATTAATTACAGGATTTCAATCAATCAGTCAGTCATTTTCTTAACCCGCTTAATCTGCTTACGCAGGTCGCGGGGGGAGCCGGTGCCTATCCCGGCAGTCTCAGGGCGTGAGGCGGGGGACACTCATTAATTAATCGAATTAATCGCATTTTAATCTCATACCTGCTAAAGGCCCCCAAAATAAAGAATTTGAATTCTAGGATACAAAATTTTAGTGCATGACTAATCAATAGAATACACCAAGAAAAGAAGATTTGAAATCCACATTTTTATTTGTTAAGTGTGCTTTATAAATGAAATTCAAAAGAAAAAAGGCCAAGGACATCAGCAAACCAATTAGGCCAGGTGCATTTCTCAAAAATGTAATACAAATACAGTAAAATAAAATAAATAAAATTCAGAAATAAAATAGGGCTGAGTCTCAAATAGGCACATAAGCGGACTCTCAATCAAAATGAATACTAAAGCTGACTCAATACAGCAATTCAAACTGAATAGTATAGTATGCCTCTAAATAAGGCAACATCAAGAGCAAGATGCCAACAGGCTTTTCCTTTAAAAGGGTAAGCTAATGCTCAACTCTGTGTCCATGAGATGTTTTGCATTTAAATGATACGTTAGGCTGGAGCTGCTTCGGTGATATGAAAATTCTTTTACAAAAGGTACAAATATTATTTATTATTAAAAATAATAATAATACTAATGGATTAGATTTATAAAGCGCTTTCTCAAAGACGCTTTACATTGGATCCATTATTCATTCACTCCTCATTCATACTTGGTGATAGTAAGCTACGTGTGTAGCCACAGCTGCCCTGGGGCAGACTGACAGAGGCGTCTACAGCGCAGATTGGCAGCGCAGAATCACTGCGTTCTTGTTGATCGTCCCATCTTTGTTCGTTTTATAAATAAACTTTCAGTCCAAAGGTCTGAGCGGGCTTGCCTCGCTCTCTGTGTCGCGTCCATCTCTGTTGTCAGTCACCCCGCTTCTAGTGGCGCAGGTACGAAGTGATGTGCCACTGCAGCCTACGGGTCCCTCAATGGACCAAATTTAAAATGCTTGCGCATTGACTTGCCACTTGCGATTAATTGAGTTAATTTTTATTGCGCATTAATTTGCAGCTTAATTAATTAATCTAATTAACGCATTAAAGTGACAGCCATAAAAAGAAGGAAAGATGAGGTATTTAAAACAAGTCAAGGAGAAGAAGGTCATCAAACTGCGGCTAAATGTGGGGGAGGTGATGGACTGGAGATCTGTTGGGTGGTACTTGGGTGTCACATGATTGACAGTGACGTGTCTTGTACCATGTTACGTTATGATGGACTTGCCTGCCCACTGTGTGAGTGTCTAGCTTAAGATCCAATAGAATCTATGAGCTATTGTGCAATCTCTGCACTCTATTTATGGTGTTAGATTTTGTTGTGTCTATACAGGCGTGTTTATATTTCTCTTGTCCTTATCCCATCAGTTTAAGTATGTGTTTATTTAGTGTGAATGCTGTGTTGTCTGAATGCTGTGTTGTGATACCTGTGAAGATGAGGTATATCCAGAGGGAGTTGTAGACATGCGGGTTAATGGTACTTGTTTCCATTTTATGGTTGATACAGGAGCCAGATACTGTATAGTAAAATTAACAGCAATCTCCCTCTGTCACCCACTTTTGTAAATGTGGTTGGATTTTAGTGTAAGCCAGAAAACTGCTTTTTAAGTAACCTATAATCTGCAATTTGACAATCAAACATCCATACATCAATTTCTTGTAAATAAGAGTTGCCCGAATAACCTCTGTGCACGTGATTTGTTACATGAAAACAGAAAGTGGGAAGGTGTACTGTTGCATGCTGCAGGTGACTGTAGGTACGATCTTGTCAAGGCTGGTACTGTGGTGTGGTGGGGTAAGTTAACCAATTTTCATACATCACCCTGAAAGACACACATCGAAAAATGGCTCCCATTGATTCAGAATCTGAGAGCACATACAGCACCACGTGACCCATCACACTGTACATACCACTACCTAATTCAAGATCAGGTGTCAGAAGATATTAAAGAATGTGATGAATTATGGACTGCAATCACCACTAGATGGAGTAACGCTAGTTATACACCTGATTTACAGAGGCCCTGGTCCTGAAGTGGTAGCTCTGAAGGTGCGTTTAGACCAGTAGACTGAAGTGTTGTATCAGTTACTTCACAGTCCACATCACATTACACTTTTGATACAAACAGGGGGTGAAGCAAGGAATTTGGGCCCTATCACACCGTAAGTCACATACTGTTCACCAAATGATGTCATTTTTGGACCTGGCCAATTACAGTTGCAATCTCGTTCCCGACTGCTCAGCTACGATTAAGCCCCTGAGAGGACTCATCACATCCGCGGGATCTGCTGCTCTGTCTGCTTCCTTGTAGTGGACCACAGTGGATAATGAGGCTTTCGTTTTAGGTAAACAGGCTTTAGTAAAGGCTAACTCTTTGATAATCCTGATTTTTCCATGCATTTACGTCATGATGTGTCTGAAAATAAAGGGATGGTGAGTTTTGTTTTGTTTCAACACAGCCCTAAAGGGAGAAAGATCCTCTGTTATTACTTGGGTTCACTACACCCAGCTGAAAAAGAATAGAATACAAGTACACGAGGAGTGGCAGCTATTGCAAAAGCACTAGTAGGTACTACTCATAACAACAGGGGGCCATGTTCATATTCATACTAACCATGCAGTGACAGCCTTCCTAAATAGCAAATGCTTCACACTATCACCCAAACGTTATTTGAAGCTGACAGAAATGTTGAACAAACAAACTTTCCCCTACATCCTCCTAGACAAAAATCGGCTGGATTGATGGGAGACTACAACGGTGTAGCACTTGAGAACCCAGACATTTGCTTGTTAATACACGGACACGGTCACTTTGACAAAGAAACAGGCCAAATAGCCGCATCATATGCGGCTATTTGTCAACAGTCCAGAGCAATGGAGAGTGTGGAATGAGGTGAACAAGCATGTAGGATGGTACGGGTGGAAGAAAGTGTCATGTGTAATGTGTGATAGAAGAGTTTCAGCTAAAATGAAAGGAAAGGTGTACAAAACTGTGGTGAGACCAGCAATGTTGTTTGGTCTAGAGACAGTGTCACTGACGAAAAGACAGGAGACAGAGCTGGAGGTAGCAGAAATGAAGATGCTGAGGTTCTCTTTGGGAGTTACCAGGAAGGATAGGAATAGGAATGAGTACATCAGAGGGACAGCACATGTTACAGGTTTCAGAGATAAAGTCAGAGAGGCCAGACTGAGATGGTTTGGACATGTCCAGAGGAGAGATAGTGAATATATTGGTAGAAGGATGCTGAGTTTTGAACTGCCAGGCAGGATGTCTAGAGGAAGACCAAAGAGGAAGTTTATGGATGTAGTGAAAGAGGACATGAAGGTAGTTGGTGTGAGAGAAGAGGATGCAGAAGACAGGATTAGATGGAGGCAACAGATTTGTTGTGGTGATCCCTGAAGGGAAAAGCCGAAAGGAAAAGAAGAAGAAGAAGTGTATACAGGAGTTATCCTTATAACTAACTAGACTAAATAACTAGACTACAATGAAGACATATTCATTACACTTTCATGGTGGTAGCAATATACACGATTTAATATTTGCAGTTTTTCTGCAACGCTCTATGTTATAGCATGATATAACTCAAACATACATGAACACACGCTTTACTTTCTTACAACGAGGAAAATCAATTATACTTCCTTTAATCTCTCTTCCACCACACTATCAGAGACACTGACATCCATTAGCCTAACACTCCATCTGCTCCACACTGTATGTGTGTGCTGTTCAGCAGGCCCTCCTAACTGTCTCGCTTGTAGGACTTCCACTTCTCTAATGCCATCTGAGAAATGAGAAAAGGAGAAAGGGTGGTATCGGAGTGAAGGAAAAGAAGAAAACCAGTGGTGGGAAAGAGTGGTCTGCTTAACCCCGACCCTCTGTTGGAGCAGGTAAATGTGTAGCAAGGAAATGATTTATTCTTCCTCTACTGGCCTGGATTAGTTGTCTGATTTATCACTGTTTCGCTTTTCTGGACCTCACTGTTGTTGTTTTTTTTCCTTCCTGTCTTCGCTTTTCTTCAGGCCCTCTTTTTCTCTTGGTGATGAGTCTACTACTCAGTGACTCAATGCTGTTTAATGTGGTAACTTCCCTTCATGTGCCTATAGTCATTACTCTTTCTAAAAGACAAAAGGCTCCTCTAGTGAAGCTTCTGTAGGCCTAAAATGGTACTGACTGAATAAATAAATGACCATGAGCTGCAGCACACACCCCCACCCTTCCCCACCATCTTTTCAAAAGCTTTCTCAATGCAGTTGCAAGTCTGACAACCTTGGCAACATAATGTGTAGATATGAATATTATCGGAAAGGTAACTTCAAATGTAGCTAATGCACTGGCGTGCACTGCAATTTGATGCACATAGAGTGAGTGAAATAGAATTGTAGATGATTCCATAATGAAGACTCAAGAACTGAATTTGATTACATAAGTTGCTTAAAATGTAAGACTCTTCAACCAGTAGCCCACAGATGCTCTAAATTGATCCAAGTGACGTACAAATGATGATTGGACACAAAGATCTTCCCCCAAAACTACAAACTTTATTTCAAGGCAGCAATGTTTAAAAATAAAAACGTTAATTGAGTCATCTGGTCTGAAAATTTTTACAGCATCTTTAAGGGATGGCCAGTGCAGCGGTAGTTGGAGAGGGGAAAGTTAAAAGAAGCTAGAGCACTCACCACACTCAGTCCCCAACACATACACTCACACAGCAAGAGTTAAACAACATGCAAGGGTAAACTAGAGCCAAGGCAGTAACAGACTGCAACATCCCACGACACTCCTAAATTCAAAATTTTACTCTGACCTACTTGCATAGGTCAAAGATCAAAGCTAGTGCTCTGATCTACTCTTACTCACACTGGCCTTCTCCCTCGTCTTTGTCTTATCCGGTTCCTCAGTGTACAAAAGTTGAAATTTGACCTTGACCTACTTGTCTCAAGGTCTATCATCTCATTTTGATCTTCTTTGTCGGCCGAGTAATGTGCTTTTTGTTTCATCTTACTAGCTGCAATGGTTGCGAAGATATTTGGTGGACTAACAGATGGATGAACGGGCGGATGGACGGACGGATAGACGGACAAACACACAAACACTGACGATTACAATACAATCACCACTTTGAAGCGGGATATGAATGTAAAAATGAAGGCTATGCAGAAATTAGCACCACACACACACACACACACACACACACACACACACACACAAATGCAAAAGAACAATCCAAACTAACAAACAAAATTAGATAACGAAAATAAATAATGGAAATGACACCATGGAAACAAAACAGCAGTGGCAGTCTCCTGTGAAACTACACCCTTTATGGGAATCCATGTTGGGGTAGTGATGTTCTCTGACACTGCTTCAAATCACGACCCATATTCGGTAGGGTTTTCTTCCTGAGCCACTGCTTTGGAGCCTGCTTCAAAAACTGAAAAACAGGTGACTGATGACATTTGAGCCAGTTAGGTGTTTCATTCACCAGCTGAACCAGTTTAGTGGTTTGGGAACAATTTGAAACACTGTCCAGTCCCAGATATGCTAAAATGGATGAAAAAATGTATGTGCTGGCTATTGGTTCAATACTAATTTGATTAGCGTTCGGATTGTATAAGAATATCCATCCATCCAGCCATCATTTACCGCTTATCTGGGGTCCCATTGCAGGGGCAACAGTCTCAGGAGGCATGCCCATACTTCCCTCTCCCCAGACACCTCCTCCAGCTCCTCCAGGGCCAGCCGAGAGACATAGTCCCTCAAGCGTTTCCTAGGTCTTCCTCAAGCTTTCCTCCTGGTTTGACATGTTCGGAACACCTCCCCAGGAGGCATCCGAAACAGATGCCCAAGCCACTTCAGCAGGCTGCGCTCGAGGTGGAGGAGCAGAAGCTCTACTCCAAGCTCCTCCCTGGTGACTGAGCTCCTCAACCTATCTCTAAGGCTGCGCTCAGCCACTCTACAGAAGAAACTCATTTCAGTCGCTTGTATCCAGGATCTTGTCCTTTCGGTTATGACCCAAAGCTCATGACCATAGGTGAGAATAGGAACGTACATTGAACATTAAATCGAGAGCTTCGTCTTGCAACTCAGCTCCTTCTTCACCACGACAGACCTACACAGCGACTGCATCACTGCAGAAGCTGCACCGATCCGTCTGTCAACCTCACGTTCCATCCTTCCCTGACTCATGAACAAGACCCCAAGATACTTAAACTCCTCCACTTGGGGCAAAGACTCTCCACCAACCTGAAGAGGGCACACCACTCTTTTCCCTGGTAAAGACTTTCCCTGGGAGGCTGAGGAGTGTGATCCCCCTATAGTTGGAACACACCCTCCGGTCCCCCTTTTTGTTTAAAAAAAAAGTCAGTTCTGAGATTAAAATATAGAATTCTGTCTTTAATCTCACAATATTGTCACGGTTCAAATAGACTGGCAGGGGAAACCCAAAAGCATGACAGACAAACAGATAGGTCAGGAGTCTCAGGCCTCATCCACACGGTGCCAGATCTTTTCGAAATCGCAAGTTCTTTATTGCGGTTACGCCTTTTGTCCACATGACAACACAGATATCTGGGACAAAAACGTAACTTTTTGAAAATGCTGGCCAAAGGAAGTTTTTTGAAAATGCCGGGTCTGCGTTGTCTCGTGGACGCTGTAACCGAAACTTTTTCTATCTGGGTGGCGTCTCCCTGCGACGAAAACGGCTGTGACGTTAGTGTGTGTGAGTCATGTCTACATGTACACAAAGCATGTAAGGAGCTAAAACTGGCTGTTTTCTGACAGGGTTAGGGTTAGCTCCACATCGAAGACACGTTGATAAACATGCTTGACACTTGAATATTTGTCTGTTTCTTTCTTTATGAGTTATAAAGTTTATATATTCATTTAGTCATTCATTCATTCACATTCCTTGCAAAGTTGCCGACGTCAGTTCTGGGTCGGACCGGGATGCGCTGCCTGTTGGCGAGGGAACTTTGATGGAGGTCATCCTTCACGAGGGATGTTGTGAATATCCACATGTCCTGAGGCCTGTACCATAAAGCTGGATTACGGCTTAGCGAGATAACTTCAGGCTTAACCCTGGCTCTTCGGTACCATAAAGGTGGCTGACTTTCTATCGGGCTACGTTGTCGCGGTAACCTATGCTGAACACCTAACCTGCTACATAGTAGGATAAGTTCGGGGTAAGAGCTCAGCAGGTATAACGGCCCCACCTACTGACCAATCAGTTCTCTTGGAAAATGGGCTGTCCATTTTATGAGAACCCGGTGGATCTTGGTGCACAGCTTGTGCAAAGAGCGCTCAGGCGCGAGAGAATATTTAGAGATAGCTGTAATCCGTTCGAATTGCCTGAACAATCACTGTACGAAAGGTACAGGTTTTGGGGAGAGGGGTTACATTACATCTGTCAGCTGCTGGAGCCTTACGTCAGTAATGTAACCCAACCACGCGCTGACAGTCCCGCAGACAGTGTGCATTGCACTGAGGTGTTTTGCCACAGTTAATATGCTGTATTTCTTAGTGATGTTCGTAATTACTATGATGTCCATAAATCCCTCGTTGGATGGGTTGCAAGCAAGCCACAGATAAAATGCCATTAATCAATTATTTGTTTAAGTAAATCATACATTGATTCATTCATTCATAGGTACTTTTATGTATTCTGTTGGCGATGCCGAAAACGTCGGGAAGAACACAGTATGTAGAGCTATTCATAAAGTCGCGAGGGCTACAATCACATGCCATCGCGAAAAATGTCGTACACACATACATTTATGGAACACACAAATGTTACTGTAGTCAGACATACAAGTGCAGTCATAGTGGGGAAGTAATATTATAATGGCACTAACTTCCGCATTGACACAGTCGGCGATTTTTTGCTAGCCATCCTTGCGGCGTTTGGCAACTGCAACTGTTGCTTTTTGCCTGGATTATTGATTTGTATTGCTCGTATTTATTATTATTGTTCGCTCCTCCGTTGTAAAATATGCGGCTCGGGCCAGTTTGTTGCATGTTTGCGATTGGTCGCATTCAGCAAACTCCGCCCTTTTTATGTGAGCGCGCACAGATCTAGAGTGGGCATGCCTGAATTGAATTAGTGAGTTGATAGCCGGCGTTATGGGACCGCTAATCCGGAGGGCGGATGTCTTGGTAAGTGAAGCCAGATAAGTAAGAGGAAGCCCGCCAGGTTAATCCAGCTTTGTCGTACAGGCCTCTGGTCTTCTCTCCTGTCATTGTTGGTGTTGTGCTGCTTAGAAATGTGTTGATCAATACATTTATGTGGTTACGTGTGGAAGGAGGTTTTTTTGAAAACACTGTCGTGTGGATGCAAATTTTTTTCTATGTGAAGTGAAAAAAGTTGCATTTTCAAAGAGATCCTGCACCATGTGGACATGGCCTCAAACAGGCAGGGTTCAGGTAACGAGTAATCAGTCCAAACAGCAGACGAATCAGACAGCAAGCAAACAGGCAGAGTCCGATAATCAGTCATACACAAAGGCAATCCAACAAAAATCCGAAGAGGGGTTACGACAGTCAGGGTCCAAGAAACTAGCAGGGTCAAAACAAGGTCAAAAGGTAAGGCAGGATAAAAACGTTGGAAGGTCAGGACGAACACTAACAATCTGGCGGAGAGCTGAGGGTTCAGCTGGGTATATGAAGAGTGGTGGCTGATTAGGGGAGTGGCTGCAGGTGAGCGAAGGGAAGGCAGGTGCAGGGAATGAGCTGACTGCAAGTGGGACTGGATCTAGAATGACAGATATGTTTGTATTTTGAAAACAAAAAGAATAATAATTAATAACAATCAATAGACGTGACAAATATAGAGATTTTTTTCCACTGACCCCAATCTTCTTATGTAAATCACACACAAACACATAGGTATGAATTTATATTGCATATACATGCATGAAAATGTAATCTACACCTCTTATTGCACCTTGTAATTTACTTTCTAAGGGAGGCTGAGGAGTGTGATGTGGTGGCAGTGGCTCAGTGGTAGAGGGGACAGAAGAGCGGGACGTCCAATGTTCCAAGATCGGTGGTTCGATTCAGAGAATCAGAATCAGAGTCTTTATTTGTCATACAGACACACGTTTCCACAGTTGACAGCACGAAATGTCTCTGGAGGTCCCAGTAAGCCCGGTCGATAAATAAGATAAATAATAAATAAATAATAATAATAATAAATAAGAGAAACTAGATAAAAAATTTAAAAAATGCAAGATAAATAAGTTAAGAAAACCTAGAGAAAAACAAAAAGTTAAAAATGTAAGATTAATAAGAAAAGAGAACAAAGAAAAGTTAAGATGTAAGATATATAGTTGAAGTTTAAAGTGTCTGGACAGCAGAATTTAGTTCACAACAACAACAACGCAGCAGCTCAAGTGTGTAGGTGCTCCATATATTGCACTTGAAGAAGCACCATATTGCACTGAATCCCCATGTATCTGTGGTGACACACGGGGCGTCGTGAGGGTGACTACAGAGCACCACAGGAGTTCAGCTGTCTAACAGCCTCTGGAAAGAAGCTGTTCTTCAGCCTGGTGGTCCTACTCCGGATGCTCCGTAGTCTCCTGCTTGAGGGGAGGAGTTGGAATAGACTGTGTGCTGGGTGGGTGGGGTCTGTCATGATGTGGGTGGCCCTCCTTCTACACCTACTCGTGTAGATTTCTGTGGTGGTAGGTAGGCCACCCCCTGCAGTCCTCTGTGCAGCCTTCACAACCCTCTGCAGCGCTTTCCTGTCTGCTGCAGAGCACCTGCCGTGCCACACAGTGATGCTGGTGGTGAGGATGCTCTCCACCGCACCCCTGTAGAAGGCCTTCAGGACGGGACCCCCAAGTCCAGCACGCCTCAGCTTCCTGAGGAAGTAGAGCCGCTGGTGGGCCTTCCTGAGCAGGTAGGAGGTGTTACAGCTCCAGGTGAGGTCCTCAGTGAGATGAATCCCCAAGTACCTGTAGCTGGAGACCACCTCCACAGCTGCTCCTCTGATTCCCGCTCCTGCCCCAAAACACCCGAAGTGTGAGCTTACAGTGGGAGGTGTCACCTCACCTCCGGAGCACTGCCAAGGCATCCTTGAGCAAGGCGCCATGCCCCTCACAAGCTTCTCATTTGGGGCGCACCAAGAAGGAGCTGCCCATGAAGGGAGAACAAGCAGAGCAGCTGGTCTCAGGCAGCAGGGGCCCTGGACCATGTGCCCTGGGAGCATGCCATGGACCGGAAAGTCGCCTGGACAGACCTGTGTCAGGCTGACCCACATTGTGTGAGCTTCCTAATCTGAGCAGTCTATGATGTCCGGCCTGGTCCAGCAAACCTCTACCTGGGGAAAGGCAGAGACCCCTAACTGCCAACTATGCTCAGGCAGCCCAACAGCACTCAGCCAGGGCCGGTATACCTGAGGACACAACCTGGTGCTGAAGCAATGAGGGGAATCAACAGCTGCAGCCGGGTGTGCAACGCCACCAACACCATCACTTTTGTCAAGGCAGGAGTTCAGCCAATAGGCAGGTGGCAAGAAGGCATCAGTAGCGATCCTGGCAACTGCCCAAGATTGGCAGCTCTCGGTGAACCTAGAGAGGCAGCTACATTTCCACCAGCATGTCGTCACCACCACTCTGAGGCCAGACATCCTTCTGGTCTCAGAGAGTACTAAGACCATCGTGATCATGGAACTGACAGTGCCATGGGAGGACCACTTGAGGGAGACCCAGGAAACAAAGAGGACCAAGTATGAACATCTGGTCAGAGAGTGTCATCAACACAGCTGGAAGGCATGGCTTCTCCTCATCTACTAGGGTTGGATTGTACCTCTTTTTTTTGGAAGAAATTACCTTGTAATATTTAACAGCAGTATGATCTATGCAAAAAAAAAAGTAGCAGCTTTATCCTGCTACTGCTTCTCCTACTTCTGTAACAAACAAGGCCTTCTGTTTTTTAAGTCTGAACTATTGTCAAGTGTCAAATTATTTCAGATTTGTGGTTTCTTGTGGTAATCACCAAGAATCGGAAATTAGTTATGAATTTGATCCCCTTCATTTCTCGTCATTCATATTCTAAGTTAAAAATATTATATGCATCATCTATACAATAGAACAAAATGAGAAAAATTTGATTCTGATAGTGACAAACTGCTACAATGTCCCACACACACCCCATGATAGAAAAACATCTTAATATGATAACATGCCTGGGAGGCCTTAAAAGATTCATTCAGCACAGTGAAATGAACAAAATAAATGGATGGTGTAGGGAGGCCTGCTCTACATGGTACTTAGTCGTTCAGGGCCATCCCTTAACTGACGGATGGCTGAAGTGATTCTGATAGAGCTGATAGAGCTGAATTTATACAGAAGCACTGACGGTGGACTTAAGATTACAGACACACATTAACCCTCTTTGCCTCTCAGGGGTATATGATTTAAACCGAGGGCAGAGGTGACACCACAGCAGGAAATGCTATCATCTCCGATAAGTTTGGACAAATAGCAGCCCCCTTTTCCCCCGCAGAATGTAACTCCTTCATGACATTTACAGTACATCTACATCAAACCCAAAGGTGGCCAATATTAAATTATATTTTGTATCTAGACCAGTGGTTCTTAACCTGGGTTTGATCGAACCCTAGGGCTTTGGTGAGTCGGTCTCAGGGGTTCGGTGGAGACGGAGGTCAAGACAAAACACCCGACATGATGTTTCGAGTGTTTTTGCCAAACATGCACGAATCACTGTGTACATTTGACACATCGTGTCAATTCGTGATGACAGGCCCCCCTTAGCCATCACTGGCTGCAGGTGATCACGCTACACTGATTAGCCTACCTGTGCTACAGGGGATTTTTCGCACTCAGTAGTCGATTTATGCCTGTCATGATGGTACGTCATCTGATTTCTTTCTTAATATTTTAATTCTTAGTAACCATGTTGAGGAAAAAAAGAAAGTGGTTGGATGAATATGTGCAACGTGAATTTACATGTACTGTGTAATGGGACATGATGTGAGTCAGTGTTCTGCATGATTTGCAATGTCAAGTTGAGCAACTCTAGTCTCGCACTGGCAAAAATAAAGGAACACTTCCTTAAGCTGCATGGAAAACAAAAGAAACAGATTTTGCTGTGAAAATTACATAAGAGTAGCACTTGCCAAGGTGAAGCCACGCATATCTGAACTGGTCTCAAGTCACACTGATTTGCAGGTGGGTAATTTCATGTGAGTTCATGCACTGTCTTGGTTTTCGTTCTTTGAAAAAGGTGACATTAATGCACAATTCATTAAATACACGAGTAAAACATATACTTATGTCTTAAATTTGAAAAAAAAAAAAATATTTTTTTTTACTAAAGAAGGGTTCGGCGAGTGAGCATATGAAACCATCAGGGTTCGGTACCTCCAACAAGATTAAGAACCACTGGTCTAGACCATTGAAGCTCATATTTTTACTTGATACTTATTTTGAACCTGGGTGTATAGTATATCTTCAATATTGTTATTCATTTCCCAAAAATTGTTAACATGGAAGTCTTCCACATTTCAGTCATCCTGAACGATATGAAGTTTGTGTCCCACTTTTTTCAATCTTTTCCCCAGTCAGATATAATCCAAAAGTAAAGAGATGTTTTGGGAGAAATATGTGTAGGACACCAAACTGCAATGTTTTCTCTCACTCTGGGGATGCATGACTAATTTGTTTCTGTTATTTTGAACAGGGAACATAATGACTGAGTAATAATTTTTAATCTCTGAGGCAGCTTAAATATGTACTTCAATATATTCAGTGCATCAAGAAAGTCATCATCTGACTTGTTTTAGACATTGCTTTGTTATTTCCCTTGTCCCCTGGTCTGACAGAGACATAATACTTGGCTTCTGATACGCACTGGGTTGGCTAGACTTGCTTTATTTGAAAGCCAATCATCATGAAGTCTGCAGATATCACCACTGCCATTGAGCCTTTTACCAAGCAAACTAAGTTGGACATCAAAAGGTGAACACCTCATAACATCACAACCAGTGAGCCACAGCCAGCAACTCGCAAACAATACAAACATCACAGACAATAACAAGACTTATTCAGTAAGTGCCCTACTCACCAGTTTGGTGCACAACAAACTCCTCATCAAAGCCTGGGTCTGACTGATGCTGAAACATGGAACATTATTGTTGATCTTTTCTTTGAAATAAAACACTTTAATACACTCTTTACTATTGTTTACTATTGCGCCTGTTGAGGTAGGACAACTTACTCATTATTAATGATCCAATATTAGATTCTTACAGTTTTATACCCTGAAGTCCCTAGTCATAGTTTGTCTGTGTGTGTGTGTGTGTGTGTGTGTGTGTGTGTGTGTGTGTGTGTGTGTGTGTGTGTGTGTGTGTGTGTGTGTGTGTGTGTGTGTGTGTGGCTTGAAGTGCAAACAAATTTAGGTTAGCAATGCTCATTTGGCATCTTTGAGTTGCACTCTCATGAAGATGATTGAGGATGAGGAATCTGTCAATATTTTTCAAACTTGTTTGGACCATAGGAAAATAAACTGGTTAAAGAAATAAATTCTGTAGTGCCTACTGCTCATTCACCTGCTGAAACTTGCCAAGCTGCAGTTTGTATCCCTGTCATACTCTACTGAAGGTTTTGAAAGAATTTTAGTGAAAAGGTCATACAGGTGTTTCTTGGCTAAATGGATGAATAAGTATACCGACATGTATAATTCCAGTGACTGAACGCCACTCAGACTATTTTTTTCATTTCACAGAGGTATTATGAGAAGTTTGAACAAAGACAGTTGAGTAATTTGTAAAACAAGATGCAAAATAATGCCAACACAATGACTCAAAGCCAAATGGACAGATGAATAAGGCTTAATGGGAAGAGAGAAAGACAGGCAGGCAAAACCCACCGACAAACCAACTGATGGAGAATAGACGGGTTTTCGAGGCTCAGCAAGGACAGACAGGTGAGAAAAAGGTCTAAATCACGTGTCAAACTCAAGGTCTGCATGCCAAATGCAGCCTGCCACATCATTTCATGTGGCCCGCGAGAACATAAGACGTCAGCGTCTAAAAATAAATAGGTCAATTGTGTACTTTGACAAAAATCTACTTTTTCCACAATGCAGTAATTGAGCCCATTTTAACTTTGACGAACATATTTTGAACAAAGTTAATGTCCTAAATTTGTGTTTGTTGTTATTTTTCTTAATTCGGTTGGATAGTTTGATCCTTGATTGATGGTGTTAAGTGAGTTTCATAAACTGACATATTAAAAGGATTTATGTATTAACAGAGCAATGAGCAAACATGTATTTTTTCTTTACAACAGCAATGTTTGTAACTTGAATAACTAATACATTCAGAGGTTGTTTTTTTTTTTTTTTTTACATTAAGGAGTGGTTACAGTACATTTGTTTTACATTACTTTTTTAAGTTACATGTGACCCTTTGAGGACAGCCCCTAATGCTGATGTGGCCCTCAGTGAAAATTAGTTTGACAAAACTGGTCTAAATGAACAGAAGACAGAACCATTCAACACGCAAGCAAAGGTACACACAGAGGAGTGAAGATAAGAACACAGGCCGAACCACACGTCAACACCTGCCTGAAGTTCAATGGTTGGACTTGAGATTACTGTCACTTATTCAGCATGAGTGAAAGTGTTAAATAATTCCAGTAAAACATTTTTGCAGACTATTATGTTGTCATAGTCAAACTTTTGACTTTTTAGATGTAAAATGCATTTATCATTTTATCCTGTTAGAATGCAGGATCAGCAGGATCAGTGGTAATCATGTCTGTTTCTCCAGTGGTGGGCAGTCATGGCCAGCAAGGCCTTCTCTGCTAGCCTAATATTTATGATAAAGTTAATTATTAATTAATGCATTTTCCTTAAAAAAATGTAAAAAAAATAAATAAATATATATATATATATATATATATATATATATATATATATATATATATATATATATATATATATATATATCCTAGTGGGAACCTGTAGAAATTCCACAATAAAACAATAATATTAGACTTAGTTTTCTTTGTTTTCTTCGCTGTCAAAAGAAAACAAACCGCTGTGTCCAACAAAGCAATAACAGCTCTGTGTGTGTGGGACGGACAAATGCGAAGACAAAGCTAGCTCAGGGTCTGATCCCTGAACTAGCTAACCTGTTCTAGATCACAAAGTGTTCTTGAGGACAGAAAGGAGAATGGATTTTGTGTATAATAAGCCATTTGAATAGCTGTTTTGGTGAGTGCAAACATTTTATTTAATTAATTTTTCATATTTAATGTGTTTATAATTTTATTTTGTTCATATCAAATAAATTATAATGAAATAAAGAGAAAAAATTACTAAAAAAAAAAAAAATCTTGGTCTTCTGCAATGTGTAGAAATAATGTGGCATACTTGCGCAGCTGTGTGATTGTAGTGGAAATACACAAAGAGACTTGTTTCATTATATCGCTGTCACTGCGGGAAAAAAGCCCGTGTTATACACGATTGAAGTGACGCAACATCTAGTAATGTGTTAGTGTATTTCTGTATTTTGTTTCTACAGCTGTGGTGTCATAAATGATGGTGATTTAAGTGTGTAAATGGCACAGGCAGTTTTGTTCTGTGACGTAGTTTTGTGACTTCTATGAAAAGTGTGGCCACAGTGTTCTTCTGTGCAAGTGGCAATGAAAGGAGTACGGCTGAGGCCTAGGTGTAAAATGCACGGCACGTACATGTCTCCTGTAGTTGTAATGGATGATTTAGCTCTGTTGTTTTTTTTTTCTGTAGAGCTAACAGACTAATTTAATGTGCAAACAAAATGAAGGAAAAAAGTCTCACTGTCGCACCTGTTGCTAACAGCAACCACATGAAACTAAGCTAAAGGCTGTTCCATTTCCAGTCATGACTGTTTTTGAAGTTAATATTGGTGGAGGCAATAGATATACAGCAAAGCCCCACCCATTATACTATACATTTGACCCTCTTATTTGTTTTTTGCATGTGATTCTCTAAATCACTATTTCTACAAATAGGGGTGCTCCTATGTTGATTAGGTTATTTTTTATTGATTTTCTGTTACATACATCAACAATATTGAACCAATACTTTTCTACATGTTCATCTACATGATACATTATTTGGAAAGTGAAGAACTGTGATAGTGTGGCACTAACTGATTACACAAATAAGTAAAAATGGAAAAATATTGAAATTTGGTTCAACTGAAATTAACGGGGAGCAGTGGATAGCACTGCCACCACACAGCAAGGCGGTTCTCAGTTCGAGTCCTGCTCTATGCGGAGTGTGTGCGTGAGGGTTTGTTTGTCTGCATGTGGCTCAGTTCATATCTGAACTGGTCTCTATAACAACAGAAGTCACATTGATTTGCAGGTAGGTAATTTCACGTGAGTTCATGCACTATCTTGTTTTTTTTCTCTGAAAAAGGTGACATTAATGCACAATTCATTAAATACACCAGTACAACATATACTTATGTCTTAAATCAAAAAATTTAAAAAAACTTAAAAATGGTTCGATGAGTGAGCATATGAAACCGGCAGGGTTCGGTACCTCCAACAAGGTTAAGAACCACTGCTGTAGACCAAACAACATCGCTGGTCTCACCACAGTTTTGTACTTTTCCTTTCATTTTAGCTGAAACTCTTCTATCACACATCACACCTGACACTTTTCTCCACCCATTCCATCCTGCCTGTACACGCTTCTTCACCTCTTTTCCACACCCTCCATTGCTCAGGACTGTTGACCCTAAGTACTTAAAATCCTCCACCTTCTTGATCTCTTCTCCCTGTGACCTCACTCTTCCACTTGGGTCCCTCTCATTCACACACATGTACTCTGTCTTACTGCGGCTAACCTTCATTCCTCTTCTTTCCAGGACAAACCTCCAGCTCTCTAGCTTCTCCTCCACTTGTTCTCTGCTCTCACTGCAGATCACAATGTCATCTGTAAACATGATAGTCCATGGAGATTCCTGTCTAACCTCGTCTGTCAGCCTGTCCATCACCATAGCAAACAAGAAGGGGCTCAGAGCTGATCCCTGATGCAGTCCCACCTCCACTTTGAACTCCTCTGTCACACCTACAGCACACCTCACCACTGTCTTACAGTCCTCATACATGTCCCGCACCGCTCTCACATACTTCTCTGACACTCCAGACTTCCTCATACAATACCACAGTTCCTCTCTGGGCACCCTGTCATAAACTTTCTGCAGATCTACAAAAACACAATGCAGCTCCGTCTGGCCTTTTCTGTACTTCTCTATCAACATCCTCAAAGCAAATACTGCATCTGTAGTACTCTTTTTTGGCATAAAACCATACTGCTGCTCACAAATGCTCACTTCTGCCCTTAGTCTAGCTTCAACTACTTTTTCCCATAACTTCATAACCCCCTTGTGTGCTGTGTTCAGGGGCCCTGTCAACTAACCTGAGTGACTATGTAATTTCCCCTTGCGGGGATCAATAAAGTATACTTCTTCTTCTTTTAATATCAGGAAATTTATTTATGGTGCTGGGTACAAGAAATCGAATCAAAGAAAGTTGCAGCTTTTATATTTTATCTCTGGAGAGGCAAAACTCTCAATTTACGTGACCAGGAAGAGGAGAATTGAAAACAATACTGTTCAAGAAGCAGCTAATGTTTTTTACTGTAAAATCAGATGTCGCTTAAAACTAGAATTTGTTTTTTATAAAATGACAAAAGACCTAAATAACTTTAGGAACATCTGGTGTCCCAAAAATCTCCTATGCGCTTTAGTTGATGATCAACTCACTTTTGCGAATTTCCTGACATAATGCACTGATTTTTAAATTGCATTTCTCACTTTAGCACTTTCATCTAATGTAAACTTGTAAAATATTTGAGTGTGATTAAAGTGTTTTTGCAAAAATCAAAAAATCTTCTAATGCTTTTATCTCTGTTTTTAACCCTAATGTGTCAAGCCAGTGTCCCTTCTGTCCCCTTTGTGAGACAGTCTTTCATGCTTTTAGTGAGTGTAACAGACTTGCAGTGCTCTTCACTCTTTTAACGAATGTTTTTAATCTGTTCAGTGAAAATTTTAATATCAGGAAATTTATTTATGGTGCTGGGTACAAGAAATTGAATAAAAGAAAGTGGCAGCTTTTAAATTTTATTTCTAGAGAGGCAAAACTCACAATTTACGTGACCAGAAAGAGAAGAATTGAAAATAATACTGTTCAAGAAGCAGCTACTGTTTTTTGCTGTAACATCAGATGTCGCTTAAAACTAGAATTTGGTTTTTATAAAATGACAAAAGACCTAAATAACTTTAGGAACATCTGGTGTCCCAAAAATCTCCTATGCACTTTAGTTGATGATCAAATCACTTTTGCAAATTTCTTGATATAATGCACTGATTTTTAAAATTGTATTTATTGGTTTTTAGTATTTTTGAAGCACTTTTCATCTAATGTAAAATTGTAAAATGTTTGAGTGTGATTAAAGTGTTTTTGCAAAATCTTAAATCTTCTTCTTCATTGTATGGCTCATCAGCTTTATTCCTCTGTAGTTGCCACAACTCTGCACATCTCCCTTGTTCTTAAAAACGGGCACCAGCACACTTCTCCTCCATTTCTCAGGCACCTTGTCACTGTCTAAGATCCTGTTGAACAACCCAGTCAGAAACTCTATTGTCACCTCTCCGAGACACTTCCACACCTCTACAGGTATATCATCAGGACTGACTGCCTTTCCATTCTTCATCCTCTTCAATGCCCTCCTCACTTCACCTTGACTAATCTTTGCTACTTCCTGGTCCACAACAGTCACCTCTTCAGTCTTTGTTCTCTTTCATTTTCCTACCAGATGACACACCAAGTACTCTCATAGGTGTAGTTGTCCAGTCATCTGGAAGCACCTCTTGGCCACCCAGAGCCTGTTTTAACTCCTTCCTAAAAGTCATGCAACACTCTTCCTTTTTTAGCTTCCACCATTTCATCCTCTGCTCTGTCTTTGTCCTCTTCATCTTCCTCACCACCAGAGTCATCCTACACACCATCCTATGCTGTTTGGCTACACTCTCATCTACCACTACTTTGCAGTCACTGATCTCCTTCAGATTACACCATCTACACAAGATGTAGTCTCCCTGTGTGCTCCTACCTCCACTCTTATAGGTCACCCTATGTTCCTGCCTCTTTCGGAAGAAAGTATTCACCATAGCCATTTCCATCCTTATTGCAAAGTCAACCACTATCTGTCCTTCTGCGTTCCTCTCCCGGATACCAAACCTCCTCTTCATCATGCCAACCAACTCCATGATGCAGAGGAGTTGGTTGGAACTATGTTGGACATACTTCCAACATTCAATGTTCCTTCTCTCGGTCTCATACTCTTGACGTTCCTCTTCTCTCTCTTCCTACGAACGCACCCGGGTTCTTCCAGTGCAGCCTGGTTGTCTGCAGCGCATAGCATTCTTTATGCTAACCATCTCTGGGAGATGGGCATTAGCACTCCTGCGGACTGAGACATGGGGCATCTTTGTCACGTGACGTTTTACCCTTTGACTTGAATCATCTTCCTCTGATTCCCCTGACAGGTCTGCATCTGCACTATGATGCTGGGCCAAGAGGCTCTCTGCCACTTCCGTACGGAACTCAAGGAACCCGATGGGTCTCGTCTTTGGTCCAGCACATTTCTGGTCTTTGCAGTAGAGAAGCCAGCTGTTGGCTAAAGCCAGATCTGTGAAGTGCATGAACATCCGTACTGTCCACTTGTTTGTACGGGCGCCTATGCGATAATAACTAATCATTCTGTCCATCAAGTCAACACCACCCATCTTCATGTTGTACTCACTGTACAGTATTTATACAGTACTTTTTTGTTGGCTGTGTGCAGGCTGATTTGTCGTTCATCTCTGAGGAAAGAACCCTCCAGCTCTTCAAACAGGGGACTGATGTGGACCTCAGGGAAAGGATCTTTGCTGTCCGGCACAGTCCCTGTACTATAGTCCAGGAGGAGGCTTCTCTCCTGGATAGTTGTAGCACCCTCTGAGCCACCATGGTGGACTGGATGTTCAGCAGGGAGCTCACAGCCTGGGCATCCGCCAACGCTGGCCCGGCATTGTCCACCAGCTGCTGTAGGGTCAGGGTCCTGGTTCTGCAAAGCGCTGGAGACAGCCCAGGTGTGGCTCCACTATAGACATCCAGCCTGGCTCTATGCACTAGTGGTTACTTAAGTAACCAGAACAGAGAGTCAGAGCATTTTCCTGGGCTACTTTTAAAAAGGGCCCATGACTTAAAAACACCATGATAAAACGGAGGCAAACCGTTTAACTTAAGAAACTTAGAATCCATTAAAAACAGTGCAGCATCCAGTCCCAAGTTACTCACACGTTTGAATATGCAGCTGGCTACCTCTCTCCACGTCAGATCCACTGGTCCAGTAAGAAACCACTGGATGAACTGTAATCTGAACGTGGCTGTTCTACAAGCCAGGTGGATGAGGCCGTGTCCCCCCTCCTCTCTTGATAAAAACAAGAAGAAGAAGAAGAAGGTATACTTTATTGATCCCCTGGCGGAAATTACATTTGTCACTTTGGGTGTACATTTTTTTTTGTGTTTGTTATGACCCAACGGGTCATGTATTGTTTTGTATGTGTTGTGTTGCAGTGTCTCCTCTCTCCTTGGTTTGTGTGTGTGTGGTTATTTTTCAATGAGTGAATTAAGAGCAGGTGGTGTCCGCTCATTGGCTGGCTCGCCGGATTGCTGCCGCGCGATTGGTCAGGGGGCCGGTTCCCTGACCTATTTGAACATCCCGCCGACTGCACTGCCTTCTCTCTCCAGCCTTCCCACCGCCAGGAAATGCCAGCCTGCTGAAACTGTTGTACTAGTATTAACGTAGCGGTCATTTAGTTTGTGCCCTGTGGTGATTTCTGTGTATGTAAGTTTTGTGTAAGCTAAAGCTGACCTTGTAAATATTTGTAAATAACTGATGGACAATTTGAGCAGTTGGTAGGAGGGAGAAGCCGTTTTCTTTTAACCCTTTTTCTCCTGTTTTAAGTTAATAGGCAGATTAGTAAATAGTTATTTATTTCCCTTTTTCTTTTGTTAGGAAGGTAGGGTTAATTTAGAATATCTTCTGTTTGTTATGTTGGCACCTGTTCTCCCTCTGAGGAAAATAAAAACTGCTCCTTACTGATATCGCTGGCCTTTTCTTGTGGTGAGAAGACGGGGGGAGCGCACAAGCATGTTGTGTCCAAGGTTCCCTTAGACCAGGGCCATAACATGTTAGTTTTTTCACAGTCAGTATGTACAGGCCCCTGAAACAACGACAGCACACAAAGGGGCCTGTAAGCATGCAGTTAGTACATACATAACAACACACAACATCAAACTGTACATCGGGAGGCAGAGTGACGGGCAGCAACTTCCTGGAGTGCTCCCCAATAGAGCAGCTTGTAGGGGGGACGGCGCCTTGCTCAAGGGGGCCTCACTCAAGGGCGCCTCGGCAGTGGCTGGGAGGTGAGCTGACACCTCCCACTGCCAGCTCACACTTCGGAGATGTTCTGGCGGGAGCGGGAATCGATCCACCGATGGCTGGGTGATCTGTCTTCAAGACATATGCTGTACCGCTGAGCCACTGCCGCCCCTGTATAATATTTATATGACTAGGATGAAAAAAAGACGGTCCAGTCATGGACTACATCATTAAACCAACCTTGTGTCCGTAAATATCTTGTTAATGTGTTTTTCCTGGTCATCAGTTAATTGAACCCGGTGTGTATCATGTGACACAACCAGGAGGAAAAGGCACCTTGCTCTGGGGACTACAGTGCCACAGCTATTGCTGCAAGAACTTAAGCAACTGTGGTGATTATTGTGGCAACAATGGAAAACAGCTAGATATCAGCTGTTACATAACATAGGTATTTGCATGGGAACAACTAGTGTTAGCGTGTAATGTAACATTACAGTTACAAAGGGATCAAGATACTCTCATGAGCTATTTTTGTTATTATATTTTTCCATACAAATGTACCATACAATATCATTAACAGCACATTGAGGAAACAACATGGTGTGATATTTTCCCCATGACTATGTATCCCGGGCCATCTGACATTAGTGTCTTGGAGGGTGGGGTCACATGATGACATCCCTCCGGGGATCCCCTCAGCTGCTGGCCTTCCCACATTTTGGCTCAGGGCCAGCTCCTCTGCCTCTGTTAGAGGTGGGGGTGCTGGACCGCCACCAGTTCTTCTGGCACTCGCCTTCTTTCTGTTGGCTGAGGTATATTACTTACAGTACATTTCATCTCACTGAATTCGATGTAGGTGAGGGCACATTAATGTGGGTAACAACAGCATTAATGTGGTGATAGAACTATTGCAGAGTCAATCAGCCACTTCATATTTACTGTACAACAGCGGACTCCGACCACCGGGTCTCGACCCAATACCGGACCACGGGCTGTTAGATACTGTGCGGCACAGAATATTTGAATTTTTCCTTATTTATTGATTATCAGTGTAAAAATGTTTTCTTTTGAAAAGTGACTTCTGTGCAGAATTAGGCACAGACAAATGCCCTTGTCTCTTGACAGGTCTCGGTCAGCTGACAGGTTACCAGTCGTGAGCCCATAATTTAAGCCCACAAGCAAAAATGAGTGTTCTGCCAGTGTTCTGTACTACAATCAAGGCAGAATATCCTGAGATCAACCAAAAAGCACTTAAAATCCTCCTTCGATGTCCAACCTCCTATATTCCTGAAGCAACATTTTCAGCAGTGACAGCAAACAAAATTTAAAAACTAACTATGGAGTAGACTGAAGTACACCGGATGTACGGAACACACTTCAGGTTTCATTGTCTCCCGTTATGCCTAGATGGGACTGGGTCACTGCAAGTGCTCCCACCAATTTTCATTATTATTATTTTTTTGATTGACTTGTTCACCTTTTTATGTGGAAATTATCAGTCTTTCTTCTTCGATGAATGCACTGATTAGTATTCGCAATATTTCAGAATATTATAATATAATATTCTGAAATAATACCACCGCAGTTTTTTGATATAATTATTTCTTATTGACAATGATTTTTGTTCTAAAATGAATAATTTCGTTTACAGAGATGTTGATTATCAATTTATGAAAAAAGGTTGTTTATTTTTTCTGTTGATGTCTGCATTTGACGTTAGACCACTGCGGGTGATTTATTAATAGACTAATAAATCCCCGCAGCTCGATAATCGTCATTAACGATTATCGAGAAGTGAAGGCCGGTCTGTCAAAATATTGTCTTAAATAAAACCGGTCCGTGGCGCATAAAAAGTTAGGGACTGCTGCGTTACAATATTAAACATGATGAAAACGAGGGGAAACCTGAGTCTGACCTGAGTGAAGGATGTTTTTGTGCTTCATCTTCAGCTGCTGCCATGTGTGCTTCACCCCTGTGGGACTGGACCTGAGTGAAATAAATTAATGAACTATCATTCACGCTGTTCCCCACCGTAATGTTACTGTAATTACACAGTGTTACATTTGAACTTACGCATTTACTCGAGCAGCGATTTCCTCCCGTGTCTTCCCCCTCTCCTTTGTGGCCACAGCGCTGTTGCTATTGCCTCAGAATACATGCTGCATATCAGCGTAGGCATGCATTAAAGTTTCAACCTCAATCGAGGTGAAATATTCGCAGCGTTTGTTATTTGCCGTCATAGTGTCTCGTTGAATCGGTGCTCCATTGATGATGGCTTTTTATAGTGTTGTTGCACCTGCTAAACTGTGGGTCAATCGACCCTGGGTTACTTAAACTACCCCTGAACAGCCTTTGTGAAACCGGAATCCATTAGTTTTCCAAAATCAGGGTAAATCAACCCAGAACCACAGGTTTACCTCAGGGTATGTTCACCCTGCCTTTGCGAAACGGGCCCAGTGTGTTAAATGAAACCAGATTGATCTCTCTGCTACTTTCACAGCGGTGGGGGTTGTTCGCAATACCTGATATGGTCCTACCCACTTGGATGATTACCACTGCTTCTTCTTTAAACTCCTTATTAACACCCAATCTCCTTGTTCAACTAATTGGATTTGCTGCTGGGAGACAAAGGGATTCTCATCAGTTTTCTTTTTTTGTTTTTTTTTGCAATATACTGAGCTCCATATATCTCCATGATCTTCAATATACTGAGTCTTGGTTCAATATACTTTTCATATAATCGGCTAAATTAGCTTCGTCATCAGATTCCCATTCATTTTTAAATTCGGGTAATTCATAAGGTCTTCCGAACAATGTTTCCTGGGGTGTCAGCTCTGAAGCGCATGTAATATTGGTATATAGTTTTACCAAGTCTACAAATTGTGTCTGTAGCCGTCCAAGAAAATGTGTTCATCACCACAGAGTGGTGGTCTTTCTTTTTTCTCAATACACTTTTTCTATCTTTCTTCTTTTAATCTATATGCTGATTCTGATCCCCACAGGGACATTAGTGGCACACTCTCGTTAGTTGACTGTCCTGCATATATATACGTGTGTACAGGCCCTTAACACACAAACACGCACACTCTGCAGGGGAGGTACAGTGGCGGGCAGCTCCTTTGTGATGCGCCCATATTAGCTGCTTGTAAGGGGGATGCGCCTTGCTCAAGGGCGCCTCGGCAGTGCTCCGGAGGTGAGCTGAAGCCTCCCACTGTCAGCTCACCTCTGGGTGTTTTTTTGGGTGGGAGCAGGAATCGAACCGCCGATCTCAGAACATTGGATGACCCTCTCTACCGCACGCTCTCCCACTAAGCCACTGCCGCCCCAATTTGATTCATCCATTCATTCTTTCCACTAGTGCAGCACTTTGGTAAGCACAATGGTTTTTTGAATCGATATGGAACATTACTCCAATCTTTTCCACAACTTGATCGACAAAGTGAGCAGCATTATCACTATAGATTTTCTCAGGAATCTGGGAATCTGGGAATGATGTCATTACAAAGTGCTTTTGCCACTGTCTATACATCTGAGTGTTTGGTTGGAAAGAGTTATATCCATTTTGAAAAGGCATCTATTATGACCAAGCAATACTTTTTACCTTTGCATTTATTTAACTCTAAGATGTCCATACGGATGATTTGAAAGGGATATTGAGGTGTAGGGAATAGTCTTCTACGTGATCTCAAATTCCCTTGTGGACTGTGTTTAGCGCGTGTTAAGCATGCTCCACAATTATTTTTTTTATGAATATGCATTAAATCCATAGGTGGTATGATATCTTTGTATCTGTCCTACCATTCCTCCTGTAGACACATGTTTATCACCGTGGCTCAAAATAGCTGCACATTTGTATTGTTTTTGGGTAGGATAGGTTTATTGCTGGGTCATACATAGATATCGTTTCGCAAAATTGCTCCATTATTTTTTCCAAATTTCTTGTTCAGATTAAGGACTTTCTTTTAGTATTGTGTCATCTTAAGTTTATTTTTCTTCTGCAGTTAACACATGTATCTATCCTGCTGCGGCTGCTTTAGCTGTTTTCTCTTCAAACGCATTACCTAGAGACCAGGGCTTTGGACCTGTTCATAGAACAAAAACGAAAACCGGAAACTTGATATTTTTTAATGTTCCGGAACAGAATCGGAGCAGAAAATCATTGTAAACTAGTTAATACCGGTCTTTTTTTGTTCTTGAAAAAAATATCTGACCTCATGTTTCCCTACCTGTCATTCACTCACAGAATACTGGGACAGTCTCCCAGTATTTATAACAGGTAAACATTGCAGTCTGTCAGTCTTATAAATATGTTTGATTTAGACATTAACTTATTGATTGGCAGTCATTTTCAGTGCAGTGTGTCCCCGTTCTGCCAGCGCTTTGTAGTTATTAATCTCCACTGTCGGACTTCCTCCTCCGACACTCCGGACATTTATCGGTATTTTCTGTCTGTTCTTGACCGATCACAAGATGCTTTGTTCAGAGCCACGCTGTGCTGCCTGGTGAGCTCTGACACTCTGACACACGCAAACTTTATTGCAACATAAGCTGCCGCAACTTCTCCATCTCCCTCTGATTATCCATCCTCTGTTCCATAACTGGATCAGTGCTGTTGTACTATTCACTATAGGGACATATCTACAGCATGTAAACTTCTTTTCCTTTCAGCTTTTCCCTTCAGGGGTCGCCACAGCGAATCATCTGCCTTCATCTAACCCTGTCTTCTGCATCCTCTTCTGTAATTGCTTTAATTGCTAAAATTAATTGCCCTAAGCTACCTACCTATTTATATTTTCATGGAACGTTATTAACCAGTTCGGGACCTTTATGTTTTTGTCTTAACTCAGGAACATCAATTCTTGGGTGGAATGTGAAACTGGAAACGTTATAATACTGTTTCTGTTCGGAATGAACTGATTGCCAAAAAATTCTGGTTCAAAGCCCTGCTAGAGACACACTATCTGTTCCTAAAGTATGTGCTGCACACTTACTAATGGCTAAAGTTTTTGCCAGTTGTACTGCTTTTGGAAGGTTAGATAAGAGTTCTGCAAATGTAACTGCGTTGCCTGTGGATGTTATCAGGCCTGTTTTTCCAGTATTGTGCAAAAGTATGAGGTGTACCAAATGCATACTATCTGTATAAATTGTCACATCCTTATTTTTCATTTATTTAAATGCGTCAGTTAAAGCTACTAGTTCAGCTGCTTGAGCTGAATGATTAGACTGTAAATGTTCGACTTTTACTACAGTTTTTTGTGTTACTACTGCATGTCCTGTTTGTGTTTTTCCTAATTCATTTTTCTTAGAGGAGTCATCTAAAAATAGCACTTCTTCTTTTTCAAGTGGTTGGTCTTTTAAATCACATCTTGTTTTAGCTGTATTTTATGCGACTTCCTGACAATTGTGTTTAGTGCTGTCTTCAGCAAGTGGTAACAAGTAGCTGAGTTTAACATTGTGCACATTTCGATAGTCAAATGAGACTGAGATAACAATGTTGCCATGCAAGACAGATGTCTTACAGGTGATAAAAATGTCATATTAGTCTGCAGGACCAGAGCAGAGACAGCATGTGGTACTCCCAGAATTAAAGGATGAAACAAGACTAACATAGTGCTTGTTTCCACAGCCAAGGACGCTGCAAAGACTGCTTCAACACAGTATAGCAATGCACATGCTACACTATCCAATTTAAATGAGAGATACGCTATTGGCTTCATTTTGTCTCCACATTGTTGTACTAAAATTGAGGTCATAAATGACCTTTACAGTCAGGAATTTTGGAGTGATTTTTGATCAAGATCTGTACTTTGACTCTCATATTAAGTCTGTGTCTCGGACAGCCTTCTTTCATTTACATTGCTAAAATTAGAAATTTCTTTTCATTCAAAGATGCAGAAAAAATCTTTCATGCCTTTGTTACTTCTAGATTTGATTACTGCAATTCTTTATTATCGGGCTGTTCAAACTCCTCCATTAGGACTCTAAAATTAGCTCAGAATGCAGCTGCCCGCATACTGACTCAAACTGGGAGGAGAAAGCACATCTCTCCTGGCATCTTTACATTGGCTGCCGATTAAATCTAGAATAAAATTCAAAATCCTCCTGATCACATACAAGGCTTTTCACTGTAAAGCTGTGTCTTACATTGGGAATCTCATTGAAGTATATCACCCTACCAGGCCTTTTCGATCTGAGGATACAGAATTTCTGGTAACCTGTCAGGTCTTTAAGAGTAGAACAGGAGGCAGAAGCTTTAGCTATCGGGCTCCTTTACTCTGGAACAATCTCCTGGCTTCGGTCTGGGGGCAGACAGCCTTAGCTTATTTAAGACAAGACTCAAAACTCTACTCTTTGTTAAAGCCTACTGTTAAAAACAACACAGATTCTACTAGATAAACTACTATAGACCTAGACTGCTGAGGGTATTTTCTCTGTCTCTCCCGTTAAAGGGAGTTACTTTAATTACTTTGGAGATTCTGTTACTCTTTTTTGGCTTTCCTACTAATATTAAATTAGACATTTTGCTTGCAAGATACTGCCTCTGTCTTTGTGCATCTGCTCGACAGGTGGAGAAGAAGTGCGCATGGATGTTTCATTTGCTCACTGCCATTGTACATACATACTTGCACTGGGAAAGACACATATGCTCACGATGCTCTAGGATATGGATAAATATTTCAGACTTTGCCTTAATCTATTTAAACCACTAATCATTTAATGCTTTACTTTGTTAAAGTCCAATTTCAGACAAAATATGTAAAATTAGATTTCTGGAATAAAAATGCTCCAGGAGGAATGTTTCTGCTATTTCTTCTCTGGCCTTGTAAATTTTTGTGGGCTGGCTTAATTGGGGCTAAGTCTTATCAAACCCTTGTAGTGTTTTTCTAGCCTAACTAGGGGTTGCTATGACGACATGCCAGTAGGTTTCAGAGGTCTAAGACACAATTGGAAAAAATAGGAAAATATCTCAGCTGGTGACACCGGACCAACTTTCGAAACAACCTAATGAGCATCATAGTTAATGTTGGTTGTTAACATGTAAAAAAATACATCATCTAAATCAATTCTCACAAGGTCTGCCGGTGCTTTACAAACACTCTTGTGAAATATGTTAATGTTGTCTCCATTGATTGAAATCTGTCATGTATTCAAACTAAAATAGCATTCATAGTTTTCATGCCTTTTTTGTGAAATAACATTCGATGGTGTGTTAAGATGACAGAACCAGGGTTTAAAAATAAAGAAACATCAACTGTAGTGGCTGTGATAGCAAGAAAACTTACTCCAACAGAATAATTGTCTCAACATTTTTCAAGCTGCTGATGTACATTTCAAGTGTACTCTTCTATTAGTCTGTAGCAACTTCTTACAACTCAGCCCATCCCATAATCCGGCAAAATTGAAGAAAAGCTAACCAGATAATTCTTTTTTTAACTTCGACACACTGAGGAATGCAATTTTCTCCTGCAGAACTTCATTCAGTCAGAAGTAAAAAGATATATTGCTTGTTACTTGGAGGCTCAGACTTGCCAAACATCACATTGCACATTGCGGTTGGAAACTGCAGCGCATATTGTATCTTTAGGCAAACTGCTTATCTGCAGGGTTTTGATTAAGTTTAGCTTCTTGTGTTTGTATCAACTGGACTGTTTCACAACTAAACAGCTCTATTAAGTTCTATTAATTGTGTGTGAAAGTCCTTTATACTGTCCACTGAAGGATTTACCTAACACCACTGATTTAGTAGTGAACATTTCATTAGGTGTGTAGTGTCTTCAGACTTGCTCAGCTTGCGAGCTTCAACCAATGAAGCCTCTGGTCATTATTAATTTTACCTGGTGGAGCAGCTGCTGCCTTGTAGGTAAGAGGCCAGCCTCTAGAGAAGGGTTTCTTTCAATTGTGGAATATTGTGAAAATCAATATAAACTGTTAGAAAATATTTACTCTCTTAAGCCAAAATCATTGAAAACACACACGCACACACACACACACACACACACACACACACACACACACACACACACACACACACACACACACACACACACAAAATCAAAAAATATGAATTGGTTCCTCTGCATGGAAAATCTGCAGCGGGGGAAAATCCTTTAGGAATAGAAAAAACATCAACACTAAAGGTCCAGTGTTGTGTGAAATTGTTCAGAATCAAATCTTAAAGGTGCTATTGCACATTTTTCTCATCAGTTACCAATCTCTCAGGATCTATGAGTGATAATCTGAGTTGAACTGAATTCTATGCAGCCCCAAGACATTTTGATTCTAGAAATGTTGTGGCTGCAAAGACACTTGAACATTCACTAGTAACCTCTTGGTTACAAATCTGCACTAAACATCCATCTCAGAGGACCTAAAAATTCACTGTCAAAATAAAACTAGGACAAGGACATAATGCAGCTCTGTGGGAACCTCAGTACAAACCACTTCAGTACCTGCACATGGAGAGATCGTATGAGAACAATAGATGGCAGCCTTGCCCTCAGTTTATACACAAACCTCACGCTGAGTCTGACAGTGTAACGCTCTCTGCTCTTCTGTTTTAGAGCTGTGAACCTTTAAATGAAAAAAAAAAAGCAAACATTAAGTAAATGTTTAAACGAGCAGCTGTAAACAGAGAGAGGGGGATTAAACTTTGAGAAAAAAAACAAAAAACGGATTCATCTAAAGCTGATCAACTGAAGGTGTTGCCTAATCCACACTACCAGGACAGGTACCAACAGCTGTCGAAATCATCCGATTCATGAGGATACAACTCAGAAAGAAACATTCAACTGTTATTATATGAACTAGCCAATGGGTTTTATTTTTCATTTTGACTTGTCAAACAATGCTTACTTATATATAGACAGAAAGACCAAAAGAAAGAAAGAGAAAGATTTGATTTTTAAACACTTTTATTCACAAAAAACAAATTACAAAATAATCACTCACAAAATCCCAGAGATTCACGCCACAAGTGCGTAAAAGTATCTAAATCATTCATAACTCTGAAAAAATTCAGTCTTTTTAAAATGGCTTCTGCACAGTCTGATGAGTCTTCAACCTTTTTTCACCTGCTTAAGAAAGAAAAAAAGAGACAGATTTTTGATTTTTAAAAACATGTTTGTTCACAATAATAAAATTACAAATTAATCATACACACAATTAAAAGAGATTCAGACAAAAAAGAATTCACATACAAAAATAATTAATAGAAAAAAATAAAACTATGTATAAAATAAACTAATCAATGAACGAAGACAAGCTTCTCATTGAACACAGAACATGTCACCGTTAACCTTAAGTACACTCCCGATGTCTCCATACAGGCACAACCTGGCAATAAAGTTAGAGCTGAAACTTTCTTGCATGTGCCACAAGCAGTGACATGTGGTGAGGTTCATGGCTGGTGAGGCACAGACTTCATCATAATCAGATGAAGATGTTTACGAACATATGAACCACAGTGTAGCTTATTCACCATTTAATAGGCAACAGTAAATGGGTTATTTTTAAAGTCTCATAGCAGAATTATTTGCACACACAAGCACATTTGATAAAAAAAACGTACTATGTTGTTACCTGTACATTTTTTTTAATATGTTAACTTATAAATGAAGTCCATGTGCAGCTCCTTCTGAACAAAAGCATTAAAAAAATTTTGAGTTGAGATTCGTAATCCTCCATTTTTATAGTAAGGCAAGGCGAGCGGAAAACAAATGAATGGCTGCACTTGACGCGCTGACTATAAATTGTAGTTTGCTGTCACTTCTTAAATGGCCGAAGAGGAGGACTCCTCGGCCGAATCCCTGGGACACCAGCAGCCCCTACCATGAGAAACGAGAACTGCGTGCCTTTTCCCCGCAGTTTCAGGACTGCTCAACTCAAGAAATACGTTCCACACATGCAATTGTTGACAAAAAAACACTACATTACATACATTAGCAAAATTTGGGGAATTTAGTTCATAGAGCAAACGTGTTAGAACATTTTTATAGTGACATATAGAGAGATAGCATCATGGTATCACTGTATAGCTTGTCAGCACAGCTAGCTGAGCCATTGTGCAATCTATGGTGAGGCACGGCTGGCTGTTGCCTCACCACAGGTCTCCTCTCAGTATTTCAGCGGTAAATATAAAAATTCAGCGATTTTCAGAAAAAAACTATACAGGCAAACCTCGGTTTCCGACCACAATTCGTTCCTGAAGGCTGTTCGAATACCGATTTGTTCAAATTCCAAATACAGTCAACCCTCGGTTTTCGAACATAATCCGTTCCGGAAGGCTGTTCGAAAAGCGAGTTGTTCGAAATCCGAAACTATTTTTCTCATTATCATTAATGTAAATAATTTTAATCTGTTCCAAGTCTAAAAGACAACTTTTTCTAAGTTTTTTTTTTTTACTATTTTACACCATAAACTGCACTGTATACTGTTTACCATAAATAAAAAGGGGTAGAAATAGACAGTGTATTTTATTTTAATAAAAGATATCCTATCGAACTTTGAACACAAATGCGCTACGGAGGAAGCATCCTGTGAATTCGAGTTCGCTTAGCTCCCGAGTGAGTCGCGTTCAGGTACGCTCGGCTTCTTTCGATTTGGTCAGGAGCCAAATTTTGGTCGAGTTCAGAGACGTAAAATTCTCGGATTTTCTGGCCAAAAACTGATTTGGTCGAGAACAGAAGTGTTCGAAAACCGAGGGTTGACTGTACATTTTTCCCATTACAAATAATGTAAATGGTCTTAATCCGTTCCAAGCAGCTAGAAAACTACCTTTTTTCAGCATAATTTCATAATGTCATTTATATATCAAATTGTATAGTAATGAAACATATCAAAGAAATGTAAATGAAAGAAACAAACACGAGAAAGAAAGAAAGAAAGAAAGAAAGAAAGAAAGAAAGAAAGAAAGAAAGAAAGAAAGAAAGAAAGAAAGAAAGAAAGAAAGAAAGAAAGAAAGAAAGAAAGAAAGAAAGAAAGAAAGAAAGAAAGAAAGTAGATGAAAGCACTAAAGTGCTTCAGAAGAGGAAGAAGATTTTTTTGCAAAAACACTTCAATCACATTCAAACATTTTACAATTTTTCATTAGATGAAAGTACTTAAGTGCTTCAAAAACACTAAAAACCAATAAATAAAAGGAAAATACAATTTAAAAATTAGTGCATTATATCAGGAAGCTTGCAAAAGTGAGTTGATCATCAACTAAAGTGCATAGGACATTTTTGTGACACCAGATGTTCCTAAAGTTATTTAGGTCTTTTGTCATTTTATAAAAACCAAATTCTATTTTTAAGCGACATCTGATGTTACAGCAAAAAGCAGTAGCTGCTTGTTGAACAGTATTGTTTTCAATTCTCCTCTTCCTGGTCACGTAGAATGAAAGACACAGAAAAAAAATCCACGTAATCAGGTTAGCCTAATATTATTTTTATTATTATTATTATTATTATAGTGGATTAGGGGCGGCACGGTGGCGCAGTGGGTATCGCTGTCGCCTCAGAACACGGTGGTTCCGGGTTTGAGTCCCGCTCTATGCGGAGTTTGCATGCCCTCCCTGTATCTATGTGGGTTCTCTCTGGGTTCTCTGGCTTCCTCCCACCTCCAAAAGCATGCGCTTCAGGTTGATTGGCCGGTCCCAAATTGCCCGTAGGAGTGTGTGTGTGCATGGTTGTCTGTCTTTGTGTGTGGCTCCGCGGTGCACTGGTGTCGTGCCCAGAATGTCCCCCGCCTCACGCCCTATGCCAGCTGGGATAGGCTCCAGCTCCCTGTGACCCGCTGCGGTAGATACAGCCGCAGAAAATGGATGGATGGATAATGGATTAGATTTATATAGCGCTTTTCTGGACACTCAAAGACGCTTTACATTGGATCCATTATTCATTCACTCCTCATTCATACTTGGTGATGGTAGACTATGTATGTAGCCACAACTGAATGACGGAGGCGTGGATGTCAACCTGCGCCTACGACCCCTCCGACCACCAGCGGAACAATCACACACATTCACACACCAGTGAGTGCCTCACTGGTGGCACGTAGTGTAAAGTGTTTTGCCCAAGGACACAATGACAAATGACTTGGCGGGAGTGGGAATCGAACTGCCGGTCTTGAATCATCGGACGACCCACTCTACCACTGAGCCATGGGCCTTTCCCCCCCAAACTCGCTTGTAGTCCCTGCAGAGGAGACACAGTGGCCTCTTGCTCCTGATGACCTATAAGTCTCCCCTATACTTGGCAGAATCAAAAGCACCACCCTCAGGGGCAGCCGACTTTCCAATAAGCTTTCCTTGAGCACGGAGAGATGGTCCTCACCAATCACTGACCAGAATTCTTAATATAATTCATTGGCAAGGCCATTCCGGCTTTTTGACTCTAAACCACCCACTGGAGCACAACCTGGGCGTCATCAGGACCCTGCAAGACAGGGCTGATAAGCTATCAACCAGTGCCCAAGACCAGGTGAAAGAACACCAACAGCTGAAAGGGGCACTGAAAACCTGTGGATATCCTGACTGACCTTTGTGAAAGCTCACACAAGATCCAGAAAGGAGAACAACCGATTGAGGACGGAAGAGAACAAGCGCAATGGTATAGCGATCCCATATATGTGTCTGGAGTGTCGGACAAGCTGAGGAGGATCTTTAACAAACACAAGGTCCCTGTATATTTTAAGCCGGGCAACACCCTCCAACAAAGACTGGTCCACCCAAAAGACCCCACACCACACAGTCAGAAGAGCAATCTGGTGTATGCAGTTAAATGCAACAAGGAATGCTCATATGTCTACATAGGAGAAACCATACAACCACTACACAGATGCATGGCTCAACACAGAAGAGCCAACACATCAGGACAGGACTCAGCAGTCTGTCTTCACCTAAAGGAAGAGGGACATTCATTTCAGGATACCGACGTTCAGATCTTGGACAGGGAAGATAAATGGTTTGAGAGAGGAGTGAAAGAGGCCATCCACGTCAAAGTGGAGAAGCCATCTCTGAACAGGGGGGGTGGTCTGTGATATCACCTTTCTCCCATTTATAATCATGTCCTTTCAAAACTCCCATGTCTCAGCAGATTGACCCAGGTGATGTGTCTCATGCTAATGACCCTCATTAGCAAAGGTGAAACTCACATCTCAGCGACCCGCTTTGACACCCCCACCAACAATCGTTGAGGAGCCAGATGGTTTTCCACGACGGTCGTTGGAATGTGAATAGGAGTATGCTTGGGAGTATGTCCCACATGTGTCTACATGTGTTTTGTGGACAGAGTTGGAACACCTCCAACTGAAGAGTGTGGAACCGGACTGCAGCATTGGAAGTCGCTGCAGACCATAAGAAGCCATGAGTCTGCCTTTCAGTTTCAGTAGCGATAGCTGCAGCCACCAGCTCTGCAACAGCTGGCAGCTGATTCTCTCCTTCCTTCTCCAGACAGAAGCAGATTAAACTATGTTAAACAGAATGCGAATGAACAAGCCAAAAAGCAAAAAACTTGAACGAAAATATCGCGCACCTCCCAACTTGCAGGGGAATACAAAACAATAAAACAAATTAGGTTGCCAGAGCAGGAGGTGTACAAGAAAGGAAAGGAGCAGACAAAAAAGGAAAACACCAGAAGAAGAAGACAAGAGAGACAAGAGAAGAAGCCAAAGGTGATGTAGTCAGGGCAAGAGGTGCAGAAGATGCTCAGGCATGTGCAAACAGAAGTAGAAACAGAAAAGGAGAGGTGTGAAGGAGAGAAGAGTTAGACTTTTCACTCCTGTGGATCGGTCATCCTTTGCATGCAAAAACCAAATTTAGATTCACTACTGCTGCATACACACAAGCCAATGGTCATCAAGTGTGTGCATGTGTGTGTGTGTGTGGGGGGGGGGTGGTTGGGGTCCTCAAATGATATTAAAATGTAAGATTGAAGTTGAAGTTCTACATTCAAACATACAGTATGTGTTACCAGTGGCATAACTATGTCCAGGAGGAACTAAACCCCCCCCCCCACACACACACACGTTGAATGTGTATATTGAGACGGAAGCGTAGTGCTGTCATCTCCCATCCTCATCTCCAGCAGCAGACCCTGAGCTAAGCCACTAATGGAAGCTTGACTGACAGGTAGTGACACAATCACTGTGACTCACTGTTTAAAAGCTGTGTGTGTGTGTGTGTGTGTGTGTGTGTGTGTGTGTGTGTGTGTGTGTGTGTGCCTGTTTGTGTTAACTGGAGTGATCTGACCAAGGGCAGCTACCGGTTGCAGCTTGGATGAGCAGTGTAATATTGTAACCTCTTGTTCTGCCTCGCAGCAGCTGTTGTGTTTGTCTTGGCAGTCATCAGAGGTTGAGGATGAACGTAGAGCTTCAATGTTTCCAATGTCACTGTGTCACATTGTGTGTTTTCTCTCTGTATGTGTGAGAGTTTTATTCCTTCAGCCCTGCATAGTAAGCCAGGCAGGGCTGGGTTACGGCAGTGGTGCGTCAGTGGCTCAGCGGTAGAGCACACGTCTTGAAGACAGATCGCCCTGCCATCGGTGGTTTGAGTCCCGCTCCTGCCAGAACATCCTCTGGAGTGTGAGCTTACGGTGCCACTGCTGAGGTGCCCTTGAGCAAGGCGCCGTCCCCCCTACAAGCTGCTCAATTGGGGCCCGATCCCTCATGCGGGACCTGTCATTCTGCCACTCCCTACTGTTTGATGTTTGATGTTACTAATTGCATGCCTGCAGGCCCCTGGTGTGTTGTGTTTCAGGGGCCTGTATACAACTACTGTATGTATGTATGCATGATCTAACACATATGTAACCGCATGTAACTGTAGTGTGGAGTGAGACAATTTAATCTATAAATGTAAAATGTGTCTGAAGACACTGTAAACATGAAAATCATTGATGTTTTGGAGGTATGGACAAAGATGAAAAGGACAGAAAAAAGAAGGACAGAGAAAATCTGTGTTGTCTGTAAGTGTTGTCTGATGCTGGTTTTATTTTGAAGAAATGATAATTGATATGATTGGGATTTTTCTAAATATAAAACTGAATTGAGAAAGAAAGAAAGAAAAATAGAAAAAAACATCAGAACATGTCTACATGAAGTGTGAAGTTGACAAGAATACACTAGATCCAGTGGTCAGAAAGTCTTGTGTGATGAGACAAAAGTGTTACACTCAAAACAAAGATGAAAAGTGCCCAAACACACGCACGCACACACACACACACACACACACACACACACACACACACACACACACACGAGAAGCATTTAAAGCCATCAAAGATTTTTTCTGTGCTTTTCCCCCAGTGCTTTACAAGAGAAAAATGTAACACAAAAACCACACTCAAGGCTATAATAATGAAAAACCTTATTCCCAAACTTTCCGAGGTCGTGTTAAAGAACATTGACTGCATTCTTAGGAAAAGGAACTCCTGTAAATAATATTTGGAGCACAAAATGGAGTTTAAAGAGTCAGAGGGTGGCAGAAAGGATGCTGAACTTAAAAAAAAAAAGCCAGACCATCCAAATTTTATTAGAGGATTGAAATTGTGGTATTCTATGCCATTGAGAAGTCAAATAAGCAGTGTGAGACATCGGTATGAACAATATGTTTTCTCTTTATTTGACAGTTTTTTTTCAGTCGCTAACAAGCGTTTGTCCAAACAGTAGTCACATTTTCAAAACTCTTAAAACAGACTCACACCTAGAAAGCACAATTGACCAAATGGTTAATTTTCTTCTCAAAAAACACATTTTGTTTATTAAACACTAACTCTTCATTTCAAAATAAAATATATCTTTTTCTGTACACACACTTTACCAAAACACTGGATATACGACTCAAAATGAAATTACTGTGTCAAACAATAATGCTTGTTTTCACTTCATAAAGTACATGCAGTCAATCAAAGTACACCAGGTTTCAAAATACTGGGTATCGTTGACATTTGAAAAATTAAATAGACTTTTATGTTTCAGTTTTACTGATATTTGCCTGCAAAATGTACGCAAAATTTCTTGGTTGGGAACTTTATGTTCACATGCAATGTTCACATTCAAAAGCATTCCAGTAAACAGCAAATCAGTTTTTTTCTTTTACAGTTTAGTACAGGAGGTTCAGTAAAAATACTGTTTACAGGACCCCTGTGTATGTGAGTGTGTGTTCAGGGCCTGTACATACTAATATATGCACGTATGAATTACTAACACTAGAGTGTACCGCTAATTTCCCTTTCAGGATTAATTGACTAACCCTAACCCTAACCCTCACCCTAACCCATTGACTGCATATTGTGTGAAAGCAACATAAAATGTGTGAATGGTATGGCCACAAAAGACCGATGCTGTGCTAATTGTGTTTAAAGTTTTGAAAATGTGACTTCTGTTTGGACAAATGCTTGTAAGAGACTGAAAAAAACTGTAATCTCTTATTCACCTTCTTCTCACCTTATCAACTCAATCACAGCACCAACAGTCTGTCAATCATTGTAACACATTATAACAGGACACAACAGAAACTTCAAAAATAAGATTTTCTGTAATTTCAAATTGTTTGCTGGACTATTGTGGAATTTGAGATTTTTCGATAAACCCATGATTATATGATGAATGTGTGAATAACTTTCTCATTAAACTTCCTTACATCCCAAACATAATTGCAGTTTGAATTGTTGACATGTACATATGTCTAATCTGTGTCATGTTTAAATAATTGAAATATGAAAAATATTGGTGCTACTTCAGTTTCTGTTAGTATAATAGATAATATAATAAATAGATAATAGATATAAAAGATAATTGGTAAACCAGAGTTGGTTATTACACTGCCCGAAGTGGTGATGTATTGTAATTGTCAGTGTTTGTGTTTGTCCGTCCGTCCACCAAATATCTTTACAATTGTTGCAGACAGAAAGATGAAAGAAAAAGCACATTACTCGGGCAGTAAAGGGCATGAAAAACAGATGATGGCCTTGACCACATCGCCATAGGTATGTAAATTCCAGATTGGCTACAAGGTTTTTAGCCTGTGTAGCCATAGTGGCATTCTTATTTTTAGGAAAAAAGTCTAAAACTTACAACTTTTTTGGACTCGCGAAAATAACAAACATTTTCTCTCGCTAGGAGGCGTGCATGCCGACGGAAATAGCTGAAGTGACCCGAACGCTCCCGATCATTAAATATGCACTCGGGTCATGACCGTCTCTCGTCCAATGAAAAACAAAAAGATTCTATTTTTACAAGCTAAACCCGCGAATTGGTGAACGACAAGGCGAGGACGATCGATCAAAAGAAATGGTGAATGCTGAGAGAGGGTAGGAGTGGTGACAGACCGATCAGAAGGTAAATGAAAGATATTATCAATACCTTTTGTAGTCTTAGACTTTTGATCCTTATGACTGGCAAGAATAACCAGCGATGAATGTAAATGTGTATTCACCATGCTTTCTATTTTTCATACCTTTTTAAATTGAAATGAAAAATCATGTTATCAAATAAAAAAAAACAAAAAAACAACTAAACTATGGCATACCAATGGTGTTGGTGGTGGTCAAAGTTAAAATGTCTTCTAGTCTAAGTAAAACTTACAAGTAAACATTGAGTAATATTTTGTATGACTGTATCTTCACATAGTGAATTCAAGTTTTCAATCTCACATTTATACCTGCATAAAGTAGAATAGAAATAAAGATAGTTAAGCTTGAACTGTTGACTTTAGTGTATTTTTGTAGGTAAACTGAACAAAAGATTTTGCCCTCAGAATGCACCAGAATGCAGGAAAACAACCCCATTTTCTAAAATATGGACCCCCTGCAGGGGTTGTCCCCCCCATGCCCTCCCGCGACCAGCATTGGTCATCCGTGCACTGCGCCACTGTTTTGGACGCAGAATGTGGTTTTTTGTGGATTGCTCAATTATATTACAATGAGCCACAGTGGCTTAGTCATACTAGCTCCTAGTGCAAGCCGTGACTGACATTTGGTTTTGATGATGTTAGAAGATGGAAAAGTCATGAACAAACTGTAGCAGAGTTTTCCCATTAGTTTTGGTAATTTTTTTCATTTAAAATTAATATTAATATTAATAATCTTTATTGTTTCTTTTTTATTCACAGATTTTTTATGGTTTTGTTTTATGATGCTCAGCTTGTATATCATTAATAATCTCACAGTGTTTTTTATGCATTTCATACATGTCAGTGTTTTAATGCTGAAGAGAAATCATCAATACCATTACACCTGGACACTAACCCCGTCTGATTCCTAAGACATGTACATTAATATCAAAATTAATTTCTGAAGTCTACCAGTGTCCAGTGCCTGAAGAGATTATTTGGCAGCAAAAGTGTCTTTCAAATGACATAATACCGTATGTTTGAGTTTTAATTGTTTTGAAGGACCAGGAGGAACTCTGCTGTTTTATTGTGAAAGGACCATTTGATTCCCTTCTCCTTCTTCAGCGTTGATTAAATCCTTAAATGATGCATTAATTGTCAGACTTCATTATAAGTTTTCTACGAAAAGGGTTTTACAAAAACAAAAACAGAAAACAAGCTAAAGAATTGCAAGCAGGTAACAAAATGTGAAAAAATAAATGGTGTTGAATCAATTTTTTGTTTCAATAACTCTAAGCTGCATGAATTCAGACTGATGGATAAATAATCATCCGTTGTCACTGAATCAAAGTTGATTCTATATGTTTGTAAAAATACTTTTTGAGAACTGCAGCATTAAGTTTTGTGAACGCGTTTAAGTTTATCTACTGGTAAGTTGTTAGTTTGATTTATTATTCAATAAAATACATGAAAATAATTTGAAAATGACTGAATAAAAACCAACTTTAAAAACAAACAAATTAATGAAAATTACAATAGAGAAATAAAAAAGAAGGTCCTTTTCTATGACCAAATTATTTATTTACATATTTATTTATTTATGCATTTATGTATCTACAGTATTTATTTATTATTTTATCATTTTTATTGTTGTCATCATGAACTCTTACTCCAGAGACTGCTGAATCACCCTGAATGAACTGGCACTGATGTGGTTTTACAGACCATCTTATTCAAAAAAGTACCTGACTACTAACAAGGGGAGAAAGATAAAAAAGAAAAGTGATAGAAGCTCCAGAGTATCTCCTTTTAACGGTGCAGACAGAGAAAAATACCCTCAGCATCCTAGTCCCATAGCAGCTTATCTAGTACAATCTGTGTCATTTCTAATTGTAGGCTCTATCAAAGAGGAAGATTTTTAGTCTACTCTTAAATAAGCTAAGAGTGTGCTCCCCAGACCGAGACTGGGAGATGGTTCTGGAGTAAAGGGGCCAGATAGCCAACGCTTATCCCTCCTGTTCTACTCTGAAAGACCCGACGGGTTACCAGAAATCCTGCATCCTCAGATCGAAGGGAGGGTGATACACTTCAATGAGATCTTCAATGTAAGACGGAGCTTTCAGTGAAGAGCTTTATTTTTAATCATAAGGATTTTGAATTGTATTCTAGATTTAATCGGGAGCCAATGTAAGGATGCTAAAAGAGGACAGATGTGTTCTCTCCTCCCAGTTCGAGTCAGTAAGTGGGCAGCTGCATTCTGAACTAATAGGAGAGTCCTAATGGAGGAGCTTGAACAGCCCAATAATAAAGAATTGCAGTATTCCAATCCAGAAGTAACAAAGGCATGGATGATTTTTTCTGCGTCTTTAAAGATATTTCTAACTTTAGCTATGTTTCGTAAGTGAGAGAGGGCTGTCTGAGTCACAGATTTAATATGAAAATCAAATGACAGATCTTGATCAAAAAAGTTCCTGACATCATTAGTGGAGGACAGAGCAATGCTATCTAAATGAATTACAATGTTAGAGAAATCATCTCAAAGATGCTTAGGCCCAATAATAATGACTTCAGTTTTTTTACTGTTCAACAGTAAGTGTGAAGCATCCAGGATTTAATATCCCTGAGGCAGGTTTCTAATTTAATTAGTTCGTTAGATTCGTTTGTTTTAATTGATAAATATAATTGCGTAGCGTCTGCATAGCAATGAAAATTAATGTTATGTTTTCTTATAATACTTCCCAATGGTAGCATATAGAAATTAAACAGAATTGGCCCCAGAACAGACCCTTGAGGTACTCCACAGGTAAGAGTCTCTCGATCTCAAGATTCATTATTTACATGGACAAATTGAAATTGGTTGGATAGATTTTTAATCCCCTCTTCCTCTTCCAATCTCCTTAGAAGAATAGTATTGTTACGGCCGCAGCTCATGTTTATCGTTCATATTGTGTATCCTTCTGCGAGCCTGCCTCTGAGCTGCTGGCACTGCACTGTTCCGGGTTGCTCCGCCCTCCTTCCTCAGTGCCAGGTGCAGTGTCTCTGGGACTCCTGGCCACACCCCCCAATCATGCCCATCTCCAGATTGGTAAACCGTCTTCCTGCCAGGCCCAAGCCCCGCCTCATCACCTGGCATGGACACTTTAAAAGCTCTGCAAGCCAGTCAGTTAGGTCGACTGTGACTCCGGCAGCACGCCTTTGAGCTGTTGAACTGTGACCTTGTGTATTTCAATTAGTGTGTACCCTTGATTTAGAGCTGGTAGTGTTTTGTTTTCCATTTGGAAATTTTGGTTAGTGAAGTTTGGTAATTTTTTATCTTCTACAGAATCCTTTTTTTATTGAATTTTTGGTTATCTTTGAACAACGCCCATTGGCCTCGATCCTTAGTTTGTCAAATGAAATCTTAGGTAAACCCTTGTACATAGCGTGAGAATCTAAAAAAAATGTATTATGTTCCCCCTTTTAAATCTGGGATGATTTATGTTATGTTCCAACCCAGCTAGAGGACTGGGGAAATAAGTGTTACAACCCAGCTAGAGGAATTGAACACGGGACGTCTCGCATTTGGTGGTTAATTGACTTCTCACACATTGTTTTAATTAAGATCGTTATCTGTCGTGACTGGGTGCAGCTGATAACCATGTCACTGTTTGACTCGGACAGCTTCCCCCTCGCTAACTCTGATTAATAATTGTCATAAGGATAATCTGGTTAAAATTGCAAGTCATTTTAATCTCTCGATACCAAAACCCATTTTGACAAAAGAGGCCAAAGCTCTGGCAACAGGTAAGTTAGTGGAAGTGAGAATGATTGATGCTTCAGTGTAAAATACAGGGGAGAGTTCAGGAGGCTGTTGCGGCTCTGCCTATTGAGGAAAGTTTAAAATGTGAATCTCTAAAATCTGCTCTTTCGTGAACTGGTCCCTGAGGCCTACAGACAAAAATTCCAAAATCATAAAAAGGCCTCATCACAGACTAATGTAGAGTTTGCCAGGGAGAAAAGTACTCTTTTTGATAAATGGTGTACTGCCCGTAAAGCTAGTGACGTTGATTCTTTGAAAGACTTCATTTTGATGGAGGATTTTAAAAAGTGTATCCCAGAACGTATTGCTGTGTTTATCTTGTTCTTTTCCTTTCGGGTTTGCCCTTCAGGGGTCGCCACAGCGAATCAATTGCCTCCATTTAACCCTGTCTTCTGCATCTTCTTATCTCACACAAACTACCTTCATGTCCTCTTTCACTACATCCATAAACCTCCTCTTTGGTCGTCCTGTAGACCTCCTACCTGGCAGTTCAAAACTCAGCATCCTTCTACCAGTATTTTCACTATCTTTCCTCTGGACATGTCCAAACCATCTCAGTCTGGCCTCTCTGACTTTATCTCCAAAACCTCTAACATGTGCTGTCCCTCTGATGTACTCACTCCTGATCCTATCCATCCTGGTCACTCCCAGAGAGAACCTCGGCATCTTCATCTCTGCTACCTCCAGCTGTCTCCTGTGTTTTCCTCAGTGACACTGTCTTGAGAACAAACAACATTGCTGATCTCACCACAGTTTTTTACACCTTTCCTTTCATTTTAGCTGAAACTCTTTTATCACACCTGACACTTTTCGCCACCCGTATCATCATGCCTGTACACGTTTCTTCACCTCTTTTCCACACTCTCCATTGCTCTGGACTGTTGACCCTAAGTACTTAAAATCCTCCACCTTCTTGATCTCTTCTCCCTGTAACCTCACTCTTCCACTTGGGTCCCTGTCATTTACACACATGTACTCTGTCTTACTGCGGCTAACCTTCATTCCTCTCTTTTCCAGAACAAACCTCCACCTCTCTAGCTTCTCCTCCACCTGTTCCTTGCTCTCACTACAGATCAGTGTCACCACCAAACATCATAGTCCATGGGGATTCTTTCTAACCTTGTCTGTCAGCCTGTCTATCACTATAGTGAACAAGAATGGGTTCAGAGCTGATCCTTGATGCAGTCCCACCTTCATCCTGAACTCCTCTGTCACACCTACAGCACACCTTACCACTGTCTCATAGTCCTCATACATGTCCTGCTCCACTCTAACATACTTCTCTTCCACTCCAGACTTCCTCATACAATACCACAGTTCCTCTCTGGGCACCCTATCATAAGCTTTCTCCAGATCTACAAAAACACAATGCAGCTCCGTCTGGCCTTCTCTGTACTTCTCTATCAACATCCTCAAAGCAAATACTGCATCTGTAGTACTTTTTTTTGACATGAAACCATACTGCTGCTCACAAATGTTCACTTCTGCCCTTCGTCTAGCTTCAACTACTCTTTCCCATAACTTCATTGTGTTGCTCATCAGCTTTATTCCTCTTGCCACAACTCTACACATCTCCCTAATTCTTAAAAATGAGCACCAGCACACTTTTGCTCCATTCCTCAGGCATCTTCTCACTATCTAATAACCTGTTGAACAACCCAGTCAGAAACTCTACTGCCACCTCTCCTTGACACTTCCATACCTCCTCAGGTATATTATCAAGACCTTCTTTCCAGTCTTCATCTTCTTCAATGCCCTCCTCACTTCATCCTGACTAATCTTTACTACTTCCTGGTTCACAACAACCACCTCTTCTAGTCTTTGTTCTGTCTCATTTTCCTCATTCATCAACTCTTCAAAGTACTCTTTCCATCTTCCCATCACACTACTGGCACCTGTTAATAGACGTCCATCCCTATCCTTAATCAGAATCAGATCAGAATCAGAATCACTTTTATTTGCCATAGTCTGTTGGAGAACAGACAAGGAATTTGTTTCCGGCAGGTGGTGTCTCACTGTACATTCATACATTAATTTAACTATCTAAAATACTTTAACTACTATAAATAACTAAAACAACACAAGATGCAGAATGCGGTGGGGGGGGGGGGGGGGGACACAGTGTGCAAGTGCTGAGTGCTTGTGTAAACGTTTGCAAGGATTTGGGACAATAATTAACGGTTGCCATTCAAGTGTCTTATGGCTTGGGGGAAGAAACTGTTCTTTAGTCTGGTGGTTTTTGAGAGGAGGGCTCTGTAGCGCCTCCCAGAGGGTAGACTTTTGAAAAGTCGGTGTCCAGGGTGAGTTGGGTCTGAGATGATCTTCCCTGCCCGACTCCTGACTCTTGAGGAGTATAGCTTTTGGAGGGAGGGCAGGGAGGTCCCAGTGATCTTCTCAGCAGACCTGATTGTCCTTTGCAGTCTTGTCCTGTCCCTTTGGGTGGCAGCACCAAACCAGACTGTGATGGAGGAACACAGGACCGATTCAATGACTGCCGTGTAGAACAGGACCAACAGCTCCTGTGGCAGACCGTGCTTCCTCAGTTGCCTGAGAAAGTACATCCTCTGCTGGGCCTTTTTGAGGATGCAGCTGATGTGGAGAGTCCATTTCAGGTCCCGGGAAACAGTAGTCCCCAGGAACTTGAAGCTCTCCACAGAGTCCACAGGGCTGTCTGCGATGGTGAGGGGGAGCAGAGGGGAGGGTAACTTCCTAAAGTCCACTGTCATCTCCACAGTCTTGAGCGTGTTTAGCTCCAGGTTGTTACGACTACACCAGTCCACCAGCTGTCTCACCTCCTGTCGGTATGCAGACTCATCACCGTCCTGGATGAGTCCAATGACAGTTGTGTCATCTGCAAACTTCAGGAGTTTGCACATCCTGGGTGAGAAGAGCAGTGGAGAGAGGACGCAACCCTGGGGGGCACCGGTACTGACTGACCGAGTGTCTGAGGTGATCGCCCCCAGCCTCACCTGCTGTGTCCTCTCTGTCAGGAAGCTGGTGATCCACTGACACGTGACAGAGGGGACTGCAAGCTGGTGGAGTTTGGAGGAGAGCAGCTCAGGGATGATGGTGTTGAACGCCGAGCTGAAGTCAATGAACAGGATCCGTGCATGAGTCCCTGGGTGGTCGAGATGATCCAGGATGAAATGCAGTCCCATGTTGACTGCATCATCCACTGACCTGTTTGCCCGGTAGGCAAACTGCAGGGGGTCCAGTAGGGGTCCTGTGATGTCCTTCAAGTGGCACAGCACGAGGCGTTCGAAGGACTTCATGACCACGGATGTCAGAGCGACAGGCCGGAAGTCATTTAGTCCTGTGGTGGAGGGTTTCTTGGGGACCGGGATGATGGTGGAGCGCTTGAAGCAGGAGGGTACCTCACACAGCTGGAGGGATCTGTTGAAGATCCGTGTGAAGACTGGAGCCAGCTGTTCCGCACAGATCTTAATCACCCTAACCCACTGCACGTCCTTCCCATCTCTGTCTCTGTCTTGCCAACCTGTATAGTCTCCCCCTCCTTACTGTCCAACCTAGCATACAAGTCATCATAAGCCCCTTGTTTGCCCTTTGCTACCTCTACCTTGACCTTACACTGCATCTCCCTGTACTCCTGTCCACTCTCCTCAGTCCTCTCAGTGTCCCACTTCTTCTTAGCTAACCTCTTTCTCTGTATACACTCCTGTGCCTCCTCATTCCTGTACCTCCAAGTCTTCTTATCTACTTTAATTCCAGATGACACACAAAAGTACTCTCTCATCGGTCTCCCTGATCACATTAGCTGTAGTTGTCCAGTCATCTGGAAGCACCTCCTGACCATCCAGAGCCTGTCTTATCTCCTTCCTAAAAGTCATGTAACACTCTTCCTTTTTCAGCTTCCATTATTTCGTCCTGTGCTCTGCCTTTGTCCTCTTTATCTTCCTCACCACCAGAGTCATCCTAAACACCACCATCTTGTGCTGTTTGGCTACACTCTTGCCAAACACTGATCTCCTCCTCATTACACCATCTACACAAGATGTAGTCAACCTGTGTGCTCCTACCTCCACTCTTATAGGTCACCCTATGTTCCTGCTTCTTCTGGAAGAAAGTATTCACTATAGCCATTTCAATCATTTTTGCAAAGTGAACCACCATCTGTCCTTCTGCATTCCTCTCCTGGATATCAAACCTGCCCATCACCTCCTCATCACCTCTTTTTCATGCACCGACGTGTCCATTGAAATCTGCACCAATGACAACTCTCTAAACTTTTAGCCTTGCTACCTTTCCACCCGGTTTCCTGGACACACAGTATGTCTACCTTCCACCTCTGCATCATGCCAACCAACTCCCTACCTTTTCCTGACATAATTCCAACATTCAATGTTCCTACTCTTGGTCTCATACTCTTGGCGTTCCTCTTCTCTCTCTTCCTACGAACACACTTTCCTCCTCTCCTTCGACCAACAGTAGTCCAATTTCCACCGATACTCTGTAGGTGAACAGCACCGACATCGATTGTTGTTAACCAAGGCCTCGACCAATCTGGTATGGAAGTCATACATTTGATTCGCATGTTTGATTTGCCAAATTTTTACCTTGGATGCCCTTCCTGACACAACCCTTTGTATTTATCTGGGCTTGGTACCAGCACAAAGAGACACTGACTTGTGCCCTCTTGTGGCTACAATAGGAGCAGAAATCAAAGGATGGAAAACACCAAAATAATAAGTCTCTTTTGGAGAAGTTAACATTTATAAGGGAGTCATCGTCCCACCCACCCTCATGTGAGCCGTTCCAATAAGCTGCACTCAACTCTGAATTGTGTAGTTTCTGGGGCTAGATGATCCTGCATCGCATCTTTATCGGAAACAGATGACTTGAGAGCAGAAAGAAGCCATTTTTGTCAAACTGGAGAAACCATCTCTGAACAAAGCAGGAGGAAAAAGACACCATTGATCAGCCACATACAATGCAGTGTTTACTTTCATCCCCAAAAACCGCAACAACCATTTACAACCAAGTGCAGCTCACAGGAAAAGCTCACAAGTGTGGAGATCTTGTGTTGGTGGCAATGATAACATGCACTAATGTGAAGACCCGGTGAGGGTGAAGAGCAAGCAGATGGGCTTTCGTTAGATGGATTTGGACATTTAGTACTGATATTCTTGCACAAGGGTGGCATGTTGGCACAGTAGGTAGCGCTGTTACCACACAGCAAGGCGGTCCGGGTTAAAGTCCCGCTCCGTCCAGAGTTTACATGTTCTCCCTGTGTCTGCGTGGGATCTCTCCAAGTTGTCCAGCTTCCTCCCACCTCCAAAAACATGCGCTTCAGGTTAATTGGCCATTCCAAGTTGCCCGTAGTATGTGAGTATGAGCTTGCATGGTTGTCTGTCTCTCTGTGGCTCCGCAGCGCACTGGCATCCCAGCCAGACCCCCTAAGCCAGCTGGGATAGGCTCCAGCTCTCTGTGACCAGCGACGGCGGATAAAGCAGTGAAAGAAAATGGATGGAATGGATGGATTCTTGCACAAGCCAACTTTTGCCTCAGCCCTCCTTGTTCTTCACTTCTGATCATCTCACAGGTGAAAAAAAAAACAAAAACGGTTGCAGAGGTCTGGGTGGGTGTGTTCGCTTGGCTTCTGTTTCCCGGGCCATTTAGAATGCCTAAATATTGGAAACAACAGCTTATGGTATGAAATGACCCATGGTGTTGTGAGAAAAGCTCCACATTTCAAGTTGCCTTTTATGAACATTCCATCATGTTCCTTCTGTGGCTTGCATTAGCACACCTATCGTCTGGATGGTACATCACAATTAAGGAAAGACGCTCACTAACTTGTATTCAAACCAATTCATGAGTAATCTGTGAGGGGAATAACCCTTTTGTCCACAGACAATGTCTCATACATTATTTTGTAGGACTAAACTAAAGTAACATATTTACATTTTTGTTGTGTCACATTGATACTTAGTGGCGTACTTAGTGATGATTGGAAACAGTGGAACGGAGGGTCAAGTTATCACCTCACAGCAAGAAGATTCCAGGTTTCAGACCTTTCTGTGCAGAGTTTGTATGTTCTCCTTGTGTCTGCGTGGGTTTTCTCCCACCTCCGACATTCAAAAACATGCAATTTAGGTGAAAATAGGTGTGTATATGTGTGTGTGTATAGTTATTTGTCTTTCTCGTTGCTCTGCTCTGCGCTGGCCCTGGAGTGTACCCTGCCTCTCGCCCACAGCCTTTTGGAAAAGAATCTTACAACACCCATGACCTGCAAAGCAGAAAGGCAGCTGTAGACGATTGTCTTGTCTATAAGAGAATGGATGTATTGATGGATGGATACAAAAATGCATCACTCAGTTCAGTGTCCGGGATGCATTTATGTATCTATCCAACACCTCAGTGTTTTTGAGGTGGTAAATAACAGTTTCAATTGTAATTCTGAGTTACAGTCTAATCCACTTAATCTCACATTCACTTCTTAGAACAAATCCTCACCTCACCCTGCATCATGTCTATTCACATGTTATACCTGCCTTTTCTCCCCTTTCTTCTCATCCTTTTATTCCCACCTCTTGTCATCCTTTGCTGTGTTCTTCAAACTCCCTCTCTGGTGTTAATCACAGCATCTCCATTTTGCCACAGGGGAAATCTCCATTGCTACTCTCACTTCATCTGGAATTAATGAAAGATGTCAGAGAAGACTAGGAGACTCTGAGCTGCCAAGAATGAATAGTCAGGTCACTTAGAGACGATGGAAGTAAATTAATTATTTACATCCAGGTTGTGTAGTTAAAAAAAGAAAAGAAAATCTCACATTCTCCCATGAAAGCACTACTTTATCTGATAATTTGCAGTATGTACTTAAAATTTTTCTTTATTTGAGCTTTCTTCTATTTTTAGTTGATGGACATGAACAAATGACCAACAGAAACATCGGATCAAAATGAATGAATGTGATGTGACCACAGAAAGTCAGTATCTTGCACACGAGTGAGTGGAAGAAGGAAAAGGATGAAAAGGAAAGCATAAACATATATATTAATTCCATGATTGTTGAATAATGCTAACTGTTACACTAAGCTAGCAGTTCTATAAAAAAGTTTTTTTGGAATATTTTGTAATTTTATATACTGATTCTTATGCCCACAGGGAAATTAATGTCATACTCTAGTTAGTTGAATATTATCATGCAAACATATGTATGTGTGTACAGGCCCTGAACACACAAACACACACAGGGGGCCTATACGCATGCAGGGGAGGTAGAGTGGCGGGCAGCTCCTTTGTTGTGAGCCCATATGAGCAACTTGTAAGGGGACGGTGCCTTGCTCAAGGACGCCTTGGCAGTGTGGCGGAGGTGAGCTGACACCTCCTACTGTCAGCTCACCTCCCGGTGTTTATGGGCGGGAGCAGGAATTGAACTGCCAATCTCAGAGCATTGGACGACCCGCTCTACCACGTGCTCTACCCAGGGCAGCAGTGGCTCTATACATACGTATTTTATTTCCAGGTAACTGAGGCTCATCTAAAAAGCATGCCTTTAATGCCCCAATGTGAATAACTGAAGAAAGAACTGATATGACATAAACTTCATGAAGTAGATGGTTGCAGCAGTCTCGATACACTGAGAGGAAAATTATGAATATACCAACATGAGTCATACCCACTGAGAATTCTCGATGAATCAATTAACTGTTATAAACAAGTTATTACTCCTGGCTTGACAATCATCTACCCATTATAAACATGCTATTATGCCTCTGACTTGATATAGCAGTTACACATTGCAAGCATGTTATTATGCTTCTGACTTGATGAATCAGCTACTCCTTAGAAACATGTTATTAGTCCTTTGACTTTATAAATCAGTTACCCATTATGAACATGCTATTACTCTTGAGTCGCAGATGCCCAGACAATAACTTTGCCTACAGGATAAACAACCCTTGTGCCCCATATTTCCTCATTTCACTATGGAGTCATGTACCTCTGGAACATTTGTTTTATCTGCAGCTCAGTCTGCAGGGACTTCACTTAATAGGTTCAAGTCCAGCACTGACCAGAGTATGGAGTGTAGACTGGTAGCTGGAGAGGTATATTTGAGCATCCCTAACTGTTCACAATGCACCATCATGTGGATGCCCATTACTTCAATTTGTCTCTCCACATTTGCATGTCTATATGTGTGCAAAAATCTTGAAGTGAAAAAAGAAGATCCCCATTGATGAATGAAAAAAAAAAGTTGTTATTCTTCTTCCGTAACTTCCCAATCGTACATTTTATAGAGATAAGGAGGTGCAATCTTAGGTAAAGTCAATCACTCAACATTACAGGAGTCTTTCGATAACAGACTACACCAGTCCATTCATAACCTTAACCAACTGCATAAACTCTATCCCTTTGCATTCTATTTAGAAGAGTTTGCACTTCAGTCAGATGCTGAGAATTACCTCGTGGATGAGATGTACACAGCCATGACAACACGGTGTCAGACTTTGACTTCCTGGAATGAGAACATTTTTCTCAGAGAAGTCATCTTTGACATTTTTCTCTTAAACAAATTGTTATATTTTGCCAAATGGAAAGTATTTTTTCCACCACACAGTGTGGTTCTGTTGAATCTTAGAATAGACTTATTAAATATTAGTAATTGTAATTTTTATTTGAGTGTTTACTAGGGATGAGTGAGTGCACCATAATCTGTATCTGTATCTGTATCTCGGAATGGGCAGGACTTAAACCAGAAGTGGGTGTCATTTGACCGGAAATGGGTGAGCATTAAATTGGTACTTTATTTTAAGTCTGAAATTGATATTGGTTGATCAGAAGTTGCTATATTTATTTTATATTTTAAAATGATTTACAGAACAGCCTCAAAATCGAGATTCAAATCAATGTTTATGATCACAAAAGTAACAGAACTATTTGCAGAACAAGTTTGAACTCAAAACATGAATATTCTTAAGTGTATGAATAAATATTTACAGAAAAGCTTCAGAATTGAGATTCAATGCTTTTGTAAAGGAGCTATTTACATAGCAAGTTTTTTTATGAACTCAGAACATGAAGTGCATTAAATGAATACAACACATGCAATAGGAAATTATGAACTACAAAGGAAACTTTTTTTTTCACAGAAAGTAAAAAAAAAAATATTAAGGTGTGTGTGTGTGTGTGTGTGTGTGTGTGTGTGTGTGCATGTGTGTGTGACTGAGTGATTGTGTAAGAAGGAGAAAGAGAGATAGGGAGAGAGAACACGTGTGTGTATGTGGACATATGCACGCGCTCTTTAAAACAGTTAAACTACCTATACAGTATAGGAATTATTCATTTGAACTGAAGTGAGAAAGTGTCAAACTGAGAGCAAGCAGGTAAAAAAAACCTGGAGTGGAGGTGGTGACCGATGCGACACGAGCAGTTTTCAGCTCTGTCTGGTCAAATGTAGTACGTGTAACAAAACAAAACATGAAACAAAACAAAACAAGTTCACCAAGTAAACTTAAAGGGGAAGTAAGGTCAAAATGAACCAGGTCTGTATTTGAAGTACATAATTAAACAAAAGGCTTGGTGAAATTTTAATTTTTTTATGAGCAAAATTAATTAATTAAGTTATGGAGCATACCAGGGCGGCACGGTGGCGCAGTGGGTAGCGCTGTCGCCTCACAACACGGCGGACCCGAGTTCGAGTCCCGCTCTGTTCACATGCTCTCCCCGTGTCTGCGTGGGTTCTCTCCGGGTTCTCCGGCTTCCTCCCACCTCCAAAAGCATGCGCTTTAGGTTGATTGGCCGGTCCCAAATTGACCGTAGGAGTGAATGTGTGTGTGAGTGGTTTGTCTCTGTGTGGCTCCGCGGTACACTGGCGTCGTGCCCGGAGTGTCCCCCGCCTCGTGCCCTGAGACTGCCGGATTAAGCGGTTAAGACACCCATGACTGACTGACTGACTGGAGCATACCATGACAGCGGAAGTGACGCAATTGTAGACATCATGGTGAATCTATGATTCAGGGGCGGCAGTGGCTCAGTGGTAGAGCTGGTGGTAGAGCGGATTGTCCAATGTTCTGAGATCAGCGGTTCGATTCCCACTCCTGCCCTAAAAAAAACGTCTGGCAGCGCCTTGGAGCACTGCCAAGGCGCTGTCCCCCCTCACAAGCTGCTCATTAGGGCGCACCACGAAGGAGCTGCTCGCCACTCTACCTTCCATTGCATGCCTACAGGCCCCCTTGTGTGTGGTTGTGTGTATTACAGGGGACTTATCACACTAATATGCATGCGTGTGATTTACTAAGAAAAAAAAAAAAAAACTAGAGTGTGCATTCTTAACTTCCCTTCAGGGATTATAACAGTATATAAAATTAAAACCAACCAAAACATTGAAACCATATCAGCACCGTTATATAAATATACAGCAAGTGACAACGTAAAGAGCTGACAATATCACATTTATTTATCAGGATATCATATAATATCATATCATCATCATCAGATACTGAGGACGAGCTCCCTGTGAACCCACCTGGGGGTATAATTGTCCCGTATAATAATTATCACCCGATGTATGCGGAGGATGAGAGTTTGCCAACATCTAGCGACTCATCCCACGTAGCTTCATCTGAATAAGATTCCGACAGCGATATCGAACTAACGATTGGTTTACTGTGTGCATGTTAAAGTTAATCGTGCTACCAATGCTAACACAGTAGCCCATCAATGGGATTTTCCATATTATGTTCGCATTGAGCTAACCACCATTCGTTACTGTTGGACTGTGTGGAGTTAATAACAACTCTAGTTTATATTAATATGTCTTGTATTTACGAATGTATAAGGATCAGGGCCTGACAGGCAGTTTTTCTACGTTTTATTTCAGTTTCACAGATCTTCTCAGTAAAATGACCTGTCTATCACTTTTGATATTGTTTACTTTTCGCGAGTGCCATGATTGCATGATAATCTGGTCATAAAAATATTTATGCAATACCACCAGACAGTAGCTCCAGACATGAATTAATTATCGCCTAAACCTTGGGAATACAGAATAAATAATATGGATTGTCCAAAAATGATCTCACCTTCAAATTTCTTCGGAAATCATCCAGGTGCTCAAGGCAGATTCTCGGACCTGTGGTCATTTTGACCCTGTTTATCCTTGCTCTCCATTTCCGTCCAATCTTTCCAGAAGGTAATTTGAAGAAAGATAGGTTTCTATCTTTGTTTTTAGCTCCTGTCATGTTGGAACAGCCGTTCACCTCACATGTAACCATGGCTTTATTGGGTTTATTGCTTCAGTGATGGTATTGTGTTCTTATGGCTGCCCTGACTGTTGAAGTGACGGGTATCACCGATGACGTATGACCCCAACGTGACCACTGGATACGGAAGCTGCTGCAGTGCAGATGTTATGGTTTCCTGACCACAGTGATGATGCCAGACATCTGAAAAAAAAATTTATCTGTTTTTCATTTTTTAAATTTTATTAACTGTATTAATCTCTGAAAGGATATCAAGACTCCACTCTACACACAGGTAAGTAGTTAGATGCAGCTATATAGTATGTACAAGCCCGTAACACACACACACAAGGGGCCTGTGGGCAAGCAGGTGAGTGGGAGGTAGAGTGGCGGACAGCTCCGTCATGATGCGCCTCCAGTGCACAACTTGTAAAGGGGATGGCGCCTTGCTCAAGGGCACCTCTGCAGTGCTCTGGAGGTGAGCTGCCACTTCCCACTGTCAGCTCACACTCTGAGTGTTTTGTTTTTTTTTCGGGCAGGAGCGGGAATCAAACATTGGACGACCCGCTCTACCGCCTGCTTTACCACTGAGCCACTGCGACCCCAGTTGTTCATATCATTGTTTCATAATGATAAACAACATATAAATGAGTTTACTGTCCATTTAAATAGGCCAAAACAGAGGCAAACTGAAGAAAACTTAAAGAGAGCAATGTGAGCAACAGTGAAGCCACGAACACAGATCAATCAATGTCTGTTTGTGTGTGTGAGAATGGGGCAGCGCCAGCGCCAGCTCTGGCTGCAGTCTCAATAGGGAGGGGCAGGCGCTGTGTGTGACTGGCCAATCACAGAACTTGAAGACACTCAGTTCTGAGCATTTTCCTTCAGCTATACCAGCTGGGATAGGCTCCAGCTCCCTGTGACCCGAGCAAGCAGATGAAGTGCTCAGGAAATTGAATGAATGAATGATCAAGGGCGAGTATTGACGAGTTTTACTCGTAGCATGCTCGTACTCTCCAAAAATGTGTTATCCATGTCGGATGCTGGTCTGAAATGAGTACCCGGCCCAACCCCAATGTTTACACAATCTAATTGTGAACAGTACCATGGAAAGCCTTCAATTTTAAACACTATTTTATCAGCCTTACTCAATATCAGAAGGAAATCACTGATTTGTCAATCATTTGTGCTCTGATGTAGGATTTCCTTACTCCTGTTTTTACAGAAGAGATTCTGCCTGCAGGCTGTTCTCACAAAGCTTTCGTCTTTTGTAATACAGGATAGAGAGAGGCGGGGGAGGCAGAGCAATGATAAAACTAACCCTAAAGTGACCATGAATACAAAAGGAGCAGAATTCTGTTAACATTAGCGTTATGTATGTTATCAGCCTGGCAGCAACTACAGCAGGTTGGAGGCAGAATGACATTTAATAAATGCAGCAGCTTTTCAAGGCAAATCAAAATCACCTGTGTCCCCAAATGCAGAGAAAGTGAGAGTAGTTTCCCCAGAGCCCTGGTACAGGGCTAGAAATTGCGACCATTTTGGTCGCATATGCGCCCAAATTTTTATCAGTGCGACTATGAAATATATTTGGGAGCACCGGTGCGACTACGGAAAAAAAATCTGGGCCTTTTTTTTACTCTTCTCTCTCGCTCTTTCTCTCTCTCTATAGAGCAGGGGTCACCAAATGGCGGACCGCGGTCCGGATCCGGACCGTATGATGGTTCTGTCTCGACCCGTGACCACTCCATGATAAATTCATGAGAGTAGATTTTCTTGGTACATTTTTACTTGCAGTTCGCGGCTACAGACAGCGGGCACTGCTCCTCCAGTTAATACGGTAATAGCTCCACCCAGTTCAGCCAATCAGATCGTTTGTCTACCCTGCTCTGTCAGTACACCAGGAAGTGAGACAGCTCGCTGCTGCTACCGCTGTGAGTTTACCGCTACAGCGGAGCACAGAAGAAGGGAGACAGCATAGCTCCAAACGAAGGGAGGTCAACGAAGAAAACCGCTGGTTAACAATGAGTGGATGAAATTTATGTTTATTCCTCCGTCAGGCAGTTTAAACCCATTTTACCTCATATGGTCTAAACACGTAGCATGAATTAAAAGTGGTAACATGAAGCGCCACTATGAAACAAAGCACAGATCTTTTGCGCAGAATTATCCCCTGAAGTCTGAGCTGAGGGCAAAATGACCGAGAAAAATGCAAACGAATGTTCACTAAAGGCATGGTGGAGTTTGGGGCAATATGCCGGGTACCTGTATGGTACCTGTGCCTCGGTTTGGCCCCTGACCAGGAGGCTGACCAACGCAGCATCCTCAGGTGAGCGTCTCTCATACAGTTTTGTGTGGATGTGGGGAAAACGCGTAGGCACCAAGTGTGCACCCTCGAACGCACTACCGCGACAGTTTGTTTGATGCGGACACGTGACTGTGGACCTGCCAGAGAATGTGCGCAAAACAGTCTGAGCGGGACCGCGGTCCTGCCAGGAAACAATGAGAGCGCAGCTGCGGCTGCTCTCCTGGACGAGGGAGAGAGGCCGACGGAGATGGACGGAGCGGTCTCTATCGCTCCATCACTGCCTTGCTTTTGGGTAGGTGCTCCAAAAGTCTTTGCTGGTGCTACTAACTTCTAAATTTGGGAGCACCAGTGCTACCAAGAAAAAAAGTTAATTTCGAGCCCTGCTGGTAACAACATTTTCTGTAGTCAGAAGTCCTTTATGCAATGGATTTGCTACATAGATCTAGTTTTGCTAAAGTAAACTGTTCTCTGTGGTTTTCAAGGGTGTTTTCAAGGGTTTCAACACCTCTGGAAATGTTTATGTAAATATAAAATATTATCCTTTTGACATCCTCAAGCAGCTCATTGTAGTCCAACTTTAGACAGAATATTAGCAACCCAGATTCTTTCCAAAGGTGATACCCTATTTCTATTTCCACCTCTAAAGCTAAAAAATTAGCATGCTTACATGATTAGTCTCAACAAAAAAAGAAAAAAAACAACAAAAAAAAACTTGACTGTACAAAAAATATGACTGTACAGGTATCAGTAGCTTCTATAAAATGCATAGACCAGCAATGTTCTGAATACTAACAACCCCCCCCCCCCCCCCCCCCAAAAAAAAAAACAAACAAACAAAAAAAAAAACCATACACATATGTCCATCACATAACCACCTACAAAAAGGTGATTTGTTATTTTATTTGATCAATGTATTCAGGTGTCTGGAAATAAGAAAATACTTGTCAAAACAGTTACCAATACAGTTGCTTGTTCGTGTTAAGTCTAAACTAAACTTTCAACACAAAAGTAACTCATGATGCTCAGGAGTGCTATAGGTTAATAAGGCCTGAAATGCATGTAACATATATGTCCAAGATTCTTACCAAAAGAGTGGAACCCCGTAAACTATAGTATGTAAGGGTTCTGCTGATGCTCCAGCCTGTGTTGTTCTGCTGCAGGATGTAGCTCAAGAGCTTTGCAATTGCAGAGTCTATCTGCCTAACCGCAGCTGGTTAAAACTAAGCATGACCCACATCATCAGGTGCAGGGCATGAATAATAAATACATAAAATTTCAAATAGCCATCCAAACTTTGTCAAGAGAACACCCCATTTTCCAGCCAGCAGCTTACACGCAGCTTGAAAACACATCAAAAATAATGCTGGTACGAAATACAGTCAGTCATCCATGCATCCAGCAATCTCTTTAGGGCAGCCAATGACACAATCTCCCACCAATCAGTCAGCATCTCAGTCGTGCCCCATTTGTGTTCCTGAGTTTTGCTATGACCACCATCGTTGGCTCCTTCTCTTCCCCCATCCTCTCTCACTTCCCCCCCAGATGGTTCCTCGGTGACTCCCCTCTCTAGTAATAACTCAGCCCACTGTTCTTCCTTTCTTCTTTGTCCTCTTCATGTGTAAAAAGGGCAGACCTGTCAGAAACACTTAGCCACATTGTGTTGCTTTCTCAGAGGCACAGACAGGGTCAGCTGATCCCAATTGTGTATTTAGTGTTGGGAAGGAGAAGAGGGAGATTCATAGCAGAGAGATCTAACAGAGACTGAGTGTTTGACAATGACTTTATTTCTCTTGGTTATTGCAGACTGAAAAATGGAACCAATAAAATTGTGATGTAGAAATAAAATTAAACAGAGATAATTAAAAGAAACATGTAGTGTATCGTTTGAAATTAATACAATTGATGAAATTATTATTTTAAAGTGAAGAAAACTGAATGAGTGAAAAAAAATTATCAATGATGTGTGAATATCCAAAATGCCACATGTTAAATAAACAATTGTTACACATTTAAGTGCTCTGATATAAGCCAATTACAAGAAACAAGTGAATCAAGAAATATGTTGTAATCCAAATACGTTATCGTTATAAATATTACTTTGTAATTATGTGCAGTAAGCAGTTTGTGGTTATTTCAGCTGCATTTTTTGAACATCAATCATGTTTTGTTGTGTTGAACAGCTCAATGATAGAAAACTGATATTATCCTGGACATGGGGGCATTGCCTGGTCTTACTTTTTCTCATCTTTTTCACCTCATTTTATTTGTCTTGCCTTGTCCTGTGTCACTCCCTTCACCAAAGTTTAGCTATGACGGCTGCAGTCTTCTTATTTTCATCTGTCAGTGTAGAAACTAAGCACAGCAGGGGCAGTTGATTTATGTGCAAATGTCACCTGCCTCAGATCAGTTAATTCTGTTAGATACAACAATAATAGGGGTGCATATCTTTCAACCCTTACTTTTCCAACTGAACCAAAAGTAAAGCATTTCAACTTTCAGTTAAGTCTAGTACTAGAAGGATAGAATCATCATAACGTAACTAACTAATGTAATACAGTAATCCCTCGTTACTCACGGTTAATGTGTTCCAGGACCACCCGCGAAAATGAAATTCCATGTTTTAGCGACCAAATATTTATTTATATTATTTATGTATAATTTAAACGTTTATGAACCCTCCCCATACTGATATTAAACCACTTATATCTGTTTTACCTTTTCCCACATTCTTATAGACTAATTAAAACACTTTTGTAAAGTTGCAGGAGGAACTGAGTCTTGGAACACAGTGCACACACGGATGGTGTCAGCCAATAGCATGCATGTACAATCTCACGTAACTACAGCTCATGGGAGACACTAACTCCTGAACTCTCGGTCTTACCCTTGTGCTCGATGAGATCAAACTTACATCTCATCAAGAACTATACAACTTGGGGAAAAAACAAAAGAAAAACTGTAGCCTGGATGTCAGCATTGGGTATACAGCCGTAATCATCCATGTCTTTACAAGTGTTTGATGCTTAGACTGTTCAACATTTTGCAATTAAAGAACTACCCTAAGCAGCACCAAAACACTCATTCACAGTTCGCACAATGGTGTCGGTAGTCGCTGATGACTTTGTTGAACTGATTAGGCTGCTGAAAGTTGGCTAATCTGCAAAGGCTGACAGTGGGAGTGTACTGCCAATTCCACTGGTTAGACGTGACCAGTCAATAAGAACAGGTGACACCTTCCACAAAGACAAATGAAAGTGCACTACAACTTTGAATATTACAAAACCAGCTTGGAGTGATTACAGTTTTTATTTCAAGGTAGATTATCTAATACACATCGAAGGCAGCTGGGCAGCAGCATGATAACAGAGCATCAGCTTAGTTGACCAGTGTCTACAGGATATGGCCAGGCACAGGTCACTTCCTGATCATTTACATGTTCTCCATATTTACAACTCAAAGCTCAGTAAAATAATTTGAACTTTAATTTTTCAAGTAAACCGGAAGACAAATATTTAAAGCCTAGAAATATTCTTGGATTTGTAAACATTCTGTGGACCATGCCATGATGCTCACCCCAGCTCAAGCGAAGCACATCTTGGTTAAATTGCATAAGAGGCTAAGCAGCCTTTCGGGCAAATTAAGCCCTACTGCTGACTGCCCCAATCCTTCCCCGCCTTCATCACACAGCATCCTCCCTCTCTCTTTCACACAATTGCTCTGTCTCTCGTCGTTTCTGCTCCACTCTCCTTCTCTAATACTCTGTCCCCTCCCTCCTTGTACAGTATGTACCCACACAGCAGAGCCAAGCTAAGCTGAGCTGGCCTTGACCAGGACTGCCTGGTTGCTGTGATAGTAACAGCTTTAATAAAAACACTGTTTTGGGGATAAGAATTGAATTTCATACTTGGATGCCCCGACACTACATGTTTTTCTTTTAATAAAGAAATGTGACTGAGCAGACTGAGAGAGAGAGCTGAGCAGAGTGGAGCAGCCAAAGGAAGATAGGCTGAGGCTTTTCTCATTCCACCTCACATTCTTGCTTCCATAAGCTCAGCTGTGTGCTTGGCATTCCAGTGGGGAGCCAAGGGGGGCGTCTGGAGTGTCAATCAGAGCATTTCCACACCTTTTCAAGATAAGACGGAGTGTTCACCCATTTCAAAAAGTGGATTTCAGAATTGTTTCCTTTCCTCCTGTCTCTTATTCTTCAATAAATTAAGTCACATCAATACTTTTTTAGATTCCCATTATTTGTCTGTCTTTTGCAAAAACTGTTGAACTGATTTTTGGCCAAACTTTGTGGAGGTCAGACAACTATAGCCGTTGTGTGTGGGACTGTTTTGCATTGGCTAAGGTTTATCCAAAGCTAAGCAAAAGCATCATCAAACAGCAGCAATAACTTGATCATGCTTCAAGATGCAATGGATCAAGGTGAGTCCACATCCACCGGTTGCTGTTTTGTTTAATTCAGTTAAAAATCTAGGCATAAATCAGCACTCTACCTTCTGCATTGAACATATCATGTTTAATTTTTTTTGCCCTGTGAGTGCAGAATGATTGTGGTCATGTGGTCGTTAATTGTGATCATTCATTTTGTCTGTCCAGCTTAACGATCACTTTTATGTGTGTATGTGTGTATTAAGGGTTAGGGTCAACTGACCATTCTTCTGCAACATACATATTTGTACATTCACCAATAAACGTGCAGAAAATGGAAAGCAATTTACCATTGCAGATTGATTATAATAACTGAAGTTATTGAATGCATTAGCATTTCATTATTTTATTATTTATCCATCCATTGTCTGCTGCTGTATCCACCGCAGTGGGTCACGGGGAGCTGGAGCTTATCCCAGCTGGCATAGGGCGTGAGGCGGGGGACACTCTGGGCACGACACCAGTGCGCCGCGGAGCCACACACAAGGACAGTCAACCACACACACACACACACACACACACACACACACTCCTACGGGCAATTTGGGACCGGCCAATCAACCTGAAGTGCATGCTTTTGGAGGTGGGAGGAAGCCAGAGTCTCTTGTAGCTGACCAAGCATTGATAATTTTGATATATGTAACCTGGGCTTGATGCCCATTAAAGCCCAGGGACCTTTGACATGTTAAATGCTGAAATTTATTATTATTATTTATTCATTATTTTATCACTTTGAAAGGAAAACGGTGATTTGTGTTTTTGCAGCCAGGTAATATAAATATATTCTGTATAAAGGCAGGACTTTAGTGAATAAACTTTTATGACAGAAGTTGTTCACCCCTTCATTGCCTCTGACAGTCACAACTGAAATAGGAGAAAATTGTTCCAATAAACAAAAACATAAATTGATTTGTCTCCTTGTCATATCCTCTCTTGGATCTGGGGAAAATCAATTTCCCAACTGTGTCTGGTGGGATAACTACATGTCAAAAATGTTCCCTGGCTCAGATGCCGCTGCTGACTCTGGTTGTAGTGCTACTGCAGAAAAGCTGAGAGCAGCAACTTTGCATTTGTTCAGACACAATTTTGATTGCTTTGAAAAATCATATGAAAGCTTTCCACAATGGAAGAAAAAAGGATGCCAGCCTTACAATGAGCTTCATAATCTCAATTTCTGTTCATTTTAATAGAAAACAATAAATTTTTATTCATGATGCACAGAGAAACATGGAAAACAAGGAAAAAGAATTACACCTGAGTGCATATAAATAAATAAATAATATAAACAGGGATTTCATCCCAGTCTCTTGTAGCTGACCAAGCATTGATAATTTTGATCTATTTAACCTGGGCTTGGTGCCCATTAAAGCCCAGTGACCTTTGACGTGTTAAATGCTGAAATTCCTGCAGGAGCTTCACCCTGAAGCATCAGACAAGACACAGACAAAGCAAAACACCACAGGGGAAGTGATAGTATTTAATAAAATGCTATGACGGCCACCTCCCATCCACCTTTCGAGACTCAAGAACAAATCACACAATTTGAAATATTGGCAGAAAAATAATGCACCTTCTATTAGAAGAACATAAACAAAGACTGATTGGTTAAAGCTCTCTCAGAGATTGCACCCAGTCCCTCTTGCTTTTTACATCATGGGTGGAAGAGCAAGCAAATTATTCTGTTGGACATGTATGATTCTTTGTTGAAAGAAAGGAAGAAACCACAGAAAAAAAGCATTAAGTGAAAGAACTGATAAAAATGGAAAAGGGAAGAAGACAGTCTTCATGTGGCATTTGTTTAATTGAATCCGCCAACACTCAAATTCCAACATTTCCTTACAAATAACTGAATGTTAGGCTTCTTTAGTCTGTCAAAGAACGTTGCACAATGGGGATATAAGAATGTACAGATAATGTCATGTAGTAGGGCATCATTTAGTTATATGTTACAGTCAAGTTATTACACTGAGATTAGTCCTGTATTTGAAATTCAGTCCTTTCAATCTGATTTCAATCCACTTAACATCCATCAGTTTGAAGGACAGCCAGTCTTATTCCTGTCTTTAGCGACCGTGTCCAGGAAATATAAGCAGTATGACGACTAAAGCCTAAGAAAGTGGTTAAGTTTCCAACTATGTATATTGTTTTGGGGCATAAACGTGACAAAAGCACCATTAACATCTGTTAGAAACATTTTGTTTCTGGAAAGCATTGCAGTTGTGGTCAGTCATGGATGGTGATGGCTTTGTGTCATACCATCAGGTGAGTATTAATACTGTGTTGGAATACTAGTAAGTGCAACCAGTAAGTTTTCTTGTAAATATTTTCTGCATTTCTGCAAAAAAATTGTAGTATTTTATATTTCAATTATGGTTTTGGCGTGAGTCTGAACAAAGGCCCTGATTATTTTTTCACAGGCTAGTAAACACACATTGTTTTCTTTGTTCCATTAAAAATAAAGTGTATTTCATGCATTCAGTGTTATGGATCGTAAACTAATGATATATGCTCAAGGATAAATACCTGGGTTGGAAACTTAAAAGCCAAAAATAAAGACAGTAAAAGAGTTAGGCAGTTCTTTGCCATAACACAAGCTGGAGCAGGTGATAAGAAAGAAACAATGTACCATATGCCTGAATAAAAAATAGCTGAGTCGTCTCTCAACTCATTAGAAATGGGGCTCGATTTTTTCAAGTTGCATGAAAACTCAGACCCCTTATGTACAAACACCATCACACATGAAACACATAAAGATCCTTTTTCATTTTCAATAATGACCAAGCTATAGAATTAATAAATAAATGAGATACGAGATGATTCTGAGGAGATAATACAAATGGGCGAAGAAGGAGAACAATGGGAGAATGAGAGAAAAAGATTATGTGATAGAAAAATGAGTGAGCAAAGGGAAAAAGATAGAAGAAGCTAATGACAAATTGCCAATGCTTCCCAGCTGCTCTGACTGACAGGCCAATCATGCAACCAACATATCTGGAGGCGAAGCCTGGCTGACTGTTAATCGAAATTGCGATTGGAGGATGGGGGTGGGAATGATGCTCACATCTAATTCGCATTAGGGTAATTAATAACAAATTTACTTCTATTCTGTCATCACAACTGATAGTTCCAATGGTGACTAGAAAATAAAAAAAGAGGGAGAAATAATTAAAAAAGGATAATTCAATCAATCAACTTTTGTTCATACAGCGCTTAAGCTTCACATCTGCAGATATTTGAAAGCGCTTAACAGGCAGAGTGCCAACAGTGCCCTCCAGAGCAAGCATAAGCGAAGGCAACGGGGAAAAACTTCCTGATTGAGGAAGAAACTCCAGGCAGGACCGAGGCTCTGAAGGGTGGTCATCCGCCTTTACCTGTTGGTTGGGAAAAAGAAATCAAGGGAAAGTGAGAGACCGAGACAGAGTGGCAGATGGGCCGCATTGAATTTTCATGTGCATATTGAGTTGTTGTTGCTGAAGTGGGGGCGGGATTTCCGGGCTTCTGGATTTTCTGTCTTCCGTGCGTCTTCTCCACCTGTCGAACAGAAGCACAAAGACAGCGGCACTATCTTGCAAACAGAAAGTGCAATTTAACTTTAGCAGTAAATTATACAAGCAGAGAAAGATAAAGAAAGATAAGTAATAGAAGCTCCAGAGTACTCCCTTTAATGGGAGGGATGAAGGAAAATACCCTCAGCAGCCTAGAGCTATAGCAGCTTATCTAGTAGAATCTGTGTCATTTCTAATAGTGGGCTCTATCAAAGAAGATGGTTTTTAGTCTAGTGTTAAATATGCTAAGGGTGTCTGTCCCGCGGACCGAGAGTAAAGGGGCAAGATAGCTGAAGCTTCTGCCTCCTGTTCTACTCTTAAAGACCCGACGAGTACCAGAAATCCTGCATCCTCGGATCGAAGGGCCCTGGGAGGGTAATACACTTCAATGAGATCTTCAATGTAAGACGGACCCTTACAGTGAAGAGCTTTAAATGTGATCATAAGGATTTTGAATTGTATTCTAGATTTAATCGGGAGCCATGTAAGGATGCTAGGACAGGAGAGATGTGCTCTCTCCTCGCAGTTTGAGTCAGTAAGCTGGCAGCTGCATTCTGAACTAATTGAAGAGTTCTAACGGAGGTGCTTGAACAGCCCAATAATAAGGAATTGCAGTACAGTAATCAAATCCAGAAGTGACAAAGGCATGAATGATTTTTTCTGTGTCTTTTAAGAATAAGAAATGTATAACTTTAGCAATGTTTCATAAGTGAAAGAAGGCTGTACGAGACACAGACTTAATATGAAAATCAAAGGACAGATCTTGATCAGAAGTCACTCCCAAGTTTCTGGTATCATTGGTGGAGGACAGAGCAATGCTGTCTACGTGAATTACAATGTTAGAGAAATCATCTCTAAGATGCTTAGGCCCAATTATAATGACTTCAGTTTTGTTACTGTTCAACAGTAAGAAATTGTGAAGCATCCAGGATTTAAAATCACTGAGGCAGGTTTCTAATTTAATTAGTTGGTCAGATTTGTTTGTTTTAATTGATAAATATAATTGTGTATCGTCTGCATAGCAATGAAAATTAATATTATGTTTTCTTATAATATTTCCCAATGGTAGAATATATAAATTAAACAGAATTGGCCCCAGAACAGATCCTTGAGGTACTCCACAGGTAAGAGTTTTTCTATCTGAAGATTTATTATTTACATGGACAAACTAAAATTGGTCGGATAGATATGACCTAAACCACTCTAGTGCCGAGTTTTTAATCCCCACTTCTTCTTCCAATCTCCTTGGAAGAATATGATGATCAACAGTATTGAATGCTTCACTCAGGTCTAATAAGACTAGAACAGATAGAAAAACTTTACCTGACACTATTAAAAGGTCAGTTGTAACTTTTAGCAGTGCAGTCTCCATATTGTAGTTTGTTCTAAAACCTGACTGAAAATCTTCTAAGATTGTTCTCCAACAGGTAGTCGTTTAGCTGTTTGGCCACTACGTTCTCTAGGATCTTAGATGGGAATGGCAGGTTAGAGATCGGCCTGTAGTTTGAGAGGAGGCTAACGTTTAGGCTTGTTTATTTAGGTTTATTTAGGTTTGTTTATGTACCGCAATTTAAAAAATTGCGGTACATAACCTATTTTTAAAGACTGATAAATTATGGATAGTATAGGTTTATTTATTAACGGTAATACCTCTTTGAGGAGCGTAGTTGGGATTTTGCTTAGTAGACAGATGGTGGGTTTAGCAGAGGAAATTAGGGAACTTAAATCGGAAAGTTCCATTTGCTGAAAACACTGCAGGATATTGCTAGATCTAGATTTAGTTGGTTCTTCTGCTATTGGATTAGTGTTTGGCAGTACGTAACGGATCTCTTCTCTAAGATTTGTAATTTTGCTTTGAACAAACCTAAGGAAATCATCACAATCCAGACTGGTAGGCTCCATACAGTTGTGCTCCATAGTCAGCCTGGCTACAGTGCTGAAAAGAAACCGAGGGTTGTCTTTATTTCCTCTATTAATTTAGAGTAGTAAGTATTTCTACTTCTACAGTGAGCTTTCTTATATGATGTAAAGCTGTCTTTCCAGGTTGAATAGGCCAGTTGTTATCGATCGCCAAATTCTCTCCAGTCTGCAGGAGCGTTGCTTGGGCTTGCGGACTATGGTGCTGACCTTCCCTGTTTCTTCACTTTTCTTTTTAACGGAGTTATGTCATCTAGAGTTGTTTTTAGGTTGTCTGTCTCACTGTCTGTGAGAAATTCAATATTTTGGCTAGTACTAGAATGGGGGTCAGGGGAGCATACCGACTCCACGGCTGAGGGGATTTTTTCTTTAAATTTAGTTATTACTGCATCAGTGATCGATCTTGTCAAAATGGTTTTATCTTGTGGGCTAATGTTCTCTATTCTATATCATCATACGAAATCTGCTAACCAAGATTAATCTGCTGAGCTGGTCACTTAACGCGATCGACAGAATTTTTCCACCAGACCTGTCGGAACTGGTGAGCGTCATTGTCCAGATGGGACTTTTTTGGCTGGCTATATGCTGGACAGCTGGGATACTTTCAAAACTATGTGTTTGGCCCCACTGGATGTGGAGGACGTCGAGGATGTGTACATCTTCACCACCATGACAATCGGGATAATAGCACTGGGTTTTGGTGTTTTCATGCTGCATCGCAAGCTGAGAAAAATGGGATTACAAGAGTACAAGTACAAGAGGATTCCGACCGAGCAGCAGAGGCAACTGCCAGGGTGTATAAGGAGGCTATGGCCATCATGCTGAATGAAGCCATAGCCAGTATGAGTGATCGGCATGAGGAGTCCAATGCTCGGCTCAAGGAGGATATCACCCAACAGCTGGAAAAGCTGGAGAAATGGGGGAAATGTTTGGATATGAAGGCCAGATACCGTGATGCTGACGCCAGTGATTAGGAGTGTTGAAGGCACAAAAAGCAACAACAAGTCAGCCACACAAAGCAAGTTTCTCCTAAGGCAATCGATAATAAATTTGACCAGAAACAACCCTTGACTGGAATAACAAAATTCAGACTCTTCTCAAGATCTGATAAAGAGGTGTGCAAGGACGCATGCCTATTTGGGCTAAATGGAAGGATCTAAACAACAATGTACCAGAATAAAATAATTGAAATTGACTTGTGACATGCAAAGTATGTATTGGTTGACAACGTGCTGTAATGAGAGAGATGTTGTCGATTTAGACAATGTGCTGTGATGAGAGAGATGTTGTTGATTTAGGGGACGGGAACCTTACAAGCCAATGGCTTCTACCCGTCAACCCTTTTTTTTCTTTTCGGATGATGTTGCTGATGTTCCAACACTGATGAGAGTAAAATCTGTTGCAATAACATGTCTGGAAAGAAGAAAATAAACTGAATAAATTTAAAAAAAAAATAAATAAATGTTAGTTAGGGCAAAGTCAAAAGTAACTAGGGAGTGATCTGACAAGATGCAGTTTTGTGGGAGAATAGTCAAGTGCTCTATATCTACACCGTGGGTAAGAATAAGATCAAGGGTGTGCTTATGGGTAGGACCATCCACCACTGGTGATAAACCTATAGAATCTAGCATAGCATACCCAATGCAGAAACTATCATTAACATTGTTGAAATGAACATTGAAATCTCCTATTACTATAACCTTATCTTTGGTAGCAGCCAAATTACATAAAATTTCAGAAAATCCTATCAGAAAAGAGGAGTATGTCAAGGCTCAAACACGTCTGGCCAGGGAAACCCAAAAGCACAACAGACAAATGGGCAGGTCAAGAGACTCAAAGCAGATTTAGAGTTTTTTTTTCAGTCGCTGCCAATCGCTTACCCATACTTCAAATACTTTTTCTAAACTCTTAACACAGACTCACACCTACAAATCACAATTAACCAAATGGATAATTTTCTTCTCAAATACACATTTTGTTAAATAAATACTAACTCGGTGGCGCAGTGGGGAGTGCTGCCGCCTCACAACATGGCGGTTCCAGGTTCGAGTCCCGCTCTGTGTGGAGTTTGCGTGCTCTCCCTGTGTCTGCATGGGTTCTCTCCGGGTTCTCCGGCTTCCTCCCACCTCAGAAAGCATGCGCTTTAGGTTGATTGGCCGGTCCCAAATTGCGCATAGGAGTGTGTGTGTGCATGGTTGTCTGTCCTTGTGTGTGGCTCTGTGGTGCACTGGTGTCATGCCCGGAGTGTCCCCCGCCTCACGCCCTATGCCAGCTGAGGTAGGCTCCAGCTCCCCGTGACCCACCACACCGGATGAAGCGGCAGAAAATGAATGAATGAAAATACTAACTCTTCACTTCAAAACAGAAGACATCTTTCTCTGCATGCACACACTTTACCAAAACACTGGAAATTCGACTCAAAATGAAATTGCTATGTTAAAGAATAATGCTTGTTTTCACTTCATAAATGGTACATGCAGTCAATCAAAGTACACCAAGTTTCAGAATACTGGATATTGTTGACATTATAAAAATTACACAGACTTTTATGTTTCAGTTTTAATGGTATTTGCATGCAAAATGTACACAAAATTTCTTGGTTGGGAACTGTATGTCCACATGTAATGTTCACATTCAAAAGCATTTCAGTAAAGAGCAAATCATTTTTTTCCTTTACAGTTTATTACAGGAGGTACAGTAGAAATACTGTTTACAATATGATAGAACAGAAAAAGCTTACAGTGAACAAAATATCCATGAAACACACAAGAGCATTCTGAACAACAACAATATAAAAAAACAGCAAAAAGGGAGCACTACCGAGGTGCCCTTGAGCAAGGCGCTGTCACCTTTAAAAGTTGCTCATTTGGGCGCACCATAAAAGAGCTGCCCGTCACTCTACCTCCTCCTGTATGCATACTGGCTCTATGTGTGTGCTCGTGTGTTCAGGGCCTGTACACACCAATACTGTATTTGCACGTGTGAATGACTAACACTAGGGTGTGCCACTAATTTCCCTTTGGGGATGAACTGAGTATATAAAATTTAAAAAACACTTGAATAAAAAAAATATTCAACTGTTTATCGGCTGCGATATATTGTTTTTGAACTGATACCATTGCAGAAGCAGAGGCTTTTATACTGTATCCAAGGTTTGGAATATTGTTTTTACCATTGTGGGATGTTGTGTGTCAACATTCGTAAAAAATAAAATGAAAGCATTGTGGTAATATGTTCACTGACTGCATATTGTGTGAAAGCAACATGAAATGTGTGAAAAGACCGATGCTGTGCTAATTGTGTTCAGAGTTTTGAAAATGTGACTACTGTTTGGACAAACACTTGTAAGTGACTGAAAAAAACTAATTAGACAGGCAGGGTTCTGGGACTGGGAAATCAATCCAAACAGCAGACCAATCAGAGAGATGACAAGCAAACAAGCAGAGTCCAATTCAGGCGGGTCATTCACAAAAGGCAATCCAACAAACCAGGCAAACAAATCCAGGAGGGGTTACATCTGGAAGGGTCCTACAAATTAAGGATCGAAGCAAGGTCAAAGGGTGATGCAGGATACAATGGCTGAAAGGTCAGGACAAACATTAAATCTGGCGGAGAGCTGAGGGCTGAGCTGGGTATATGAAGAGTGGTGGCTGATTAAGGGGAGTGGCTGCAGGTGAGCGAAGGGAAGGCAGGTGCAGGGAAAGAGCTGATTGCAAGTGGGACCGGATCTAGAATGACAGATATGTTAGTAAAGGATAAACAAACAGGAAAATAACGTGACAGAATATGGTCCAGGAGGACGATATACAATGACAAATTCAATAGAATCAGTTAATTTATTTGACAACTGTAGCACATTCATGCTAAGGCTCTCAAAAGTAATGTAGCTAGACTCAGGTTTTGGGTTTATTGCTAAATTAGAGTTGTAAATGGCTGCCACACCATCTCCTTGTCCACTACTATATGGCTGGGAGGAGAAGCTTCATTAAGACCAACATACTAATCTTTATGCAGCCAGGTTTCTGTTAGTCCAAAAATGTCAGTGCTGTGATCGGTTATTAGATCATTAACTAAAAGAGCCTTAGATGATAATGATCTAATAATTAAAAGACCACATTTAATTTTCCTGTCCGGCATTTGTCTGGGTATACATGTAATGTGGATTACGTTATTATGGTTAATCGAAGCAGTATTTCTAGATTTTGTAGGTCTGAGGGACAGACACAGTCTTAATGGGGTGTGTATTAGTCAATCTAGTGTTAGCTATGGACTGCGGGAGAGGAAACTCAGAGAAGCGTGTAAGACTGAAACTCTGTTGCCTGATCTCCACTCTGGCATGTCAGGATTTAGAGCAGTGGTTCTTAACCTTGTTGGAGGTACCGAACCCTGCCGGTTTCATATGCTCACTCACCGAACCCTTCTTTAGTAGAAACTTTTTTTTTTTTTTAAATTTAAGACATAAGTACAGTATTTTCTGCACTATAAACCACACTGGATTATAAGGTGCACCTTCAATGAATAGCCTTTTTTTCTTTTTTTAATTTCAGCTTAAGGAAGTGTTATACAGTACATGTAAATTCACGTTGCACATATTCGTCCGACCACTTTCTTTTGTTGCTCAACATAGTTATTATGAATTAATAATAATAATAATAATGGATTAGATTTATATAGCGCTTCTCTTTACATTGGATCCATTATTCATTCACTCCTAATTCATACTTGGTGATGGTAGGCTACGTATGTAGCCACAGCTGCCCTGGGGCAGACTTACGGAGGCGTGGCTGCCAATCTGCGCCTACAGCCCCTCCGACCACCAGCGGAACAATCACAAACATTCACACATCAGCGAGTGCCCCACAGGAGGCAAGGAGAGGAAAGTGCCTTGCCCAAGGACACAACGACAAATGACTCAGCGGGAGCGGGAATCGAACCGCCGATCTTGAATCATTGGACAATCATTGGACAACCTACTCTACCACTGTACATATTCGTCCGACCACTTTCTTTTTTTGCTCAACATAGTTACTATGAATTAAAATATTAAGAAAGCAATCAGATGATGTACCATCATGACAGGCATTAATCGACTAGTGAGTGCGCAAAATCCCGCGTAGCACAGGTAGGCTAATCGATGTAGCGTGATCACCTGCAGCCAGTGATGGCTAAGGGGGCGTGTCATCATGAATTGACACGATGTGTCAAACGTACAGTGATTCGTGTATGTTCGGCAAAAGGACCTGACACATCGTGTGGGGTGTTTTGTGTTGACCTCTGTCTCCACCAAACCCCTGAGACCGACTCACCGAACCCCTAGGGTTCGATCGAACCCAGGTTAAGAACCACTGCTCTGGAGAGTCTAACTAATTCCTCGTTCTCACTGCAGCATGTAAAACGAGCAGACATCGAGTCTCGTGATGAGACACTTGTGCGAGAAACTCGCTCGAGATCAAAATATAATTTCCAGGTTTGAAATGTACGTAAAAAATGGAAAAAAATTTGTTGAATGGAAATGCATTCAAAGCTTGCGTCCCAGGGACGCAGGCAGTCTGACGATTGTGTGTCCCTGTCAAAAAAATGTGCGTCAAACATGCAATGACGCAAATGAGAACACTATTTATGTGCATGGGGACGTTCGCAAACATTGAAACTGCCAACAGTCAGGATGAAAGTTAGTGCCAGCAATGTAGACAATAGACATCAAGCAAGAAAACTGTCAAAACCTACCTTTCATTTCATTTTTTTTCCTATTATTATTGATGGATTTCTCCCAATGAGGATAAAATTAATTCAGAGGAGGTAGAGATGTAAAAACCAGAGGGGGACGATCCGTCCCATCTCCAACAAATCACACCCTGTCTACACCAAACAGGCCATTTGATCTATTTGTAGAAGTTGTGAGCAGGGCTTTGAACCAGAATTTTTTGGCAATTGGTTTGTTCCGAACAGAAACAGTATTACGTTTCCGGTTTTACGTTCCACAAGATAATTGATTTTCCTGAACCACTTACAAAAAAATAAAGTTCCCGAACCGGTTAATTACGTTCCATATAAATTCAAATGGGTAGGTAGCTTTAGGTAATTAATTTTGGCAATTAAAGCAATTACTTTACATACTGTAGATATGACCCCATAGTAAATAGTACAACAGCGCTGATGCAGTTACGGAACAGAGGATGGAGAATCAGAGGGAGAAGTTACGGCAGAATATGATGCAACAAAGTTTGCGTGTCTCAGAGCTCACCGAGGAGCGAACACGGTGTCGCTCTGAACGAAGCATCTTGTGATCAGTGAAGAACAGAAGGAAAACAACGATAAATGTCCAGAGTGTCGGAGGAGGAAGTCCACCGGGGAGATTAATTACTACAAAGCGCTGGCAGTACGGGGACACACTGAACTGGGTTAATGTCTAAATCAAACATTTTTTTTTTAAAGATTGCTAGACTGAAAGGTTTACCTATTAGGAATATTGGGAGACTGTCTTTTCCTTGACTGATATGCCTCAACTTCTAAACGCTGTCATCACGCATTGACTGATAGACAGGAAGGGAAATGTGAGGTCAGATATTTTTTTCAAGAACGAAAAAAAAAACGATTTAATCAGTTTACAATTATTTTCTGTTCCGATTCTGTTCCGGATCATTAAAAAATGTGAAGTTTTTGGATTGTTTTTGTGCCTGGCACAATACCAGGAACCGGTTCAAATCCCTGGTTGTGAGTCATCACTTTGTTGTCTTCACTCTGTGAGGTCTAGTGCATTTAATGATGCTATACTAGTGGACCAGCATTCTAAATGAAGCCATGGTAGTCAACCTCCATCATAAGCAATGCTACGCTAGTAGACCCACAACATTAACAAAGACATACTTGTGAACTAACATCATTAACAAAGCCATGCTAATTGAACAGCGCGATTGTGAACGCTATGCTGGTGGACCAAAATCTTTAATGAAGCTTGATAGTTGACCAGATTTAGGAATGGACATGGCCCGTGCTTGGCCAGCCGCCACAAATGGGGCAACTGCCCTTGCCCACTGTGCACTTGTGGAGAGGAGCAGACAATGGAACACATCATTGAAGCTTGTCCTCTCCAAAGACTGAGAGGAGGGCTAGCTGCCCTCCACTCAGCCGACCCGGAGGCAGCTGCATGGCTGAAGGACTTTGCATTCGCTAAATAAATAAAGAGTTGACCAAAAGCTAAAGTACTAAACCAACATAGACTGTATCTTCTTTCATTTATAGCTTTGACGAAGAAATCATTGAACACGATCAGATGGTATATTTATATTCACTTATTTACCAAATAAATCTCTGGAAAGTTCATTCAGTTATTCATTTTCTTAAAGATGAGGCAATCATTCAATCATTGTCTCTTTTCAGCTGCTTATCTGAATCTGGGTCAAGCTGGAGCCTTTTTCAGATAAAATCAGATGGGAGACAGGGTACACACTGGATAGTTCAACAGTTTATTGCAGTGCCATCATTGGTAAGTCATAGTATTAATTTTATGTAACCTAAAAGAGAGAACACAGGAAGATAATTTGTGTTCAGTGGTTCTTTATACTTTTCTGTGAAGGGATGTTACATACAGTGGATATAAAAAGTCTACACACCCCTGTTCAATTGCCAGGTTTTCATGATGTAAAAAATGACATCAGATAAATATATCCACAACTTTTTCTAACTTTATTGTGACCTATAACCTGTACAACACAACTGAAAAACAAACCAAAATCTTTCAGGTAGATGAAGTAAAAATAAACAACTGAGGTTGCATGTGGTTGCATAAGTGTGCACACCCTCTTTTAACTGGGGATGTGGCTGTGTTCAGATTGGACCAGCAACATTCAAACTCATGTTTGACTGGTGTCAGCACTCACCTGTCACCAATGAAGGTTCTTCTGATCAACCCTAAATAAAGTTCAGCTGTTGTATTAGGTTTTTCCTGACATATTTGTAGCCACATCTTCCAGCACAAACCATGGTCCACAGAGAGCTTCCAAAGTGTCAGAGGGATCTTATTATTCAAAGACATCAATCAATCAATCAATCAATCAATCAATCAATCAATCAATCAATCAATCAATCAATCAACTTTTTATTTATTTATATAGCCCTAAATCATATCTGAAGACATTTCAAAGCACTTTACAGATAGAAAGCCAACAATACCCTCCATTGCAAGCATAAGCGACGGTGGTGGGGAAAAACTCCCTCATTGAGGAAGAAAGTCTGGGCAGGACCCACGCTCTGGAGGGCAGTCATCTGCCTTGACCTGTTGGTTGGGAAATAGAAATACATTGGAGAAGGAGATAGGTCAAGTAAAAGAGACGGAGAGAGAGAGTGAAAGATAGGCCAGTTTCATGTCCATAGTGCGCTGTCGCTGAATTGGGGGCGGGATTTCCAGGCCTTTGGGTATCCTGTCATCCATCCACGTTCTCTGTGGAACAGAGGCACAAAGACAGCGGCAGTGTCGTGCAGACAGAGAGTGTGATTTGACAGTAGTAGTAGTCATAAATTCTAAGAGCATAGAAAGATAAAGACAGAGAAGGAGAAGTAACAAGCTTCAGAGTATCTCCCTTTAACAGGAGAGACGGAGAAAAAATACCCTCAGCAGCCTAAGCCTATAGCAGCATATCTAGTGGGGTGAGTGTTATTTCTAATTGTAGGCTCTATCAAAAAGGAGGGTTTTTGATCTACTCTTAAATAAACTGAGAGTGTCTGCCCCTCGGACAGACACTCTCAGGTTGGGAGATCGTTCCAGAGTAAAGGGGCCAGATTGCTAAAGCTTCTGCCTCCTGTTCTACTCTTAAAAACCCGATTGGTCACCAGAAATCCTGCATCCTCGGATCTAAGGGTCCTGGGTGATACACTTCAATAAGGTCTTCAAATGTGTTATGGTCTGATGAAACCAAGGTTAAACTTTTTGGACATAATTCCAAAAGGTATGTTTGGCACAAATACAACACAGCACATCACCAAAATAACACCATACCAACATTGAAACATGGTGGTGGCAGCATCAGACTTTGGGACTGTTTTTCTTTTACTGGAACTGGGGCCTTAGAGTGGAGGGAATTACGAATAGTTCCAAATACCAGTTAGTGTTGGCACAAAACCTTTGGGCCTCTCTTAGGAAGATGAAGACGAATTTCATGTTTCAGCACGACAATGACCCAAAGCACACATCCAAATCCACAAAATAATGGCTTCAACGGAATAAGATTAAAGTTTTGGCCCAGCAACACTCCAGACCTGAATCCCACTGAACATCTCTGAGGTGATCTGAAAAAGGCTGTGCAAAGGAGATGCCCTCGCAATCTGAAAGATTTGGAGCAGTTTTACAAAGAAGAGTGGGCCAATGTTGCTACCTCAAGATGTGCCACGCTGATGGACTCTTACCCAAAAAGAGTGCTGTAATAAAAGCCAAAGGTGCTAATGTATGTTTTTTCTTAAAGGTTTCAGTCTGTTTTTCAATTGCCTTGTACAGTTTAAAGGTCACATTAAAGGTGGAAAAATTTGTGAAATCATTTGTCTTGATTTAGTTTATTTACATCATGAAAACCTGGCATTTGAACGTGGGAGTGGAGACTTTTTATGTCCACTGTAGTCATAGTGCTTGTTTCCTATTAATCACAAACACTGGTTGGGGGAAATCAATGAGCTAAATGCTGACAGTGATGGGGACAGAGACAGACGGGATACAGACAGACATGCTTTAAAACAGAACAAGTGAATCACCCACCACTGTTATTCCACTTTGACTCAGACGCAACACTGAAAAAGCATTTAATGAAGCATCATTAAATCAAGTAGGACAGAAAAATCGATATACAGTGCGCCCTCGTTCCTCGCGGTTAAGAGTTCCAGGAACCACAAATGATTAACAAATTCTGCGATAGAGCGACAAACTATTTATCTTATTATTCACGGTAATTTAAATGTTCATGACCCTCCCCATACTGATATTAAACCACCTTCTATCTACATAACCTTTTCCCACACTCTTATTGACTGTTTAAACCACTTTTGTGTCTCATGTTAGTCCAAGACTCTCAGAACGGATGTCACTTCTGGATGCTGTCAGCCAATAGAATGCGTGTACGGTATCACGTGACTTGCCTACCAAAAATCTGCGATGAGGTGAACTCGTAAGCGTTGATGCACGAGGGGGCACTGTAATTGAATTTAAAGTAAATAAGTAGAATAATGTCAGTAATGTGTAAAATATAAAAGACAGCCGTGGCAGAGCACAAAGCTTCAACAAGGCAGTTCAGTTTCAATACGATGTCATTTCACCTTTAAAGTGACAGTGAAATCAAAGTGGCATCATTATTAGTGCGATTATGGTCACTTTTTTATGAATTGTCAACACTGCACATATAATTGGATTGCAAATACATTTTAAAATTCTTCATAAACTATTTAATGGCATCATTTTGAAAAATGGGCGGGGATGTGCTCTTACACTATATACTTATTCCTACTCCTGTTGTTTTGTTTGTTGTTTTGTTTTCTTATGCAGTTGTTTTATTTCAAGTTCTGTAAATATCAAATTAACAAAGTGAACAGATAAACAAACAAACAAACAAACAAACACTTGTTGAATGAGATAATATGCCTCTCATTTTGGTTTACTTCAAGATCTATATACTATATTTTACTTTTTTTTTTTTTTAGTTGGATTGGATTGTTGTTGTTTTTTCTCTCTCTCAGTATGTCACTGCAGGTATGGCTTGTTTTTCTCTCTCCTGGAAACTGGGCATATTGGATACATCTGGCTACAATTTCCACTAATCAACCCTCCACATATCTGGTCTTACTCTACTTCTGTGCCAGATGATTCCGTCCTATTGGTGTTTGCCTCGCTGCCTGTGTCAGTCACCAGTGACTCTGCTCTTGTGTTGTGTCTGGATATTTCACATGCTTGGACTCCTACCCAGCTCCTGCATCAGCCTGCCTCTTGCTGCCATCACCTGTGCCTTTTGTCTACCTTTTCTCATGAAATGCTCTTAAATTTAAATGATGTGTCCCTTTTGTCCCTGTCACAGTTGCTCCAGAACTCAAACTATCCCCTAACACACTTACCTGAATCAGCACAGCCACATTTCTGCATCATTATTCAGTAATATTAGCATTTTATGGAAACCACAGTGTTGTAAAAATTGGCATGGAAAAAAGGACTGGATTGAAAATAGAGATATTGGAACTGAAACAGGTGTTTACACTGAATGATGCCACTCGGTTAAAACAGTAACAATAGAATCCTGAGCATTTTTTGGGCTATCTGTGTAGCATTCATTCATTCATAGGGACATTACACATTAACTAAATTTCATCAATCCAGTTTTGGTCTCCACCAACTTGGCGAACTAGCTGTGAAATCCTCCACAATATACACTAGCTGGTTGTTAATCTTGTGTGCTTGGCGCTAAGCAGGTATGATCGTTCAATTCATTTAATCAATTTAATAAAACTACTGAAACAGCAATTTTAGGGTGTGGTGAGCTTGCTGACGTGATACCAGCGTTGGCTGTAAGTAGGAAATTAAATGTGACACTGTCAGAAGCTATTCCTCCCTTACCTCTTCCAACTCTCCGTTCTCTGTATCTCTGTTACAGATACCTCCTCCTTCTTCGACAGATCTCACACCCCTCCATTTCCAGGTCTCTCTGGTCATTTATACCTCCTCTGTGAGTGCTATTACAGAATCACTTTGCATTTAGATAACTACTGTATCACCTCACCGTTCCAAATTGGTCCAGGTAGGGAGGGGGAGTGGGAGGTGGGTGGGTGGGGGGTATGGGAGAGAGGAGAGATGGGGGGATAGAGGGAAAAAATTATATTTTAGTTGAAGCTGAATCCTTCCCAAAAGATAATTGCAGATGTTGGAGCCCCTGCGGTCAGTGACACTCTGAAAAAATGTATACGTAATACAGACCCACAATTTCTCCACTGGCAATTATGATCCCCAGCAATTTCATTTTGACGCTCCCGTGCTGTGTCATCCACACACATTTATTTTGTTCTGAATAAATCCTATCCCCAGTACCCAAATTATGCAAAAATTAGTTGAATTATAATTTGGTGACAAATGTTCCACTTTTCAGATGCAGTGAGCCATTACTGTGCTGCGTGAGTACTGAAGCCTAGTCACCATCCTGAAACAGTTCAGGTTTTTCTGTTCCTTGCTTACAAATTTGTGGGAATTAACACAAACAGCAAAAGCAACATCTATCAGGTTGTTTGCTAACATTTCCAAAGTTTCCAAATGAACTGTTTATCTGAACAAGAATAAATATTTAAAAATGTTATATACGTGCTTGGAGGCTCACTGGTGCCATTTGCACTTTAATATGTATTTCTGCTCAGAAAGTAAAATTTCATTGCTGTCTCACCTTCAGATTTACACTGAATTACACACTGTCGAAAGGAGCCATCCCTTTTTTCAAAGGAGCTTACAGTAATCCCTTGCTTGCTCGCACTTCAAGATGCACGGTTTCACTACATCGTGGATTTTTAGGAAGTAGCCACGTGATACCATACACACATGCCATTGGCTGACAACATCCGTGTATTCAGAGACTCACAGAACACAGTGCACTTCCGTGAAACACAAAAGTGTTTTAAATAGTCTATAAGAGTGGGTAGTTTAATATTAGAGTCAGGAGGGTCCATAAAATTTTAAATTCCGCTATATCACGGAATTTCGTTTTTCACGGGTGGTCCTGGAACACATTAACCGCAAGTAACGAGGGATTACTGTATATTATATTCTTTTATTTTGCTTTTTAATTTTATTATTTATTACATCCCACTTCAATGTAGCCGCAAGAGGGCACAAGCCAGTGTCTTATTGTGCCGGTCCCAAGCCCGGATAAATACAGAGGGTTGCGTCAGGAAGGGCATCCGGCGTAAAACGTTTGCCAAATCAAAGATGCGAATCAAACCTATGACTTCCATACCGGATCTGTCGAGGCCCGGGTTAACAACGACCGCCATCGGCGCTGTTGACCTACAGGGTGCCGGTGGAAATTGGATTACTGTTGGTCAAAGAAGGAGAGGAGGAAAGTGCGTTCGCACGAAGAAAGAGAAGAGGAGCGCCAAGAGTATAGGACTAAGAGTAGGGACGTTGAATGTTGGAACTATGACAGGAAAAGGTAGAGAGTTGGTCGACATGATGCAGAGGAGGAAGGTAGACATACTGTGTGTCCAGGAGACCAGGTGGAAAGGTAGCAAGGCTAGAAGTTTAGGAGCAGGGTTCAAGTTGTTCTATCATGGTGTAGATGGGAAGAGAAATGGAGTAGGAGTTATCTTGAAGGAGGAGTTTGTTAGGAATGTCCTGGAGGTAAAAAGAGTGTCGGATAGAGTGATGAGTCTGAAGCTAGAAATAGAAGGTGTGATGTTCAATGTTGTTAGTGGGTATGCCCCACAGGTAGGATGTGAGCTGGAGGAGAAGGAGAAATTCTGGTTGGACTTTGATGAAGTGATGCAGAGCATACCTAGAAGTGAGAGAGTTGTCATTGGCACAGACTTCAATGGACATGTTGGTGCAGGTAACAGAGGTGATGAGGAAGTGATGGGCAGGTTTGGTATCCAGGAGAGGAACGCAGAAGGACAGATGGTAGTTGACTTTGCAAAAAGGATGGAAATGGCTGTAGTGAATACTTTCTTCCAGAAGAGGCAGGAACATAGGGTGACCTATAAGAGTGGTGGTAGGAGCACACAGGTATACTACATCTTGTGTAGACGATGTAACCTGAAGGAGATCAGTGACTGTAAAGTAGTGGTAGGCGAGAGTGTAGCCAAACAGCATAGGATGGTGGTGTGTAGGATGACTCTGGTGGTGAGGAAGATGAAGAGGGCAAAGGCAGAGCAGAGGATGAAATGGTGGAGGATAAAAAAGGAAGGGTATTGCATGACCTTTACGAAGGAGTTAAGACAGGCTCTGGGTGGTCAGAAGGTGCTTCCAGATGACTGGACAACTACAGCTAATGTGATCAGGGAGACAGGTAGGAGAGTATTTGGTGTGTCATCTGGAAGGAAAGTAGATAAGGAGACTTGGTGGTGGAATGAGGAGGTACAGGAGTGTATACAAAGAAAGAGGTTAGCTAAGAAGAAGTGGGACACTGAGAGGACTGTGGAGAGTAGACAGGAGTACAGGGAGATGCAGCGTAAGGTGAAGGTAGAGGTAGCAAAGGCCAAACAAGAAGCTTATGATGACTTGTATGCTAGGTTGGACAGTAAGGAGGGAGAGACTGATCTATACAGGCTGGCAAGATAGAGAGACAGAGATGGGAAGGACGTGCAGCAGGTTAGGGTGATTAAGGATAGGGATGGAAGTCTATTGACAGGTTCCAGCAGTGTGATGGGAAGATGGAAAGAGTACTTTGAAGAGTTGATGAACGTGGAAAATGAGAGAGAACAAAGACTAGAAGAGGTGACTGTTGTGGACCAGGATGTAGCAAAGATTAGCCAGGATGAAGTGAGGAGAGCACTGAAGAGGATGAAGAGTGGAAAGGCAGTCGGTCCTGATGATATACCTGTAGAGGTTTGGAAGTGTCTAGGAGAGGTGGCAGTAGAGTTTCTGACTGGGTTGTTCAACAGGATCTTAGATAGTGAGAAGATGCCTGAGGAGTGGAGGAGAAGTGTGCTGGTGCCCATTTTTAAGAACAAGGGAGATGTGCAGAGTTGTGGCAACTACAGAGGAATAAAGCTGATGAGCCATACAATGAAGTTATGGGAAAGAGTAGTGGAAGCTAGACTAAGGGCAGAAGTGAGCATTTGTGAGCAGCAGTATGGTTTCATGCCAAAAAAGAGTACTACAGATGCAGTATTTGCTTTGAGGATGTTGATAGAGAAGTACAGAGAAGGCCAGACGGAGCTGCATTGTGTTTTTGTAGATCTGGAGAAAGCTTATGACAGGGTGCCCAGAGAGGAACTGTGGTATTGTATGAGGAAGTCTGGAGTGTCAGAGAAGTATGTTAGAACGGTGCAGGACATGTATGAGGACTGTAAGACAGTGGTGAGGTGTGCTGTAGGTGTGACAGAGGAGTTCAAGGTGGAGGTGGGACTGCATCAGGGATCAGCTCTGAGCCCCTTCTTGTTCGCTATGGTGATGGACAGGCTGACAGACGAGGTTAGACAGGAATCTCCATGGACTATGATGTTTGCAGATGACATTGTGATCTGCAGCGAGAGTAGGGACGAGGTGGAGGAGAAGTTAGAGAGGTGGAGGTTTGTCCTCGAAAGGAGAGGGATGAAGGTTAGCCGCAGTAAGACAGAGTACATGTGTGTGAATGAGAGGGACCCAAGTGGAAGAGTGAGGTTACAGGGAGAAGAGATCAAGAAGGTGGAGGATTTGAAGTACTTAGGGTCAACAGTCCAGAGCAATGGAGAGTGTGGAAAAGAGGTGAAGAAACGTGTACAGCAGGATGGAATGGGTGGAGAAAAGTGTCAGGTGTGATGTGTGATAGAAGAGTTTCAGCTAAAATGAAAGGAAAGGTGTACAAAACTGTGTTGAGACCAGCGATGTTGTTCGGTCTAGAGACAGTGTCACTGAGGAAAAGGCAGGAGGCAGAGCTGGAGGTAGCAGAGATGAAGATGCTAAGGTTCTCTCTGGGAGTGACCAGGAAGGATAGGATCAGGAATGAGTACATCAGAGGGACAGCACATGTTAGAGGTTTTGGAGATAAAGTCAGAGAGGCCAGACTGAGATGGTTTGGACATGTCCAGAGGAGAGATAGTGAATATATTGGTAGAAGGATGCTGAGTTTTGAACTGCCGGGCAGGAGGCCTAGAGGAAGACCAAAGAGGAGGTTTATGGATGTAGTGAAAGAGGACATGAAGGTAGTTGGTGTGAGAGAAGAGGATGCAGAAGACAGGGTTAGATGGAGGACACTGATTCGCTGTGGCGACCCCTGAAGGGAAAAGCCAAAAGGAAAAGAAGAAGAAGATTACATCCCACTTCAAAGTGGTGATGTATTGTGATTGTCAGTGTTCGTTCGCTCGTTCGTAGTTTGTTTGTTCTATAGTCCGTTCGTTTGTCCACCAAATATCTTCACAACCATTGCAGAAGGAAGATGACACAAAAAGGTGATGAAAATGACAAAAATTAGATGATGACTTTGACCTTGAGAAAAGTAGTTCATGGTCAAATTTCAACTTTTGTATACTCAGAAACCGAACATGATAGAAAGAAAGTGCTTTGATCTAGGGTCTTACTCATACTGGCGTTCTCCATATGCACTAGTAAGTTGCGGGATGTTGCAGTCTCTGACTGCCTTGGTTCTAGTTTTTAATATTTTAGATTTTGGTGAGAATGTTTTCCTCATTAGCATATAACACAGGTCTCCATGATAGACAATGCAGTCCATGGTCCAGGTGGTAAAACCGTCAACTTAGTGCCAAACGGAGCAAAGCCTGTGAGCTCGTTGAACAGACAACTTGAAATATGTTGCATCCCAAAAATAACAGGCCCAATTCGTCTCGGTCATTATCAGCGCACCCATTGCAATGGACTATTTAAACTGGGACAATTTCCCATCTTCATCTCTGCTTGTCACTTGCTACTCTACATAGATTGCTGCCTACACTTGCCTTACACCACCACCCCAGCATCTACCTGTAGGCTCCTTTTAGGGGTTCAGGCTGCTCGGACATTATTTGTATATAGATTTAGATTATCATTGAAAATGTCTAAAAATAAATTAGTGGAATAGGTAAAAACACATGAGGACAATTTATTTAATTGACAAAAGATAATTTCTCTGAAATTACACATCCAAACTCGAACTGTGAAATAAAAACAAATGTATCTCTGCAAAATAAAAACAATTGTATCCTGTTTCAAAATAAGTTGGTGTCATCATTACACCTTAACAATAAAAATTATTAACTATTATTAACATTCCAAAAGCTGGCCGGCCAGCTGGAAACACTGATGCTACAATGCAAAGATGGTTTGCTCATGGCTCACAAACACTGATAGTTCCCCCATTCAACAAAGGTAACTTGTGTTGAGGGGAGGAAATATCACCACTGGTAACTTCTATACTTCTCTTGAACTTTCCAAGGCACTAAAGGCCCAGAAACGCAGCCTGGTTGGTCCAGTAAATAAGAGTAGATGAGAGCTTCCCCTATCTGTAGAGGAGCAAAGGGCCTTGCACACCAAAGAGGTGCTGAAATGTGACAGTGCAACCCTAAAAGTCTATCAATGCTAAACAAGATAAAATGTCTCCATTCTAATCACAATCCACACAGCTGTCAACGTCACAAGGGGCCACGAGGCTAAACTGGAGAATGTTACCTACTACAACCAAACCAAGGTTGGAGTACATGTGCTTGATCAAATGGCGAGGAAATATTCAGTGTAAGCTCCTACATGATTATGGCCATTGGTGGTGTTTCATAATATTCTTGACCTGGCTACCATAAATGCTTCGATCCTGTTCAAGAAATGCACCAATAAAATGATGTCACAGAGGAACCTCATAATGTGACTTGCAAAGGAACTTTGTTCAGGACACATAAAAGCAAAATGATGGTGCTAGAGCCCTGGTTGGAGCAGTGAAAGATGGAAAGGGGAAGGCACTGCCAAGTGAAGTATGTGTAAGAAAAATAAAGCAAATGTGTAAGAAACATAAAACAAAGGACAATTGTGTCAAATGTCATGAGGTAGTGGGAACACATCATGGTGCATCTGATTCCTGCCTACAGGCAAAAATTAAAGCTCTGCAAACCTGTTGTGAGGACATCCAAGAAGTGGACCAGTGATGCAGTGGGGGAACTTCAGGACTGTTTGGACTGCACAGATTTGGGTGTTTTTAGGTCTGCCACCAACAGCCTAGATGAGGACACTGTAATGTCCTACATCAACTTCTGTGAGGACAGTGGGGAAGAGTCGGCCTACAGAAGGGAGTTGGACCAGCTGGTATCATGGTGCAGTAGGAACAACCTGGAGCTCAACGCTCTCAAAACAGTGGAGATGATAGTGGACTTCAGGAAAAAACCCCCGTCATCATCTGTGACACTCTAGTGACCCCTTTAGAGTCCTTCCGCTTCCTAGGCACCACCGTCTCCGGGAGCTCAAATGGTAGCAGAACATCAGCTCCCTCACCAAGAAAGCTCAGCAGAGAATGTATTTTTTGCAGCAGCTGAAGAAGTTTCACCTCCCTGCAAAGAAGCTGGTGAACTACTACACTGCCACCATTCAATCAATCCTCACATCCTCCATGACAGGGTGGTTTGCTGCAGCCACATCCAGGGACAAGGCCAAGCTGCAGCATGTCATCCGCTCTGCAGAGAAGGTAATCGGCTGCAGCCTTCCACACCTCCAGGAACTGTTCCACACAAGGACTCACAGACGTGCAGCCAGGATTGCTGCTGACCCCTCTCATCCCGGCCAAAAAACTATTCCAAAAAACTATTCACGCCACAAAAATAGCTTCTTCTGCACTGCAGTCAGATGGTTACCCCCCAGGTAACCATCCGGTCCTCATCACTTTGCAACGACAGTTTACTGTTCGAACCAACCATATACCTCACCTTAATGTAAATTGTAAATAGGGTTTTGTTTTGTTTTGTTTTTGTTTTGTTTTTTTATTCCTTATTGCTTCTCTTCCACTTTTTAATGAACCGACCTCGCGTCAAGTTTCTCATGTGGTAAACTTTACTGTACCTGCCAATAAACTGTTTTCTGATTCTGAACTGCAGATGTAAGGTACAAGTTACCTTGTTGACTGTGAGTGATTAGGAGCCATAAGCAAACCATCTTAGCATCGTAACATCAGTGTCTCCAGCTGGCTGGCAGCTGTCACAGCAGTACTGAATGTTCATAATAGTTACTAATTCTCATTGTTAAGGTCTAATGATGACACCAATCTATTTTGAAGCTGGATACATTTGTTTTTATTTCACAGTTACATTTGTTTTTATTTCAAAGTTCGAACTTAGATGTGTAATAGCAGAGAAGCTATGTTGTGTCAATTAAATATATAAAACACTCAATTATCATAGTTTTAATTCACTGTCCTGATGTGTTTTTACCTATTCCACCAATTTATTCTTGGATATTTCAGTTATAATCCAAATTATATACAAATAATGTCTGAACAGTCTATTTGAGAGAAACACTCAGAAACACTCAGATATCTTTTGTGTTTTGAATTTTAATGATCAAACAATGTCAGAATAAAATATACACTCATTTAGGAAAGGCAGGGTCCTATTGGTGCATCAGTTTTTTATAAACCAAGTTATGACATTGCAAATTTTGAAAGCAGTCAAAATGACTGCCTTAGCAATTCTAGTGTTTCTACCACAACCAAACTACATTTCTAACATAAATGGTATTTGTCATACTTACTCTAAATGTATGTGAATGTCTATGTACCATATCATCATATTTGTGTGTATATTTTTACTTGCACAGTGGTGCCACATAGCAAGGAAGCACTGGGTTTTAATTATTTATTTATTTATTTATTTATTTATTTATTCAGTTTATTTTTTTTTCCAGACATGTTATTACAGCAGACTTCACTTTCATCAGTGTAAACATCCAAAAAGAAAAAAAAAGGATTGACAGGTAGAAGCCATTGGCTTGTAAAGTTCCAGTCCCCTAAATCAACAATATCTCTCTCATTGCAATACAGTGTCAACCAAATGCATACGTTGCACGTCACATTTCAATTATTTTATTTTGGTGCATTGTTGTTATAAATCGTCCATTCAGTCCAATAGGCATGCATCTTTGCACACGTCTTTGTAATGTTCTTTTTGTAGTCCCTTGCGTGTGATGTTTCTGGGCAGTTTCATGGTTTCAGTGCCGATTGAATTTCATGCTTTGTGTGGCTGAGATGATGTAGAATTCTGTGCCTTCACACACTCTTAGTCACTGGCATCAGCATCACAGTATCTGGCCATCGCCTCCATACATTTTCCCAATCTCTCCAGCTTTTGGGTGATGTCTTCCTTGAACCGAGCATTGGCGTCGTCCTGCCAGTCACTCATATCCCAATTGTCAAGGAGGTGAAGATATACACGTCCTCAACGTCTTCCACATCCAATGGGGCCAGACACATAGTTTTGAACAAATCCCAGCTGTCCAGCCAGCTATAAAAGTCCCGTCTGGGCATTGGAGCTCACCAGATCCAACCATTTTCTGTGGAAACAATTCTGTCAATCGCATTAAGTGAACAGCTCAACAGATCTATCTTGGTAAACAGACTTTGTGTTATGCTATGGCATAGAGTCTTCTGTGTGCGACACAGTGTCTTATGTGGTTTCCCAGCCACACAGTGCCCTTGTTTATTCAGCAATCCTTTCCTTTCCTCTTTTGTAACAGTCATAACATCTTGCATGTGCAGACTATTAATCTCTCACTCAGATTTCTTTCTGTGTGGAGTTTGTATGTTCTCCCCATGTCTATGAGGGTTCTTTCTAGGTTTACCGCCTTCTCCCACCTCCAAAATCATGCAGCTTAGGTGAAGTGGTCACTCGAAATTGTCTGTAGGTGTGAGTGCGCATCTTTGTCTTTTGTGTAGCCTTGCAATGAGCTGATGTCTCATCTGGGATGTACCCTGACTCTCACCTATACCCAACTGATATAGGTTTCATCAGAGCCATGGCCCACCAGGCAGATAAGCTGCTCTGAAAAAAAAAAGATGGATGGATGGATGGATGGATGGATGGATGGATGGATGGATGGGTGGATGGATGGATGGATGGATGGATGGATGGATGGATGGATGGATGGATGGGTGGATGGATGAATGCTCATATGATGGCATATTTACATGGTCTATACATAAAGATATTTGGTGCCATATGTCACCAGTGGCAATGTGCATTCATTTTCTTTGTTTGCAATTACATCAGCCATAGGATGTCCCTTCACCCTCATCCACATCATTCAGTAGTTTCCATCTTTGCAAAGGGAACGTACTGTAGATTCAACCCCTGTGCACATCTGACATTAAATCCCCTGCCTTGCAAAAATAAAATTGTTCACCTTAGTTTCTTGTCCAGAAGTCAAATGTGGCAATGATGTAAATTTTTCCTCACAGTAGTCCGTTGCCGACAGTAGTTGGCAACGGAGAGGGAAAGTGGGTGTGCAACAACTGGGTGTGCAACAACTGGTCGAGCACTCATTAGTACTGCAAGTAACTAATAAAAGCACTAGGTTTTTAGCAGCATACCTGAATGAGATACAATGATTACTGGCTTCTTTTTATGTTCTGAAAGTCCATAATGATTTTTTTAGGTTTTTTTAGGAGTACCAAGACTCACCAGAGGGTGGCGGTACCAATAGACCAATGAAGATAAAAGGGTACTTGTAGGCAGAAATTGGAACAAATACAAAAGCAGCATATTTTGGGTACTTTCAAACAAGCACATAAATAAACACTCATTTACACTCAGAATTAGGTCAGTTTAAAAAAAAATGTCTGTAAACATACCTCTGAATATATGTCAAATGTGTGGGAGACGAAGAATAAACAGAATCTCGACCAGTCAAGACCTTAGCACAGCTGTTGTGGATACGGCAAAGAACAACTTTGACATGAGTGGCTCACCCTGATCATGTTATGAGCAGACATGCTACGGCGTTGCTGAGGTGCTGCTCAATGTTCACCTCCTACAGAGATATGGTAGGAACCATCTGACAGCATCAGTCAAATCAGAAAATGGACAAGTATACATGTTGTGGTGAGAAAAATCTCCAGCAGCCTACAAGAGTGACGACATGAGTTTTTTTGTTTTTTTTTTGCTAGCCTGTCAAATTTTAGAAATGTGTGGCCCTACAAAAAAAAATTTGCGCACTTCTGGTTTAGTCTTAGGATGTTTCCTAACCATACATACGTATGATGTTGTTGGATCAGCAATTTCATGTTTGCAGGAGGGAATGTAACACAGAATGCAGTCAAAGTGTTTGAGGACCTTGCTGTTCCATCATCACTGAGATCTCATCCCATTTTCAATCTTATTATATTAAAAATGCGCATATGTATATATATATATATATATATATATATATATATATATATATATATATATATATATCATAGCAGCACAAGAACAGGCCCTAAGTACAAGAGCAATAGAGGCCAATATCTACCACAGTAGATCTGACCCAAGGTGCAGGCTATGTAAAGAAGCCCCAGAGACAGTCCAGCATGTGGTAGCAGGGTGCAAGATGCTAGCTGGGTCAGCATACATGGAGAGGCACAACCAAGTAGCTGTGATAGTGTACAGGAACATCTGTACCCAGTATGGACTAGAAGTACCCAAATCCCAATGGGACATACCACCAAAGGTGGTTGAGAACAACAAGGCTAAGATCCTGTGGGACTTCAGCTTCCAGACTGACAAACAGCTGCTAGCTAACAAACCGGACATAGTGGTGGTGGACAAAGAGCAGAAGAGAGCAGTGGTGATAGATGTGGCGATTCCAGCTGATGCCAACATCAGGAAGAAGGAACATGAAAAGATTGAGAAGTATCAAGGGTTAAAAGAGCAGCTGGAACACATGTGGAAGTTCAAGGTTAATGTGGTCCCCGTGGTAGTAGGAGCACTTGGGGCAGTGACCCCCAAACTGGAAGAGTGGCTCCAGCAGATTCCTGGAACAACATCTGAAGCCTCAGTCCAGAAGAGCGCAGTCCTAGGAACAGCTAAGATACTGCGCAGAACCCTCAGACTCCCAGGCCTCTGGTAGAGGACCCGAGCTTGAGGATGACACACAGATACCACCCTACAAGGGTGAGAGGGACATTTTTTTTTTTATATATGTATATATGTTGTCTACCCATTTTGAAATGGGTAGACAACAAATGTGTTACAATTGGCACAAATCAAGACACAGTACAACCAATAAAGAATGTACAGCGTTGGTGGCGAGAATCTAAGTCAAAAGGAAATGCCCTTCAACAAAGAACATATTGTAAAAAATGTACGTACTGTAACCTTATGTGTTGAATGTTTTGTTCCATATCATTCTAAAGAATGAGCTGTTTCTGAAAATGTTAAATGAAGTGTTTTTTGTTCATTTGTCATTTTTTATGAAATAGAATCCGTTTATATTTATTTTCTTCTGAAAATGGAAATTTTCTTTTATTTGGCCGGAATGTATACACATCAACCCAGTGTCCTCATTTGAGGACAGCCTGGATTTCTTTTCTTACTTGATATAAAGGAGTTTTGGAAGTTCAAACATGTTTGTATTCCCATTTTATGCAAATGTTCTGAAAATCATTACAAAAATCTAAAAATCGTTAACTTGGGTTAAAATGGGTTAAAGTGCTTTGAAATGTCTGCTGATGTGATTAAGGGGTACATAAATAAAGGTTGATAGATTGATTGATTAATTATCACCATGCCTCAGAAAAAGATGCAAACAGAGAAAAACCAAGCGACAATGAGTGCTTTCTTGAACTAAAAAACAATCAAAAGTTAATGAAGAAAAATTGACATGTGTATATACAGTATATAACTTCTTCTCCTTTCAACTTTTCCCTTCAGGGGTCGCCACAACGAATCAGAGGCCTCCATCTAACCCTGTATTCTTCATCCTCTTCTCTAACACCACCTACCTTCATGTCCTCTTTCACTACATCCATAAACCTCCTCTTTGGTCTTCCTCTAGTCCTCCTGCCTGGAAGTTCAAAACTCAGTACCCTTCTACCAATATATTCACTATCTCTCCTCTGGACATGTCCAAACCATCTCAGTCTGGCCTCTCTGACTTTATCTCCAAAACCTCTAACATGTGCTGTCCCTCTGATGTACTCATTCCTCTAGACGCAAGAGGGCACAAGTCAGTGTCTTATTGTGCTGGTCCCAAGCCCAGACAAATACAGAGAGATGTATCGGGAAGGGCATCCGATGTAAAACCTTTGTCAAATCAAACATGCAAATCAAAAATGGACAGATATTACTGACAGATATTACTGAAATTTGTGTGGAGAAGGTTCTCAGCTTGTTGCAGTGTCCACATGAGAGTACAGTATATGAATTTAAGTCAAAGAAAATTATTGAGTGAAAAGCAAAAGTGAAAAAAAAAACAACTGTATTACATCTTTTTTAATTTCTATATAAAGAAAAATGACTACCAGGTTTTAACATTTTGCTAAAGCTAAAGCTTTACTCTCTTTTTTTTTTCTTTTTGCTTAAACAGTTATGAAGTTGTTATTTACAAACTTCATAAAAATGTGAATCATTAAATTAACAGTTTTAGCTATTATATTGTACTACTGGCAAAACTCAATCCTTGTGTATATTCTTTTATTACTTTTGGGATGCATAAACATAATTTTGGGATGTGTGTGTGCGTGTGTGTGTGTGTTCTGGGTGTGCCGTAATGACCAGCTTGGGGGGGGGGGGGATTGCAAAAGGGCACCTCGGTAGTGCTAAGGAGGTGAACTGGCTATTCCTACTGCTAGTTCACACTCTAGATGTTTTGGTTTACTCGGGTCTTGACTAGTGGCAGACATTTGTTTCACCCAGGCCCATGAATGTTTGGATTGTTATCCCCATTATATAAAAACCTTTGTTTAAAAAAAAAAATAAGACCATGCCACTGTATGTGGCCATATATATATAAACACAGTATATTATCTTTACAGTCTCAACAAGATGAGGCAGAAGATGAGCACAGACATGACAGTTTAAATTTGAATGAATAATACATGAGATGCAAACCTTTCCAGCATTACGCAGAGAAAACAAGACATTTGCTCTCAGTTCCTCGGCAGCAACTTTTAATTTCAGTTAAGAAGCTTTGTTATCGTACAATGTAATTTTGAGGTTTCATTTATTGGCAAGGCAGGTAATTTGGGCACAATGTCAGTGATTGGATGAAACAAAATGATGCAGAAGAAGAGCTTTGCTCTGGGGAACATGTGAGAATAGCGTGGAGAGGAAACGATGAAAGAAGGCAACAAGCAGAAATGTGGAAGATGTGAGGTGCCTTTTATGCAGTTCTGTTTCCTCTACAGTGTTGGAAACAATATGAACATTAACCAGTCAGCTTGGTCACTCTGGGTCTTTATCAGCCTTTTGCTTAAACAAGCAGAGTTACAATAGCTGAAGTGCTCTGTTCGTTGTTGCATTAGCTACATTGTCACCAATCCACACTATAGTTACAAATCGTCCAGAGGAGATAAAAGGATGAAGCTCCAAAGTCCAGACTCTGAGCCCTGTGTGAGGTTGCATGTGAGCAGCGTACGTAGGTGTGCATCGTATGTACAACAGAGATCACGCCGGGATAAAACAAGTGCATAAACCAAGTCGTCCTTTAAGCTGCTGCACTAATAGCTTTCCTCACCACCCACTCTCAGTTACTCTTTCTCTCCATTCCTTTGATTATCAGCATCTTGTCATCTCTCCTTCCGTCCAGCTAATGTCTTTTCCCTTATCTACTCTCTTTATCTTTCTAATTGCTGCCTCAGTCGAGTACAAGAAAACAACAATGACCCTGATTTTTTTCCTTTCTCAAAAGTTGAAAAGGAAAAATAACAGAAAGAGTCATGTAAAAGAAACAAAATAAACTGCAGTAAAATTGAAATAATAGCTTGGTCTAAATGAAGTCATGTCGAGACCTCAACTCTTTAGCAAGTAAGTTAAAAAAATTAATTTGATTTGTGTCTGAAAGCAAGAAAAAATTGACAAAAATATGCAGAGGATTTTGTCCAATTAGTTAATTTTCTAGATGCATCTCTGTGGAGATTTTAATTATGATTTGGCCTCAGTTGATGTTTGTGGGATGAAATGGATGTCGTTGATCAAGGCTCTATTGGAAGTTGGGAGAGGTAGAGGGAGAGCCAAATGAATTGGAAACTAAAGGCGTGGAACGGAGAGATGGTGAAGCTGACCAATAACATTTTTATTCATACCATGCTAAACTACATGCTGACAAGCCACACCCACACACCAACACACACACACACACACACACACACACACACACACACACACACACACACACACACACACACACACACACACACACACACACACACACACACACACACACACACACACGTGATCTATGTCAGGAGCAGAGCTCTTTTTGCCTGCTTAAAAATGTACTTAAAAAAATCAAAAAACCACAACATTTCTGAAGTAATGTCTGTTCTGCTACTTCTCAGCTGATTTAATAATTCAGCTTTTGGCAACCTTTGCATTTGCAGTTCTAAGCACTAAACGCCTGCTCTGCCTTCTTTGATGCAGAGGAAATGATGTGTACCCTCTGACTAGTTTATTGGAAACTAATATGAGATGGATAAATAGCACTGTTTAGTCAGCATTATGATGGATTTAAAGTTATACATGTTGGAGAGAAGGCTGCTCTGATAAGGTTGGCGGCTTAAGATCAGAACTCGTAACCTATCTGATTTGTATGCAAACAATCATGATGCGTATGGTACTACACAAACATACTTTATATTTCACTTCCTGCAAAAATATCTGTGGTTTGTGTTAAAACAAAACAAACAGAAAAAAAAAAGTGTTGCTCCACACAAAGAAAACCCAGTGTAGAATTCTGAGTTTGTTCCACTGAGCCATCCCAACGCAACAGCTGCAATGAAACTGTTATGGTTGCAAGAGTAGCTGTTTGAGTGCAGTAGCTGAGCAGGATACTCCTTGCGTGCTGAGCACTGACCCGTCAGTGGACTGTGATGTTTCACATGAACTTCAAGTACCTGCTAGGCGTGCTAGGAACTCAGCAGAAATGGTACTAAAAAGTAACAATGGTACCTGGTTATTTTTTTTACTGGTGGAAAATACAAGAAAGGCAAACAGAATCATGTTCAGCTGGTGCAATGCAGCGGAAATAGGGCTTTTTAAGTCAGAAAATAGCGCCACCTATTGTTCAGTTATTCAAATTTAGGAAGAAAATGTAGTGAAATACAATGAATTCAATAATAACTGAGTTAAATATAGAAAGATATTCCAAAGGTAAAAGTAGTTTTTAAAAGTCATTTAGGAAATCTTTGCATATAATATATGAAAAACAAGATGTTGAAGGATCAGTGCTCTGCATTTATATAAACAACACATATTAATGGATCACATGAGGATGTGAAATGTGAAAAGGTGTCAGTCAATGTTTAACCCACAGAAAAACATCCTCTCAATGTGCTGCAGTTCCTTTACAGAGCTTTAAAGCATATTTCAGCCAATGTTTAGCCCCAGTGGCACAGCAGGCAGCTAATAATCATACTGTAGACTAGCAGTCTAAGACCAAACAGCATGAAATATGATCAGCTGGCTGAGGAGTATAGCGGAGCATTTAGCAGCTAACCAGCCAGATATCTTCCTTAGGAGGCAATGGAGTTGGTAGAGACCAAATCAGACATATGGAAGGCACTGGACTCACATTCATCATGTGGACAGCAAAATGCACTAAAAATCAGCTATAAATTGAGAAAGAAATTATACTAACATTTATGTTTCAGTGTTAGACTTGGTATAATCAGAATTTGCTGTCATCTCATGGAAGGATTTCTGAAACATCCCAGAGGTTTTGAAACATGATGCCCTTTTTTTTACAGCACAACACAGGGTGCAGATTCATGTCAGGGTTGCAAAGTCACTTGACACTTAAGTACAGATGAAACTTGATTTCATTGGGAAAAATCTTTTCTCCTATGCAATCTACTCACATTCCTCACATTGTATATTCAGATTCAAAAACAGTTTCTGCTTTCCCTTTTAGATAGTTGTGTTATACTAGAATTGACCTTGCAGCCAATGATGATAATAAGGCAAACACAATATAGACTTTTATCACATACCCGAAAGACGTTATGGAACCAATCCAGCAATGTTTACAGTCAAATGAATATAGCTCCTAGTTTGTAACAACCCTGAAGCATTCAGTTTAAATTAATTGCTTAATACAGTGCTGCTTCCGAATGATAAAGGTTCCAGTAGAACAGAACACATCAAGTTGACTCAGAACTTCTCAGAATGGGGAATGAATTCTTAGACCGACAGTCTCGCATGTTGCCATGTAAGACCATGAATTAGCAGGAAGTGTGCTAAGTCAAACACTATGTGCACATGTACGTGCACACATAGAGTAATTTGAACTGCAGAGTATCATCTGTGTAACCACATCCTCCGAGTCCGTGAGGAGAGGAGGAACCCGATGCTCCATTGTCCTGTATGAAAACTCCCTAGTCATCACTAATATGGGAAGGAACATCTTCATTCAATATGCACACGGGGACCGCAAAGGTCAGAGCAGGGGCCCCGCGTGAAGACAAATGCTGTGAATCTGGCAGTTGAACACCTGAAAACACGAGTGTGCATTTCCATTTAAGATGTACATTAACTTCCTAATGGCCCCCAAGTCCCTTTTTATATTCAAGAGGTGTGGAAACCATGGTCATGTCTTTATATCCTTTTTCATACTTTGAAGGCTAAATGCATCCCACGAGCTTGTCTTATTCAAGTCTCTCTCGAATGTTGCTCCAAAATGCTGGCCCCATCCTTTCCCAAGCCCAGCACGGAAAAATGAACACCCCACCCAGTAGCTCAGGGGTGAAGCATTGCAATTTATTTTTGAAAAATGAGAATAAAAATAAAAACTGCCGCCCTGGGGGGGTATCAACTGTAGGTCAGTCCCAAACCTGTTTAAATGCTTGACATGGAAAAGGATGACACAATGTGGCAATCCCTAATGAGAAAGGCCAGAAGAACAAGAGAATTTCCTCCTTATTTCTACTACAGCCACTACTACAGTTGACTTTACAGCAGCTAACTTCAACAGTATCACTACTACTATGACACCAAAGAATCATTTACTACTACTTTAACTACAACTACTCACTACATGATCACCTCCAGCTATAACTGTTGCTAGGCGACAGGAGGAGCACTTTGTGAAACAAGTGTATGGATGGGACCAAATGGCGACATCAGCAGTAAAATCTTCATGGGTGCATTGTCTCGCTACATGATCCTCAGTGTAGTCTTAGTGGTCGATGAAGGCCACGCTCTCGTAAGCCTCAACCGTCAAAAGAACTTGTCCTTCAATCAAAATGAAACATGCACTCCATGGAGTTAATTATATATAGTAGCTATTTGCTAATTTGTTTCACTTCTCTCGTCAGGGAAACAAAGCTGTTCACCTTGATAGTTTACAGCACTGACCCTGTGATAAAAAAGAAAAAAAATCTCCAATAAATTAAATACTTTCTCAGACATTGCAGGTGGCATGAACAGTGGCTTGATTTGTTTTCAGGTGCGATGCTGGACCAGCATATGTAAGATCCGCACCAAAGCAGCTCACTGTATTCAGCCATCATTAAAGTCACTGATTGGCACCTATTTTCTTTTTTTTATGCTGTGATAGAATTGCCTGAGAAATGTCAATTAAAACCTTTAAAATGTCTTAATGTGAAATATCTTGGTCTTCAAAACTGATCTAATTTTCAGTGACATGTGATGCTTGCAGGAGCCACACCTTCTTCAAATAACATTAATGTTTTTAATAATGTGAGCCTTCAAGTATTCTGGGAAGTATTTAAGAAAAGAAATAATCTTCTTTTAGCAGTGTGCCTTGGTGGGGTTGGCACTTATTTGCCACAGCAGGAAGGTGTAGGGTTTGAATCTCATTCTGGGGTCTCTCTGGAGAGCTTTTGTATTCTCTCTGTGTGTCCATGTGTTTTCTTCTACAATGAATGCATGTTTGTTTTTTCTAGGTGATCAACTGCCGACTCCAATGTCAGCTGCTAGGCCCCAGTCTCTTGTTACGCTACACAGGATAAGTGATCATAGACAATGGCTGGATGGATGTTTCAGACTGAAATGTGTGCTAAATTGATCCAGCAGAGTGTGGGTTTTTTTTGGTGAAGTAATAGACAAGGCCACCACTGACCGATAGAAATGATTTGTTAAGTTTCAGGGGAGCTGACCTTCAGCAGTAAACATTATTGAACACACACACGCACACACACACTGAGGAGGGAGACCTTAAAACAGAGAAGGAGCCACTGTACATGCATTTTAAGATGACAAAGGCAATCAATCAACCTGTGTACTATCACCCTTTTTGTCATGAAGGTATCAAAGAATCTGATCCCACTAAAGCAGCCCTTATCGTGTCAGTAAACATCCGTGGGACCACAATCCTCACTTCAACCCATCACAGCATGAGCCGGGTCCGGTGCTGCCGTCATTTGCACTATGGAGATGTGCGTCTGGGGAAACACTAAATACAGTTGCGCCGCCAGGGGGCGCACTCACGTCACTAAACTCCCTCTTTACCGCTCTCCCTCTCCCTCTCCCTCTCCCTCTCCCTCTCCCTCTCCTTTCCTCGCCTCGCTCTCCTCTTCCATGCCATGGGATGCCGGAGTCTAACCGCAGCTCTCCTCTCATTCATGCTGAGGGCTGCTCTCCTGCGCGCACAAAGCTGCAGAACTGAATGTCTGAATGGGAATGTTTTTTTTTTTTTGCTGCAACTTTAACATCCTTAAAATCATGACAAGCAAGACGAACGAGAAGGACGATGTGATCAGTAAGTACATCCAAACTTTTTATAATTGTTCGTCATCTCTGTACTCGTCTTTAAGCGTCGTTTTTTCCTCTACGTTTGAATGTGTCCGTTGACATTCCTCTTCATAATACTTCCCTTTTGCTCTCCGCGTCATTCTTTTTCCGCTTACCCCGATGTCTCCTTCTCTGGTCCCTCAGTTTGTGAGCAGCGACAGAAATTACGTTTTGCGCTTCCAGACACCTCACGGCTGTTTCTGGCCCCACGGGGGATGAGCGGCCAGACGCACACCCGATTTAAAGATGAACTAATCCGAAATGTCTGTTCTTTTTTTTTTTTTTTTAATTTTTATAAAAAAATTTTTTTTCAGGATTGTACTGTTCAAGTTGTTGAAGGTGAATATTTGTTTCCCCTTTCTCGAGGGAAGATGCAGGTTTTGATTGCGGAGCGGTGGGGTCGGGCAGATTCTTAATGTTTGTGTCTTCTAATCTGATTCATCCCTCTGGTGCATTTTAGATCGCATGTGGTCACACAGCCACACTGATGCCATCACACTGGTCTGAAGTCGCCAAGGGCGAACCAGCCGCTAGTTAAGCGGTGCTGTGGATGTGAGGCTGTTGTAGTTTCTCTCCGTGGGTCTTTGCTGGACGTGAGGAATTGAACCCGCTCCACTGCCTCCGCGCTGGAGACCAACTGAAGTTGAACGTTACGTCCACTGTGCGCGTGCGTGTGGGTAGACACGAGACTATGGCGCGAGATAATATTGTTTGAGTGTGTGTGTGTGTGTGTGTGTGTGTGCGTGTGCGCGTGCGTACGCATGTGAACAAGTTTTGTGCAATAGTTTTAAAGTGTGCGTGGATTATACAGTATTTGACCTGTCTTTGTTTTTTTCTTTAGGGAAGTCTGTCTGTCAGTGTGTGTGTGTGTGTGTGTGTGTGTGTGTGTGTGTGTGTGTGGGAGAGAGAGAAAGAGAGTGACTCCCCCCCCCCCCAGACACACACAGAGTAGCATCTCTGGCAGTTCTGTGCCACCTTATGAATTCTTAACTTCATCAGATGCATAGGTGACGCAGACTGCCAGATTCTGAGAGACTGGGGTTTGGCTGCCAAGCACCCATAAGAAAAGCCTTTCTGATGTGTGTGTGTGTGTGTGTGTGTGTGTGTGTGTGTGTGTGTGTGTGTGTGTGTGTGTGTGTGTGTGTGTGTGTGTGTGTGTGTGAGAGAGAGAGAGAGAGAGAGAGAGAAAGAGAGGGGTGATGTCTAACCTGTGAATGACATGTGTAAGGAAGTTTTTGCATGTGTGTGTGTGTGTGTGTGTGTGTGTGTGTGTGCCGGAGTGCCGGAGCTGGGTCGTGTTGATAAGGCAGAGACATTGAGCGTCACCCAAAGTGACTGCATGCATGACTCCGGTGACATAATGACTGTGGAAAGTATTAATTCGTCTTAAAGTAACTGACAGCCACTGTTTACAGAGGTTTCAACCAGAGGTGAGTCAGAACGGGACTTGGACGACAGCAGTGCTGCATCTGCTTTTAGCAGGCCTCTAACCTACTTACCCAGTTTACTGTTCGAGTCTTGAATTAGTAGTTCGTACTGAAAGGAGATCATCATGATCATCACAACCATCATCATCATCATCATCATTTCTCTCACTCTTAATTTTTGGGATGCTGTCTTTCCTTTATTCATTCCCAATCACTTTTACGAAATTTACGCTGTAAGCGTGTTTTTTTTTAGTTTTTTTTTAGGATTGATATCCCTCCATCCGGTTAACAGGGTGTAGTTTTGTGTGATTTTATTTTAGAGATCAACATACTCATAACTGCATCGCGCCCGGAGTTTGCCCTGCCTCATGCCCTGACAGCCGGGATAGGCTCCAACTCCCCGTGACCCGTGCAAGCGGATGAAGCGGTCAGAAAATGAATGAATGAGCACTAACCTACTCATAACTGAAGTATTTTTTTTATCTTTAAGAGTTCAATACTGGAGTATTTTAGTGAAGACTTTGATCATTTGTTCACAAATCTTTTTACTTAAGCTCACCTTTATTCTCTCTGCAGCTTCTTTGTGTTTTATGAGGCTCATGATCACTCATGGGCTCGCCGTGTCGCCCTGCATGAGAACTGTTGTGTTCTGGTAAAAAATAAAATGCCAAGTGTGTGTGAGAGAGAGAGAGAGAGAGAGAATATGCGGTTAACTCTACTGCTCCTCTCAGCCCACAGTGGCTCTGATCCTCGTTGAGCTTTGCGCTGCAAATGATTGATGATGCGCCCTATGGTCCGTCTGCATCCACCTGCTTCCAACACGGAGGGGAGACGGCAGCAGAATCACGATAAACAAGACACAATTAGCAGTTTTCACTTTAACCCCTTTGAGAAACGGACAGAGTTAAGATGTGTGTCGAAAAGGATGTCGTAGAAATAACATGTAATTGTTTTTTTTTTTATTGTTTTTTTTATCTGCACTGCCATCAGTAACTACACTAAAATGGTGAATTGGCGGCTCCAGCCGGAGCGAAACTCCTGATCCAGCAGTGTGAGAGCAGACTCTCCGCTACTGAGCTCAGGGCTGCCAAAGTAAGCTGATATTACAAGGCAACATCTCATCTGCAACAAAAGTTATTTTAACTGCATGTGAAAGCCAAATTATCTGATCAGCACAGACAAACATGCAGCTCATATAACAGAAAGTGAGACCAATAAATGTATCCCAGGTGTGTATGCAGCCATCAGGTCAGCCAATCTTGCAGTGAAAGAAATGAGATAAATATTATTACATAAATGTAAACAGAGGAATGTAAGACACTCAGAATGTAGATGATGTTGCTGGATGTGAAACGTTTGTCCTTTTAGGGCACCGTGAAGAAGTGACTGGCAGTTTGCTCAGGTGTGATGTAGCCAGAAAGCACAGTAACATTTAAAGACCAAACACCCCATGTGGGTAGAAAGATGAGATATGGATCATGTAAGAATTAAATGAGATAACAGATGGGAAAGTGATGGAGAGAAGCTCACCAAGAACGAAAGCAAAACATGAAAAGATGAATATGATTTTAATTACAATCAAATCTTTATATAGCAGAATCAGAGAAAGATCCGTCTTTCTTATAAATAAATACCTGAGATGTGAGAGTACATAATAAAACAAGAAGTTTGTACGACATGAACAGTAACTGGAAATTGGCAGCCAAATCACATTTACCAGTCTGTATATAACAGACATTTTCATAACTCATTTATGGGATATATTTTTTTTATTAGTCTTGGCACCAATCTGCTCTCTTCTCACTATACTCATCCATGAGTGTTGTTGAAACAACAGTGGATGTGCCAATTTGTCTGGTTTCTTTCCCCTCTTTTTCTGGTAGACAAAGTGTTTGCAACTCACAATTCCTGTCAGAGCAAAACAGAGGAAGAGACGGAAGAAAAAAGGGAATAAGAGCAAAAGGGAGAGGTGCAAAGAGAGATATGAAGCTATGATGCTTTTAAGTTCCCATCCTGTTTTTGATGCAGCCTCTGCCGTGAAAGGCCAAGGCAGATCAAACGGGGCAGGAAGATTGAAATAGTTTCTCTTGTAAAGAGGGAGGCATTTTGACGCTGCACAGATGTGACAAGTAACATCGAGACAGAGGTGGAAACCACTTTCACATGCTGAGCGATCGCAAACACTCACTTTCCAAGTTGAAAATAGAACTTGCAGCATTTGATTGTTGTTAGCGTTCGCGTTTGGTATCTTCAAGTGAGAAAAATGGTGTGTGGGCGGTTGGGTGGGGGAGTTATTTCCTATCACAGTGTGAGCAAGGATTGCTCTGCCATTGTTTTGTCAGCAATTAAAATAATTTCAGCAACCCATTTTCTTCTGCTGCTGCAGACCATACAGCTTGTGTTTGTTGTCCCAAATGGCCAATTCCTGCCTTATGTTCTCCGCTGTCTGAACAGTTGAGGCAGCAAAATAATCATTGTGTATATGTGTGTGTATGTGTGTGTGTGTGTGTGTGTGTGTGTGTGTGTGTGTGTGTGTGTGTGTGTATTTCCTTAGGTTCTGTGACTGTAGTTCAATTAGCATATCCTCACACTTCTCAAATTGTCTTAAATCTACCCGTAATCCTTCCTCTCTCCTTTTATTTAGTGTTGAGCCAAGGTCAAATTAATTACGCTTTTTTCCTCTATTTATCTGTTGTGATAGCTTTCAGATATTCTGTTATCTGTGGTGGTAGCTACAAATTCCACAGACCATGAGAAAGTGTATTGAGAAGGTCAACAGATGAACGATAAGGTGATCTAGAAACATTCTGGATTAGAGGCATTTTAGCTCCTGTTCTTAATTCGATGAACTGGCAGAGGTTTCACTCTGATATAAGGTCAAAATAGTATTGTATCCTCACCTATATATTTGAATAAGCTCACTTGAAAGTTTAACGCTGTCACGCTGTCACCAACTCTACCCACTACCTGTCAATCAAGCGCCCAACAATTCACAGTGCCCAACCAATCACAGCACATCTGCCAGAGGGAATCACGTGAACAATATGGCGTAAGGCGTCTGCTATGTTAGGAGAGGAAATAATTATACACGGACTTTCCAGTTAACATACTGTACTTTTAGAGTGTCATAACTGTTCCAACAATTTTCATGTTTTTGAGCAGATTCCAAACAGCAGGAACGATACAGAGAAAGGCAACGAAATTCTGAGTGAAACTATCTGGCTAAAACGAGAGTCTGTCCAGCTATTGTTTCCGTCTGATGTAGTATCTAAAAGGCTCCTCGAGCATCTGACAAAAACAGAACTATCACTTGTCTAAAATTTCTTTTCCACTTGCTCTTTAGACAGGTGCCTTTTCCGCTCTTTTCACAATGTCACAAATAGTTAGCTTTCTTTCTCCAGTTAGCCTGCTAACATTCATCTACGGCTTCACAATGTCCGCCCAGCGCAGTATTTGCCAACACAAAGTCGTTATGTCACCACGTTGATTTTTGACTACATTGGGTGCCATTGGTTTATAATACCAATACATTTGTTTTCATATGTTTTGTATGAAGTCTGATATTATTGTTTTATCGTGGAATTTCCACAGGTTCCCGATAGTAATAATAATAATATTATAAAGAGTCTTTCAGAAACTATAAGGAAAAGTGGTGCAATGCATGTATAGTATTACAGTGTGTCCTATTTCTTTGCGGTTAATGCGTTGCAGGAACCACACGCGATTGAGGAATCCGCGATCGAGATTGCGATCTATTTATCTTATTATTTACGGTAATTTAAACGTTTATGAACCCTCCCCATACTGATATTAAGCCACCTTCTATCTGTCTTACCTTTTCCCACACTCTTATCGACTGTTTAAAGCACATTGTGTCTCCGAGACTGACTGAATAGCGTGCACTTCTGAATGCTGTCAGCCAATAAAATGCGTGTTCAGTATCACCTACGAAGATAGCGAAAATGGAAATACTACTGGGAAATAAAGCTTGTGAAATATCAGCTCTGGTCTTAGCTGAGATGTATAACAGTAATAGAAGTAAGGTAAAGAAGAGAGAAGGAAACAGAAGATAAAAAAGATTGCTGTTGTGAAGAAAATGACTGATGAAAGTGTAATAGATTTAAAAGAGAGAGGAAGAAAAAGAGGTGGAAGTAACAGTGTTTTTTACTCATACAGGAGAAAAGCGAGGAGCAATACACACAAACGAAGGGACGAAGGTTTGGAAACATTAAACGTGGGTCTTCCTGGAAGTGATTTGTAATGTCAAGAAATGAATTAAAATTATTTTTGAAAGACATATGAGAGGAGACAGACGGAGGGGCTCGGATGACTCACTAAAGGAAACAGGCTTTGCTGCCTTTGCTGATTTTGATGACTTGAATTAGACCGTAGTCAATGCCAGTCGATAGTTCCCTGCCTCCTAGATTTACTTTGTGTTGGTGTATATCTCCTCAATCCAACAAGAGTGTAGACTTTCAATGGACGCTGGTCTCTCTCAGACAGTGATGACTTTAAGAAAAACATTAAATGTTGAGCTGTTTGACTCTTTAATTTTTTGATGAAACTACCAATACCTTAATATTAATAACTCATGTAGAATAAATTGTGCTTCATGAAGGTGAAATATATCCAGCGCTGCTGTTTGACACTGAGGCGCTGACGTCATCAATCAGGCTCCAGGTACCAAGTAGCATAATCTGTGAGGACAACCCAAGTTAATGAGGAGTTCAGTAAAAATTCCCATTTTTGAGTTTTAACAGAAACAAAAAGAAAAGAAAAAATGAAATTGATTGTGACAGACAAAACAACATATCAGTGATTAGTGGTTCATGGTGTTTCCAAAAGAAAGAACTCACCAGCTGGGAGAAAACTCAAGCTAAACAGACAATGCCATCAGGCTCGTGCTTTAAACATTGTTAAAGACATCCTGGCAGCTTCCATCAGCACACTGCTGTGAAATGACACGAATGACGGTGTAGAAATGCTTAGTCAGTAAATACAATAATGCCACACAAAGACACACACACACACACACACACACACACACACACATACACACACACACACACACACACACACACACACACGCTCATCTCATTTTGTTGAGTGCCAAAACAAACCTGCATGAATAAAGGGTTGGCCTGTCATTGAGAAATAGGATCAGAGAGCCATATGCGATGCATCCCTGTGTGTCTACCGACTGTCTTTGTGAGAGGCGTAGCTGTTGGGTTTTGCTCAAGGACACAACAGCAGGTGTTTTAGCACCCTTTCATGATTAAGCACCTAAAACGTGTGGCATGTGATTGCTTTGGAAGTAAATTGATTTCGCACCAAATTAGGTAATGGTACAGTCAATGTCTCTCTGGGGAGTCAAGATTCAGGAGGGAGGTGGACAATATTAGTCCAACATCTACGCAATGATTTCCCTGAAAAATGCAGTATGCAATGAGTCTGCATGACCCCTTCTTAGAGGGAACTGGCTTTTGCTTTCTTGTAAAAAATGAGCTTCTTGCATGAGTTGACAAATTAACTTTCTCTGCTCGGTTTAAGCCTGCTAGCATGAGGTTCTGCCAATGCAGCGCCATCTCTCATCCTCCTTTTGTCTCTGTACGAGACTCTGCCAGCTTTAAATTCCCTTGCATTCTATCTGAAAGAAGGATACGGTTGATAGGACACAGAAAGGGTGCACTTTTAATAGAGTTTGCTTCTATTCCTTCACCAAAAAGAAAACCACATAGTCAGAGTCACATCGAAATCCATTTCAAGCACCTTGAGGTTGCCTGTCTGAAAGCAGCAGCTCTCAGGTCATTGAAATTGTCCTGTCTATCACTACTTTATAGGGTAGTGATGCATGGGAAACCATTGTAAGGAAATGCAACTTGGCAATTTAGTTTTGAACAGATGCAAGGGGATGTAAATGCAGCAGAATTGTAGAGAAAATGTTGAGTCTGGTTGAAGCAGCAGTGACACAACCACAGGAGAAGCTTTTGCCGACTGAAATAAATTTACTCAATAATCTTTGCCTAATGGAGCTGTCTATTTTTTGTTTTGTTTTTATGCCTACTTGTATTTCTTTTTTCTACACAACTGAGATATTGTGTCCTGCGGTTTTGTATGTTATTCTTTCACTGTCTCTTTATTCATTCTCTACCTTGTATTCTGTTTCTCTTCAACTTTCAGGATACAAAGACGGCTTTGAAAAACATGCAAAATTCTTTTTATTTGAATCCAATAATATTAAAACATTTACATGTATTTTACCATGTGAAGTACACACTTTTGTCCACCTTCCCATTAAGCTTTCAGATTAGGTTGAAGCAGATCATGTGGTATCACGACTGAAATTATCTTATGGACCTTTCAGCATTGCACACTGGAAATAGTCTGATCATTGAAATAATATGGAAACATTGTTGTGGGAAAGCCTTTGCCAATGCTGTGCTGTTCCTGTTTCCTCTCAGCCGGTATCCTGGATGTTTTTAGGTCTCATAGATGATATATCCGTCTGATTGTCATCCCCTGGGGGGCAGGGTTTATCATGATGCTTTGCAGCTTTATGGACATATGTGTTCCCTCCGTGGAATCTTTATTCTACTGTCATCATCAGATCACAATTCAAAGTGTTGCTTATTTACCCTTAAAGCCAAAATAACTGCAAACTTGTGGGAATTATCATTATGTACTTTTCATCTACAGCTAATTTGCAATTTCTTGTAGGCTATGCTAGCTTGCTGGACTAACTAAAATATGACAGTGTTAACATTGTTGTAGTGACATTATGCATCTTGCAGTTATACATGTGGATAGCTTGTTTTTAATAATGTGCTGTGTCCTCTGAATAATGGGAGTTTTCTGTTTTCACTTGTTTTACTGTCCATCTTTGGTCTGAATACAGCAGTACTTTCTTTTCTGCTATTCCTGTTCGTATCAGTGGATGCTCTTATGTCAGACACATGTGTCACAAAAGCAGTTTCTTAAGTATCAGATTTGTTGTTCCATGTTGTCATTTGCATGTGGTAGTGTCTATTTTCCATTCAAGTTTACTGTTAAACATCCTCAGTTTAGACAGTTAGCTTTATACAAGTGTGCCTGTGTGTGTGTGTGTGTGTGTGTGTGTGTGTGTGTGTGTGTGTGTGTGCGTGTGTGTGTGTGTAGGTGTGTGTGTGTGTGTGTGTGTGTGTTGAGGGGATATGTCATACTTTTATTGGCAACATTTTTAAATATCATTTATCGTTTCTTTATTAATTTACCAAGGGCGACGGTGGTGCAGTGGGTAGCATTGTTGCTTCACAGCAAGGAGGGTCCAGGTTTGTTACCTTTTTGTGTGGAGATTGTTCACCCCATGTCTGTTAGGGTTCTCCCAGGGTTCTCCGTCTTTCTTCCACCTTTAAAAACATGCATCTTAGGTGAAGTGATCACTTCAAAATTGTCCATAGGTGTTAGTGTGAGTGTGTCTGGTTGCTTGTCTTTCGTGATGGCTCGTAATAAATTGGCATCTCGTCCGGGATGTACCCTGCGTCTCGCTCAGCTGAGAAAGGTTCCAGCAGATCCTTGTTCTGCAAGGTGGATAAGTGGCAATAAGATGGATGGTTACTTTTACAAAATATTGACAATAAAATCACAATTAAAGCAGACTTTTTCAAAGGAGTGCAGTGACTGAAGTTAATCTGGTGTTCACTGTGAACAAACATCAACCTTGTCTCTACAATTATGTATTTCAAATAATGATTTACGGTTAATGTTTCAATATTATATAAACATTGGAGACATGGAGGATCAGGGCCAGTGCTGTTAGTCCTTTCATTAGCAATATGTGATCATTTCTTCTTTGTTGAGATCTAACTGTGGCGAGTCAAATAGCTAAAGATGGATTCAAACGTTTTTATCTAGTTGTGAGAGGTTCCACACACGGGAGGAAAAAATGGAACAAATATTTGCATTTAAGTTAATTCAGTGTTCCAGAGTATCACAAGAAAAATATTCCAACTATCAAATCCACAGATATTTTATTACATCCATAATTGGCTCAGTCTCTAAATTGATCTGTCAGCAAGTTTTCTGTCTCATGCCACGACCTTTTCTCTGAATAAGTTACGCTAAAGAACTAAATATTGCCTTACCAAGTGAGATAATTACAGGTTTAACAGTTTTAAAAGTCAAGTCAATTGCATTAAAGATCGTCTCCAGTGTGTATGAGTGCTTTATTCTTGTCCGACTCATTCTCACTGTTGCTGTTAGTTTTCAGCATACTGACTAGAGGAGGCTGTGCTGCTGGCATCTCCCTAATGAGAAATGGAGCGTGTGCGCGCGCACACACACACACACACACACACACACACACACACACACACACACACACACACACACACACACACACACACACACACACACTTCAACACTTATCAGTGTGGTGTTACAAGTATGTGATAGCAGTTTTTGCATATATGTGTTTTGGAGTGTATGATTTTTATAATTTTACAAAGAAATGATTGCATGAAATGTGATGTGGGTCAGGAGTTTCAAAGCTGTGTGTGCATATGTGTGTCATGTTGTCTCGCCACACACTGGTTAAAATTCTTTCCTCTTGTGAGAAAGAGGAACTGAACAGTTTATGCGGCTGTTGAACACAACACTTCGTTTTTCCAGTGTATGATGATGTAGCTGACTGTGAACTCCTACAGAAATTGAACTCCGTGTTTCTCACTGACCTCATGCAAACTATCCTCTCTCTGTTTTCATTCGTGTGTATATGTATGTGAGCATTTGGCATGGGTTTTTTAAAGGTAGACTCTGTTGTAGAGTCTGAACTTAGAGCAACATGAAGAATGAAGAAGTTCATTTATCAGTTATTTGCCACAAAAATCACACAAGAACATTTAAAATGCCCAATGTGGTTCATGTTACAAGTACTTTCCCTCAAACACAAAGGTCTACTTTATTTAAAATTTTTAGAAAGAGACCCTTCAGCTATTTTGACCTGCTGCAGTTACAATATGATGCACAAAGGGACACTAGGTTCTGGCTGTCTTTCTGAAGAATTTTGGAACATTCCTCATGGATAAAAAAACCTGCAGTTCTTGGATGAACCTGGGTTCACCGTCTTCAACCACCTTCAACAAGTCCTGCCAGAGACTTTCTGTTGGATTACAGTGAGATGACTGACTGATTGCAATAGAATGATCCAAGACTTCTCCTGAAATGGTTTAACGTTGGTATCATTGTTCTTTTGGAATGTTCAATGATATCCAAGATTCAGCTTCCTCACAGCTAAAGATGGTTCTTCTACGATTTCCTGATCCTTGATGGAATCCTTCTGACCCTACATGCTGCAGGTGTCCGGTGTCTGAGGAAGCAAAGCAGCATCGGAGCATCACTGATCCACTGCCATGCTCCACTGTAGGTAGAACATTCCTTATAGAATCAGCTTCATTCTATCTCCTCCAGACAAACTACAGATTCAAAGGACCAAAAGTTACAGTTTGGTTTATCAATTTAAAAAAAATCTTGTCTGGATGGGTTTGAGCTAATGTGGCTGACTTTTCTTGTGTTTTTGGGTGAACTAGGGTGAAGTTCTTATGATTTGGACACAAAACCTTTATTTACATTCAGACCTGAACAGAAAAAAACAAAAAACAAAACAAAACATCAACCCAAAAACATTTGGGACATGAAGGTCTGCTCAATATTTTAACATCGTATTTACAAACATGTGCTCATTGGAGTGATGATATTCAGATAGTAAATAGTTTTGAGATTGTAGCAGTCATTAAAACATCATGCAGTGTTTAATTTAGAAGGAAAAAAAATCAAGTCTGTTTTATGTACTGGTGTGTAAGAATTAATTAATAAACAATACCTGCCTGCAGCTGTTACTTACTTGTAATTACTGCCTTTAAAATTTTACTGTGACTTTAAAAAATCCAGAAATATATCCTTTATAATCAAAGGGTAGAAGAAGAAATATTAAGTTTGTTATTGAGCATGCAGTACACACTACAAGGAAATGATATGTACACCCTACTACTGATGCCCTGAATTATTCAAACGCATGCATATATATAGAAACCTTGCAACATGTGGAGGGCAGAAGGTGTGAGCACCACCATAGTAAGTGTCCCTGGAATTGTTGGGGGCGGGGGTGCTTTGCTCAAGGCCACCTCAGTAGTTCCCTGGAGGGTCCAAACCCAGGTCCCAATCCACTGAGTGACTGTCATCCATATGTTAAAAGTTTTATTAACCTATTTTTCCATCTATCTGTTCATCTGTTTGTCTGTCTGTCTATCTATCAGCTATCTAGAATCTAGATGGATGGATGGATGGATAGATGGATAATTAGATAGATAGATAGATAGATAGATAGATAGATAGATAGATAGATAGATAGATAGATAGATAGATAGATAGATAGATAGATAGATAGATAGATAGATAGATAGATAGATAGATAGATAGATAGATAGATAGATAGATAGATAGATAGATAGATAGATAGAGTAATCCCTGGCGCATTTGTGCATCAACACACATGACTTCACTTCATGGCGGATTTTTAGTAGGTATTCATGTGATACCATCAGCATTCTATTGGCTGACGACATCTGGAAGGGCGCTGCGTTCCGAGACTCACAAAACGTTCGTGCTTTAAACAACCGATAAGAGTGTGGGAAAAGGTAATACAGATAAGAGGTGGTTAAATGTCAATATGGGATAGGGTTCATGAGCGTTTAAATTACCGTAATAGTCGCTATATTGCAGAGTTTGTTATTGGCGTGTGGTTCCTGGCATTAACGGCGAGTAACGAGGGCGCACTGTAGATAGATATCTATCTATAGTTAGATATCTCTGTAGATATTTCAAATTGAATGACTAATATATCATCTCTTACAGTAGAATTTCTGTGGTTTTTGTATGTTTAATATGTCTTTGATGAAGTTGAAACAGCTGATGAGTGAATTAACTGGCCAGTTATTCAAATGCTGAATACAGTACACTCAACTTCTCAAATAGGAGGGTTTGCTTCTTCTGTCTGTTCATCCGTCTGTCTGTTCGTCCTTCCGTCTGTCCATCCATCCATCAAATCCATCCATCCATCCATCCATCCATCCATCCATCCATCCATCCATCTGCTGTCACCAATATCAGCTGAGTAGAGTATTTTATTAACTAGAGGTGGAGGAGAAGCAAGAGAGGTGGAGGTTTGTCCTGGAAAGGAGAGGGATGAAGGTTAGCCGCAGTAAGACAGAGTACATGTGTGTGAATGAGAGGGACCCAAGTGGAAGAGTGAGGTTACAGGGAGAAGAGATCAAGAAGGTGGAGGATTTGAAGTACTTAGGGTCAACAGTCCAGAGCAATGGAGAGTGTGGAAAAGAGGTGAAGAAACGTGTGCAGGCAGGATGGAATGGGTGGAGATAAGTGTCAGCTGTGATGTGTGATAGAAGAGTTTCAGCTAAAATGAAAGGAAAGGTATACAAAACTGTGGTGAGACCAGCGATGTTGTTTGGTCTAGAGACAGTGTCACTGAGGAAAAGACAGGAGGCAGAGCTGGAGGTAGCAGAGATGAAGATGCTGAGGTTCTCTCTGGGAGTGACCAGGAAGGATAGGATCAGGAATGAGTACATCAGAGGGACAGCACATGTTAGAGGTTTTGGAGATAAAGTCAGAGAGGCCAGACTGAGATGGTTTGGACATGTCCAGAGGAGAGATAGTGAATATATCGGTAGAAGGATGCTGAGTTTTGAACTGCCAGGCAGGAGGCCTAGAGGAAGACCAAAGAGGAGGTTTATGGATGTAGTGAAAGAGGACATGAAGGTAGTTGGTGTGAGAGAAGAGGATGCAAAGGACAGGGTTAGATAGAGGCAATTGATTCGCTGTGGCGACCCCTGAAGGGAAAAGCCGAAAGGAAAAGAAGAAGATAAGACAAATTCAAAAAGTACACAAGACTTGAGACTTCTGAAATTTGTTGTGCTGCGTATTTTGTTTACAATGTGGAAAATCAGACCAATTTCATAAAAGCTTAAGCCCAAATTTGTAGAGCAGTATAATACAGCATCCCCAATAGCTGTAGAAGTGCACATTAATCTGAAAAGACATTATTTCCACACCTTTTTTCAACTTGAAATAAAAGCATTGAGCTCAAAGCTTTGTCTTGGGACATAAACACCTGTTCGCCATTGCCTACAACCTTTCCTAATTCAGCAGTTACATTAGTAGAAGTCTTCTTCTTCTCTTTTTGGTTTTTCCCTTCAGAGGTCGCCACAGCTAATCAATTGCCTCCATCTAACCCTGAATTCTGCATCCTCTCTCACAACAACTACCTTCATTACCTCTTTCACTAAATCCATAAACCTCATCTTTGGTGTTCCTCTAGGCCTCCTGCCTGGAAGTTCAAAACTCAGCATCTTTCTACCAATATATTCACTATCTCTTCTCTGGACATGTCCAAACCATCTCAGTCTGGCCTCTCTGACTTTATCTCCAAAACCTTTAACATGTGCTGTCCCTCTGATGTACTCATTCCTGATCTTATCCATCCTGGTCACCCCCAAAGAGAACCTCAGCATCTTCATCTCTGCTACCTCCAGCTCTGTCTCCTGTCTTTTCCTCAGTGACACTGTCTCTAGACCAAACAACATCTCTTTTCCACACTCTCCATTGCTGTGGACTGTTGACCCTTTAAAATCCTCCACTTTATTGATCTCTTCTCCCTCTAACCTCACTCTTCCACTTGGGTCCCTCTCATTCACACGCACGTACTCTGTCTTACTGTGGCTAACCTTAATTCCTCTCCTGTCCAGGACAAACCTCCACCTCCCTGCCTCCTCCTCTACCTGTTCCCTGCTCTCACTACAGACCACAGTGTCATCTGCAAACAATCATAGTCCATGGAGATTCCAGTCTAACCTCTTCTGTCAGCTTGTCCATCACCATAGCGAACAAGAAGGGGCTCAGAGCTGATCACTGATGCAGTCCCACCTTCACCTTGAACTCCTCCGTCTCACCCACAGCACACCTCACCACTGTCTTACAGTCCTCATACATGTCTTGCCCCACTCTAACATACTTCTCTGCTACTCCAGACTTCCTCATACAATACCACAGTTCCTCTCTGGGCACCCTGTCATAAGCTTTCTCCAGATCTACAAAAACACAATGCAGCTCCATCTGGCCATCTCTGTACTTCTCTGTCAACATCCTCAAAGCAAATACTGCCTGTGTCGTACTCTTTTTTTGGCATGAAACCATACTGCTGCCGACAAATCACTTTTGCCCTTAGTATATCTTCAACTTCTCTTTCCCATAACTTCATTGTATGGCTCATCAGCTTTATTCCTCTGTAGTTGCCACAAGTCTTGTTCTTAAAAGGGACACCTCACTATCTAAGATCCTGTTGAACAACCCAGTCAGAAACTCTACTGCCACCTCTCCTAGACACTTCCATACCTCCACAGGTATATCATCAGGACTGAGTGCCTTTCCACTCTTCATCCTCTTCAATGCCCTCCCCACCATCCTTACTAATCTTTGCTACTTCCTGGTCCACAACAGCCACCTCTTCTAGTCTTTGTTCTCTCTCATTTTCGTTGTTCATCAACTCTTTAGAGTACTCTTTCCATCTTTTCATCACACTACTGGCACTTGTCAATACACTTCCATCCCTATCCTTAATCACCCTAACCTGCTGCACGTCCTTCCCATCTCTGTCTCTCTGTCTTGCCAACCTGTATAGATCAGTCTCTCCCTCCTTACTGTCCAACCTAGCATACAAGTCATCATAAGCCCCTTGTTTGGCCGTTACTACCTTTACTTTCACCTTACGTTGCATCTCCCTGTACCCCTGCCTACTCCCTTCAGTCCTCTCAGTGTCCCACTTCTTCTTAGCTAACCTCTTTCTCTGTATACACTCCTGTACCTTCTCATTCCACCACCAAGTCTCCTTATCTACTTTTCTTCCAGATGACACACCAAGTAATCTCCTACAGATTAGCTGTATTTGTTCAGTCATCTGGAAGCACCTCCTGACCACCCAGAGCATGTCTTAACACCTTCCTAAAGTCATGCAACACTCTTCCTTTTTCAGCTTACAACATTTCGTCTTCTGATCTGCCTTTACCATCTTCATCTTCCTCACCACCAAAGTCATCCTACTAGGGATGAGCGAGTACACCACTATCTGTATCTGTATCCATATCTGTTCAACCATCTAAATAATCTGTATCAGTAGCTGTTCTCGGAATGGGCGGGGCTTAAACTGGGAATGGGTGTAGTTTGACCAGAAATGGGTGGGGCTTAAATTGGTACATTATTTTAAGTCTGAAATTGATATGGATTTATTGTTTATTTTACAACTATTTAAAGAACAGCCTCAAAATTGAGAGTCATATCAAAGTTTTTGATCACAAAAGTAAAGAACTATTTACAGAAAAAGTTTTTTATGATCTCAGCATGAATATTCTTGAGTGTTTTTTATCAAGTGTATGAATGAATATTTGCAGAACAGCCTCAGAATTGAGATTCAATGCGTTTGATCACAATCGTAAAGGAACTAGATACTGAACACGATTTTTATGAACTCAGAACATGAAGTGCATTAATGAATACAATGCATGCAATAGGAAATTACGAACTACAAAATATGCAAGAACAAGAATCGCCATACTCAACATAAATTTCTAATTTTTTTTCTTTTTTTTCTTTTTATGATCAAACTGTTTTTTACAATTACTTATTTATTTTTACCACCTAATGTGCTTGCCATTTTTTTCACACGAAGTTAAACAAAGTTTATTAAGGTGTGTGTATCTGTTCGTGCATGTGTGTGTGACTGAGTGACTGTGTGAGAGGGTGACAGAGATATATAGAGAGAGTGAGCATGTGTGTGTGTGTGCGCGCGCGTGCTGTGTAACAGTTGAAATATCTACTATACAGTATACAAATTATTAATTTGAACTGAATTGAGAAAGTGTCAAACTAAGAATAAGCTGGTAAAAAACAAAAACAATTGGAGTGTTTACAGCTTACAGCTCTATGTGGTTAAATGCACTGCGTACGTGCAGCAGAACAAAACAAAACAAGAAACAAGTTCACCAAGTAACCTTCAATCGACTGAAATAGAGACAAGCTGAAGAAAACCTCAGGAAAGCAACATGAGCTACAGTGAAGCCATGACAGAGAGATCAGTCAATGTCTGCGTGTGCGCGAGAGTGGGACAGAGTGTCCCTTTAGTGTCTCTGTAGGGAGGGGCGGTCCCTGTGTGTGACTACCGTGAAGACAGTCAGTTCTGAGGATTTTCCTTCAGCTATGCCAGCTGGGATAGGCTCCAGGTCCCCGTGACCCGCGCCAGCGGATGAAGCGGTCAATAAAATGAATGAATGAACAAGCACGAGTTTTGACAAGTTTTACTCGTAGCATGCTTGTACTCGTCAAAAATGCGTTACCCGTACTGGATACTCGTCTGAAATACGTACTCGGCTCAAACCTACATCCTACACACCACCATCTTATACTGTTTGGCTACACTCTCGCCTACCACTATTTTGCAGTCACTGATCTTCAGATTACACTGTCTACACAAGATGTAGTCTACCTGTGCTCCTAACTCCAGTCCTATAGGTCACCCTATGTTCCTGCCTCTTCTGGAAGAAAGTATTCACTATAGCTGTTTCCATCCTTTTTTGCAAAGTCAAAGTCTCACTTCTAGGTATGCTCTGCATCACTTAATCCAAGTCCAACCAGAATTTCTCCTTCTCCTCCAGCTCACATCCCTCCTGTGGAGCATACCCACTAATAACATTGAACATCACACATTAAATTTCTAGCTTCAGACTCGTCACTCTATCTGACAGTCTTTTTACCTCCAGGATATTTCTAACAAACTCCTCCTTCAAGATAACTCCTACTCCATTTGTCTTCCTATCTACACCGTGATAGAACAACTTGAGCCCTGCTCCTAAACTTCTAGCCTTGCTTCCTTACCATCTGGTCTCTTGGACACACAATATGTCTACCTTCCTCCTCTGCATCATGTCAACCAACTCTCTACCTTTTCCTGTCATAGTTCCAAAATTCAACGTCCCTACTCTCAGTCCTATACTCTTGGCGTTCTTCCTCTCTCTCATCCTACGAACACACTTTCCTCCTCTTCTTCTTTGACCAACAGTAGTCCACTTTCCACCAGCACCCTGCAGATGAAAAGCACCGATGGCGGTCGTTGTTCACCCGGGCCTCGACCGATCTGGTATGGAAGTCATAGATTTGATTTGCATGTTTACATTAGTAGAAGTATTATTTGTATTTTTCTGAATTTGTAAGGTCAGGAATTTGTAATTTGTAAGTCGTGAAAGTTACTTTATCAATCCAAGCTATTACTATTGTTATTATCATTATTCATTCATCTTTTTGAAGACCAGACGATTGTCATCTTCTCTTCTTCAGCTGCTTACCAGAAGTATGGTTTCTACTGCGGTAGGCATGTTACATCCTAGATGAGACACCAGCTCATCACAGGGTCATATAAAAGACAGACAACCATTCACAGTCACGCGCACACCTACATGTTTTATAATAATAATAATAATAATATTAATAATTATTTTTATTATTATTCACGCATCATTCACATATTCACGCATCATATTAGATTTTGACACCACTTGGCTTTGCAGGACATTATCGTCTTGTGTACGTACGTTATATCCATGTCACTGTGTATGAAGAGTCTATTAGACATGTTTCTGATGTTGTGCCACAGCTGCAGTGGGGATTATTTCCGAGGCTACAGGCAGAGAGAAGAAAAGGCATGAAAGTGTGTGAATTGACCATAAAGCTCTGCCACTCTGAGGGGATTAGAAGGGGTTAAACTGCAGGGTGCGATAAAGACTGGCATTTCTCTGACACACTCTGACTGCGGCTGTGTGTGTGAGGGTGTGTGTTTGCGGGAGACAGCTGAGAGAGTATTAGCATGACCTGCACTAACTACATTGTGATGCTGGTGGATATGTGCATGTTTTTGAAGATGCGTGTGTGCGTGTGTGTGTGTGTGTGTGTGTGTGTGTGTGTGTGTGTGTCCTATAACTACAATGTGGCAGCCAGGGCAGTCAGGGGCAGTCAGTGTGCTTGTGGGAGAGTTGCAGAGACAGCGTGAAGAATAGCTGCTTGCAGTGCTCTTTAAGAGTGACTTAGTGGCTATTTCAGTTGTAACAGGCTGGAGGAACTCCACCACTATTTACAGTGTAGAATAAAACAAATGAAAATCAAATCACATGTTCTTTATTGATTTTTTTTACTTATTATAATTTTTCCTTTTTCTGTTTGATAGTAAAGCAAAACCATCAATGTTTGTCATCTTCTGTGTGCCTGACCTACAACAAGAGTCTCACTAATCATAATTAAAACAGAATTTACTCAAAGATTACTAAATACACAGTTTGCTAATATCCAGGCTTTGCATAAGTAGAAAGTCAATCTCAGAGCTTCAGTATCATTTGGTCTAACGTACCCTCAATATCCCATCAGGTTACAAATTCTGTGATGCTGCAGCTAACGGTGAAGCAGAGGGGTTTAGAGAGTCTGGGTCAGGAGCAGGTTGTGTACATTTAAAGTCAGTTCTTCCAGAGTTGTCGGTCCTGGCAGACCAGTTTTGTGAGAATCAGTGAAACTTGGATGGGACATTTGAGTTGGCGATGGTTTGGAATGGAACAGAACTGTTTTTGGGTTCTCGGGAAACAGAACAAACTGTTTAGGAAGTGGAATGAATTGTTGGAGCGTGTGAAGAGTCTCTCATGTGTCTCTCAACGCTTGCAGTTGTGAATACATTCTTGCAGGTGTATATGATCCGATAAATGTAAATATTGGTCTTTTTGCATGACTTATTGCACCTACTGAACTATGAATTGTTGTGGTCTATTCAGTGTTGCTGTTTCCTGATGAATATCCTGACATTTAAACTTGACGTTTTTTGAAGTTGTTTGATTTATTTTTATTCTATGTTTATTCATAGACAGACTTGACAAAAAAAAATTACCTTTTGAAATGATTCATTCCCCCAAATATAATTCCTGTTTAATTCATTTCATAATATTCATGGGAAGAATACGCAGTATATTACATATTGCAAAATATAATGCAGCCTCTGCCATATCATTTCAAAAAGTTGTATTCTGTTTTTAAGTATGTTTTATGATGTTCCAATTTTTTGGAATTGTGATTACATATCTATTGGAAAGCCTCTTTCTCATGTCGTTAGATCTTTAAAATGAGTTCTGGTGTGGTACCAGCTACACTGGTATGAAACACCTCATATACAGTGCGCCCACATTACTCACAGGTAATGCGTTCCAGGAATGACACGCAAATAACAAATTCCGCGATATAGCAACAAACTATTTATCTTATTATTTACGGTAATTTAAATGTTTATGAACAGTCCCCATACTGTTATTCAACCACCTTCTGTCTGTACTACCTTTTCCCACACTCTTATCGACTGTTTAAAGCACTTTTGCGTCTCGTGGAAGTGCGCTGCATTCCGAGACTCACGGAACGTAGCGCACTTCCTTATGCCTTCAGCCAATAGAATGCACGTTGATGCGCAAATGCGTGAGGGATTACTGTATACTTGTTTTATACTAAAATCATTCCGCGTCATGCTCTGTGTTGCAACATGCACACATTTGTCTGCACTCATACTCCCTCTTCATCCCTCCAGTTTTTTGGCGGCCCAGCTTGGGTTCTGGAAACAATTACCATGCCAGACAGACCAATCAGATAAGACAGCTAGAGCAACTGCAGAGGATCATGGGTGGAGGTGAGAGGTCACATTCCAAGCAGTCTGATTAGATCCGCTCTTCACACTGTTGCACTGTAAGGCGTGTGAGCACACATGGTCCAAAATAAAAGCTTTGGCATGTTGCATTTGCGTAATTGTTTCAAGAAGATGCCTGGATGATGTCATAGTGAGTCAGAGCACAAAGTATATCAACATTGTGCAGCAAGACACTGGACTGCTTGACATAATGAAGGATTTTGTCCAACCTGCTGGAAAGTGGAACTACATATTGGTCTTTGTCGAGGAGTTGATTTGGAATTAGCTTTTGTGTACAGCTGTCGTTCTGAAATGCATTTCCCCCTGTTAAAATGAACCGTGCCAGGCTAAGCTTGAAGATGGCTAATGGAGCCATGGATTTTATGTTTGTCCTGGTTCAGCGTTTCTGGCACTTTGCTTCACGCTTGGAGTCACAGTGCATTTTTTCCACATCTTGCAAGTTGGAAAAAAGAGGCGTTGGGGCCAAAACAAGGGCTTTATCCCTTTTCTCACTTTAAGGCACTTTTCATTCAAACCTGTGCTCAGCAGTGACCTATTCACAGGGACGTCTGCCAATTTAATTCAGTGATGCCTTATGAAAACTCCTGTTTTTTACATGCACAAAATGAGTGCAGTTCAAAAAAAACAAAACAAACAATAGAAACATCACTATTTGTTGAGGCAGCTGGACAGTTAATATTTGTGCACTGGTTGTCTGCACGTGTATGTCTGCTGATGTCTTCTTTACATGAAAAGTGTGCCTGCTGGTGAAAGCCTGCGTCAGCTGCAATGTCATGGCGAGGGGGATTAGTACTTGACTACAACAAGTACATCAACTCAAGCAAGCATCTGGTGAGTGTGAGTGAGTCGTGCAGCTGAGTGTGGTCGGTACCTCACTCCAAAGGTCCCACAGGGAGCTGAATGGAGCTGATATACTGAGCGCAGTCCGGCACAGACAGATTAACAGATTTTATCACAGCAAATGGAACTTGTTTTCACAGTCTTAGGAGCTCTCTTATTCTTTTTCACCCAAAAATGCACAGTTGCACATGCGCAGTTAGTATTCATCACATGCACATCAAGTTTTTCTGTCTTGTCACAGCCTTTTACTGCTAAAGGGCAGGGCTTCAAACAGATGTTGCTGGATTTGGTGGGTAAGACCTTTAAAATGTTAAATATTTCTTTTCTAATACTTAAAGTTATGTCTCCTTCAGTGCTTGCATGAACAAACCTTTTAAATGAAATGTGGATTTACCTTCTGTCATGCTGGAGCATTTTTAATAGAAATCTTGCTGAATCGTTGGACCTGTACTGCAGGTCTGGATGTTACCACATTTTCTGTTATTTTTGCATTTCCTAATACTGATCAAATTAATTTCAAGCTAAAAACACTGAACTGGCTACCTCAGCTAGAAGCAGAACTTTTTAAAGTGTAGTTCAACTTGGGAATAGTTTTTCAGTGCTCTATGACAAAAATGTTCAAGAAGCTTATGAAGCCAGACAAAGGCAAACAAACAAATGGAGCCTGTGAGGCAACAGTTCCAAAATGCAGCATGAAAAATGTAGCATGAGTTGATTGAAACTGTTCCAAATAAGGCTTTCAACTGAAGCTGCCATTTTTCTAACACTAGCTGCAGATATATGTTCACAAAAATGGAATCATCGCCCTTATTCTGTGCCAACAGAATGGAAAATAAAACATTTTTCAGGTCGGCAGTTCCAGTTACATTAACAGAAGATAGTTGCTCTGAAGACAGACAGTGTAATTGGTGGGAACTTTGTTTTCAAGTCTAAATTTGGTTTAAATATTAAAACTATCATGCTCCTCTATTACCATGATGGATGAATGTCATCAGGTACACCCTCATCACCTTCAGCTTCCTGGATTTTATTAGACCTGAAATTTAATTATTTTAATTAATTAGTTTAATTAGTTTAATTCTCCTTGGTGTCTTTTTAATAGTTTGAAGTTTGAAAATATCTATTAAATAATTGGGGGCAGCACTGTGGCGCAGTGATGGTTGTTGTCGCCTCACAGCAAGACAGTTCGAGTTCTGTGTGGAGCTTGTATGTTCTCCCCGTGTCTGCATGTATTCTGTCCAGGTTCTCCAGGTTCCTCCCAACTCCAAAAACATGCGCTTCAGTAGAATTGGTCGGTCTCAAATTGTTCATAGGTGTTAGTGTCTGTGTGCATGATTGTTTGTTCTTCATGTGGCTCCGCAGTGCACCGATGCTGCGCCCTGAGTGTTCCCCACCTCTCGCCTGCAGATCTGCTGGGATAAGCTTCAGCAACCCTGTGACCTGCAAATGTGGAAACAGCAGTTAAAAAATGAATGAATCATTAAATAATTGATAAATGCCAGTGCGATGGTCACATGTAGACGTAATGTTATAATCACTGGCTCCCTGGTTGGTGCAATATCAATGTTACCAAGAAAGTTGTCCCCCAGCATCTGATTGTTTGTTTGTTGCAGGAATACATAAAGGCTACTTAAATAACTCGGAAAAACTCAGAAAATTGGAAATCTTTGAATTAATAAAGAGAAGATTTTCGATATCATTAGATTTTTCACATATTTCCTGTAAATCCACCAAATGACTTCATGTACTACAAATTCATGAAGTGTTGGTGTGTTGGCTGGTGGAGGTTTAGGCCCCACCTTGTGCCAATGTAGTCATTGGCATGTGATGTCTATGTGTAGTTAGGCAGAAGAGAGAACAATGTGATGCCAACAGTCACTGAGGCCAGCCTAGCTCAGATACTAAATAATTCTGAGGCCTCATGGGACACAGCCACTGCTCTCTTGATGTGATACACTTCCTGTTCCAACATTAGGACAGCATGTGAACAGACAGTGAAGGAATGGATGAATTGAAATGTAAACAATCACATTAATGCATGCATATAAATAAATGTAAATAAACAGAAAGAAACCTTTTTTTTTTTTTTTACAGTGCACAGTATAACAGATTTAAAATGTTTTAATTAAATCCATGTGTGAAAGCTACCCCTAATATTAAATGTAATATCTAAATAATCCTTTACACTGAATACATGTAATTTATACTTAATCAAAGTCAATGTTTTGGGCAGATACATATTTTGAACAAAAAGGAGGTGAGTCAGTTTACCTTACTTGGCCAGGATGTCCTGTTACTGGTGAGAGAGTATTGATGATCTAATTGGTTCGAACTGGTGCAGCATGATATCACCTCTTCCCAGCCGTGAAGTGATCGAGGACAATTAAAAAACTTTCAGAAACTTTCAGAACCTTTCTTGTTCAGAAAGTGACACATTAAGACAATCTCTGTTGTTAATGACCTCATGAACCCCTCCTCTCCCCCTGTCCTCCGGGGGTTGTGTCTCTCAGGTTAAGGACGATAACTTGTTTACAGTATTGGGTTGCTTCCTTGCAGCGCCTCCAGAGATGCAATCCCTTCAGTCTCAATCTGTGTCCCTCGCTCTTTCTCTTTCTCCCCCAGCCAGTGCTCTCACGCCCTGTATGACCCCAAGCCCAGGGGTGTGTCCCCCACAAGCCTGAAGGAAAAACATTTTAACAGCAGCACTAGGAAGACTGACTGAATATTTATTCAGCAGCTGCAGGGTTCTGGCTATGGATGGATGATATGGGTGACGCTGATATTTCATTGTGTAACAGTACTTTATTTTTGTTTTTTTTGCATTAGTGGGATCTGGGGTATGTTTCCCCTGACCTCTCTTAAACAGTTCTATCAAGTAGCTCAAATTACCTTTGAAAATATCTTCAGAAATCTGTTTCTACTTGAGCTTCCCTACTGTTTTCATTTAAACATTAACTGCATTTTTCTAATCTTTTTTTTTTTTTTTTGTAATAGTTTTACTTACACCTAGGAGTTTCTGTTTGCATCTATGTCTGGTTGATTGTTATTCTTCTGGATTACAGAAAAACTACAAGATGAGTTTCAACAGAACCCTTGACATTTTAGTTTGGATGCAGGTGAAGTGGAGGATTAATGACTTTTCTTGTCATTTTCAATTTCTTACTATATTTTTCTTTATTTTATAATGGAAGAATATATATTAGGATGAAAAATATAATGAGGGGGTTTATTTCAATGATTGTGAGCAATGCTATGCCAATCCAAATATGAATTTCGATCCACTACATTTAAGTATATTTTGGTATGAAGTGGTTTGGCCTGCAAAAATAGGTGAATTTTGGATGTAATTACCTTAACATCATGTCAAATAGACATGTCAACATTATGTAAGAGTGATTTAAAGTCATTAGATACTCCTGGAATGGTGCAATATAAATATGGACATTTAAAATAGTGTTTGCTATCGTTTAACACTGACATCTTCACTGTGACCTCTGAGCTCATGGTGTCAGCACCCAACAGATGGTGGTCAAAAGAAGAAACACTAAATTAGAGGGAGCTGTGCTTGAATAAATAAATAATCTCAGATTCCACAGAGGCACTTGTTCAACCTCCTGAGACGAAAGAGATACAGTATGTTGAGATGACAATGTCCCATTGATGAGAAAATGAGTTTTGTATTTGGGCGAAATGTTCCTTTAAAGAGACTAAGTACATCACTAATATGAACAGCCATAACTAGAATTTGTCTGGAAGCATTAGTGTATCCACTTGATTCATGATTTCCACGCTGAAAGAAAAGTGAAGGTGGGTTCCAATACATCACACTCTCAACCAGGCCACCAAACAAATGCACCTGGTTATTTATGAACCCCCATGGGTGTGTGCCTGCCAAAATCCACACCACTGTGCTGCACCCAGCTAAGATATTGCTTTAAGGTTAACAGGAGAAAATCAAGAATATCTATTGCTGTGTTATAGAGGTGTAACAAGCCGTGGGCCGGTCTGTAAGCCGTTGTGACCAAGACAAACACATGGAGTCAGAGAGCGTGGCTGGAGGGTCTGGGTTAAGATCTTATTTTAACAACAGCAGCTCCACGTAAGATTGTGTTCAGAAATTTAACATTGAACTCTGTGACTAGCTTGTATGATGGGCTGTACAGGATTAGATCAGGCTTTCTCAAAGCCTGTTGTGCATGCATGCATGTACGTGTTCGCGTTCCTCTGTGTGTGTTCCTCTGTGTGTGTGTGTGTGTGTGTGTGTGTGCGGGTATTTGTATCCCTTTATATATTTCTTCTGGGGAACAGGCATGAGCTCTGGTTCCATCCCCAGCAGCTGTGTCAGGTTTGTATCTACTTGAATTCCAACATTTATTAAATTTGTTCTTAAAGTTGTTTAGAATGTCAATTACTTCAACTAATACATTTCTTCTCAACATATTTATTCAAATGTCAAATTATTAAAAGACTTCCACTTAGATGAGGATGACTGAACAGATTAGTTGTATAAAAGCTGCTCAGCACTAGAATCAACTATTCATCAAAGATTAACTTGAATTGACCACAAGGTCATTTTCAATTTCTGTCTCATGCTTGACTTTCCTAAATGTCATTAGGTTACAGCAAATGATGTCACTCCTAGCAGGGAAGTTATTCTGTGCCTTACAACATCAGAGGTCATAGGTCAGGTTCAGCTTTAAAACAGGACCCCTGAGGTCCAGACACATGAAACATGAAAGACGTTCATAAGCGGACATACCTAACATTTAGCAGCATAGTCATCCTCCAAGTACATCGATAGCCTGATGAGCTGTACTTTGCTTCTAAATGAGATGCTGTATGGAGGTCCTCCTATAATGTAGGAGAACAGCTCCTCAGCAATCATCTGAACTCTTTCACGTGACTTTCCAGTGGGAGTAAATGGTTAGTGTTAAAATTAAGCTTCATGACCTTTACAACTAAAGTTGACAGAAGATACATAGCATGTGTTATGTGGTTCACTTCATGTAACCGAGGTACTTACGTAAATTTCAAAATTGTTATCGACATAGTATTTTCCTAACTTTAGCATTCACTTTATGCCCCCAGACTTATTCTTATTCTGAAAGTCCACCTGGGTGTTGCATATTTCTTAACACAGGGTAAGTAAAGGAGGCAATTATTTTCATTCATTCATTCATCTTCCGAACCGCTTTATCCGCCGTAGCAGGTCAGAGGGAGCAGGAGCCTATCCCAGCTGTCTTAGGGCGTGAGGCGGGGCAAACTCCAGGCGCGACGACAGTGCGCCGCCTAGCCACATAAAGACAGACAACCGTGCACGCTCACACTCACACACTACGGGCAATTTGGAATGGCCAATTAACCTGAAGGACGTTTTTGGAGGTGGGAGGAAGCTGGAGAACCCAGAGAGAACCCGTGCAGACATGGGGAAAACATGCAAACTCTGCACAGAGCGGGATTCGAGCCTGGAACCACTTTGCTATCTGGCGACAGCGCTACCGACTGCACCACCATGCTGCCCCGGTAGTTATTGTTTCATTTAATTAAAATTATTTTTGTTCTTCGTCTCCTGCTCTTCTGTCTGCAAGAAAACACGGTAATCTGCTTGTGTACAGCTTTTCTCTCGGCAAAGAGAAGCTCTGTGACATATTTTAAAAATATAAGTGTATTGAACAAGTTTGTTCATGCTGTTCATGTAAAATCCAATTAAAATGTCAAAATGGGGTGCTTTTAGGAGTTTTTCAGTCACATCGAAGAAATCAGTGTGAGATTTGGTTCCTTGTATGACTGCAAATGGCTGCAAAGGGCTTTGAAAATATTGTGTGCTCTCTGTTACAAGCCTAAAAGTATCAATATTGATACTTTTAAAATGAACACTGCTGATATTCTGACTCACAATGCCTCAAAAAAAGCATTTAGTGAATTCGTAACTATCAGACAAAATGGTTAGCATTCTAGCAGAATAATGTATTCAAGAACAACCATTTTTTTAACCAATTAGTTGTTTAGCTAAAAGAAAAAAAAATTGGTCCCATTTCTTTAAATACGAGGATTTTGCTGTTTTTCACTGTTTGAAAAAACCCTTTTTTCAGGATTGAGTAAAAAAGAAATTTTGAGACATGCCCTGAGGTTTAATGTTAACAAAATCACCATCTGAGCGTTACAATTTAGTAGTCCCACCCACTTGGACAGGTAGAAATAGACAAGAGAGGCTGGGATAGGAAAGAGGAACTAAGAGAAGCGTGTAAGGGGGGAGGGGGACCGTGGGGGTCAAACGCTTTGAATTTAGACGAGCTCTTCCTCCATCTGATCTGAAGCGCTGTGTGCACTTTAATAAGCACTTTCATTTATATTAAAGATGCAAATGTAGCCTTTACAAAGAGATTCATGATGAGCACTGCGTGTGTGTGTGTGTGTGTGTGTGTGTGTGTGTGTGTGTATGTGATTTTATCAGGGTGCTCTGTTCATTAGCCAGGTGTAATTGTGTTAGGAGTGTAAGAAGAAAATATCTGTGTGTAAAGGTCAGAGGAGAGATGACATATGGATAGACGACACACACACACACACACACACACACACACACACATATACACACACACACACACACACACACATACACACACACACACACACACATACACACACACACACACACACACACATAGATCTACATGGAGGCATTTTTGGCTGTGTGTGAGTATCTGGATATCTCCACTTGCCCTACGGAATGCATATGTTCTTATAAGTGTGTGTGTAGGTGTGTGAGCGGCTGATTAAAGTGGCGGTGGTTATTTAAATGTAATATATTAGCTTAGCATCTGCAAAGTGAGTAGCAGAAAAAGCAGTAGTTTATTTACGATTTGCTTCCTGTGCATCAGTTTCAGAGTTTTTTTTTTTTTTTTTTTAAATATGCAGGATTTGATCACAGCCACACGTGAAGAACAGAAAACTGTCAAAGTGAGAAGCTGCTTTTTGCCAAAGAAATCTGGCAGTTGCTTTGAAGAGGAGATTATAGTATAAATAGCAGCAAAAACAACAGCGAGGCATAAGTACATAAACCAACCCGCATACAACCTCCCTGTGTTTTTTAGATTACAGTTATGAGAGCACTCTAGCATGAACAAGAGGTGCTGCTTGTAGTTCTAAATGCAAAATGAAATAAAATAACATTCTTGATTATCAGTACTTCGTTCACAGGCTGTTCTGGTTGGGATCAGACTATTTCCTAACCATGTGTGGGTGTGCAATTGTGTTTCTTTAGAGTGCATCTGTGCTGTATTAATGCAGAGTTATTGAGACAAAATGTCTTCAATATTATAGTGTAAGAAAAAAAGAAGCGGGATATTTCCTCCTCAGTCTGCATGAAACATGTATAGCTACATGTCCAAAATCTGCCCACAGGTTTTACAATTTTACCTCACAGCTTTTAGAAGCTTCAAATGTCGGTTGGTGACCTGCCAGAGTTGCTGATGGAGTAGGCAATTACCTGCATTCACCAGCATTTGGCTCCTGGCTGCTGTTAATTTTTCACCTGTGTTATACTTCATGGCCATAAGGCTTTCAGTGTAATTATCTGCAGCAGAAGTTGTGTTAACCTCTCCCTGCCTCTTCAGATGTTTGAAACACACTGACTGACATTGCAAGAGTGGACAAACTTATAGAAAACCCGTATACAGTATCATAATAGCATCGGATAAAGTCATAGTCAAAGTATACTACCCACCAACATGTTGGACAACAGTTCTTGAAGCTTAGTCTTGTCTAATGGTGTTACTACCCCAACAGTTCTTCAAATGAAAAATGATAGAGAGAAAGAAAGAGAGAGAGAGAGAGAGAGAGAGAGAGAGAGAGAGAGAGAGAGAGAGAGAGAGAGAGAGAGAGAGAGAGAGAGAGGAGGGAGGGAGGTACACTATTAAAGGTCCCATATTATGCTTTTTTTAATTCATGTCATTCAGCTGCCAGATGTCTAAATACACTGTACTTGAAATGTCTTGCCCCAAAGTTATCCGTGGTTCTCAATATCTTGGATTGAATATTAATAAATTCTCCTCTGCCCCCAAATGCTCTGTTTTAATGGGACACAGTCCTCATCTCCCTATCTCCACCCCTCTCCCCTGTCAGCCCCCCCCCCCTTCAGCTGACCAATCAACACCTCCCTCCCCTGCGTGTTCACATGCGTTTGTTTACTTTCGCCACTCAAATACGCCTGCATTACTGATCAATCGATCGCCATTGTCTGGAGGTTTTTTAATTGTCAGTAACTTCGCTGCTGCGTATTTCGCTCTAATTCTTCTCATGTTTTCCACTCTTGTTTTTCATGATATAACGGTTGATTTTTTGGCGTTAAGCGTGGAACTGCTCCTTAATGTTTCTCAGTCTTTGTTGAACAAAGACTCGTGGCTCATTGTGTAAACATGATCAGACCGGTCGGTGAGATAATTACATCTCGCTTCAAAGCGGTGATGTATTATGATTGTTAAAGTTATTTTTTTCCGGAAATCGTCATGGTCAATGACGGATCATGGATAACACGGTAGCTAAACTAATGCAAACTGATGAAACATGGGATTTTACTAGTAAGACCAAGTTTTTCTCTTGTATTTTTTATTTTTTTGTGTGTGTATGTGTGTGTGTGTGTGTGTGTGTGTATACATACAGCTCTCCGATCACTAAGAAGAGCTAATGATGCTTTCATTCACCAAAAAACAGACAATTGTTCTGAATTAGTAATTAATGTGCAACTGGTTATCTGTGCACTGTGATACTGGGGATAGCCTTGGGCACACACACACACATACATACACACCTGACTGAAGCAGCGCTAACTAGTTAGCTAAATGCTACCTGAATTCACAACTTCTGAGCACACACACACACACACACACACAAACACACACACACACACACACACACACACACACACACACACACACACACACACACACACACACACACACACAACTGAAGGGGACCTACCTAGTTAGCCAAATGCTAACAGTGTGTGAGGAACTTTCAGTGTGTAGCTCTGAGGTTGGATATTACTACACAATGCTACCATAGCCTGAACGAACTCCCCGCTTGGGGATTGCCACGCCTTTGGGCATGTCAACCAATCAATATTGTCAATCACTGTCCAATCACAGAGCGTTATTTATGTCACAAATGGCTATTCTAGCAAAATCCAATCATTTTGATTCGGTCCGGGTCATGAATTCCTAAAACCCCAAATATCTGTTGATGCAGGAAGCGTTAGTTTACCAGATTCTAGGAGTTGGTCGGGTTAGGGAGGACAACTATGTACCGTATTGGCCCGAATATAAGACGACCCTGATTATAAGACAACCCCTTCTTTTTCAAGACTCGAGTTTGAAAAAAGACTTTTTGAACACCAAATTTAATTTTTATACAGAAAATAATTACAGTACATCTGAAACAAGTGATTATAACAATAATATATTCGACAGAAAAAGCATGTTATTTTGCCTCATTCAAATCATGCAAAAACTGTCTACCACATCTTAATATCTGATGGGCATCCCGTCCTTTCGTTTCTCGTCCATATACGCGCACACCCTCCTGTCGAGCTCTTGGAAGTGGCCGCTCTGAGGACCACGGAAAGCTTTTCTCTGAGTGTGAGCATTTTTTAGGTGATCTTTTTGAGCTCTCCATCTCCGTACATTACACTCTGTGACACCATATTTCACAGCCGCTTTGCAATTGTTTGAAGACTGCCTCATTTATCACCATCATCTTGAAGTTTGCATCATAACTTCTCCTCAGCTGCCGGTTAACTTTTCTACTACCTACTTTTCTCCAGATTGTCACTACGTTTCTCCATTTTCTGTTATCTCTTCTATTATTTTCTTTTCTTTTCTTTTCTTTCTTACCGCTATTTTTTATTTTTATTCTTCGTGCTACCGCTATATTTATTTTTCTTCTTCGTGAAAGGGGTTCGCTTTGGCCTGGGGAGTTCAGTTCAGCATTCGCTTTAAAGGTATCCGGCGCCATCTAGCATTGTGGATGGGTATAATGTCTAGACCAGGGGTCTGCAACCTGCGGCTCCGGAGCCGCATGTGGCTCTTTAGTGCCTCCCTTGCGGCTCCCTGGAGATTAATCACAAAATAAAAAAACAATACTTAACAGAAAAAAATTGAAAGATTATAGATACTTATAGCTAAAAATAGATACTTAATAGATAAAAAAAGGTACTTATAGCTAAAAATCTTTAAAAAATAAAACTTATCATTGTAAATTAAAAAAAATACTCCCTCAATGAGGAAGAAACCCAGAAAGGACCCAGACTCTTTTGGGCGGCCATCCGCCTTGACCGGTTGGGTGGAAAAGAAATCAAAGGAAGATAAGAACAGCTTCAGAGAGAGAGTGACAGATAGGCCAGATAGAGACAGTGTCAGTATGGTTAAGGTTATGTTTCCCATTGCTAAAGTCAAGGCACAATTACAGCTGCGTGGATGACTGTATGGCGGCACGAAGAAAGGAAGGAAGCAGGACCCCAGAAGAAATGATAGTTACCGTATTTGCCCGAATATAAGACGACCGGTTATAAGACAAAAGACTTTTTGAACACCACATTTAATTTTTATACAGAAAATAATTACAGTACATCTGAAACAAATGATTTTAACAATATTCAATATATTCGATCACATTGCAATTGTTTGAAGAGTCTGCCTCATTTATCACCATCATCTTGAAGTTTGCATCGTAACTTCTCCTCAGCTGCCGGTTAACCTGGGCGATCTTCCACCCACTTTTCTCCAGATTGTCGCTACGTTTCTCCATTTTCTGTTTATCTCTTCTCTTATTTTCTTTTCTTTTCTTTTTTACCGCTATTTTTTATTTTTCTTCTTCATGCTACCGCTATTTTCATTGTTCTTCTTCATGACAGGTTCACTTTGACCTGGGGAGTTAAGTTCATCATTCGCTTTAAAGATATCTGACGCCATCTAGCGTTGTGAATGGGTATAATGTCTAGACCCCGAATGTAAGACGACCCCCACTTTTTCAGTCTTATTTCAGTGCAAAAAACACCGTCTTATATTCGAGCCAATACGGTAATAGCACTGCTTGTTTAGAACACGTTACCTAAACATGCTCAATAAAAGTCTCCAGGAGCAGAAACACTGTTTTGTCATTGGAGCTCAAGCTGACTGAATTCACCAGGGATGAACAGCGAGGCTCTCACCCCCCCTCCCTGAAAGAGTCCAGAGACAACCCCCCCATCACCATCACACACTGAACGGGGATTATTTAGGAGCGACCGTCGATATGTGAGCTGCATTTGGGAGCAGATTTAACGAGTTCATCAATACAACAAAACATAATACAGTAATATAGTAACGGAAGGTAAACTTAAAGCACCAAATATGGTACAACAGAGTAGTCACGGGGTGCGTCATCCTCTCTAGGATGTGCTGCATGGAAAATAATGAATCTCATTATGCATTAACTATGACTAGTTAATCAATTTGATAGTAGGTTAATATAGCTAATATAGACACTTAGAACTTGTGTTACCTTCATATAAGGCTTATAATTTTTTTGTGGCTCCCGACAGCTTTGATTTTAGTTTTTTTGGTTCAGTTTGGCTCTTTGAACGTTTAAGGTTGCCGACCCCTGGTCTAGACCCCGAATGTAAGACGACCCCCACTTTTTCAGTCTTATTTCAATGCAAAAAACACTGTCTTATATTCAGGCCAATACGGTATATGTAGAGACCGGAAAAAGTGTGGTTTTCATAATAGGACCCCTTTAATCCCGGAGAAAATTGCACATTAACCTGCTAATTAACATGTTTATTATGAAGCACGTGGGCATGCTCTCACAAAAAAAAAAAAAAATTCACCCTCCAGTATTCTTATAATTTTATTAACGGTTTTCAGAAATCAGATCAAACAAGCACAATTCAACTTATATTACTATTTTTGGAGATATAGCACAATATGCAACTCCTATGATCTCAAAATGATTCCAAGTCTTCATGATTAGCATCTCCTTTTCTCTGAGGAGATCATGTAGCTGCTGACCAACAAATACACATATTCAACTTCTTCCAGCATTCCTGGGGTATCCTAGGCCATTCCTTACGTATATAAAACCACCAGAGATTTGCTATGGGATTCAAGTTAGGTGATTATTTTGAGAATGATCCAGGACTTCTTCTGAAACATCATAGCCTTGATGCATTTTAGAATAGAATAAAATAGAATAGAATAAAATAGAATAGAATAGAAATAGAATAGCGGCGGCACGGTGGTCCAGTGGTTAGCGCTGTCATCGCTCAACCAGGCGGTTCTGGGTTCGAGTCCTGCTCTGTGCAAAGTTTGCATGTTCTCCCCGTGTCTGCGTGGGTTCTCTCTGGGTGCTCCCGTTTCCTCCCACCTCCAAAAGCATGCGTTTCAGGTTCATTGGCCGTTCCAAGTTGCCTGTAGAAGTGAATGTGTGTGTGCTTGACTGTCTCTGTGAGGCTCCGGGTGCGCTAGCCTTGCACCCGGAGTTTCCCCTGCCTCGCGTCCTCAGTCAGCCAGGCTTCAGCTCCCCGTGACCCGCCACAGCGAATGAAGCTGTAGACGATGAATGAATGAATGAAAAAGAATAAAATAGAATGCATTTATTGTCATCATACACAAGTGTACAATGGATTTTTGAGTTCTGCCTCAGATAATTTCTTTCTGGAACATCCTATGATGGTCAAACTTTAGTGTCTTCATGGATGGTTGAAAGTTTTCATCCAGGAAACTCTAATCTTTGATGGAATCCCTCTGACTCTCTACATCAGGGGTCTCCAAACTTTTTCCTGTAAGGGCCACATAACTTTTCCCTATTCTGATTGGGGGCCGGGTCAGTTTGTAACAGAAAAATTGTGATGTTTAGGCAGGCGTGCCTAAACATTTATTGTCTTAATAACCCTTTCCGGTTATTATGTCATTTGGAAGAGCGGCATAGAAGTCAATGAGACTGTTGGGCATGAACGCATCTTTCAGAACATTACAGTGCTGTAACTTGGCCAACTCAAACTGATCAGAAGTCTGGGCTTCATCGATGTCGGCAACAAAGGGGTTCTGGAAAAGACAGATTTCTTTTGCATTAGCATGTAGTTCACGGATTCGCACAACAAACTCCACCATCAGCATTTCCAGTGCTTCCACACACCTTTCAGCTGGGAACAGGACCACTTGGTTCTTTGCAGAGAGGTTTGGGTAGCAGGGAGATGGATGAAATTGTGCTTTTTCACTCGTTCCAAACACAGCGCTAGTTTCCCCTCAAATGCTTCTATGTTGGAATACATGTCACAAATGAGTTTCCCCTGGCCTAGTAGCTGTAAGTTAGGACTGTTCAGCATTTCTGTCATGTCTGTTAAAAATACAAGGTGCCATTTCCATTCTGGATCGATCAGCTCTGGGACCATTTTGTTAGGGGAGCTTTGATGTAAATATAAATCTCATCAGGACATACAATTGCATGCAGTTAAAGGTGATGGCCTTCCGAAATTGAATGTATTTGAGACTGCAGTTGTTGGTAGCATTTACTGTTGAATGTAGAATAAAAAATCAACGTATGTCAAGTTGTATTGAACTATTTCAACTATTTGTGTGTGATTTTGTTATTTGCAAGCAGCGGATAAACAGAATTGTCAGTAAACCTATAATAAAGAGTATGAGTTGAATCATGTTTCCAGTAACTGTAAGATAGAATGGAAGTAATATATGAAGAACTGCTGTAAGTTAAGATACAAATTATTAGCACCACCACTGATCCAGCAGAACTCTCATTTCTTGTGTATCCAACAATTGTCAGGAAATACACAATTATAAGTCTCATAAACAATGTGTTGCATTTAATATGTTAATTATATGCAAGATGGGAGGAACCCATATAAAAAATGCTCAATGCCACATGAATGGTTAGTTTTTCTGGATTTTTCATCAAAATGTTATTGAAGAGAAACACCTGTGATATTCAAACATTTTCACATGAATAGCAGTGTGAGCTCAGCATTTAACGTTCACACATAGTGAGAATTTAGCAAGACTGAATATGGACATTCCATCGCAGAGGTCAAACAGCTCAACTGAATATTACAGGAGGTTTCACCCCTTCATGTGAATTTAAACCTGGAAAGCCATCAATAAGTTTGATCGTCAGTGAAAACCAAAACATCCGCTTGACTCTGCAGTAAAGAACCCAGTATGGAGTCGGTTGCATCAGCAACTTTAACTCTCAAGCAGAGAGATTTTGATCTCAGCAGTTGTAAAGAGGGGATACCAATGAGAATCTATTAGAATGAGATAAGTCGGTCTCAAGTTTAAGACAAAGAACAAAAGCAAAATTCCAGTGTTTTACAGAGGAAGATCGTCGTTTAGCATAAACATGAAGGGATTGCCTGTTTTGGGTTCAAGTCTGTGTTTGATCTTCACTTCACTGTAGCTGCATTGAATGTTTTCTTACCTGTTTAACACAGCTTCTTGTCAAATACTTGAAACCTACAGGAAACAGTTGCTGAAAACTGTGCGGTCCCACAAAAGAAGGAATTTAAAAATTTACCATGGTGATAAACTGAACTGTACCATGAATAATTTTTACAGCTGTGGAAGAACGTGGATACTTCTGTTTTGTTTTTTGTTTTTTATTAAACATATGTCAGCCTTTGGTTACACAGAATTATCACTTTGTGCTCTAGACTCTTAAACTGAAATGTATTCTGGTGTACATTTTTGTTCAACTCAGGTAAATTGTGGTCATTCTGACTACAACCTTCATTAGGTAAAATTTTGAATTTTTTAAAAGTAAGATGACCTTTATTCATCCATCCGTGAGGAAATTTCCTTGATTGCGGCAGCAGGGAAGTCAGGGTTCAAACATACAGTACATACATACATGCATATGTACAGATATACATATTAACAATTCAGCAATTTTAAAAAAAATTAGAGACCATTGTACAATTTACATCTAAAAAAACTACTCTTCTTGACATTGACACATAAAACTTAGTCTAGCAATAGCTATACTGGTGTTAATTAGTGAGTGTTTACATATTCACATGTTTTGCAGTATCATCTGTAGCATTCACCAGTGTTTGTTACATTATCTAACAAGAATGCATCTCCTCTCCACAGCAGCAGATGAGTGTGTGTATGTCCCCGCCCTCCTAATAGCGACATTTGTACTAACAGCCAAAGTTTATTGCCAGCGTTACATCACTGCCGTGACAATAAAATTAGTCTCCATTGCAGATTCTCAACCAAGATAAATGGTGATATTCCTCTTGCTTCCAGATATGAAGCTATAGCGCACACTTAGTTTCCCATTTGTCTCCACACAGTCCCATCAGCATAACAGGAGAGCTCTCCCCTATTCCTACTCCTTATATCATTGTTACTGTTCTATATTTCCCTTTTCCTTTTTGCCCCTTCTCATTTTCTTAAACTGCAAAATTGCTCTTTTGCATTTGGGAGCCAACTTCAATTATCCACGCCAAATTCACTGATAGAGAACTGTGTTCCAAGGCCTATTCAAGCACTAAAAGCCCCCCTAAATGACTGTAGCTGCAGGGTCCCTTCTTTGAATAATGCACACACATGCATGCACACATGCGTTTTGTGTCTGTGTGCGTGCATGCAGACACACACACACACACACATTGCCTACGAATTCCTAGACAGTCTAAGAATATATTTTCCCATACCATTAATTAAGAGGCTTATTTCATCTGCAGGACTTCTTGTGTCCATTCATTCATTCATTCATTTTCTGCCGCTTTATCCGCCATAGCGGGTCACAGGGAGCTGGGGTCTATCTCAGCTGGTATAGGGTGTGAGGCGGGGGACACTCCGGGCACGACGCCAGTGCACCGCGGAGCCACACACGAAGAGAGACAACCATGCACACACACACACACACACACAATCACTTCTATGGGCAATGGACTGGCCAATCAACCTGAAGCGCATGCTTTTGGAGGTGGGAGGAAGCCGGAGAACCCAGAGAGAACCCACACAGACACGGGGAGAACATGCAAACTCTGCACAGAGCGGGACTCGAACCCGTAACCGCCGTGTTGTGAGGCGACAGCGCTACCACTGCACCACCACCGAGTTGTAAAATAGGGAAGCAGTATTCCATCTTCATATAAAGCTTTAGCAGCTTTAGGTACAATTAAAAATAAAAAATATATATATTTTTGAGGGGATGGCTAAATAGCCTTTTCCTGTCACTCAACTCTGCCCCTTCTTGTGTGTACAAGAAGGGGCAGAGCAGGATGTACTTCCTGAGGTGGCTGGCCTCCTTCAACATCTGTCCTAAGCTCCTTCTCATGTTCTATCAGTCCGTAGTCTCCAGTGTGCTGTCATACGCCATCGTGTGTTGGGGTGGGGGGGCCAGGAAAAGAGATATGGACCGTCTTAACAGACTCATCCGCAGAGCGGGCTCAGTGGTCGGGCTGAGCCTGCACTCTGTGGAGACAGTTCTGGAGAGCAGGACCATGTCTAAATTCAGGGCTATCATGAACAACACCAGCCACCCCCTGCACACCACCTTCTCCCAAAAGAGAAGCACCTTCAGCGGCAGACTGCTGTCACACAGCGCCTCCACAGAGAGGCTGAGGTCCTCCTTCGTGCCCCGTGCCATCAGGGGGTACAATGACTCTCTCAGGAGGAGTGGGGGGGAGGTAGCGAGGTCAGCACGCGGTTAAATGGATTTAATTTAATTTTATACTGTTTATATTTTAGTTATAGTTTAGTATATGTACTGTAAATGCTACATTTGTCTGTTAGTGTAGTGTATGTCTTGTGGTATGTCCTGTTTTGTTTTTTCCTGGTGTTTGGCTGAGCAGTGGATATGTGCAATTTCCTCCGGGATTATTAAAGTGTCTGTCTGTCTGTCTGTTAGTTACATCACGCAGTTTGGACTGGTCACTTCCTTTAATGTTGTGGTTCTCATCACTATTATGTTAGTGGGTTTCCTGAAATCATGTCTTCAGACAGAACCTATAAAAGTCTAATGTGGGTCCTAATTCATCGGGATTCAGCCCAGACGTTGTCAGAGCTGAGTAAAAAATTGTCTCTCCACCAATTTGAGCATTTATGCTGTTGTTGCTGTTTTTTCATTCGACCTATATAGAAAAGTAGTTTAAATATATAGTGTGACATTACTTGAAAGTGTGTGGTGAAACCCCCCCCCCCCACACACACACACACTCACCCATACTCGCACACACACACTCACTCACTCAGCAGGTACCAGTTGATGGATCTAATTATCCGTAGAGAGGTGGTACTACACTTGTAACAACTATGGACAACAGTTGTTGTTGACATTTCTGCAGATAAAGAGTTTGAACAAAAGCAGCAACTTTTCAGCAGCTCTCTCAAAATGTCAGTTCTGTTTTGTTTTTGTGGAGTAGACTTATCCACTCTCAACTCCCAACTCTGCAACATAAAATGAAATGAATATACAGAAACAGCAAAGTGTAGCATTACTTTTTACACTTAAAAGTGACAGCTGATGAGAGGTAGTTGATGCTGTTTTCAGGGATTATGTAATTTCAGAAGATTAAGTCGATCTAACACATTAACTGTCATTAAAACCAAAGGTCAAAGTCCTCTTGTTGGAGTTGCTTTGGCTATAGAAAGCTTTTAAAAAGCATTTTATATTATGTGGTTTTAGAGAGCCATAACTCTTAAATGAGCAACTCTTTACATTGTTGAAACCATTGCCAGCCTTCCCTCCTACACGTAGAGCTGGTCTGTCCCTAAATGGGAGTGTGGCTGGTCCAGTAGAAGTATGACATGGAGGACAAAGATATAATGTCTGCAGTGATGTAAGTCTCATATAAACCAGATCTGGAACTACATGAAAAAATTCTAACCATGCTCATCTTTACTATTTTAGAACTGTAGGAGAAGTTCAATATGCTGTTATCTCAGAAGCACAGTGGTTGTTTCATATTTGTTAGTGTACAAGGGCCAAATAAAGATAAACATCTGTAAATACATATGTTGATGCTGCAGATCTGGAGTGTTCTGGATATGCATAGCAATATTAACATTATAAACACTATTAAATATGTATTCTCCATTTTTAATATGGGTAATTACCGCCACATAGAGGTTGCTTTTCATTACCATTTGTCTGACTCGAGTCAAACAATTCTAAAAGGAAATTCATGTACATTTTGTACAGGAGTGTTTCTTGGTTTTTAAAGGGGTTTATAGTGTTTGAGGCATATCAAAATCAAGGTATGGATTCACAGCCAGGTATATAAACTCACAGGGTGCCTTACTAGTTTACTTGTTTACTTTTAGGTTGGTTTGCTTGATATCAGGATTAAGCCTTGACTTCCAAACAAACCCCCAAACAGATGGCTAAAAAGTTTTGGCAGATGTAATAAACCAAATACAGCAACAATAAAGTGAGATATTGACCCTAAATGACACTAAATAAACACTTTTTGTAAAGATGTTTATGTGCAGCAGCTTAGTTTTCCACCAGTTTATTTTTACAGGAAAAGGGCTAACTTGCTGTCAGGGTCAATAATTTTTAGGCGTGCAGTTTGGGGCTTAGGTAATTTCTCCATTGCTGGGTGCAGCACAAGAGTAGTGTTGTCATTTAGATTTTATTTTATTGTCATTTGGATTTATTTTATCTGAAGAATCCTGAAATCCCTCTACTCCTGAGAGCTCAGAGACAGAGTGAGCATATTATTGAGGAGACGTCAGATTAAGAATGATTAAGGCTCAAACTCAGCTCTGTTCTATGAGGATTTTGGATGCACTGTCTGAATGAATGATGGCTGAGCTGCAGCTGTCAGCTTGGAAAGTAAGTGAGTCTCAGTATTTTTGGCTGCACACACGAGTGTTTGCATCAGTGGATGGTGGTGGTGGGGGGGCGGGGGCTATTTGGTATTGATATTTTTACAAATGTTTGCATTAATGTACAGTATTTGCTTGCATGTATTTACAGCTGTTTTACTGTACATAATCTGTATGTGTGTATGTGTGTTTTGTTTTCTGATTGAATTTGAGTCCTTGTGTTGCCTGTTCCTTCCTGCCAATCTCTATTGTTACTGAAAAAAAAAACTGTGTCTCTGTTTATTCAAAAGTAATTATGTTATGATGAATTATTAACTCAGTTGTGTGTGTGTGTGTGTGTGTGTGTGCAGCATGTTACTAATACACACACAGACCCCTTATTTTATTTGAATTGCACACAAGTAGAGGGTCCAATTAGCGTAGATGACATGGCATATAGTCATCAGTGTCATCCAATTATTTTTGCATAATAGATAAAACATGACAAAATGCAATTAAAATACATCAGTATGTGCCAGTTCAGTCAGGCAACCCTTGTATGTGCTTAAAATAAAAAACTCAAAACCATGAGGAATTAAAATAAAAGCTGTGGTGCTGCTTTATCTGCTGCAGGCCTTATCCTAATACATGAAAATACTGAGCCAAACAATGTGTGAACAACAATAATAGGTAAGATGTGGCATAATGTGCACTGCCACTGCATATATGGATGCATGTATATCAGTTGCCTGACCCACTGGAGGTGTGCTGTGGCATCTGCAGAAGCCATACTGTATGTGTGCTTGCATTACAGTATCTCCCAGCCATTATTAATAATTTTCTGTGAAGTTTGTTGTGGTTTATAGCCTGCAAACATTATTATTCCATATAATTTGAGGCCAGATGCTAGACTGGAAACCAACTAGCCAGATTTTTCTGCAGTGTTTCTGTTGTTTAACTTTAATTCCTGTGATACCTTGCTTTGCTGTCTTCATCCAATGTCAGGAACCTTCAGACCTGGTGTCAACACCCAATATCTCTATGCAATATATTTTCCCCCTGTTCAAAGAATTTTTGTGCTGAATATCACAACTCCTGTCTAACTCATATGAACAAAATGGGATATTTCCCAGTTAAATTGTGATGTCATTAGTAAGAACTAAAGGGGTCAGTTAAAAAGTAAGTACCAGAAGTATGAGTCAAATGGAGCATACCTCTGGCTGTTGTTCTCCTAAGGGTTAGGAATCCCCTAGTACAGTAGGCATTGTTATGGACTGTTGACCCTAAGTAATTAAAATGCTCCACCTTCTTGATCTCATCTCCCTGTAACCTCACTCTTCCACTTGGGTCCCTCTTATTCACGCACATGTGCTCTGTCTTCCTGCGGCTAACCTTCATTACTCTCCTTTCCAGGACAAACCTCAACCTCTCTAACTTCCCCTCCACCTGTTCCCTGCTCTCACTACAGAACACAATGTCATCTGCGAACATCATAGTCCATGGAGATTCTTGTCTAACCTCGTCACACCTACAGCACACCTCACCACTGTCTTACAGTCCTCATACATGTCCTGCACCGCTCTAAAATACTTCTCTGCCACTCCAGACTGCCTCATACAATACCACAGTTCCTCACTGGGCACCCTGTCATTAGCTTTCTCCAGATCTACGAAATCACAATGCAGCTCTGTCTTGCCTTCTCTGTACTTTTCTATCAACATCCTCAAAGCAAATACTGCATCTGTAGTACTCTTTTTTGGCATGAAACCATACTAATGCTCACAAATGTTCGCTTCTGCCCTTAGTCTAGCTTCCACTACTCTTTCCCATAACTTCATTGTATGGCTCATCAGCTTCATTCCTCTGTAGTTGCCACAACTCTGCACATCTCCCTTGTTCTTAAAAATGGGCACCAGCACACTTTTCCATTCCTCAGGCATCTTATCACTATCTAAGATCCTGTTGAACAACATAGAAACTCTACTGTCACCTCTCCTAGACACTTCCATACCTCCACAGGTATATCATCAGGACTGAGTGCCTTTCCACTCTTCATCCTCTTCAATGCCCTCCTCACTTCATCCTGAGTAATCTTTACAACTTCCTGGTCCACAACAGTCACCTCTTCTAGTCTTTGTTCTCTCTCATTTTCCTCGTTCATCAACTCTTCAAAGTAATCTTTCCATCTTCCCATCACACTACTGGCACCTGTCAATATACAGTGCACACTTGTGCAATCGCACATCAACGATTGTGACTCCACCTCATCGAGGATTTTTGGACGGAAGCCATGTGACACTGTACGTGCATTCCATTGGTTGATGGCATCTGGAAATTCGCTTGTTCCATCAGTCTCCAACTTTTGTGAGACACAGAAGTGCTTTAAACAGTCTATCAGGGTGTTGGAAAAGGTAATACAGATAGAAGGTTTTTTGATATCAGTATGGGGAGGGTTCATAAATGTTTAAATTACTGTAAATAATGAGATAAATAGATTGCAATCCTCAATCGTGTGTGGTTCCTGGAACGCATTGACCGCAAAGACCAAGGGTGCACTGTACTTCCATCATTATCCATGATCACCCTAACCTGCTGCACGTCCTTCCCATCTCTGTCTCTGTTTTGGCAACCTGTATAGATCAATCTCTCCCTCCGTACTTCAACCTAGCATACGGTACAAGTCATCATAAGCCCCTTGTTTGACCTTTGCTACCTCTACTTTCACCTTACGCTGCATTGCATATCCCTGTACTCATGTCTACTCTCCTCTGTCCTCTCAGTGTCCCAGTTCTTCTTAGCTAACCTCTTTCTCTGTATACAATCCCGTACCTCCTCATTCCACTACCAAATCTACTTATCTCCTTTCCTTCCAGATGACACACCAAGCACTCCTTGTTTCCGTGATCACATTAACTGTAGTTGTCCAGTCATCTGGAAGCACCTCCTGACCATCCAGAGCCTGTCATAACACTTTCCTAAAAGTCATGCAACACTCTTCCCTTTTCAGCTTCCACCATTTCATCCTCTCCTGCCTTTACCCTCTTCATCTTCCTCACCACCAGAGTCATCCTACACACCACCATCATAAGCTGTTTGGCTACACTCTCACCTACCACTACTTTGTAGTTACTGATCTCCTTCAGATTACACCGTCTACACAAGATGTAGTCTACCTGTGTGCTCCTACCGCCACTCTTATAGGTCACCCGATGATCCTGCCTCTTCTGGAAGAAAGTGTTCACTATAGCAGTTTCCATCCTTTTTGCAAAGTGAGCCACCATTTGTCCTTCTGCATCCCTCTCCTGGACACCAAACCTGCCCATCACTTCCTCATGACCTCTGTTTCCTGCACCAACATGTCCATTGAAGTCTGCACCAATGGCAGCTCTCTCACTTCTAGATCTGCTCTGCACAACTTCATCAAAGTCCAACCAGAATTTCTGGTTCTCCTCCAGCTCATATCCTACCTGTGTAGCATACCCACTAACAACATTGAACATCACACTTTCGATTTCTAGCTTCAGATATATCACTCTATCTGACACTCTTTTTACCTCCAGGACATTCCTAACATAATCCTCCTTCAAGATAACTCCTACTCCATTTGTCTTCCTATCTACACCACAATAGAACAACTTGAACCCTGCTCCTAAACTTCCAGCATTGCTACCTTTCTACCTGGTCTCCTGGACACACAGTATGTCTACCTTCCTCCTCCCTATCATGTCAACCAACTTTCAACGTTTCTACTCTCACTCCTATACTCTTGGTGTTCCTCTTGTCTCTCTTCCTACGAACACAATTTCAGTCTCCTCCTTCAGCCAACAGTAGTCCAATTTCCATTGACACCTTGGCGCCCTTTCCTAATGCCCTTAAAATGGAAAGGCTGTTTTAAGATGATTTTTTTTCGTGCACTTTTTCTTTTCAGTTTCTCCTTGAATTTTTTCATTCCCATTAATCTTATAAAGGACATAAGAGGAGGCTGTGAGAAGACTACAATCTACAGTATTAGTACGTGTCAATATTTTGCATTTCCGAAAATGGATTTGAAGTAGAAATCTCCTCACATTCAAGTGTGTATCTGCCTCCTACCTCTGTTCTCATATCTCTTCCCAGCTGTCCTTGTCTGACTTGTGATGTAACTTTACTACAACCTGTTCCAGTGAGCCTAGAGCTAAAATATGAAATCTTCAGATTAAGCTTTGGCCATACACTTCAGTCAGGAGTAAAATGGATCCCAGCTGAATTTCTGAAGTCATTGTAACTTCTAGCAGCACCTATATCACAATGTTGTGCTTAAATGCATGTTATTACCACATTCTAGGGATCTTTTATTACTGTGGTATCATCTCTCTGACCCCTGCACATTGCCCAAAGACGTGTTCTCATTATGTAATCCTAGCTTTAATTGCAATAACCACCATTTTAAATTAAAGTTGTTTTCTATTCTGCAGGTGGTACTGACAGAATTTTTTTTTTTCATCTTATAAATCACTTGCATGGGTGATGGTAGTCAAAACCAATATCTGATGGAAAAACCAGCTCATACTAACGCAGCAACATTGAACTCATTGCAGCATTTATTGTGTTGTTTCGTGCCTGTTTTTAGAAGTATTTTGCACATTTTACAATTGCTTACAAACTATCAGTCACCCCACTAATAAATTTGCATAATATTATATAAATGTAAATGTAAAATTGACAAATTTGGAAAGTCAAAAGAGATGCATTATACAGTATAATTCACATGGAAACTAGGTTGGTTAAAATAATCTGTCTGTAGAAAGATGAAATTTCAGATTTTCTAACACTAAATCTTTGAACAGTATATATTAGTGTAATGACAATGAAGGATTTGTCAGACTCTTTAGAGATATTTTTGTCTGAATTACTTAAATTGATTAACTGTGTTATACAGTATGTCTCCAATCAAGAGCACTGTTGCTGATTCTTAAAGCATAAAAATCTTCGGCAGTGCAGCCCAGGCATTTGATCTAGCAGTGTGTGTTGACTGACATACCTGCTGAATATTGCAGAACTCCTCCAGGCATCGTGTGCTGAGATTGTACACCTCGCTTCTGAGTTCAAAATTAGTTTCAACTCTGATTTGCTGGTTGACCTTTAAAAGCACATCCACCTAAAGGACAGTCGTACATGATGGGATGTAAACGCAGAAGTTAAATGGTTCATGGACCAAATTTCTTTCCTCTGAGAGGGAGGATAGATATCTTCATCCATCCATTTTCAACCACTTCATCCGCTGTGGCTGGTCGTGGGGAGCTGGAGCCTATCCCAGCTGGCTTAGGGCGTGAGGCAGGGGAAACTCCAGGCACAACGCCATTGCACCGCGTGGATAGGTATGTGTCCCAATATTTGGCCGATACAGCTATAAATCCTTTATGACTGCTTTAACATTATCAGCTGTCTGGGTGGCAGTTGGTGTTGAGCTTGATGGAGACTCAGCCCAGAGGAAGTAGCGCAAGGCTAAAGAAAAGATAATAAACTTGTAGATTTAAATCACTCCCTCTGAGTCAATGACACAATGTCTCCATGCTTAAGCTTCTTGGTGAAGAACACTGTTCGGTTTCAGGTCAGGTCCACTACATTATCTGAAAAGGCATTGATGTAAATTTTAGTAATGCCACTGCTTGTGCATTTTGTCAAGGTAGCTCAAGCCTTGGCTCGTGTGTGGACGTGTGTCTATTTCTGTTTTAGTCGTGAGTAAGCCTAAGCAGATGCAGAGTAGACAAACACATATTCTAAGGCAATGAGGCCAGCAGGCAAGGCATGAATGTGAGCTCCATGCTAAAGAAGTGGTGTGTATAAATTTACCTAAGTGTTTGGCCGAAGCCCGGCTGTTTGTAGTCGATGTGCCAGCACTAACAAATCAGCACAGGGTTGACCTGAATGCCTCTGCAGCTCCATATGATGTGACACACACACACACGCACACGCATACACACACACACACACACACACACACACACACACACACACACACACACACACACACACACACACACACAGCGTTTTAATGAGCAGATAAGGTGATGATCATTTTGTGTGAAATTAATCAAGAATGATCAAGTGATAATTTTTTTTATTACAGGATAACGCTGATGTCTCAGAGACAAACTCACTCAGGACAGTATTTTGTTTCAATTAGAAGCTTAGGTGTTAGTGTATACAGTATATACAAGGCAACACAAAATTACAGTACAATGTAATATTAAAAATACCACACAACAAATGAACTACACTGTTATGTTACTGCTCTGTTTAGTTCAGGATTATTCACAACATAAACTGAAAGTTTGTGCCATATGGGTATTCTCTCATTTACCATCCGTGTACAAGGCCACAATCACGTTTCTCAGCAATTCCTTGTCTCATGAACACAATTTTATTCATTTAACTGAAATCTGATAGATAATCACCTTTAGATGAGAAAGTTGGATTTCAGTGTGCAGACACCCTCTTCCTCTCATCCTCTTTGTTCTTGGTTTCATGAGCTTTCACCGCCATTGCATACTAAAAAGTACAATAGTCCCTGTTTGGTGCAAACTGTAGTTCTGATTTATAGAATACATTAAACACTTTAGGCACAGTGAGATAGAACAAATACTCATTAAAATAGCCGTTTAACTCTGAAATTGTAACATCTGCTCTTTTCAGCTCCAAAGTGCGTAGTGCAGATTTTTGTTTCAATCAGTTGTACAGAATTGCATGTGTGACGTTGTTATGTGGAAGAGTGTGTTCAGATGTGCTGAAGTCAGTGGTACGTTTGGTAGCGTTTAAAAACGGCTTCCAACAGTTCATGTATGTTCAGATTCAGTGTGTTTGCGCGTCTAAGATGATAACAGTAAGTGCATTGTCTGGACAGGTCAGGCAACAATATTCGTCATCTTGGGCCACTGTAATTATTGCTGGGCAGGAGATGAAAGACACTATTGATGAAAACTAGACAGAGAAAAACAGAGGGAGAAGGAGAGGAATGTAATGAAAGGGAGGAGTGAGAAATGGCAGAAGAAATAAGAGATGAGAATGCTGTCCAAACTCCTTTAAGAAACAAACCTTTTCCTTGTCCTCTGCATTTAGCCGAGAATAAACTACAAACTAATGAAAGGAAGGTTGGACCGCATGAGTCTGTGGTTGGTTTAAAACACTTCCAAAGAAACCACAATATTGTTTGTGTTCCAAGACAGTGACATCAGTGGACTTAACTTACTTTCTTATGGTTGACCAAATGTGAGAAGCTAAATGGTCTTTATTTGAAGAGGCAATTACAGATTTACTCCAAATAAAGTTCACTAGGCACAAACAGGTCAGGAAAGGTTTTCACCTGCTGGTGACATACCTGTATGTTTGAACTTTAGTTTCCTATTTTCATCACTGCTTTTCTGATGTGTTTGAATTGAGACGATACATGAACAAAATCGGTTTGTAATGACAAAAACACAGCTGGTTTAAAGTGATCTTTGCTGGTTACATTCAGAGATGTTGCAGCTGCTTCACCTCCCTTTTCTATTGTTCGGGACTTTCCCATACACCAATCTTTCCCACCATCTTTGCTGCTTTTATTTTGAACTGCTAGAAGCCATACAGCTTTCATGTATCTTGTCTTTTCACCATCTCACCCCTTTTATCAGGCTGTTTCTTCTCTCCCATTTCTATTTCAGAAGTCTATTCCTTTTTTCTGTTGCTCTCTAGTAAATATGCTATAGGATTCACCCTGCAACCTTTCTTGTAATTTCTGAATGTTTACCTACTATTATGATGCTGCACATCAGTGCTGCACTCTGTGTGTCATTTTGTATGTGCCCAGGTCTCGTTTTTCACGTGTGCTGAATGTACATACGTGTTTTCTAACCAGCAATTATTCATGTATCACAGGAATTCTCTGTATATTTAAACTGTTTATGTGTTTTTGTGTGGATATGCATAATCCTTTGGTATTTCCAGACAATCGACAGACTGATTCTGTCTTCTTTTAAAAGATGTACACTACAGAGTGGTATGAGCCAGGAGTCAAGAAGTCAAAACAGACGTGATAGTGTGATTATTTGTTGTTTTCAACTTCAGAGTCAAGACCTCCTAGTCTGGGTTGGTGGGCGAATATTTAGTGCTCTTTTATTATGATGCAAACACATAAATCCACTTTGTCAGACCTCTGGAAGTGTTAAACTCCAGTCCATGAATATACTGACATGCATTGTGTTTTTTCTTCTTCTTTTTCTCAGGGCTGTTGCTGGACAAGTCTGAGGATCAGGTGATGAGGTTATAAAACAACAGCGGTGAAAGTAGGAAAAAACAGGAAGTCTGCTGCTCAGAAAAGCTGCTTTTGCTGCATCTTACCCTGCAGTCCTATAAAGCATTGACTGACCCTGCAGAAGATTACAACCTCAAAGATACGCACTTTCACCCACTCATACCTTTCCACCCCTCATCGCCATGTTCCATCACCCCAACACACTTCTACACACACTCCCCATCCTATTTCTTTTGTTCTCCATGCCCTTACCATATTCCTCCACTGCTTCTTCCTCTTCCTCTTCCTTGCCTTCTTTCTCTCCACCAGAAGGTGGACTCACACATTTGGTGGTTGACAACAAAACTGGCGAGGTCTACGTTGGTGCCGTCAACTGGATCTACAAGCTGTCCAGCAACTTGACCAAGCTGCGAAGCCATGTTACTGGTCCAGTTACAGACAACCCTCGCTGTTACCCTCCACCTGGTGTTCAGTCTTGCCCCCATGAGCTAGTGCAGATGTCTAATGTCAATAAACTTCTGCTGCTTGATGCTTCCCACAACCGTTTAATTGCCTGCGGAAGTACTTCCCAGGGGATATGCCAGTTCCTTCGTCTGGATGATTTGTTCAAGCTCGGGGAGCCCCACCACCGTAAAGAGCATTATCTATCCAGTGTTGCTGAGGCAGGCACCATGTCAGGTGTGGTCATCTCCCCAGACCTTTTTGGCGGAGGTGGAAAACTTTTTGTCGGCACTCCCATTGATGGGAAATCTGAATACTTCCCAACGCTGTCAAGCCGTAAATTAATGTCCAATGAGGAGAATGCAGACATGTTCAGCTTTGTCTACCAGGATGAGTTTGTGTCTTCGCAGCTCAAGATTCCCTCAGATACTCTCTCCAAGTTCCCAGCGTTTGATATCTATTACGTCTATGGCTTTAACAGTGAGCAGTTTGTGTATTATCTCACCTTGCAGCTTGATACTCAACTCACCTCACCAGATGCAAGCAGTGAACAATTCTTCACCTCTAAAATTGTCCGTCTATGTGTCGATGATCCAAAATTCTACTCATATGTTGAGTTCCCCATTGGCTGCACCAAGGATGGAGTGGAGTACCGCTTGGTTCAGGATGCTTATTTGGCCCGGCCAGGCATCCGTCTGGCACGTTCACTTGGTATTCAGGAGCATGAGGAGGTTCTCTTTACTGTATTTGCCCAGGGTCAAAAGAACAGAGCCAAGCCACCCAAGGAGTCGGCTTTGTGTCTGTTCACAATGAGACGGATAAAAGAGAAGATTAAAGAGAGGATTCAATCTTGCTACAGAGGAGAGGGGAAACTCTCCCTTCCCTGGTTGCTCAACAAGGAGCTGGCTTGCATCAACTCAGTGAGTATTTGAGACAAAAATTCCCAGAAGTGTTTTTGTCATCATCAATAGTCTTGAAAATTATTTTCTTCCTGACTGTTAAGGAAATGTTTGAGATTATGGAACTGTGGTTCGTGGTTTTGTGTGAATTTGTTTGTCTGAAGTGAAAACATAATAACATAAGGATCTACATTCAATCAGTTCACATTTCAAATACAGTTTCTTGTTCCCGGAATAAGGCTGGGCTGGGGAGCTGATCCCGCAGCATCTTATATCTTGCCAAAAGCAGTTTAGTGGTCATGGGTTTGGGGGTGTGTTCAAATTAAGCCTTTCTGGAAAGGCTCTCTGCAGCTCTGAAGTAATTACTCCATTAATTTGATTTGGTTTTCTGTGACGATGAGAAATAAGCTGTGCGTTGACTTTAAATTACTGTACTGTCATGCTTGAGAATAGAGTTAACTCTTGGGTTCATAAACTGCTGGGCAAACCATTACACCAGAATTTAAGAAAATGTATGGGAAAAAAACCCTAAAGGAAATCTTAGGCACGACTTGTAACATTAGCTTCACATTAAGAAGAAATTATGACTTTTAAATTCACATAGCATATAACAGTTTCAATTAATCCAAGCTAATTAAACTGTAGTTTAAACACTTTCTGTAGTTTAAACATTTGGTTTCACATAGATAAATGTTGAATATGTGATTTTTGTGGTTTTGGATTTATCACTCAACTGTAATTTTTTAAAGGGCTGATTGATTCACTTTGAGTTTTGTTCCAAGATTGGATACATATTTACTTCATGTCAGATCGGAATTTATGTTGGTTTTTGCTTTTGTGATAAAAATGAGTGCCGTCCCAATTAGACAGTTACTGAAGTGCAGTAAACTTAAACGAAAAGAGAGTAGCAAGTATAGATCACATTATATTTACAGATACATGTTTCTTGTAATTATAAATCTCAACCATATCTAAACCATGTCGCTTGAAGTATGGAGTCCTGATTGTCAACTACTGCAGGCAGGAATGTTTAACCACTGATACAATATTATCTTCCACGAATTAATATTTTTTACATCAACCCAATTGAATGAGACTCCTCATAATACCTGACACACACACACACACACACACACACACACACACACACACACACACACACACACACACACACACACACACACACACACACACAACCCCGTGTCCTCTTGAAATGTACAGTATCTGGTTTCAACTTCTGTTATTCAGTCATTGTTTCATAACACTCTGCCATAAGTCTCTGGTTTCTGGTTGTCTGTCTTTCTTTTTCTCTCTTTCATTTTATATCATTCATTCATTTGCATACAAGATTTATTTCCTTTTACTTACTTTACTTCACTTTATAACCCTTACCCCAACTGCCATTCCTGGCTCCTTTGTCTTTCATTTTTAAAGTTTAACTTCACTTATTTTTACACTTTGCTCCGCTTAGTCCTGCTCCATCCTTCTTACTTCCAGCTCTCTCAAGCCTTTGCTCTTTCACCATCGCTCTGCCCTCTCCTTGACTTCCCACTGAGTGATGAGGTATAGAGTGACTTAGTGTGTAAAGCCAGTGCCTGGATGTGATCTGAAAATACAATGTGCAAGGAAGGGATGATGCAGTGAGTGGAAGTCATTGTGATAGGATGGAGGGAAAGAAGGAAAAGGAGGTTAGAAAGTTTGATAAAGTGGGACAGCAGCCAATTGATTCACAATTATTGGAATGAGAAAGAAAGTAACAGATGGATGGAAACAACATTGAGACTGAAAGGCCAGAGCAATGAAGGAGACAGAAATAGAATGGGGGAATTATAGACAGAAACAAACATTGATGGTGATAGCGGTCAGTTGTTTTGGTCCAAACTTTGTTCCAGACCAGACTGTCAATGGCTATGGGAATGATTGCCATGAGACCCAGTGCAGACATTCATTGTCCTCAGTAGACAGAGTCGATGGGCTATAATGTCCTGACTTTACCTGTAACAATAACATCTGGTCGCATCTTGTGAAATCTCTCAGTATTATTCTGTAGGAATTGTAGATGTCACAGACATACAGCATGTGAGAACCAGAGGAAAATGGCTAAGAAATTTAATCCCAGTGCTTTTATTTTAGCATCATCAATATATAATGTGACCAATATATGTACAGTGGTACCTCTACTTATGAAATTAATTGGTTCTGAAAGAAATTTCGTAAGTAGAGACGAGTTTTCCATGCAAATGCCCTAATTTGTTCAAAGCCCCCCAAATTCAGACATAAATGTTTTATAAAGCATAACAATGCATCAAATATGTAACAAATACATGTCACAAACGTAACAAATACATGTTACAATTAGATTAGTACACAATAAATGAGAGTTGTGCATAATGTAAAAAACAAAGAATAGAGTAAAGAATAAAAATGATGGTCACTTACCTTTTAACTGCTGTCCTCATTGTTTTTTGCCCTCTTTGGTTCATGCGCTCTTGCCTCACCATGCCAAACAACAGAGTGAATTCCAGTCCTCCTTTTAAACTTCTCGAACCACCAACGCGATGCCTTAAACTCCCGGTGTTTTATGGCTTCCTTTTGTTTTAATAACGTGGCGATTGTAGATGCATTACGGCCATATTCTTTGGCGAGATCAACCAAACGCATCCCTTTTTCATGCTTTTCTATTATCCCTCGCTTTGTTTATATGTACAAAAAAACCTCTTTTCTCCGTCTTTTCCTTTCCTCTTTTCTCCGTCACCTTCTTGGGGTCCATAGTAAATACTTTAAAAGTTAATACATTTACGTAAAACTATCAGAACACGTCATGGGTCAAGGGCGGAATGACGAAGACGCTGCGTAGACACCTATCTAGCTACACACAGAGGTCCCTCTTAGTCAATGGGATGCCAGGATGCTAGATAAAAGCCAATGGCAGAGCAGCTATAAGAATGTTGATTTCAGGAACCGTTGGGAGCTGCGAGTAACAGCCCATACTGTATTTTTACCTGAGTAGAAAATTTTGTATGTAGAGACATTCGTAAGTAGAGGTACCAATGTATATTGATGGAAATGTCTTGTTACCTATCTCGTGGATTACCTTCAGTGTCTGTGTTTTTTTCTTATTCCATTGTTAGCATGCTAAACTATGATTGTTAGTACTGAGAACATACTGTACCCTTTTAATAATTAGCACTGTATGTTAGTATTGTGACGTTCTTCTCCTATACCTATACAGATTTTGCAGATGTGGCTGCAGTGTGTCTAAAGACCTTTAGTTGATTGGCTGTTGATTGAAACATAGTGGTTGAAAGACAAAACATCATTAGCAGAGACAATACCAACAGTTTAGCTAGTTTTACATATATATTGCAGTGTATGTAATACGTCAGATGCTACTGGTCCAACTATGACAAGGATGTGGTTGTTAGAATGAGTTAAGGGATCCAGTTTTGTTGGAAGCTGTAGAGATTAGGCTGTTCTAGTAATGGATGGCAGCTGCAATCACTTGTCTGTTTTGCTGACATCTATGGATGTATAACCACCGATACAGTGTGTTTCAGAAACCATTGGTCCAAACAGTCACTTTTATTACACTGCAAAACAAATATGCTGGTTGAAAAAGTACACAAGTCTCTGTCTACAAGTTACTACCAACAATTGAAATGATCAATTCACTGTGCAGATGGTTGCAAGAATATATATATCAATATTGATATATACTTATTTCAGTTTCTCTTAAAAACAATCTCTAAGCTCATGCAGGATAATAACATCATCTCTGTATTACAAGACCACTATTGCTGTGCAAGCACCATGTGGCCTTGTAATAAGTGTATTGTATATACATTTGATTATGTTAATGAGCATTCAGTTACATGGCTGTCCTTTATAGCCATCTGTCGTTCTGCCAGAGATCGATCAAGGTCGTGCCAGAAGAGCTCGCTCTGGGACATCGCTATGATGAATTTATCAACTCCTGGAACAGACATGTTCAGTGTTTCCTGACAGTAGAAGTGACAGCTTGTTGCCTTGATGCTGGCGTCATGTGAAAAATTTCATACTGGCTCATTTCAGGAGACAAGGTCAGGTCAGTTATTCATCATCAGACTCTACCTAAAACTATCAACCAAGGATGGTGTACAGAAAGATAGAAAGATAAACTTTTCACCTCCATATATATATATATATATATATATATATATATATACATATATACATATACACTATATATATATATATAGATACACATTCGTGCATCAACGATTGCGACCTCACCTCATCGCAGATTTTTAGTAGGCAGTCATGTGATACTATACGCACATTCCACTGGCTGATGGCATCTGGAAGTGCGCTCGGTTCCGTCAGTCTCGGACTGACACAAAAGTACTTTAAACAGTCTATTAGAGTGGGAAAAGGTAATACAGATAGAAGGTGGTTTAATATCAGTATGGGGAGGGTTCATAAATGTTTAAATTACCGTAAATAATAGATTGCGATCTCGATCTGGAATTTATTAACCACAAAGAACGAGGGTGCACCGTATGTGTGTGTGTATATATATATACACACATATATATATATGTATATATATATATTTGGCCCCTTATTTGTATTATTTTATCTTTTGTATGTGAATGCATCTTTTACCTGCATCACTTATTTGTGCTTAGTGACTGATTAAAGATGCAATTTTGGGGAATTGGAAAATAAAACTATTATTAATGTGAAATCCAGAGAAGAAATTTGCTAATGCAACAACATCCATTTATTCATTCATCAGACAGGGCAATCGTAATTGTCTCATTTTCAGCTGTTTATCTGAATATAGGTCAAGGGTCTGTTTAACATTAAGCAGCATGAAAGTGGTTTTAAGCCATTAGAACCTTATTGATCCACTCCCTCTAGTACTTCAGTTTTTCTCTTAAGTCATATCTTATTCAGATGAGAACACACATAATCTGAATGCCGGCTGGAATCAAAGTGACTTGGAATTTGCAGGGACTGAGGTCAGGTTAACAACATGGAATCACTAGTGGATGGCTAACAAACCTGTAAACAACATTTGTCTTCAGGGAAAATGAATAGCCATAAATAATCAGAGGACTATCTGTGTTTAGGCATAATATACAATATTTATATTAAAGTCACTGTTAAGGGTATTTTTAACAAAACTTCTTAAAGGGATACAATCTCTCTGCATCCTTTGTTGGAATAATACAATTATTAAATTCTGGGGCAAAACAGTAAGTCTCCTAGATGCATTGTTCCAGAGATAATTAGTAATTAGGCTCAACAATTGGTGTAATGATAGACACAAAGCTAAAAAATATCCACTTTCACTATTCATTAAGCTCTTTTTTCATTATCTGTTCAGATAATGATATATTACATATCATGCTTCACAATTCATACAATTAAGCATCTTGACGTACAAGTGACAAGTTACAATCACTTCTATGACTGGTGCTCAGGAACATCTGAAATCTGGTTTGAATTGTGTTGAAAAAGTTCAGCACATGCAACCACAAAACTTTTATTTTCTCTCATAGTTTGGGGTTTTCTTTTGTCCTCCCCATCAGCATGTCTGAAAATCAGATCATTTGAAACACACAGTAAAATCTGTTTTGTGTGTCTGTGAGTTCTTCTGCATCTGAGTGAGCAAGTTCTCCTGCACCAAATAGCGTTAAACCACAGGTCTCTCCTTGTACGTCTTTATATCCAGTCATTATCAAGAGGAAGTTGTTGATGGTCTTGTGGGATTCAAACAGTGTTGGGTGACCTTCGCCTCCATTCGCCTCTATGGTCCTGTAAGCAAGCCAGCCCAGGGAGGCGACAGCCCCAGCATCAGTAATGAGACTGATTCAGACGGGGGACGGAGATGTTATCCTGTGTGTGTTTAGGATTTCTTTCCTCTCTGTATGCTTCTTTGAATACTCATTTTGTGTGTATGTGTTTTTGTTTGTGTGTGTATGTCTTTGTGCGTGTATGCCTTATTTTCACCTCCAAACAGGGACAAAACAACAGTGAAAACAAATAGAGGAAAATTGAATGATAAGATGAATATGTGCACGTGTGTCCCTGTATGTGTGTGCATGTGTCTCTCTCTGTGTGTGTGTGTCTGTGTGCGTGCGTGTATTGTGTGTGTGTGTATCGTAAATTAGATGTCAAAGGGAAATTGTCTGTAATAACATAGATCAACAAAGCTCCCACTGTTGCCCTCACTTTTTCTGACTCTTTCTCTCTCTCTCTCCATTACATCTCTCCCTACGGTCATTATGCCTCTTTTTTCATCTTAGGATAGTAGTATGTATTAATATTTATCAGTGCTGATTACTACTAGCCATAGTTTACGTCTGTAGTGTTGTATATTCTGTCTTCTAACTGAACGGTGTGTGTTTGTATATGTTTGTGTCTTGTTCCTGCACTGCTTCATATCTCTCTGTATTCTCAGTGTCATTACTGTTAGCTTGGGCCTGAGTGGATGGATCGCCCATGTTGCATCAGGCTGTTGGGCTGCTGGGAGAGGTATCTCATGGGTTTAGTGATTGTGCTTACATCATCACTAATGCTGAGTATTTACACCTGGGCCTACACTACTGTCCTCCTGAAATAAAACACCATAGATTAAAGTCATGTTGATAATATGACAGGATGCTGCGTCACAGGGACTTCACACCTCCAAACTAATATCATGAAGGAGGCAGTTTCCTGCTTGAGATAGCATTTTGTAGACAAGAAGCTGCATTTGACTAAAAATGGAGTTAAAGTGACTTTAAATTGATTTAGCTCAGCATCTAGAATGCTACACAGCTGTAGTTTTGACCTTTTGCAATTTGGTGTTCGACAGGTCATGAACCAGAAGCCCAAAATAACAAACAGTGAGATGTTAAAGCACACAGAGTTGATAAGGTGATCTTCTCAGGTAGTGGGTCTCTGAAACCCTCTTCTCTGGTAATCTAAGCTAGTAAAGTTTCTTGACAGTTTAAAAGTACATGTATGGAGAGAGTTTTGGCCAGAAACACTCTTAACCAACCAAAAATGTTCTGGTTCATATCAACAATATCATAAACAACTAAAGCTGCTTCAAATTGCTGTCTAACCCTTACCCACACTAAATTTGTGACCATAACATAGCAAACAAAGAGGCTCTGTAATCCCTCTTTATCCACATATTGGTGTTTAAAGACTTAAAAAAAACTAAATAACCCAACTTTTCATTGCTAAACAGATGTCAAAGTGACTTACGGAGGTTTGATAAATGCATGGAGTACAGAGGCGAATTGCTGTCAAACGCTTATGAAACAATCCACCCGATGGGCTTCAGTTTTCTCTCTTGTCTCTAGAGACATTTTGATTCATGACATGGCAGAACAACAGACATTTAAATGCCTTCCCATTTGTTTTTGTCTTGTGATATCCTCAGCCTCAGGCTGAATCATGTGACACCCTCCATGCAGTTAAGTCTTATGCTTTTTTTAAATCATGTAATTCCGCTGCCAGATGTCCAACTACACCATATTTGAAGGTCTTGCCCCAAAGTGATCTGTGGTCCTCAATATGTTAGAGGACCACGGAAGCGTGGACATGCTTCCTCATGTTCCCCAGTCTTTGCTGAACAAAGACTCGTGGCTCATTGTGTAAACATGATCAGACCGGCCGGTGATATAATTACACTGTGTTTTCTGAAAATCGTCATGGACAATGAGAGCTTGTGGATAATAAGAGAGCTAAGCTAACTCAAACTAATGAAACATGGGATTTTACAGGTAAGACCAAGTTTTTCTCTTGTATTCTCGCGTGAGTGTGTGTTTGTGTGTGGATACACACAGCTCTTCGAACACTTAGAAGAGCTAAAACTGCTTTCATTCACCAAAAAACAGACAATTGTTCTGAATTTGTAATTAATGTGTAACTGGTTATGTGTTCGCTGTGATGCTGGGGATACCCTCAGGCGGACACACACACACACACACGACTGAAGTGGACCTAACTAGTTAGCCAAATGCTAACTGAGTTCAGTTTGTGAGGAACTTTCAGTGGGTAGCTCAGAGGTAGGACATTATTGTACAATGCTACTGTAACCTGAACGAATCGGGGATTGCCACAAGCTTGGGCATGTCAAACAATCAATATCGTCAATCACTCTGTCCAATCACAAGAGTGCCATTGTGACGTAATTTACGTCACAAATGGCAAAATTTGATCATTTTGATTCGGTTCGGGTCATGAATTCCTAAAACTTCAAATATCTATTGATGAAAGAAGCGTTTGTTTACCAGATTCTAGGAGTTGGTCGGGTTAGGGAGAACCACTATGTAGAGACCTGAAAAAGTGTGATTTTCATAATAGGACCCCTTTAATTTATGGAGAAATCTCAACTGGGAAATTTCTCAAATCCAACTGCTGCACAAGTTGTACCTGTGAGCACAATTTATTGGACAGTGGTGCTCATTATTAACTCTGGTACATGACATATTGGATAGCCACTATAGAGTCATGAGTGTCAGCTTGTTATGGAATTGTAGACTTTTTGGTCATATGATAGAGTCTGGTTGACACTGAGCTGAAACAGCAACCACAAAACGCTGGTTTTAGAGTGTTTTATTAATTTTGGTATGTTTTTCCAGCCATCTTTTGCCTTTATTGTACCGAACAGACAGATGAAGAAACATGAAGTGTTGCATTGAAAGGACATGGTTGGGTTTGAATCTATGGCCTCCACAGAAGACTCAACCTCTGTTTTTGGGTGCAATTGAACAGCTTGTTCTGCATGAGCACTGTTAACCTTGATTATCTCCACGTCATGTTTGTCTGACACTAACTTCTCCATAGAGGGAAACCGAATGCCATAAGAGTCTCCATATCATCAACAGGTGCTTAACTGAATCTAAAAGCCAATTTTTTTTTTCCTTTTCAAGAAATGCGTGCTCGTCCTCCAGGTCTCGAACCTCTGCTAAACACACACAAACTGCTGACCTGCAGCATCTAATGAAGAGTGTGATTATTCATTATGCGCATTTACTTTTCATTCATTTTATTTATTATTTATTATTGATACACATTTATGTAGTGTTATGAAAACTTATTATAGACTCAAATATATGCATGTTCTGCAAAAAAGTATATTCATTAATGTGTGTTTTCTTATTTCATTATTCATCTTTATACACATGTAGGAATCTGATATCTCTCTCTCTCTGTGTGTGTGTGTGTGTGTGTGTATGTGTGTGTGAGTGTGTGTTTGTGTATGTGTGTGAATGTGTGTGTGTAAGCAGCTTGTTTGGACTGTCCTGCTCATTCATCAATGTCTGCTGTGAGATGAGATTACATTTATAAAGTGACAAAGACACACACACACGTGCGCGCGCATACACACACACACACACACACTGAAAGTTCCTGCAGTAAAGAGAGGGTAGGTATGACAGGTCTGCCATGGATCTAACCCATGTGTTAAGATCTGGGAAGCAATCCTATCATCCGTAGAAATAGATGCATCCTGATACACACACATACACACACACACACACGCACACACAAAATATCTAAATTTAGACATTTAGATTTAACTTAATGAAGTTGTGCTGTTATCAGGTGGAACGTTTATGTATCGATAATATAGCTATATTCTAGATCACATGTGTCAAGGCTCGGGGGCGAAATGTGGCCCGCCACATCATTTTATTTGGCCCGCGAGAGTATAGAAGGTCAGTGTCTAAAAATAAATAGGTCAAAGGTGTGTTTTGACCAAAACACACTTGTAGTAATTAAGCCTATTTTAACACTCATAAAAATGTTTTGAACAAAGTTAATGTCTTAACTTGTGTTTGATGTTATTTTTCTTTATTCATTGGATATTTTTATCCTAGATAGATGGAGTTTTGTGGGTTTTATAATCTGACAAATTAAAAGGATATGTTATAACAGAGAAACAAGCATTTTGTGAGTAACTGTAATGTTTGTAACTTGAGTAAGTAATACATTTAACTTGAAGGAGTAGTTACATTTATTTTACATCACATTGAGTTACATTTAGTTACATTTATTAGTAACATCTGGCCCTTCGAGGACAGCTATTATGCTGATGTAGCCCTCGGTGAAAATGAGTTTGACACCCCTGATCTAGATATTTGTGAGTCAGCCTGAAACCTTTCAGGTGCTTAGAATTTGTTGTATATTCCTGCTAGTGTATTCCCAGCACATGCTCCTCTGTGTTCCTGTTGTTCCTGTGTTCCCACCACTTTGAGCAGATTGCAGCATTTTACAGGGTCTTATATTTGGGTGAATCCCTGTCTGTAATAATTGGATTATAGCTGTCCAAGAAGGCTTTAGTTCAGATTACACCGATTATAGTCTGCAGTGCTTAGATGGACAGCACGGTTTAAAGAGTATCATCTGGCTTGTGTCACAACACTATCCTGGCGAATGTACAAATAAGATATTTTACTTCATTTTGTAAATGTAGGCCAAAGGTAGCTGATGCGTCGCGGACGGTGAACATCTCCAGTAGGATGCAGTAAAGAGGGGGTAGGTATGACAGGTCTGCCATGGATCTAACCCATGTGTTAAGATCTGGGAAGCAATCCTATCATCCGTAGAAATAGATGCATCCTGATAAACACAACATTAATAAAATAGAGTGATGTCAAAAGTTGTGTAGGAGGCAGCTTCATCATCATGTGATCTCCGTCATTATAGACACATGGCAATCATCATGTAGAAGTGAATTTATGGTCTGTTTTGACAAGAGACAAGACTAGAACCCTAGATAAATTGGAGTTGTGAAACTGTGGTGTTAATAAACATTATTTCCTTGTTCTATAAAGTTATTTCTGACTCAGATGTAGCCAAGGTATTAATCATTGCTGCTTTGGTACAATATCTGTAAACTGTTGTGTACTTCGACATTTTTATGTAAACCACAAAAAAAAGATGATTGAATATTATATTGGAAATGTTGTAAATATTCAAACATAACAAAGAAAGAAAATGGGAACTAGGTAAAGTATAAAACAGGACTAGTGTCTGCCAGAAGGGACCTTGCCATGTGGAGGCAGCTCTGTTGATGGCTCCTTACCCCGGGCAGTTTTCATCCTGCTGTGGCACATTAACCTGTATGGCCATTTGACACACGAGTGCTGACTGGTGCTTAGCCCTCTCTTCCTACAGAGCTCTGTCTCAATCTCCAAGGGTTTTCACTGGTTTGTTATTCAGAGTACCTTCATGAAATTATGACCAAGAACAGTTTTGCTCTGGGACTAAATGAATAGTCTTGACAACTAAACAAGGAACTAATATTCATTACTCAGTATCCATTTAATGAAAATCCTCCAATGGTTTGGGGATTTTTGAATGTTTGAACCCACACATGCACACACACACACACACACACACACACACACACACACACACACACACACACACACACACACACACACACACACACACACACACAAACACACACATGACACATTCCAAGTTTGCAGGTCAAGTTACGTATGTTGTTTCAGCGCCTCACATTGGCACATCTGTTTTTAGTCAAAAAGGGGGAGAATGAGAGATAAAAGAAAAGAAGGAGAGAAAACAATTAAATAATGTGAGCAAAAAAGACTTAAATATAAATGAAAAAGCAATGTAGCCATACTGATACAATTTAGTTGCGCAATTAATGTTGATTTCTTGGCAACCCAGAACTTTAACCTTCTGGAATAATGTTTCTCTCTTGTTCTGTCTTGGCTGCAGTTTTTTTTTTTTAAACAGATCATCTCCTCATTGCCAGACTCTCCTTCCATCTCCAATTTAGTTGCTTTAGTTGCTCCTCATTTCATTCAACCCAAAACAACAGATGCTGAAATGTCAGCGGACAATCCTTCCACTCATGAACTTGTGTTTTAATGTACAAAACAATTCCCTCTGAAGACAACAGTTAAGAACCAAACAATACTAAATATTCCTTGTGGCCTTTTTGAGTGAAATTAAAGTCCGTGGCAGTGAATCCACTAAGGCAGTTAAATCTCCACTATAAAATGTTATAATATGGAGGAAATTATCTTCATAAAAATGCACTAGCTGTAACCAACGTGCTGTAAAATGGTCCCTGTCTTTCTTACAATTATTTATTTATCCATTGTTTGGAGTTTTTGAAATATTGTTTTTGAATGTTCCATAATGTTACATGTTCAACATACTCACATGTTTGCACACGTTTGTCCTCGGAGAACTTCACATGTACAGCATGACTTTCCCGTCCCCACTTCATTGCCTGCATCAAATTGCCTAACCATAACCACAAACACACTGACTCTATCTGACTTATCTGCCATTCTCTCTCTCTGTCTCGCTTTCTCTCACCCTATCCTTATCTTTATTGTATTTCTTTCCCACCCAACCGGTCAAAGCGGATGGCCGCCCAAAAGAGTCTGGGTTCAGCCCGGAGTTTCTTCCTCAATGAGGGAGTTTTTCCCAGCAGCAGTCGCTTATGTTTGCTCTGGAGGTTTCTGCTGGTTTTTTTTCTCTGTTGAAATGTCTGTTGCCATGACTAAGCGCTTTATAAATAAAACTTGATTGATTGATTGATTTGGTGTTGGTCTATATCTGAACTGCTGTCCACCACTTGGAGACCTCTATTCTATACACTTTGTTCGAGACTACACATAAAAACATTTTCACATACACATGAACAAATGTGCACTATGTATGTTATGCGTGTGAATGCATACTTGTGTTTGCAGTGTGGGTTTGTGTTTAAAGCTGCCCCATTCCATTGTCACACACACAGACACACACACACACACCCTTCTTCTTTCATGTACAGTAACCTCACAGACTTGCATGCAGACACAGATTCATACTCTGACTCATTAATAAACAATTAGAGAACAGATATTTACTCACTGGGGGAAAATAAAAGCCAACATGTGTTGCTCTCTGCCTCCAAAGCCAAGTCATAACAATGTGTTGGAAGCAGGACAGTAGAGTGTGTATGCATGTGTATGTGTGTTTATGATTGTACTGTGTGTGTGTTTATGATTTTTTTCTGCATTTTCCCATGTTTGGCAGTTCAGTCTCATTTCCTACCTTTATTAATTTGAACACACACACGGCAGCACAGTGGTACAGTGGATAGCACTGTCGCTGCACAGCAAGGCAGTTCCGGGTTCGAGTCCCATTCTGTGTGGATTTTGCATGTTCTCCCCATGCGTGCATGGTTGTCTGTTTAAGTGTGGCCCCGCCCTGCTGGCGTCTTGCCCGGAGTGTGCCCTGCCACACGCCCCAAGTCAGCTGAGATAGGCTCCAGCACCCCGCAACCCATGACAGAGGACGAAGCGGGTATTTGACGATGAATGAATGAATGAATGAATGAATGAATGAACACACACACCCACACACACATATATAAAGACACACATGTACACAGAAAGATTCACATAATTAAATGCATTTTGTCTTTTCTGCAAGTCTTGTTGTTCATTGCATCAGCACTGAGGTCTCAGTCGTGTAACTTTAACTTCAACAGTATGCCTGTCACGTGGGATTGAGGTTTGAGTAATGTTCGATGTGCAAACACACACACACACGCACACACACACACACACACACACACACACACACACACACACACACACACACACACGGGATAGCAGTGATGTGTTTATGTGTTGTTGGATGAGACACTCATCTCTCTGGAGACATGCTGTGACTCCCAGTTCTCTCCAGCACACATAGGATCTCTCTTGGTGTGGCTTCTGTCAGCCAGACTATAGCAAATAAATATTTGGACAGTTTGGCAAAAGGCATATGGCAGTTTCAGTGGATGAAATGGATGTACATGTTTTGACTCCCCATGTCCCACAGAGAGCCACACAAGCAAAAATTACGATGTTGCTAATGTAGAGGGACCAGACTGAAAGTCCTCACAGTTACATTTTGGACCTGATCTAAAATGAACTCTCTTAACCTCACATGTTAAGGAATAAGTTTGAAAAAAGGAGGTTTGATCTCAGTGCAACAATAATCTAAAATTAGCACTAGAATGATTAGAGTAGTAGTAATATTGGTAACACTAATAATGATAGTTGTAGTAGAATAGTAGTAATAGTAATAATGATGAAATACTAAGACCCACCTTCATCCATCTTTATGACTATCATTACATCTTTCAGCTCAAAATATTCAGAAGTTTAATCGCTATCAAAGAAGGAAGAACGTTGATACGACAAGAAAGACCGTTAATTTTGTAGTGAAACATCAACCCACAGAAACAGCTTCTGTGCTTTCTTCACAGTTATTGATGTAAACAGACTGATGAATGTCTCAGGAGGATCCTCTCCACATTGTCAGACCCTTAATAACATTATGAGGCTCTTACCAGTGAAAACAAGTGAAATCCTCCATCAAAATAATTGTCCTCATCCCCAGGGGCTGTATGAGCTGTACCTCAAGTTAAATCCTGTGAAAGTGATGCCAACAGATGTTATAGTTTTATTCTTTTACTAATCTGTTCATTATTATAACATCAAAGAAGTCGAGAAATGAAAGTCTGGATAATTTGATCCCAGAGAAAGAGAATAGTATCTGCACTTTTTCCCTTACATTTCTAGTGTCTCAGTCGACTTTATGAAGTGACTAGATATAAAGGTGACTGACCGTCATATTAAGTTTCTTATATTAAACTGTCACAGGAAAAAAGTACATTAATACTCACACACCCTGTGTGGTTCCAAGTGAAATGGTGCAGTATCATTCTACTCTATTGTGATAAAACTGACTCTCTTCACTGTATAGTGTGTTTAACTCATCTTTTATACAAACCAAAATCAAACAATTGACTCAAACAAACATCTTATAGTGGACATTATCTAATATGTATATATAGTGATGGTAGTAAAGTGTATTCCCCATTGTTCAATTGAGAATGCTACCACCCCCCAGCCTAGGTTGAGGCTCATTAGTCACAACATGGTGGCTGTTGACCCTTAGTCTTTCCTCCTGATTCCCCTCATTTTTCCTTCGTGTCTCTGCCCATCATCTCACCTTTCACTTCATTTCTCTTGCCCCACTCTTTCGTTCATCACACCATCATCATTCACCCAGTGTGAGCTTGGCAGCAGTGTGTGTGTGTTGGGTGGTAGTGGGTGGGGTGGGGGGGTTGCGTGTGTTGCCAGCGGCCTGTGTACAGCAGAGGTCTCTGGCAAGGACAGTACAGGGGACTCTGTCCTTACCTGAACCCCTGGAAATAGAACAGATGTGTGTGTGTGTGTGTGTGTGTGTGTGTGTGTGTGTGTGTGTGTGTGTGTGTGTGTGTGTGTGCGTGTGCGTGTGTGTGTGTGCGCACAAGTACACATAAGTTTTTTTGTGTATAATAATGCTACGTACGATTTTCTGACTGTGAGCTATAGCTAGTAATAATAGCATTGGGTCAAAGGTTCACAAAGCCAACAGGGACAAGTTCCAGAGAGCTTTTGAACGAACTAATAGAAGACATCAGCAGGTCACCATCTGTTAGAGACAGTAAATGAGTGTTTTACTGATTTACACTCAGAGGTGGAGATTTGGTACTCTGTTTTGAGGTACTTTTCAGTGCCTCAATACTCAATACCTCAATACTTTTCAGTATTTCTGTCTGTTATGGATTGTGAAATCGGCATGTCTGATTTATCAATTTCACTGTAATTCTCCTAAGATGAAAGAATGTGTTTGCTGCTGGTTTAAGGAAACCTCTGCTACTTTATTACGCTGACCAGCTGAATACATTTTTACGAAAATGATTTTTTTTTGCATTTGAATAGAATATTGTGCATTTTCTCTGATTATTATTATGATTGTTAACAATAATAACAATAATAATAGATATTTTAATAATAATAATAATAATAATAATAATAATAATAATAATAATAATTGTCTTATGTAGCATGTTTCTGTGGTCTTACATTCACATTTATTCCTCCCCATACAGACTATTAATGCTCTTTTTCTCTCATTCACATTGCTCAGTGGTTTAATTGATTAAGGGCCAGATAGATTGTTTGCTTAAATCACTGCAGCCAATTTTCAGTTGGTGTCAAGTAACGGGAGCATCAGCTAATTGTAGTTTAATTTGCCACCAGTGTGTGCTGATGTAGTTGCACAATGGGAAGCATTCTCCATGTGCACCTTGAAGACTATGTAAGCTGCATACATTTTTAATTGAGAATGAGTTGCTAACTAATCAGCCTAAAATGCATGAAGTTTTCCAATCTAAATAGATTGTGGTGCCTTGTAACATGAATAAATGAAGAACGTATTAGTCATTTTTATCTGTACATTATAATATTTGCAATTATTACATACGTCATGTAACAAACATTCTTCAAATATAAAAGATGACCTAGTTCTAGACATTTGCTTGAATGGAATCCAAAACATTAAAGTTGTTTTTCTGAATTAGGGTCTTTAGTTGGTGATGTTTTGGTGGCTGAATAAGCTTTTCTTCATTTAGGCGAGAGGAATGATCAAGTAGGCAAACTGTAGGAATTACATGTCTACAAAGGCACACAACAGCTAGCAGATGTCAGATCTGTGTGAGGCCACATTTGTCTGCAGTGAAAGCTTATCGACTGAATGCTCCACTGTGCCTCAATCTGAGCTGTTGACTCTATGGTAATGATGCAAGTCAGTTAAACATAACAAACCATTAGCATCCTCAGCATGCTGGCAGCAACACTGGGAAGATGACGATTTCACCACTGTGTGTGTGAGCTTGGCAGACACTGGGAATGCAGAATAGTTTACAAGTAGAGGCGCCCAGCATAAATATATCCAGGCTAAGTTGTGTTATCACAAGCAGCTAAAATAAGCTAGTTTTACTGAGGTTATAGCAGTCTGGATACAAGGTCTTGTTTTCTAAGGGAGTCGGATATATTCGCTACTATTGCTTAATGCTTATTTACATATGAGTGTTATTTTTTTATCCAAGAATTTTAATTCGGTCTCTAATTTCAGCATCCTTGAACTGTAAAGGTTTTGAACATGGTTTGCCTCAATGTCAAGCAGCCAATGAAGGTTTTTTAGGGGACATAATTTTACAGTTTCTGGCGAGGCTCAGCAGTTGAAGGCTCGATTATAAAAGCTTCTGATCCAAGCAACTAAAGTTGTGATTAAACCAATACAAATATTTTCCTTTTTGGCACTCATGCATTGGTCCAAAGACCTTCAATATAGACAACATCAATGACCCCAGAGTTTAATTAATGGCCAGTATATCAGCTTATTCTCATCAGCTCCTTTCAAATATCGGTGATGAGACAAACAGACTGCTTTAGAGGGTTTGTTTTTTTTGAGGTAATATCAAATGTATCCCATTTACTTTTTACCAGTAGGACTCATTCCATGTGTCTGATTACACAGTTCAGTCAGCTCAGCTTGTGTAGAAATGATTGTCTTCCTTTCAGAGTCAGGTTCTTAATTGAAGTTAATAATTACTCTGTTTTTATGAACAGAGTAATTATCATCAGAGATCTCCCTTTTCTGAAGTAAACTAACCTGGTAGTTACAACCAGTTGAATCACTGAATATTGAAAAGCCATGTCTGTCTGAGGCACTTTGGCAGACTGAGCTTTGAGGGGGACTCCGGGAACCAAGCTGTTGCTCATTTGTTTCGGCTTCACGTTCGGTCTACACATCCAATGACTGTCTTATTTTACCTCGGAGATTTAAGGTTAGTTAAACAATTAAAGTTTAAAAAGTCATCGTGAATAAAATGATCATCTGTCCAAACAGCTGACTGGAGGTGTTATGTCAATATGTGTGAGCTATTTGCTTTCAGATTGTTTTAAAGACACATTTTCTGATGCACAGTGAAACCTCTACCTGTTGCAAAAGGAAAAAAGTAGGACAGACTGAAAGCAGCTTTGACAGCAGTATGCCAGCAGTGGGAAAACAGAATCCCCACTAGAAGTTGTGATCTTCCCCATTGACCAGTCTCTGCAAACCTGAACCTGTAGATGAGCATCTCAAAACAAAGAAAGAAAAGGAGACCAGAGAAAAAGACGAAGGTCAGCAGTGAGGTAGGGAGTAGGGAGAGAAAGTGAATGGAGGTTCTTCGATCTGAGAGGAAACAAGGCGAAAACCAAAGAACAGAGGTCATGCTGTAACTGAGCCAAACCCCTCGCTCTGTCCCACTCTCTCTGTCTCTCTCTATCTGTCTCTCTTTTAACTGTCCGTTCTGTTCTCGCAGAGAAGCTGTTTTTCACTTCTTCCGAGACTGTCAGAGACTCAACAATCTGTTCCTGTTTTTGGAGACTATCTTTCTCTCATTCCGTCATGTTTTTGACAGGCAGGTGTACATTTTTGATTTGAAACATGGGAAGAATCAAAAAGAGGATTGGTAGATTTTAACTTTCTTCTGGGCCAAGCAAAGATGGCAATTCATCTCAGCAGAAGGAAAAAGGTTGAGGATTCGTCTGACTGTAGTGCACTTTAAGAAGAAGCAAGAATCAAGCAAGAATCAGAATCAATTTTAACTATTTCAGAGCTATGAATGATTTAGACACTTTTACAAACCTACGGTGTGTCAAAGTTGTCTTATGTTCCGTGTTGAGTGAAGAACTTGTGTTCAGCCAGTGGTTGGTTTAATTCACGTATATTTTTCTTTTGTTCCTACATTTCATATGATTTGTTTTGAAATGTGAGTTCCTGTTTGCGTGAATCTCTTGGATTTTGTGTCAACGTGACTATCTTGTATTTTGACTTTATAAATAAACGTGATTTTAAAAATCAACAGGTTCTCTCTCTCTTTCTCTCTCTCTCTCCTTTACTGTCTCTCCGGCTCCTTTCTTTCCACATTCTCCCTCTCTGCTTCACTCCTGCTCTGTCACTGTCTCTCTGTTTATGTCATTCTTTTTCTGTCTGTCTGTCTCTCTCTTTCTCTATCATTACCCACCTAACCTTTTTTCTCACTTTCTGTCTCAGTTACATCAGTTACATTTTGCCCTCCTCCTCCTCATCTCATGTCCTCCTCATTGCTTCATGTGCCTTCCTGATGTGAGTCTACTCTGGATTCTCACCACCTTCTCTTCTTTTCTTCCTCTGAATCAATGAAACAGTTACCAAATTGAGAGAATGCAAACTACACAAAAGTGGAAGCTTTGATTTCATGTTTCTGTCTATCTTTACCTCAATTTGAGTCTTTGTTCGTCAACTTAAAAGCACCTTTACTGGTCACTATTGACAATGAACACACACACACACACACACACACACACACACACACACACACACACACACACACAAACACACACACACACACACACACATTTTCTCACATATATTCCCTGACAGTTTTGCTGATTTGGAGGGATGGGGTAATAGATTAGACTCCATGGAGATGACATGTCCCATAATGAACAAGATAAAGCTGGCATGTTGATTTTGGCTTGGTCCACGTTTGTGTGTGTGTATGTGTGTGTGTGTGTGTGTGTGTGTGTGGGTCTGTGTTTTCCTCAATATTGCTTGAGTCATTCCTGTTAAAACCATATAAACATCTTGTTTTCTTTTTTGTTGTCTGTGATTTTCCACTGAAAGTTCCTTATTTTCTCTTAATACTCATTAGCGCAAAAGAAATGTGACACTCTGCAGGTGAAATTGACTTAATCAATAGGTTCTGAAGAATGTGGCCCCTGTTAACTTAGTTAACACTGACTGAAGCTTCACTCCACTGAAGACACTTAAGGAAGTAGCATCAGAAGAAAACTTTAGATCTGAATATGTCCTTAAATTCTTAACAACAGGGATATCATTTGTAATTCTTCTAAGGTAAAGGAGTTTAGGGTTCCTGTCTTAACATCTTGCCATGGAAGATATTAAAACCATATTCCACAAAAATTTACATGCCAACAATATCTCAGTTTTCCAACTCTTCTCCTTGTCTTCTCCTCATTCAGCATTACCAGAGTTATCACATGCTGCACAATCTGACATGAGGTTGGCATATAATGCAAATAAAAGAAAGCCTGTTTCCCATCATATTCTGTTTACTAAAGGCCTTACAGCCCTGACCTATTTTGGCCATTTTTGGTACTTTTGATATTTGTCTCATATACCACATTAAAAATTATTTAACATACCCATGCTTGGTATGTTTATCTTCAGCACAACTTCAGCTATATGAAGTTTTTATTTCCCTATAACTTTTTTTATTGACATATTGGGGCAAAAAAACACACACACACAGTCAAATTCGAAAATGGTACATATATTTTATTGCAAATAAAAACCAAAAACATGCTCATCATTTTGATTTTGAACTCAAAAAAATTTTGCCATAGGCTTCTAACGTAACTACAGTATATACAGTTTGTGTCACTTGTGCCACTCTTCAAAGGAGTTTTTCTCAAAAGGACTATGCGCACGACTCGCGCATAAAAATGTGTGAATTGTGCGCATAGTCATTTGCGTCACATGACAAAATGCACCAATCACGGTACATGTTTGCATCACGTGACAAAGTGCACGAATCGTGAGACATGTTCGAATCACATGAATACATGCATCCCCGCTTGTACGATGGCGACTACATGGACAGAAATACGGCGCCTCCCATATGATTATAAAAAGCCGTTTGAACCGCTTATCTTAGATCAAATTTAAACGATCATGTCTCCGGTTTTCTGGGGTCAATCAGCTCCAAATAAATACCGGAAGACAGTTTCACATCAATACTGTCACGTAAACATGCGCACAGCAATCCATGTGACAGAATTTATTTGTTAAGAATGGTTTAAAACCATCATGTGGTCTGATCATGCGGGCGTGATCATAGGGCTGTAAGGGCTTTAGATTATAAATAAACCAATTAATTTATTACTAGACCCTATTTTCAAAGCCTTATCCCAATTTCCATTTTCAACCAACAAGGGACAAACCCCCTTCCAAAACCTTCAAAATAAGGTGAACTGCATGCAAAAAGTACATGTGTGTTGTCCAAAACTGAATAACATTGCATTGGGCACAAACCTGTTAAAGTTGATTTGCATATTGCAATGATCCAATTACATGTCCATTTGTGTCGTCATTAATCATTATTAGTCATTTTTTTCAATAATTACTGATGAAGATATATGACATTTATGGACTCCTAGCCATCTTTATTCACATTGTATCTGTTTCTAATGAATTCTGGAATGTTTTCACAACTGTCTTCCAACCCTCTGCTTAGCGTTTACATACAAAAGCATTGGGATAGAGTGTTTATGAAGTAGGGAACCACGACGCAACAATCATGAATCCCATCTTTCAACATTTCTCCATTTATTTGAGGTGTCACTCTCTTTTTTTCTGATATCATCCTGCACTATTGGCTATTTGTTCATCACAGTGATCTAAATACTAAAATTCACAGAACAACAGTGGTTAGAAAGTGCATGTTAATTAGCATTTTCTTTTGCTGCTAGGGAAATTTGACTTGTTTCTGCATGGGCTGCATGCTGTTTGCCTGTGTACGTTGTGCATCTGTTTAATCTACTTTCAAGGATGTCTGTAGCTGGCACTGTGTATTTTCTCATGATGTGTGTTCACAGGATGCACATCTGTGTTGTTGTTGATTACCTCTGTTACACATGTCAGAGTCGGGGGAACCTCCTGATGTGTACGCCGCTATCACATACACTTAATGACGTGCCTATTGCACACATGCACACATACACCGGGGTTCATAAATTAGACGTGACATATCAACATATCAGTGTGCCGATGTGCCTGTAAGACACTTTGATTGTGATATGCTAATCTGACCTATAATTTGCTTCCTGTCATTCCCTTGTCACCTCCTGTGGTGTCTTACTCATGTTTTTTCTCTCCAAGCCTGTTTTGGTTCCATTTAATTTGCTCAACATATTAGGTGGTCTTTTAGTGTAAGTCACATTGCAGTCACAGCCTGCAACATACCGCGACACCCCTGAATTCAAAATTTTACCCTGACCTACTTGCATGTGTCAAAGATCAAAGCTAGCACTCTGACCTACTGTCATTGATCAAAGCACTAGCTTTGATTTATGGTCTTACTCAGACTGGCCTTCTCTCTCATCTTTCTATCTTATCCGGTTCCTGAGTGTGCAAAAGTTGAAATTTGACCTTGACTTTTTGAGTTTTCTCAAGGTCAAGGTCATCATCTCATTTTCATCCCTTTGCCACCCAAGTAATGTGCTTTTTGTTTCACCTTTCTATCTGCAACAATTGCGAAGATATTTAGTGGACATACTAATTGACAGACGGACGGACGAACAAACACACGAACAATGACAATTATAATACATCACCGCTTTGATGTAATAAATCAATATTTAAAACATTTGCAATACAGCCATTTAAACAATAATGAAATGCTTAATTACTTGGTCAAGGCTGATGGCTGCCCAAAATATTCCTGTCCTGCCAAGAGTTTCTTCCTCAATGAGTGAGTTTTTCCTCACCACTGTTGCTTATGCTGCTCTGGAGGGTTCAGTTGGGTTTTTCTGTCGCTTAAAGCACTTTGAAATGTCTGTTGCCATGATTAAGTACTATATAAATAAAACTTGATTGATTGATTGATTGATTGATTGATTGATTGATTGATTGATTGGTTTGACACTTGCTCTACGAAGTATTCAAAGGCAGTAATGGATGAGTAAGCACCAATCAAAGAGAGCATAGCCTCACATGTACCTCCAAAGAGTTTTGTCCTTAATAATGGATCTCCCCCTGTCTGTCATAATTCAAGCAGTACAAACACAAATACAGCACGTGGAGGAAACTGGAGTTAATTTTTCCTGTGTTTCCCATTAATTTTATATAGTTTCTCACTGAATCTGCAACAGCTTGGTTTCACTCCAACTCCTGTACTAAGTGTCTGGGAGAAGGAAAGCCTCCTCTTCCTTCAAGAATTAATGTTGCTTTAATGACAGAAGAAATTTCAAAAGAAGAAATGATTGAGTTAATGGCTTCCTTTTTTCTATCCCCCAACTCCCCAGCCGCTGCAAATAGATGATAACTTTTGTGGCCAGGACTTCAACCAACCTCTAGGGGGCACCTCTGCCATCGAGGGCATCCCGCTATATGTGGACAAGGACGACGGCATGACCTCGGTGGCGGCCTATGACTACCGTGGGCACACCGTAGCATTCACTGGGACGCGCAGTGGACGGATGAAGAAGGTAGGCATCATTTTAAATAACATTCAGCTTTACTAGTGTGGTGTAAAAACCTCACAATGAAATGAAATGAAATCAACTCTATTAATACCCCAATGAGCAACTTATAAAGGGGATGGTACCTTGCCCAAGGGCACCTCGGCAGTGCTCAGGAGTTGAACTGGCACTTCCCAGTAATGACTCCTGGGTGGAGTTACTTTGAGTCAAGGACTAAAAAGTCATCAGTGAATGTGCGAATTGTGAAATATTATACATAAAGGAACACTGCTGCTTTGCAGAATTTGTACCCAAATGGTGGCGGTTGTGTTATCTCGTGTGTTTTCTGACCTGTGTCAATGGCTGTTTCTTGCAAATTTTGAATGATATGAAGACATAAATTACAGACATCACTGACATAAAACTAATATTGTGTTACTAAAATGGGGACACAAATGCTAATGCTGGGGCACAGCAGTATAAGTGTGTTTGTGTACAGGTGTATGTGTGTGTATGTGTGTTGGTGTGTATGTGTTTGTGTGTGTGCATTTGTGTGTTTTCCAAGCTCTAGAGAAAACCATTTTCACTTCGAAGCAGTTTTGTGTCATTTTATGATGTATTTTCAATGGTCATTGGTTTTGCTATCACTGGTTCCTCATCAGAAATCTCACTGCAGACATCCATTACAAATGCTTGTGTCTCTACTGTCACATTGTGCGATTTTGTCTTATTTTTCATTGCTTTGTTTTTGATATTAAACTGTTCACATCTGAAGATTAAAGGCAGCAGCTCCAAAGATGTGGTTTTCAAGTGACTAGTAGGAATCTTTTTAGGGTTATGTGTTGAGCTCGTGCTGTTTGAAAAACTGCTGTTGTGTTAGTTTTATCTTGGTGGTGTTTGCTGGTTGAATCACAGTGTTCTCAAGAGAATGAATGTGATGTGTTATGTGTCTCTTTTGTGTGTTTGGTATAAAAACTGGTGCCTTTGTTGTATGTTGTCCTCAATTACAGGCAAGCTCCCGTCACGTTCAGCATACACTCAGCACGAGTCCACTTCAGTTTGTGGGTTTGCACGATGTGTTGGGCTGTGTGTTTTTCAAGTAGCCATTTGAGCCGACCTCCACATTGTGTGTGTGCTAATCATCTGCATTTTCCTGCCAGTAAGACATGCCCATGTCACCAATCCTCCTAATAATGAATAGGACAGTAAATCAAAAGATAAATATAATTGCATTAATCTATAGGTTTAGCGACATTCAAATCTCAAAGGCATTTAAATATGAAAAGTTTAAGCCAAAGTTCTCCATAGTTTTTCTTTCTTTGCAGAGCTGTCAATCAACTGTCCTTTAGAGGTGCTCACAAAGCAAAGTCTTTACTTGGAGAGGAGTAAAGACTTTGTATATCAAACCCTTCAAAAGGGCTGAACATGAGAAAAGAGAAAAATGAAGAAAGAATGGATAAATAAATATGCACACACACCCATCTGTAATTAATCACACACACTGCACATTGTTGGACTACAGAAAGGCTCGCCTATTGTCCAGTCCAGATTTTTGGCACATCTGACAGATTGGGGAAAATGGTTCCATTTGGAAGGAACATAGTCCAAGATTTAAGGAATGGAGTGGTCGAGAGGTGGGATGAGGAACCGGAAGGTTGAAAATGTGAATGTGGGAAAGGTTGTTCAGTGGATTTAGTATCAGCAACAGGATGGGTTGAATTCCAGTCTTCAACAGAAACAAATGGAGAAATCTCACATGGCTTTTAATGTGGGAACAATGACTGGTTGTAGGTCTTAACCTGGCAGCTGGATTAGAGCTAGATTAGCAGAGGTAGGTAAAGAGGGAGTGACAGGAAGTAATTGTGATGTTTCAGTGAAAACAGCCTGTAGACAAACGTACAGAAGTACAAGTTAATTGCAAGGATTTTTTATTTATTTATTTATTTATTTTCTTATTTATTTGGTATATTATTATTTTCAGACATGTTAATATAACATACTTAATTCCTTCATCACATTTACATCAACAACAATACCGGAAAAAAAAAAAAAAAAGAGCTGACAGTTAGAGGCCAATAGGCTTGTGAAATTCCCGTCCCCCAGAATCAACAAACATCTCTCTCATTACAACATGTTGTCAACAAACTCAGATAGTAAATGTTTTCAACCAGTTCATTCATTGAATTTTGACAGACGTTCCTACTCTTATCCACTTACTGATATTAGCCTTTGTCCCAGATATAACCTAGATCATAACCATGTTTACATTCTTCCTAGGAACCAGGGCTTTGAACCAGAATTTTTTGCCAATTGGTTCATTCCGAACAGAAATGGAATTATAACGTTTCCGGTTTTGCGTTCCACCCATAAACTGACGTTCCTGAACCGGTTAGAACAAAAAAAAATATAGTTCCCGAACCGGTTAATAACGTACAGTACCTTGTAAATATAAATATGTAGGTGCCGTATTTTGCGCACCATAAGACGCGCTTAAAAACCTTAAAATTTCTCAAAAATCAGCGCTGCGCCTTTTAACATTAAGCGTCTTATGTATACACTGAGTTCCGAAATCTGTAAAAATGTTTTTGTGTGATTTTAGTCAGCGCTCCGCCAGATCGGCCATTGTCCACCGACATAGGACGTAATACGTCACTACGTACGCCGGTAGCGATGGACCAATTAGAGAACATGACGCGAGGCTACGTCCGGCACACCTCCTGTAGGTACCCGGTATACAGTATATGCCGGTACTGTACCGCAGGTATGCTGCATAACCACATTTGTTTGGCGAAAGACCCCCGACAATGGCGTCAGCGAAGAGACACGCTTACGACGCAAAATGTAAACTCCAGGCTATCAGTTCCGGTTTTTCCGATTCACGTAAAGAGATGGGTGGCTTTTTTCATGCTTCGCCATCTCTCTTGATCTGTGACTCCATGCACACCCACACCACCGCTTCTGTAAAAAACCACGTCAAGCGGCTGAATTAGGAGCTTGTCATCATCCTGGGAGGATTAACGAAAGAACTCCAACCGCTGGACATCGGTGTAAACAGAGCCTTTAAAGTTAAGTTGCGTGCGTCGTGGAGTGATGGATGAGACGGTGAACACAAGTTTACCAGGACTGGAGGCAGTGCCGAGCGAGTTACACCACAATATGTGCATGGATTGTGGACCCTGGACTAACGTATCTGCTTCAACTTTTGTCCGATGTTTCGCAAAAGCCGGCATCATTACTGGACAGCCACCCGGAAACCAGACGGTCAGCGATAGTGAATTTGCCGAGCTATTCAATGCAGACCAAAGATGAGGACTTCGAAGGATTTAGCACAAAAAAAATTATCAAAATTAAATTTATCAAAAAAATAAAGAAATAAAAAATGTCGGTGTATTTTTTTAAATTCAAATACGTAGTACAACACAGTTCAAACACAGTCACCTTTTGGCTTCCATTAGCTAGCATGCACCGAACAATAATGTGCGCCGTGTATCCGGTTAAAGTACAGAAATAAACTACATGAACACTACATGAAATAAGACAAGAATAACTTCCACCATGTCAGTTATTGCTGAACAACAGATCTTCATTGTGCTTCTCCCATAGCTCAGTATCGCTACAGAGCGCTGGCACTATGGGAACACACTGCTCTGAAAATGACTGAGCCAATGATTTAATGTCTAAATCATACACTTTTAAGACTGACATACGCTGATAGCCGCTACTTCTGTCTGCTCTCATCCCGCGTCCAGTGAATGACAGGAAGTGAAACATGAGGTCAAATATTTTTTTCAAGAATGAAAAAAACCCCGGTATTAACCAGTTTACAATTATTTTTTGTTCCGATTCTGTTCCGGAACATTAAAAAATATAAAGTTTTTGGTTTCGTTTTCGTTCCTGTCAAAATACCAAAAGTTTCCGGTTTTCATTTTCGTTCCATGAACCGGTTCAAAGCCCTGCTAGGAACACAAGGTTTATTAACATCATAGAGAGTCAAAACAAGAAGTTGACCTTGCCAGTGTTCTCAACAAGAATATAATGATCATATTCACCTCTTTCAGCAGACAGTATTTACCCAAGAATTAACCTGTTTGTTACTGACACTATAACAGTTATACATGCTATTATATTGTCAAAAGATATCAACGTGCTTTTTAAAGTCTCAAACTTAATGTTATTTCTCCAAGCAGAAATCAGTGTTTTTTGTTCATTGGTCCATGTTTCTAACATTGATGATGTTAAATGGTTTTTCAACTGTTCCATCTAATACTTGAAGTGTCCAAAATTCCATTGGGGTCAAAAGGGCATTATTCACAAAATGATTGGTTTTCAACTCCAAACTATCTTGATCAGCAGGTCTCTGTATTAGATCTTTAATTTCTTCAGTGTAGAGATGGCTGTTCTCTGCTGTGTTGAAGTTGAGTTTTTATTTTTGGTCATACCTTATTGATCTCCAATTCTTCCACATTTGTGATCACTATTGTTTTCATCTGCTCCAGATAAAGCCCCTTTGTTTTGATGAAGTTCCTGCAGTTGTTCGTCCAGGTTTTGTCGATCCGCCCATTCTTCTTCAGCTGAGGAGCTTTTTAGGCAATATCAGCATTCTTTTTAGTGAGATTGTCATTGATGTATACATGTTTGTCTTTCAGTTTAGGGCCTTGTTTCAGAAGAGCAATTTTGTACTTGCGATTTAGGAATTTTATCAGCACTTCAGGTGGTCTTTCCAGATGGTAGTGGGTGACATATCTCGATCTGGTCCGGATCGATATTATTCTCCAGATCCCTCAGTTGAGAAATCGCCTGTTGTTCCACTGTCTCATAGTCAGTGCTGTGTTCAGTTCCCTCTCCTCTGGCCACAGCATGTGCTTAATTCCATGACTTGAATTTGACGCCAGTGATGATCACCTAATTTATTCAAATGCTTTGTTCTACTTCCTCCATTCTTTGTTGTCCTTGCTCTAGGACAACCATTCTTCGTTCTGTCTCATCTGTGTCTTTCTGCATTTTCTCTATGTCATCCTACATTTTTTCCGTGCGGTCTAGTACCGGTTTCAGCTTTTCTTCCAACTTCTTATCATAACCACTGCTGAACTTATTGAAGTTGCTCCTTGAATCATCCACAGAAGAGGCCACCCGCTCTAGGGCTTCTTTCCAGTTTTTATTGTCATTCTATTTTGATTTCCTTCTTCCTCTCGTCATTTTGCAGAGAATCAGTGGGAGTCTTGATTTGTGTTGAGGTGACAGAAACATCCAGGCTTTATTGGCATCTAAACAATTATGTAGAGAAAAACAGGCCTCTACTCTGATTAAAGGCAGGAAAGAAATCTGCCAAAATACTGTGGGATTGACTGACCTGATGGTTGAATTCAATTGTCAATGCATACATTTATGTGACACTTCTCTTTACCATAATGTAACTCGCCAGATGATGATGTGACAAATGTTGTAATATTTTCTAGATAAGCAGTTCTGAGCACTACTCCATGTCAGAAAATATGAAAAAAAATCTGAGGGGTTGATTGGAAAGGATGAATAAGGACTGGGCCAAAGTTAAGTCTTTAAGCATTTGTCCTGTGACTTTATTTCTGCAGTGGATGTATTATCTGGTGCAAGAATTCTGCTGCCGTCTGCTTTTGCATAGGTTATGGTAAAGATGCACACATACCTCCTTACACAACGTCCTGTGTCTAATGTTTTGCTAAGTCAACTGAAATCCAGCCTGCTAGTCCTTGTGGCTGACCCTTGTGAGTGCAGACCGATGATTTGTGTGTGTCGAGTGTGTGGGGTCAGCAGATCCTGAATGATATCCAGCTGATTGGAATCCCATTTCCCCTTAGCTGGTGTGTCTCCTTGCATTCGGGCATAGATGGAGGAAGGTTAATATGGAGGCAGAGTCTACCAGTGTCACAACACAGATCAATGCAGATGGTGCAGTCGTCTGTATGAGTAGGGAGATGGTGAGACAGGACTCAAATACGACAAATCAGCACTGATTGCCTCTATAGACAGTTTGGAGGCTCTGCTTTTATCTGAGCTTTTTACAGTACGTCTTCCTCTGACAAAAGAGATTATTGGCTTTAAATTACATCTTGATAAAACGGCGAACAATTAAATGACTAAACAAGGTTTCTACAGGGGAGAGTTTGGAGGAAGGCGAGAAAACAGCTGGGATTAGAAATAAGGAGGAAAAGACCGGTGCTGAGAAAGATGCAAAGAGATGATTACTTGCGGTGTGGTTTTATTGCTATTCATTGGGAGTTAAACTGTACACCTCTTTGGCCAGTGAAATATAAAGCCATGGCGTATTGACGTCTATGCATGTGCACACTCATTAACATTTCTTCAGTGTGACTGTTGCTAAATGTGTGTTTGCCTGTGTGGACATGTTTCGGCTGCAAGTCGGCTGCATCGATTGATTTTTGAATACATAATCACTTGTGTAAATCTTAAACTAAGGAAGTCTATTGGATGAGTTAAGGTGTGTGTGGGCATGTGTGCGTGCGTGTGTGTGTGTGTGTGTGTGACAGACAGCCATCTACATTTTAATTAATGTGGCTTTCTCTTCGGAAAAGCGAACTCTCCTATTTTATTCTCCTTGTTGGAAGTGACTTTTGTTTCTTTTAATAAATTATTTTGAATCAATATTTGATTTTAATTGCAGCCATTTTGGAGATTATTGTTAAAAGAGAAAGTCAGTGTTCTCCTGCATGGGTTGTGTTTGGCCAAACAGTTTCCAAATTCACTGAGGTGTCAAGGGATTAATAGTGGATGGCTAACAACCATGCTGATATATACACATTATTACATATATTTATTCTTGCATTAATTTTGCAATCTCACATAAATATGCTGAAGTCCAAGGTCGGATTGAGAAGCTTCTGTAATGGATACAGAAAGTTGGTAGTTATTTAACATAATTTAACTTGCCACTAAAATTAGTGCTCAGCCTGCCTAGAGATTAGGACTCCTGTATGCATCATTCATGAGATTTTGCCTGCAGTCAGTGAGGCCGGTTCCATGACGTGCATTTTTAAAGAATTTGTTTTATATATTTACTCCACTTCCTTTCTCTTGGGAAAAGTCTGTGACATAATGTACTGCACCATCTTCACTTTTAGAAGAATTTTGTCCCACCTTTCTCATGCAGTTTGTTTATGTTAAATATTATGAACTAGCATTTACATGGAAAATTAATTCTCTAATAACAAAAGGCTTAAAAATGTTTATGGATTAATCAAAAAAATCTAAAATTCTTAAGGGTGTGTCAAGCTTTAGGTTAATGATACCAGAATTCATACACCTCTAGCACACAGACTGATAGGAAAAAAAAATGGATTCCTGTCAGTTAAAAGGTAATAAATGTTTTAAATGACTAAATTGTTTTAAAAATATATCAAACACTCATAAAACAAAATAAAAATATGAATGAAGGATAGTGTTAAAGGCTAAAAGACTACAATTGAAAGAGGAATATATCATACAAGACTCAGGTTTGTATCATGGACTCCATTGGACTGAAGATTAAACATGTAGGACAAATGCTACTTGAAGTTTTTAATGCATGAAAGAGTTTGTTGGTGTTTAATGAAGACTTGCAGTCGCAGCATGAAGACACACTGACCACCACTGTGGCTCAGTGTAAAAGAATTGAGTAAGCCCCAAAAAGCCACATTCTGTGTCCAAGACAGCGGCTTACTATGATAACACGTAAAACTTATAAGTAAACATTGAGTAATACCAAGAATCAAATTTATTAAAATTAAAGTGTCTAAGTCAAAGTTAAAATGTCTTCTAGTCTAAGTAAAAATTACAAGTAAACATTGAGTAATATTTAGTATGACTGTATCTTTACATAGTGAATGCAAGTTTGCAATTGTCGTGGGGGGTGTGGGGGGAATCCCCCCCCCCACAGGGGGACTCCAGGGGGCCTCCCTCTGGAAATTTTTTAGAAAATGGGGTTGTTTTCCTGCATTCTGGTGCATTCTGGGGGCAAAATCTTCTGTTCAGTTTACCTACAAAAATACACTAAAGTCAACAGTTCAAGCTGAACTATCTTTATTTCTATCCTACTTTATGAGGGTATAAATGTGAGAAAATATTACTCAATGTTTACTTGTAACATTTTAATTTTAACTTAGACACTTTGATTTTAATAAATTTGATTCTTGGTATTACTCTGTTTCCTTGTAAGTTTTACTGCTATTATAGCCAGTGAGGTGAATATACATTTACATTCATCGCTGGTTATTCCTGCCGGTCATAGGGATTAAAAGTCTAAAACTACAAAAAAGTATTGATAATATCTTTCATTTACCTTCTGATCAGTCTGTCACCACTCCTACCCCCTCTCAGCATTCACCATTTGTTGTTCAATTAGAATTTTAACACAAAATCTGCTATAAAACACTCTATTCTCATTTTCTTTCGATCGATCGTTCTCGCCTTGTCGTACACCAATTCGCAGGTTTAGCTTGTAAAAATAGAATCTTTTTGTTTTTTCATTGGACGAGGGGAGGTCATGACCCGAGTGCATATTTAATGATCGGGAGTGTTCGGGTCACTTCGGCTATTTCCATCGGTATGCGCTCAGCCTAGTGAGAGAAAGTTTGTTTTCTTATGTTATCGTTCGAGGATTTTCGCAAGTCCAAAAAAATTGTAATTTTTAGCCTTGTTTTCCTAAATTTAAGAACGCCACTCTGGCTACACAGTCTAAAAACCTTGTAGCCACTCTGGGATTTACTTGCCTAAAGCGTAGTGGCGATTGGCTAGCGCAAGCCCAGACTGACTCTCTTCTAGACAAAGATCTGCAGTCCTTTGCCTGCCAGCTAGCAGCAGTAAGTACGGTATCCTCTCTATATTGTTGTTCTTTGCTCAGGACCTAAATTTGGAACATCATTACATTTTTATTTCAAACACCATGGAACATCACTTTGCAGGGAGATAAGGTGTAGGTGGAATATGATAGCTCTTAACAGCAGGAAAATAACACTCTGGGCTCTTGGTTAAAACCTGGAAATCCTTTCATTCCCCTCATTTCACCTCATATTTCTTCTACCTGGAAGAACAAGAGGCTCTTGCCACATCGGGCGAGATGAAAAGAAACTCTTAACAGCCTGAAGTACTTCTAGATTTCAAAAACAAAAGAAGGCAAGCAGTGAAAGAGGAAGATTTCCTTAGAGCGGTGTATAGGTGTGTGTGAATGTGTATGTGAAGGGTGGGTGGTTACGTGTCATTTCATCATTTCCCTGCTAGCAGCAAATTCAATTACTTTCCCCTTTCCTTTCCATCTTGGAAGATAGCCTGAGTGACAGGACCGATTGGAGGCAAGCTAGTGAAGTTAGCGTTCCAACTGCTTGATTGATATAAGACTGGCTTCTCCATGCCTTGAGACACAAAAAGGAGAGGTGAGGCCGGTCAGACTTCAGGGTATCCTGATGCCGGTGAGGTTCAAGGACCCTCTCTTTCTACGATTCATCCTTCCCACACTGAGCTGATCTAATTTGCCCTTTGGAAATATGTATCGTGCCTTCTTCTCATCATCTCTGTGACAGCACTGACATACAGTATGTTACCCTGGTAATGATCAGCCCACCATCACTCCATCACAGGCGGTACATATGACAGGATAATATGAATGAATTCCATCTTCTATTAAATGGATTCAGGATCATTAGATTAACTCTGCAGTTCCAAAGTGATTTTCAGAATTCATTTTTATCTGTATGACATATTAGAGGATAATTTTGTTCTTTTACATCAGTATATTTAATCAAAATCTGTAGAAAAGTACTTAATGGATTTAAGTATTTACACAATACATAACATTCTTATAAGTAACAATACCACAGAGTCTATTCGATTAAACCAGTGCTTTTTGCATACTGGTCACATTGCTCATTAAAATTCATTCTAGAAGGGGCTGGCTCTGAATAACTACTATATAATTAAGTTTTAGAATCAATGCTTTATGTCCCGTTTGCAGATAACAATACTTTTGTATTGAGTATTGTTGCATATATGACTGTACTTTTACCTATTCAAAGAATTTTCAGAACTCACTTTACCTGCAAACTGTGTAAAATACTTTATCAGATTGCAAATATAACTGCAAAAACCTGGAAAGGCAAACACATTTATTACTCATTATAAAAACAAATATTTGAGAACAATCTCAATCTTCTTATGGCTATTAACATTCATCTGGTGACACATTGCACTGACTGTAACTGTTTACTGATCTCAGAAGTTTGCCAAGCAGGACAGCAGCTCTTCTCATCCCAGCATGCAGTGGCAGTACCTTCCTTAGGTTTGTAAAGGCTGTGCATGCACTGACTGCAAGCTTAGCAGTAAAACTAGCTGTCAGAATGATTAAGTCTAATCAGGAAACATGGGATGGAAGGTAATTTAGCATGTGACTGCTAATTAGCACGAACATTTAGACTGGCAGGCAATGATTGAAGTAGCGCATAGGCTGCTCAGCCTAGTTAAATGGCACAAACACCAGGCTGGTAGAGATGATTAATAATCTCCAGTCAGTCCGCTATCTGTTTCCCTATTTGTTTGTGAGTGTGTGCCGACTGTAGTTTCCTGTCTCTCTAGCACAAACTCGTAATGAGCAGATGAGCTCAACACCTGAACACACTAATTCGATCTTTATCTCATTAAGCAGAAATTAGTGGAATAATGTCCGATTAGCTTCACAGAATACACAGCAGGCTTTTGTGAAACCTTGAGCTTCCTTCCTGGCATTCACACACTTGCACTGGTATATGCACACTTTCTATGTGTGTACAGTTCCTATGTGAACATGTGTATGAAATTATGTAAAAGAGTATGTTAGTGGGGCGCATGTATTGTACGAGTGTTTGATCCCACATAAATGGGTGTAGGGCTAAATGTATGTGAGAGAGGCTTTTGAGGACTAGTGTATAAATCTTGCAGAGATAATATGACTCCTTTAAGCGGTGTTCGTGTTTGAGTGAATTATCATCCCATTCTGTCCTCTCAAACCTCTCTGCACTGCCTCTTTCCAGGTGTTCCTGCCGCCTCCCTCTCTTCCTCCTCCTCCCTGTCCCTCTCATATGTCACTTTCAGCTGTCTCTCTCTCTCTCTCTCTCTCTCTCTCTCCCTCTCTATTGAGGTAGACTACATACCCCCTAAATCTGCCTCCCAGGAGACTTTGTGTGTGTGTGTGTCTGTGTGTGTGTTGTCCTGCTCTTCTCTCTGCCATTCCGTATTCCCTCTTTACAAAGCCTTTCCATCCTTATCTCCCCTATCCATTTGTACATTAGTGTATGTCAGTGGTCCCTCTGTTCGGCCTTTCATGAAAAAGAGATAGGGAGAGAGAGATAGAGAGACGGAGGGTGTTGAATTAAATTTAGAAAGACATGCAATGTTAAGGCCGAATTAGAAACGTAATTAAACCAGGTCATTATCACATGACTTTGAGCTATTGTGACCAAGTAAAGAGTGGTTTACATATTTCCACATAAAATCTGGAAATATGTAAACCATAAATGCATTTCAAATGATTCTTAAAAATCCACAGCAACATAAAAACACCCACGGGAAAAAAATTCAGGTCAACACTATCAACCTCTTTAACTAATTCCTTGTTCATATATAGGTATATACTAGCGCAATATAGCCGCAAGAGGGCACAAGCCAGTGTCTTATTGTGCCGGTCCCAAGCCCGGATAAATACAGAGGGTTGCGTCAGGAAGGGCATCCGGCGTAAAACTTTTGCCAAATCAAAGATGCGAAACAAACCTATGACTTCCATACCGGATCGGTCGAGGCCCGGGTTAACAACGACCGCCATCGGCGATGTTGACCTACAGGGCGCCGGTGGAAATTGGATTACTGTTGGTCGAAGAAAGAGAGGAGGAAAGTGCATCCGCACGAAGAAAGAGAAGAGGAGCGCCAAGAGTATAGGACTGAGAGTAGGGACGTTGAATGTTGGAACTATGACAGGAAAAGGTAGAGAGTTGGTCGACATGATGCAGAGGAGGAAGGTAGACATACTGTGTGTCCAGGAGACCAGGTGGAAAGGTAGCAAGGCTAGAAGTTTAGGAGCAGGGTTCAAGTTGTTCTATCATGGTGTAGATGGGAAGAGAAATGGAGTAGGAGTTATCTTGAAGGAGGAGTTTGTTAGGAATGTCCTGGAGGTAAAAAGAGCGTCGGATAGAGTGATGAGTCTGAAGCTAGAAATAGAAGGTGTGATGTTCAATGTTGTTAGTGGGTATGCTCCACAGGTAGGATGTGAGCTGGAGGAGAAGGAGAAATTCTGGTTGGACTTTGATGAAGTGATGCAGAGCATACCTAGAAGTGAGAGAGTTGTCATTGGTGCAGACTTCAATGGACATGTTGGTGCAGGTAACAGAGGTGATGAGGAAGTGATGGGCAGGTTTGGTATCCAGGAGAGGAACGCAGAAGGACAGATGGTAGTTGACTTTGCAAAAAGGGTGGAAATGGCTGTAGTGAATACTTTCTTCCAGAAGAGGCAGGAACATAGGGTGACCTATAAGAGTGATGGTAGGAGCACACAGGTAGACTACATCTTGTGTAGACGATGTAACCTGAAGGAGATCAGTGACTGTAAAGTGGTGGTAGGCGAGAGTGTAGCCAAACAGCATAGGATGGTGGTGTGTAGGATGACTCTGGTGGTGAGGAAGATGAAGAGGGCAAAGACAGAGCAGAGGACGAAATGGTGGAAGCTAAAAAAGGAAGGGTATTGCATGACCTTTAGGAAGGAGTTAAGACAGGCTCTGGGTGGTCAGGAGGTGCTTCCAGATGACTGGACAACTACAGCTAATGTGATCAGGGAGACAGGTAGGAGAATATTTGGTGTGTCATCTGGAAGGAAAGTAGTTAAGGAGACTTGGTGGTGGAATGAGGAGGTACAGGAGTGTATACAGAGAAATAGGTTAGCTAAGAGGAAGTGGGACACTGAGAGGACTGAGGAGAGCAGACGGGAGTACAGGGAGATACGGCGTAAGGTGAAGGTAGAGGCAGCAAAGGCCAAACAAGAAGCTTATGATGACTTGTATGCTCGGTTGGACAGTAAGGAGGGAGAGACTGATCTATACAGGTTGGCAAGACAGAGAGACAGAGATGGGAAGGACGTGCAGCAGGTTAGGGTGATTAAGGATAGGGATGGAAGTCTATTGACAGGTGCCAGCAGTGTGATGGGAAGATGGAAAGAGTACTTTGAAGAGTTGATGAACGTGGAAAATGAGAGAGAACAAAGACTAGAAGAGGTGACTGTTGTGGACCAGGATGTAGCAAAGTTAGTCAGGATGAAGTGAGGAGAGCACTGAAGAGGATGAAGAGTGGAAAGGCAGTCGGTCCTGATGATATACCTGTAGAGGTTTGGAAGTGTCTAGGAGAGGTGGCAGTAGAGTTTCTGACTGGGTTGTTCAACAAAATCTTAGATAGTGTGAAGATGCCTGAGGAGTGGAGGAGAAGTGTGCTGGTGCCCATTTTTAAGAACAAGGGAGATGTGCAGAGTTGTGGCAACTACAGAGGAATAAAGCTGATGAGCCATACAATGAAGTTATGGGAAAGAGTAGTGGAAGCTAGACTAAGGGCAGAAGGGAGAATTTGTGAGCAGCAGTATGGTTTCATGCCAAAAAAGAGTACTACAGATGCAGTATTTGCTGCATTTGAGGTTTTGGAGATAAAGTCAGAGAGGCCAGACTGAGATGGTTTGGACATGTCCAGAGGAGAGATAGTGAATATATTGGCAGAAGGATGCTGAGTTTTGAACTGCCAGGCAGGAGGCCTAGAGGAAGACCAAAGAGGAGGTTTATGGATGTAGTGAAAGAGGACATGAAGGTAGTTGGTGTGAGAGAAGAGGATGCAAAGGACAGGGTTAGATGGAGGCAATTGATTCGCTGTGGCGACCCCTGAAGGGAAAAGCCAAAAGGAAAAGAAGAAGACTAGCGGGAACCCGTGGAAATTCCACGATAACACAGTAGTATCAGACTTGGTACCAAACATATGAAAACAAATGTATTGGTATTATAAAACAAGCGCACCCAACATAGTCATTAATGATGACGCAATGACTTTTTATTGCCAAATCGATTGCGCTGGGCGGGCATTGTAAAGCCATAGATGAATGTTAGCGGGCTAGCTGGAGAAAGAAACCTAATTAATTGTGAGATTGGGAAAGGAGCTAACTTTAAAGGAAAAGGCATCTGTCAAAAGAGCAAGTGGAAATTTTTTTTTTAGAGAAGTGGTAGTTCTGTTAGCTGACTACATGAACAGAACTGTATGTAGTTACTTAAAGACCATTTTGTCAGATGCCCGGGGGGCATTTTGGATACTACATCGATTTTCCCATTCCAAATGGAAACCATAGCTGGACAGACTGTTCGTGTTAGCCAGATAGTTTCACTCAGAAATTGTTGCCATTTTCTGTGTCGTTCCTGCTGTTTGGACTTTCTGCTCAAAAAGATGAAAATTGTTGGAACAGTTATGACACTAAAATTACGTTAACTGGAGAGTCCATCTATAGTTAGTTATTCATCCCAAGTTTTTCATCCCAATCGGTTAACTGCGGTTCGAAGCTTCAATAGGCTTCATTTGCTCTAGTATGACATCTACTGGATGCTAAAATATCAGTTGGCATGAGTTTGAAGTGTGTGGCATTTTGCAGAAGGCCTGTGAATAAAAATGTCGGCAAAATAAGGAAGTATGCTGTAGGAGCCATAAATGAATTTATAGGTATTTTGTGTTAAGAGATATTAGGATGGTTTAAATATTGTATTTGTTGTTGTTTGTGATGTTGTTTTTTGTGATCTCATTGAGAAAATAAGTAGGTCAAATATATGTGGGCGTTAACATTAGTATAGGTTAAATGGGGCACCTTCTCACCTGTGTGGAGGAGAGAGAGAGGGTGAGCGGGGTTGCCGTATTTTTGTTGACCGCAAAAACGCAACACGCAAAAACGCAAAATGCGACGCTTTTATCGCTACGTTACTACTTTGTGATCACTTATGTGAGCCTGTGAACAGTTTTTATGAATTGATTATTCTTTTTTCGTGAATAAAGGATTAAACAATTTTTTTTTTATATTGTGGTGATTTTTATCTGGAAGCGCATCTGACAAAGGAAGGCCCCAGCGTCAGCCTCTCAGTGACTTATTGGTTTGGAGTCGTTTGAAGTCAAAACATGTATATTTTAGTGATGGCATATGCATATGTAAAAGACTCATGGATCAATGTTTGCTTTGGAGGATATACCTTTTGAAAAGGATAAATCGTGCATAAATTAGCCTTAAAGCTGATATGAGTGACATGATAAACTGTCTTATATATTACCATATGCTGACCATCACCATCTCAGTGTATCTAGTGTATCAGAGTCCTGTCAATTTTCTCAGTCCTGGAAAATTGATCATTTGTGACATTTGTTGGTTTGATTTAAGCCAGTGCTTCTCAATTATTTTCTGTTGCGCCCCCCACTAGAAATAATATTAATTGTCTATAAAATTGTTATAAGTACACCTCTGCATTTTATCCTTATTAACAATTAAGAAAACAAAAAAGAAAAGAAAAGCCGATTTTAAGGCAAATATTTGGTCCTAAATTACCTTAAAACAAGACAGACAAACTGACCGCTGAAAAAAGGAAATACACAGGAGGATAATCTGGAACAGGTGACGCAAATTTAGGCAAATAAAATGGAGGGAAAGAAGACAAAATGACAAATTACAACTTACAATAAGGAGTAACTAAATTAAAATTCCAAAATCCTTTTCACTAAAACAAAATGTTTCTACAATTAAAAGTCTAGAATTAAACATATGCTTTTTCACTGTTCCAATGTTTCCTTTTGCTTCGGTGTTCCAGTAAGTGTTTCTTTTCTATAATATAAATCCTATTGTAAAACAATATATTTTAATCATGAAGAAAAATGTGCAGTAAGATATAACCTGATGTCATTTGAACACTGCATACAACAGTAGATATCATGATAGAGTCATGTATGGCCACAGACAGACACAGCAGACAGACATGCAGATGTTCAAACACACAGCAACATGTCCAGACAGCTGTTGAGCTGATGACCGGTGTCGGTGCCACTGGCCTGATTTAAACTGGCAAGTCTCCTCCCATCACATGTGTCTGCACAGAGCCAGGCAGTGACGGGCGGACATGTGTCTCTGTTTCTGGCATTAATCTGGAGAACAAATGGTCGGTGGGAGGTATCCAGTGTGTGTGTGTGTGTCCATCCTTTGTGCTGGTATCCGTGTCCTGCGTGCTGTTCTGTGACTCCGGGTTGGCGGCCGGCAACTGTTTAACCATCCTGACGGCCATCTCTCCGGCCCCTCAGCCAACAGAGAAAGAGACAGATTGATTTGATTTTAACATCACATTTATTAATAAAAGTAAAATTACAAAATAATCACGTTGACAGAAAATCCATAAAAAAGATTCACATAAAGAGGATTTTCAATATTACTGTGCATTTTTCGAAGAGAGAGAGAGAGAGATTTTTAAAAATCACATTTATTAACAGAAAACAAATTAACAAATTATTCACACTCATACAAAACTTAAATTAATACAAAAGATTCACACAAAAGGAATTCACAAACAAAATAAACAAATAATCAACCAAATAAATGAATGAATAATAGAAAAATAATAAACCAAACAAATACTGTATACATAAATTAAATGAAACAACGACCAAACACAAGCTTCTCACTGAACACAGAACACAATGCATCTTTGAGACACCAGTTCTTTCAGTACTCTGTAGTACTTAAAATCAATCGTGATTCTTGTTTGAACCATTCTCTTTAAAATGACTTCCACATCACTCTCCGAAGAGCCTTCCATTTTTTTTTTGACCAAGGTGAACCCTCCACGGTGTGTCAGCCTAATCCTTACGTTTGTCTTTGTTTAATATTTTTACCATCAGTTTGTACATGTTTTTACCATTACTGCCTCTGAGGCTGATCGGGTCTGATACAGAGTCGTTAAAACAAGGAGACAAGCTCTCTACTGGGAAGGGATCAGCATCATTGGGATTTAAAAGACCTGTACAGCAAAAACTGATCAAATTCAGTTGTTGTGGAGTGAGGAAGCTCCTCCAGCTTCCCAGCAGTCTTTCAGTGAGCCTCATTGACTTCACACCCACAGCGGAGGACAGAGCAGCAGCGTCTTCAAAGGTGAGCCCACAAATCTCTACCACATGCCCAAGGGTGGATATTTTAGACATGGTGAGCTTGCTCCACTGCTGCTCCTGCAAGATCCTTCACATTAAAAGGTCCTCCTTTCACAACAGGTTCTTTTAAAATACAACAAAGTGAGTTAAAATTATTTGTTTTTTTTTCTTTTGTAAAAAAAACCCCCCAGATTTTTAAAACACTCTGACAAAAAGCTGGAAGGTCCCCTCAGGTCCATTAAAAACAAGGCACGGTCGAGTCCCAGACCCCAGCACCACGCCAGGATCTGGTCCCTGCTGGCCAGATACGTTCTGCCGTTCTGCCTTTTCTAAATAAGCCCCCGCCCTCCTTCCTCTCCGGGCAGAAAGAGGACACTCTGTGGAACCCAGTGACGGCAGTCCCAGAAAAAGTCCACCACTGCTGCCTGGATTTTTGCTTGCAATGTTGGTGGGGAGTCGATGCAGGACAGCCGGTGCCACAACACTGACGTGACCAGGTTGTAAATTAAAACACAACCTCAAAAAGACAGTTTCGTTAAAATCCACTTCCAGCTATTAAGCCTCCCTTCCACTTTTCCCAGTTCTTTTCTACAATACTGCGGTCTCCCAGATAATCTCCAAGGTATTTAAACCCATTTTTTTTCCACTGGAGCCTATGTGGGAGCCTGTTCTACTCCAGCCCACCTCCCACTATGAGCCTCGCCATTCCCCCAGTTTACTTTTGTGGAGGAGATCTCACTAATTGCACTCTGTGCAATGTGTTCTAAAACCTCCACATCTTTCCAATTTTCAATCTTAACAATAACATCATCAGCATATGCGGAAATTTCAAACCATCAATAAAAACTGGGTATATTAAAACCAGAGAGGCCTGCTCTCAGTTGGTTTAAAAAAAGGCTCCAGGGACAGAGAGTAGAGCATCCCTGAGAGGCGGGAGCCCTGTCTCACACCTCTCTGGACTTTAAAAGGATCGCTTAAGCCATTGTTAACTTTAAGGACACTCTCAATGTCTCCATACAGGGTCTGAATCTTGGTAATAAAGTTAGAGCTGAAACCAAAACTTTTTAAGGTGTGCCACAAGTACGTGTGCTCAACTCTATTAAAAGCCTTTTTCATGATCTATGGAAGTAAGATCAAGTCCTGTGCCCAATGAACTTGAAGGTTCCAAAAAATTGCAAATTAAATGTATGTTATCCGTAATTAGCCTGCCTGCTACACAGTAAGTCTGGTCCACATGATCAACCTGCTCCATCACTTTTCTTAGCCTATTGGCCAAGACCTTGGAGAGGACCTTGTAATCTGTGCAGAGGAGGGACACCGGCCGTTCCTGATGTCCTGCAAGTCTCCTTTTTTTCGGCAGAAGCACAAGGACCGCCCTCCTACATCTCAGGGGCAGCTGCTTTGTCATCATGCTTTCCCTGAGCACAGAGAGCAGGTCCTCGCCGATCACTGCCCAGAATTCTTTATAGAATTTGATTGGAAGGCCATCTAGGCCAGGAGACTTGCCAGGTTTCATCCCCTGCAGGGCCACAGACAGCTCATGCAGGGTGAAGTCAGCATCTAGGCAGTTGTTACTTGCTACTGTCTGTTGACACCTTTGGCAGATCGGAGTGAAATGCTGTCGATGTTTCATATTTCTCAGTGTACTCAGAATGACACAGCTCTTCATAGAAGCCTGCGTCGTATCCACGGATTTCTGCACTGTCCTGCAGCACCGTACCATCCGTGGATCGCAGAGAGTGGATCAACCTCCTCTGTCTGTCTTTCCTCTCCAGCCCGAAGGAAAAGTGAGAGGGAGCATCCATCAGAGCAATGTTATTAAACTTATGGCGTACCGAGACACCCCTCGTGGGCAGGGCAGGCAGCTGAGCTAAAGCACGCTTTTCATTTTTGAGAGCTGTAATGTGCCCTCTTTCTCCTGTGGACACTGCTAAAATCTGCAGTTCTGCCATGTGACTCTCCAGATCTCTGATAGATCTGACCAAGTCACCGGAGAAATTCTGAGTGTACTGTAGACACAGGCTCTTAATTTGACTTTTGCCTACATCACACCATAGTTGCAGAGAGCTAAAATCACTTTTTTTGGGTTTTCAAAACCATTCCAAAAAGCAATGAAAGCTGTTTTAAAAGATCTGTCAGATAAAAGTGTTGTATTAAAATGCCAGAAAGCACTTCTAGCTTTTATGTTATTAATTAAAATACAAAATTGTACAAGAGTGTGATCTGTAAAACCAGCTGGCAAGATGGAAAAGTTCTTAAAAACATTAAAATGGTGGGTAAAACATTAAAAAATGTCTAATCATGACATGGACAGTGTGTTTTCTCTGCAACCCACCCATGTGTACTGTCAACGTGTGCCATTAAAATTTTGCCACAGGTCACCCAGTTCATTCGATTTTATAAAATCTTTCAGTTTCTTGTTCGATGCAGCATGAAGCTCCTGGTGATTCCTGTCTAAAATTGGGTTTTCCGTACAATTAAAATCCCCTCTTACAAACATGTGCTCAACTCTGCTGTATTTCTGAATTTCATTATTTAAAATATTTAAAAAATTCCCTCTATCTTTGCCTACAGTTGGAGCATACACACAGATAAAAACAAACGTCTTTTTTTCAACCGTTGCTCGTACTTTTAAAATCGATGTCTTCCATCAAAACAGAACAAAGTTTAAAAGCACAAGAAAATAAAATCCCCACTCAACCCTTGGTGCTGGTTTTGTGGCTAAAATACATTTCTCTGTTCCATTCTCGCTTCCAATTACCTTCATTTTCTACAGTACTGTGTGTTTCCTGGATAAATAAAACATCCAACTTTTTTACATTTATTAAACTATAAACAGAGGCTCTTTTTTCCATGTCTCCGGCTCCATTAATGTTCAGTGTGCCTAGTTTAAATCTGTACGTGTAAAAAATGGAGTTGAAAACGAACAAGTACTCATACACAGGCTTAAAGGCAGACAAAATTTAAAAACTACTACTTTTATAAATCAGTGTCTTTTTATTTACTTCCTTAGCAACTTTTTTACCTTTACTATTTCTTTTGTCTAGGTTCCTTCTTTTTGATATTTTTAAAACATCTTCATCCATTATAATGTCCTCTTCCTCCTCCTTAGAGACTCTGCCACTCTGGCAGCAGTCTCTCTGGCCCAGTGGTTCTTAACCTTGTTGGAGGTACCGAACTCTGCCGCTTCATATGCTTACCCACCGAACCCTTCTTTAGTAAAAAAAAAAAAAAATATATATATATATTTTTTTTAATTTAACACATAAGTATATATGTTTTACTGGTGTATTTAATGAATTGTGCATTAATGTCACCTTTTTCAAAGAACAAAACCAAGACAGTGCATGAACTCACATGAAATTACCTACCTGCATATCAGTGTGACTTCTGCTGTTGTTATTGAGAGACCAGTTCAGATATGCGTGGCTTCTCCTTGGCAAGCGCTACTCTTATGTCATTTTCACAACAAAGTCTGTTTCTTTTGTTTTCCATGCAACTTCAGGAAGTGTTCCTTTATTTTTGCCAGTGCGAGACTAGAGTTGCTCAACTTGACATTGCAAATCGTGCAGAATGCTGACTCCCATCACGTTCCGTTATACAGTACATGTAAATTCACGTTTTACATATTCGTCCAACCACTGTCTTTTTTTGCCCAACATAGTTACTATGAATTAAAATATTAAGAAAGCAATCAGATGACGTACCATCATGACAGGTATAAATCGACTACTGAGTATGCGAAATCCCATGTAGCACAGGTAGGCTAATCGATGTAGCGTGATCACCTGCAGCCACTGATGGCTAAGGGGGCCGTGTCATCACGAATTGACACAATGTGTCAAATGTACACAGTGATTCATGCATGTTCAGCAAAAACACCTGACATATGGTGTCGAGCGTTAATTCGGTTCCCTGACGTTAAACCGGTTCCTGCTGCTCTCTCCAGAGGAAGCGCCCCCGTCTCCAAAAACACCCGACACATTGTGTCGGGTGTTTCGTCTTGACCTCCGCCGAACCCCTGAGACCGACTCACTGAACCCCTAGGGTTTGATCGAACCCAGGTTAAGAACCACTGCTCTGGCCCCATCAACCTCCTCCAAATCACCCTGTGAATTATAATTAACACTATCTGTGCTTTGTGTGTGTGTTGGTTACCTGTGTTGCCGTTGTTGTGTTACTCGTGTCCTGAGTGTTACTCTGTGGCACCAGGTTGGTGATCGGTGGGTCAGCGGGGGACGCGGTTGGCAAACCGCGTGGTTGTGGTTGTGGAACAGGGACTCCAGCTGTTGAAGCCGCTGCAGCCGCGTAAGAAGCGACGGGGCTTTTTATTGGTTCTGCAGCAGACGCTGCAGCCCTTGTCTCTGCAGCAGTTACAACTGTTGGACGCGCATCAGTTGCGGTTGCCGGTCGCGCAGTAGTCACAGCCGCTGGCTCAGCAGCAACTGTGACCGCCGGCTGCACAGCAGCCGATGACTGTTTCTCATCGTCCTTCTCTGGACAGGAACGGATGAGATGTCCCTCCCCCCCACACTTGAGGCACTTCATGCTCTCAGTAGTGACATGGACTGTGTAATCAAGTTTTCCACTCTGAACAAAAGCGCGATGTTCAGCTCTTCATCATTTTTAGGGATCATCAAAACCTGTCTCCTGAATGAGATGACATGTTTCAAGTGGGGACTCTTGCAGCCGAGCGGGATCATTTTAATAGGAGACAGGAGTTGACCTTGTCGGGACAACTCCTCCAGGACCCCGTTGCTGATGGTGCGTTCAATATAATCACCTTCTTAGCAGGGTTCGCCAGGGTGAGGACGGGTTGAAGGTGTTTTGAATCACCACACCGCTCTCTACTACCTGGTTCACCTTTTCATCACTGTCAAAGAATATCACCACCGGTCTGTTCATTCGGGAGGCTGACTTTATTCTGCCTTTCCCGACCTTCTTTCCCACCGCTAAACTCATCTCTCGCCCCTGTGGTCTTCCAGATTGCCCCCTAATCCCCCCAAAACACCCACAAACTCCCAAATGTAACTGTCATTATACTATATTAACAAAAATGTGAATAAACATGAAAAAATAAGCAAAACAGAATGAAAAATGCACTCAAGACGCCATGCATTCCTCACACTTCCTCTCACGTCCTTTCCCAGCATGCACCAAGAGAGAGAGAGACAGGCAGACAAAGACAGAGAGAGATAAGCCTTGTCCTTGAAGATGTTTATATTATTGATTGGCTGCCCTCCAGAACTTTCCTGATTTTGGACCTTGCAAGAATTGTGATTACAGCGAGAGCATCTCATGTCTTGAGTGTATTCTGCAATCAAGGACAATGACCCTTCATTCCACTTATACACCTCTAACACAAGTACACACACTTTCATGCTTTCTCGCAGTTTTTTTTTTTTTTGATATTCATTCTATAGTATTTGTTCTATCTTCACCCATAGGAAATAAAACATGTATTTCAAAGTAAGGCACTATTGAAATGTGATATGAATGAGAATATGTTTAATGTTTTTTTACTTAGAAGTGTTGAATTGGTGCTAAAATGTAATGTAATGTCCGGTATCTGACAATCAAGGAGCACGTGTGGAAGTATTTTAGCCCTTTCACACAACTCGCACAAACAACATCAATACAACAAAGAGCCATCTAGGTTTTTATCTGTGCTTTGTTTGTTTCCAGTGAACAGAAAAGCAGCAATAAAACTGCTTGTCTGTAGATGACATATTGGTGTTCTGTACGCAATAGAGGCGTGACATACAACACAGCAGCAAATGTGTCATGTGGTGATTTGCATGTGTTGGGCAGTTGTGTTATGCCTTTTAGAGCAATGTAAGAACGTTTCTCTCTATTAGACTAAACCAGAGCCTGAGTAGCTCGGTTTTATGTGTGTTTGTGTTTGTATGTGTGTGTGTGTGTGTGTGTGTGTGTGTGTGTGTGTGTGTGTGTGTGTGTGTGTGTGTGTGTGTGTTTGTATGTGTGTGTGTGTGTGTGTGTGTGTGTGTGTGTGTGTGTGTGTGTGTGTGTGTGTGCATATATGTGCGTGTCTGTGTGTGTCTGTGTGTGACATTTGGAGTATGATCATATAGAGTCTTCAATATCAGTCCTGGTAGTCAAAGTCATTCTCCATTCCATGTATCCTGACACAATAGAAGCAAAAATAAACACATATACACACACACACGCACACACACACACACACACACACACACACACACACACACACACATACACACACACACACTAGATCCAGCCATTAGTTTTGTGTTGGGATACATACAAAGTGTTCATATGACAGTATAACAACTGTTGCATTGCGTGCTTGTATGTGTTTGTGTGTGTGTGTGTGTGTGTGTCTGTGTGTGTGTGTGTGCATATTATGTGTACTGTGGTCTCTCTTCTAATTGCAGCGTACACTTGGCAGGCTGCCTTGTGTCACCGAGTCATGTGGAGAGACATTAGATGAAGAGAAATAGACAGAAGGAAAAAGAAAGGGGAGAGATGAGAAAAACCAATGATGGGAGAGAAATGGAGAGAGAGGAAATAGAATGAACAGTAAGGGTGGAGAAGGGTGGAAGAGAATGGGAATGAGGTCATGATGAGGGGAATTAGACAGTAACAACAGTGTTAATGCGGTTAGGGTTTCCCAAATGGATCATAATGCACTTTATTGCATTTCACGTATTATTTTATGTTTGGAGTCGTATCTCTAAGTGGCTCAGAAATATATTTTATGAAGAAATTCCTTCTAGACTTTTTATTAAAGCAGAATTTAATAACCATGCATCATCTATTCCTGGGGTTTTCAAAGTCTGTGCAAACAGACATAAACAAAACTAGTGCATTCTGCTTTAAGCATGCTAAATTTACTCACAGAACTATCATTGCATGTCTCGAGTCTGCTGTGTTAGAGTTGGAGGTAGTATCGTTCAGCTCTGGATTCAGCGCTAACGTCTGCATTAACGTCCTGCTGACATCCAGATGCATTACTCTGCACATATTTGCTTCAACTTGCGTGTAGTTACATTTTGTCTTCTTTAAATGCGATCATGCCATGTGAAATATTTGCACCTCATTTCAAGTGATACAGCATGGTTGCATCCAATTCAATGTCTCACCTGCGGGTGGCTCATCATCTGTTTCAACACCATCTTGTGATTGGACCGCCATAGTTTTAGGAGGAAAAATACTACGATCTCATTGATGTGTTGGAGGAAAGGCATGTCTGTATGAAACAAGAAACAATGCTCTTCTGAACATAGAACTTGACTGCTGTGAAATACTTTTAACCCTGTCTTAGTTGGATTTCATCCACATCTGTTGAGAATCTTCCCTTCTTCAAATCTCAAACATTAACACAAGAATACAAACAACAATGCATCCACTACTAGAGGATGCATGTAGGAAAACTCCATCTCATGGGCTGCCTGTCCTCCCGATTCTCCTGTGGTATTGGCCTAACATCAGCTTACTCATACTTTATAACACACACTCTACATATTTGGCACATCTGCTGCTACAACCATTGACCTTTTGCTTATTTGTGCTATAGTGTGGTATCCGAAATATTACACACACACAAACTAATTAACACAGTCTTTCTGAAATAAGGAGGCTTAATCATGTGTATATGGGACTGTGAAAGATTTGGTCACATGCCCCTTTCAAACCATGTACTGTTATGTCTGTGTCTGTGTGGAAGACTATGTGTGTGAGACAATGTCTCTCGGCTGGCCTGGGAACACCTCAGGATCCCCCCGGATGAGATGGAGGAGGTGTCTGTGGAGAGGGAAGTATGAGCATCCCTCCTTAGTCTGTTGCCCCCGCAACCTGGCCCAGATAAGCGGTTGAAAATGGATGGATGGATGGATGGATGGATGGATGGATGGATGGATGGATGGATGGATGGATGTTCTGTGTGTGTGGTGACAACTTCTATGTTTTCCCTTCTAAACCTTTCACAGGTTTGTATCAGATTTTTTTTTAATTTTCTCTTCTTTTTTTTTTTCATATGTCACTGTATTGAAGCTGAAAATGCAGCAGTATGCAGCAGCTGTATGAAATGCAGGATCTGATACATGATATGTTGCCTCGTCTTTCATCTGCTATAAATTCAAAAGTGTCTCATCTTTTTTAACTTTTCTTTTAATCTCCCAATTTTTCCTTTATCTTTTTGACATTTTTCTTTGTGTTCTCTCATGTCCTACTAACCCACCAGCCGCTTAAATCCTACTGTTAATGAAAAAAATAAAAAGCTCTTTAAGCACATGTGCAAATACGTTCGAGGAGCAGAAATGAGCAATCTGGTTGAAAATGTGGTGATGATTTAGATCCATCCGCTGATGAGAAAAAGCAGCGAGGTTAATCTACCAGATTACAGCAGATTACAATGCAGTGGGTTTGGTTGAAGGGGAGATTATAGAAAAGAGATGAGTGGTAGAATAAAGGGTGGATGGCTGGTGGAGACAGAAGTTGCCAAGGAGAGATAAAGGCATGGGTGCTCTTGTGAACTGGAGAGGCTGGTTCAAATGTTGGTCAATGATGTATATCCATGTGTGACAATACCAAAGTAAAATAAAATTCTTCAACTTCATAACAAATATTATCAATGCATCAGATTGCATGAAATTGATAACATATAGCAATATGTGTTCTTATTTATTTCCAAGGTCAACAAAACAGCATACATTTGTCAAACAGACATGATGTTTTACAATGATAACAGTGTCTCTTATATACAATTTGACTAGATTCACAATGCGTGTGATTATCAAAGTAGTAACATATGCCAATGGTTCTGAAAAATCTTGTGTGATTTTGGTTAAAACAGAAGTCAGGTTCCGGTTAGGAAATTATGATTTCAAGATTTTAAAAAATCACTCTGTTAAGAATGTTTTCATCATCTCTATGATGAAATCAATGTTTAGTAAATACTCTTAGATACTTGAGAAAACTTCAGTCCCAGTCTGGTCTTGTTTCCTGTGAGACTGACATTCCGCACTCTGACCTATCGCCTCATGTAATCCATGAGCCTGTCACGCTGCCGGTAACTGGAACCATGAGACCCTGGAGTCTTCTGACCAGGCTTGTGTAACGCACAGGCGCCATGAAATGCAAGATGACATCATCACTCTGGTGGAGCAGGCATGCACATTCTCTTAAGTTGTCACAGTGTATAATGTGATAATAATACAGCACATTGGTTTCCCTACAATCATGTGGTGACCTTGACTAGCTTCTGTTGTTCCTCATGTGAATTTTGTTCTTTTAACTTTCATCCTGAATCAAAGACTCATGTGGGGCATGAGGTTAGGACAATTTATGTCAATTAAATAATGGTGAAAGGAGTCCATACTTTCATTCGGGCCTCCTATAGGTAGCCCATCGGCATCCCTGGGGCCCAGCAAGAGAGGAGCGTATTCAAGTTAACACAGTATTTATACTACAAAGTAGAAGACCTGCTCTTCATTAATACATTAGAAACATCTTCAATGTTACAGATTCCTGTCAGTGAAACCAGCTTTTATTTTAAATGAAGCCAGATTCTTTCACGACATGTCATATTATGCTTCAGAAATGCATTGTCAATGTGACATGGCTGTAATTTCCTGTCTCTCATTCCTTTGTTTCACTTTCCATACCTCTGTGCTTTTCTGTCTCTGTCATTGCATGAAGTGTAATTACGTCATTACTAATTAAGTTGAGGCTTTGTCTTTATCGTTTTTGTTGATTCCCTCAATTTTCTTTTTTTTTACAAGTACATGATTATAGTTGATTAATCATTTACCTTTGACTGACAGAAACTTAATGGGCAATCACTTTACATCTAAATCATTCATTGTTGCACTTTTACAAATCATATAATTTGCCCCTCTTTCTTTTTTTATTTTTATTATTACTATTTTTTTATCCAAATTCAAAACTCAAAATTTATGTCATTGATGTGACAAAACAAATCCTGTGACGGTTTGAAAACATTTGTGCTTTTAGTTTAGTTGTTATTCAATAACTAGTAATAACTATTCATGAATAAGTAACAAAAACCTGATCAAATTCATTCATGTTTTCTTTTTATATAAAATTTTGGATGCTTTGAGTGAAGAGTTGGCAGAGAATATGAACATCTCAGATGTTATATAATCTACTCTATGTGTTTACATGAAAAGTACTTCTATATATCTTTGACACAGTAATTACTAACATGCAGTCACACACACACACACACACACACACACACACACACACACACACACACACACACACACACACACATTTTACCTTCTTTGGTAGAGGGTAGATCTTATTATACAGAGCAAAACTTGGGAAAAATACAATAGATCACATGAAGCTGAGTCAGAATAGATTGATAGAGGAAGGATGAGAGTAATAGAGGAGGGAGTGATGAGAAAGAGAGAGATCGGAGATGAGAGATGAGCTTTCCACATTTTCCTCTGTCAGTACAAAGGGCCTGAATGTCAGCCAAGAGTCTTGCTGTTTGCCTCCCTTTTTCTCCTTTTTCATTCTGATTTTTTGTCCTCCTCTCTCAGCCAGACAGATGACAAAAAGTGGAGAGAAGGATTAAGATAAGAGTTAGAGGGAAGAATGATTCTTGGCTAGCATGGCGTTTGGAAGTGGTTGCTATGCTGGTGTGCATGACTGCATGCATGGATGGCTGGCACCAGGAGCTTGGGAGGCTCTTCAGGGAAGAGACTAGAACCTGTCTGCAAGGATTAGTTCCAATCGGGTACATGAGTACCAGCCAGATCTGTCCAATTTCTTATCAGAAGCACTGTGTATGCTTTAGATTTGCACATTGTGCAGGCCAGTCAGGTTTCTCCAGAAAAAAAAAAAAAAATGAAGGAGGATGATACTTCTTCATTGTTGTCACTTACAGGGGTGTCAGGTGCTCATACCCAGCCATGATTGTTTGGACTTGTGTTATAGTAGATTGTCTCTGTGAGGCATGTGTCACCTACTAGAAATACTCTGTGGAGTTATGAGCAGGGTAGAGCCTGGGTAGGGAATATTGAAAATGAAAAGAGATAACTTGTTTGTCAAAAATGTATTATCTTTTTAAAATACTCTATGTAGAAGTATTTCCACTTCCCACTAAAATTTTTGGAATTTGTTGGATTATTTGGCCTTTCATCCAAAAGAGCATTAATCAGGTGCTACTGCTGATGCAGGCTGAGAGGATGCTCTATCCCATGTGTGTTTGAAAGGTGTTTGATGGGGTTCAGTTCAAGTCTATGCATCTAGTTCAAATTTTCCACATAAAACTCACCAAATCATGTCTCCATGATTTTTGTTTTATGCTCTTGGGCATAGCCATGCAGGAATGAAAAACGGCCTTCCCCAAACCGGTCCCAGTTGCACATATACAATTGTCCTAAACGTTCGTTATATCTGCATCATTAAGGAAAGAATGGAAAGCAATACAGCCAAGCAGGAGAGAAGTTACAATGCATACAACATCAGCAAAAAGCCCACTCATTGATTGTGGACCATCTGGACAATGTCCTACTCTAGTCAAACAGGGGTGCCATTAGAAATTACACTGACTTTGGCAGTCTGGGTAATGTCCTGCTACTGCAACTCTGGAGTGTTTCGACGAGCCATATTTAACGTGCGCAGCTCCGCTGAACTGTATGTGAATGCACATGTCTGAATTAGTTGAACTAGACATTAACCAACCAATTCACCAATTCATTAACCAACCAAGTCCACGGACAGGTCTTGAGCCGGCCTCTCTCCAGTCCCCAGCCCGGGGCAAGTGGACTGAGCTAATGCAGCCCCATCTCTATCATAAAAATGGGATGGAAAATCAAAAGTGAAAGAGAATGAATCGACTGAAATCAGTTTATAATCCTCTTCATGAGAACTGGTCGAACTCTACGATGCTGCGTGTTTGACACACTGCCATCCCACTGTGATTCCAAAGTGTTTAACTCCCTGCTGCTTCTCTGTAAGCTTTTTTTAGTTTTTAGACAGCTTGGCACAACAACAATGTAATTGTTACTTGAAGCAGGGTAGAAATAGTTTACCTTTTACTGTTTATTTAGTTTTAAAAACCAAAACTCACTTTTGCTTCCAGGTCATCGCCTTTGTGTTGTTTACTTTTACAAAGGAAAAAAAAGATGAAGCGTTTTTTAAATTCACGTCTGCCTTAAGACAAATGCATGTACACCAGGTTCAAACAGCAAAACGCTTCATTTTTGGATGTACCAGAGAAATGGGAAAGGCGTGATCAAAGGTAAACTATGTGGAAGTTTAATAAAGAAAAAAAGGGATGATGGGACCAGGTTAGGAGTAGGCCATTTGATTGATTTTTGCCAGTGTGCTTTCTTAGTTCTCTCATTTTTCTCTAATGTGTGGCTACACTGTCAATTCCAATAGGCTTCAATAGTTGTTGTAACTGTTATTATGCCATAGCAGTGAGAAAATAAAGAAGCAGTTCATGACAGAGTGAGCTGATAAATAATTTGGCTTTAAAACATTTACTACATTGGACTGTGTAATAACTAATATCTATTATAGCCAGAAAGAGCTGTAAAATTCAAAATATGTAGCAATAAAATTATTCACAACACAGAAAGGTCAAATCTGACTATGCAGTTAATATTATCTGTAATTTCCGTGTGTGCATGTGTGTGTTTCAGGTTGACCCATGTCTTTCTCATCTTTTCCCTATTTCCTGCAGAATAAAGCGGCTTTTAAAAGCATTCGTTTGTTTAACCTTCTAAGTGGATGACGTCTGGAAAATGACCAATGCCTGTCAAAGCACAGTTCTGATATCTCTCTCTCTGTTTTTTTTTTTTTTTTTAAGTTTGAAGAATGTTAAAGGGTAAGATGTTTCTATGTTCAGACAATGCACAGTACTATTGAAAATCCTCTTTCCGTGAATCTCTTTTGGATTCTGTGTCAACATGATTATTTCGTAATTTGACTTTAATGAATAAACGTGATGTTAACAATCAAATCAAAAAATCTCTCTCTCTGTCCCTCAATTTACTCTGTTTTTTACATCCCGCTTCACAGCAGTGACGTATTGTAATGGTCAGCGTTTGTGTGTTCGCCCGTTAATCCGTTTGTCCGTCCATCCGTCCGTCCGTTAGTTAGTCCACCACATACCTTCGCAACCGTTGCTGATTGAAAGATGAAACAAAAAGCACAATACTTGGGAGGCAAAGGGGATGAAAATGAGATGATGACCTTGACATTGAGAAAACTAGGTCAAGGTCAAATTTGAACTTTTGTACACTTAGGAATTGGATAAGATAGAGACGAGGGAGAAGAACAGTGTGAGTAAGAACATAAAGCTACTATCTCCCTCCATGGCTGTGAGTAAGCATCAAACAGACAACACAAAGATCAAATCATCTGCTAACATTTAATCACCCAGAAATAGACAGACACAATAACAGAGCTAAATCTCCACTTGAAAGAAACAGAGTGAGCATGTAGTCAGACTGAAGCTCTCTCTCCATCTCAGTTTTTTTTTTAAAGGCACTGCTGCAGAGTGAAGTGATGACTTCTTATCGGATTAAGGATCACTGGATAATAAAGGCCCTTGTTTGACTTCTCTACCCATACACCTTAAACATGATTACTCCTCAGTGCTACCTCCAACATCACATTACATCACACTGCATGGTGCACAGGCATTTGCATAATGTTTATATAGATGGTGAGAAATGACGGCTGCAGAACAGGAGTATGCTGGAGTACGCAAGGAGCCTTCACACCCCTTTATCTTTCTTTGCATCATTTTTGTGGCTGTCTCCTAACTTTGTTAGCCTTCTCTGAAACGCAGCCGCTGGCTTTGCCTCTTTGATATACTTTGATATATCTTATCCCACCTCTACCCACCTCTCATTCCCTGGAAGAATGGATGGATGGGTGGATGGATGGATGGATGGATGGATGGATGGATGGATGGATGGATGGATGGATGGATGGAAGGATGGATGGATGGATGGATGGATGGATGGATGGATGGATGGATGGATGGATGGAAGGATGGATGGATGGATGGATGGATGGATGGATGGATGGATGGATGGATGGATGGATGGATGGATGGATGGATGGCTGGACAGATGGTATAATCAGACTCTAGTGTTTTGCCCCAGCTTTTTGTGGATGACAATATCTTAAAGTTAAAGTTTTTATTGTTCACACTCTCGGTGTCGTTCTTTTTCACCAAACATATTGCATATTGATTTTATTAAAGTGGATGTTCCATAACATTGTTGTCATCTCAGTAGCATCTTAATTTAGTCATGGGGAAAAAGGTCTTTGACAACATTTTTCATTTAATTTTAGTGAACAAAATGAATGGTGAATCTCAGTCTGATGAAAGTGGGTTTGGGACCCTTTTGTTACACAATGTCCTTTAGCTAGACTGGGATCTAACAGAACTACCAGTGTTCCTGCTAAACCATTGCAGCACTGACCAGACACCCTATTTATCTGGGTCAGTGTGTGCCTTTTGCATGTGTGCCACATCTTATCTGCATCAACAGTATGAGAATTTCTTTTTTACTAAATGCACTATGTACCATTGTGTATGTCTGTGTGCGTGTGTGTGTGTGTGTGTGTGTGTGTGTGTGTGTGTGTGTGTGTGTGTGTGTGTGTGTGTGTGTGTCTGCGCTGAAGTTACTGTCTGAACTTGTGACCGTGTCATGAACTTCACTCCATTCTCATTCACTGGGCTTTGCAGCGAGGCTGCAGCGGCTGCATTAGTTAATTACAGCCGGGATGCTTGTTGGCTTACTCCCCCTGTAGTTCTTGTGGGTGCGCATGTGATGCCCCCAATGAGACTCAAAGGCAACTCTGTCTAGACAGACCTCTCCATGATAGCATCCATGATAGCACTTTCTCTTGAAAACAGAACCTCATCTGTTGAAGTCAGCTGTATCTACTCAGTTGTGTGGAGCTCTTTAAACTTTCCTACCTAATTGACAGACATTTTAAACACTCATCAGTGTTGTTTACTTGAGCTAATTAGCTAGTTTTCTTTTCATTTCAAACATACGCAACCAAATCTGTTGTCACATGCAGAACAGCTGGGCTAACAGAGGAGATACACAACTTTGTTAACAGGTTTCAATTAAATTAACAAGTGTAATGACAATGCCTTAAGTTTATCATATACAATGTAACTTTCACAGTGTAAACTTTTTCCCATGCCCTGCCAATGCAATGCATTTCAACTAGACACTAGAGAAAGCGAGAAAAGAGAGAATAATGCTCAATGCAGATATATGGCAGAGACCAGCTTGAGACAAAATTTGAGAGCTGTTGTCAACATCCTCTCTAGGGAGACAAAGATCTCTATTGTGAATTCAGTTGCTGTACTCTATTTGGTTTTGATGTCCAGGGTTTTCAGAGGTCTGCCAGTACCATACACCATAAAATATGTACATGAATGTGTATTTGTGAGACACACTAGCGTTGCCATCAGGCTTAGATGGGCCATTATTCTGTACATACTGTATATATATATATATATATATATATATATATATATATATATATATATATATATATATATATATATATATATATATATATATATATATATATATATATTTATTATTTTTTTTGGGGGGGCTTTTATGTTTTTTGAGATATGTTTCCTGTTCAGCTTTATGGGAATGTCTCCATTGTCTTTTGTGTTCATACACCGAACACATTGAAAAAACAAACACATAGAACAATAAAAATTCAACATACTTTACATACATTTTCTATTAGAACATGCCATGATGTTTAGGTTTTCCTATCAGCATGCATGTTTGTCAGATTAAAAATCAGATAAATGATTATACAGTGTGGTCATCTGTCTGTAACATCTACTCATGTGACTATTGAGCACCTCCTTTGGGAACTATGGGTATTGGCATGCTGCTGCATGTGCTGGAAAATTAATCGAATTAATTCCAGAATTTGTAATTAATTAATGTAATTAATTACATTTTAATCTAATACCTGCTAAAGAACCCCCAAATAAAGAATTTGAATTTTAGGACATCACAAAATTGTAGTGCATGACTAATCAGTAGAATACACCAAGAAAAGAAGATTTGAAATCCATATTTTTATTGGTTAAGTGTGCTTTATAAATGAAATTCAAAAGAAAAAAGGTCAAGCACATCAGCAAACAAATTAGGCCAGGTGCATTTCTCAAAAATGCAATACGAATACAGTTAAATAAATAAAATTCAGAAATAAAATATGGCTGAGTCTCAACTAGGCACATAAGCAGACTCTCAATCAAAATGAATACTAAAGCTGACTCAATACAGCAATTCAAAATGAATAGTATAACATGCCTCTAAATAAGGCAACTAAATAGTAAGATACCAACAGGAATTTCCGTAAGCTAACGTTACAGGAACTGACAACAGACAACTCTGTGTCCTTGACATGTTTTGCATTTAAATGTTATGTTAGGCTGGAGCTGCTTTGATGATATGAAAATTCTCTTTTACAAAAGGTACAAACCACTGCGTTTTTGTTGATAGTCCCGTCTTTCTTTTTAGAAATAAACAATCCTCCCACAGGTCCGAGTGGGCTTGCCTTACTCTCATGTGTCGTGTCCATCTCTGTTGTCCGTCACTCTGCTTTTGACTGGTGGCGCAGGTACAAAATGACGTGCCGCTGCAGCCTACGGGTCCCTCAGTGGGCCAAATTTAAAATGCTTGTGCATTGACTTGCCACTCACGATTAATTGCGTTAATTTTTATAGCGTGTTAATTTGCAGCGTAATTAATTAATCTAATTAACGCGTTAAACTGACAGCCCTATATATATATATATATATATATATATATATATATATATATATATATATATATATAGGTATATATATATATATATATAGGTATATATATATATATATATATATAGGTGTCTATATATATATATATATATATATATATATATATAGAGAGAGAGAGAGAGAGAGAGAGAGAGAGAGAGAGAGAGAGAGAGAGAGAGAGAGAGAGAGAGAGTGATACCTCTACTTACAAACGTCTCTTCATACAAAATTTCAAGTTACGCAATGCCTCAACAGGAAAATATTGCGTCTTGTTATGAAAGAAATTTCAGGATACGAAAGGTAAAAATATGGTATGGGCTGCTACTCAAAGTTTCCTGAACTCAACATTCTTATAGCTGCCCTGCCATTGGCTATTACCTAGCATCGTCCTGGCATCCCATTGGCTAAGAGGGACCTCGACCATTTGTGTCTATGTGTGTAGCTAGATAGGTGTCTATGCAGCGTCCTGGTCATTTGGCCCTCGACCCATCAGGTGTTCTGATAGTTTTACGTTAAAATATTAACTTTTTGAGTATTCACTATGGACCCCAAGAAAATGACGAAAAGAGTAAAAGAAAAGAAGGAGAAAAGTTTTTTTGTCCATATAAACAAAGCAAGATATAATAGAAAAGCATGAAAAAGGGATGCTTTTGGTTGATCTCGCCAAAGAATATGGCTGTAATGTATCTACAATCACCACATTATTATAACAAAACGAAGCCATAACGATAACTCCTCCCATAGCGATAACTCCTTCCAAAGGCCTCGCTATAATTCCGAAGCGGAGGTCGGCAGTGAACGATGAGATGGAGAGGTTGTTACTCGTGTGGATAAAAGATAAAGAGATGACTGGTGACACAGTAACCGAGGCCATAATTTGCGAAAAGGCAACTGTCATTTTTAATGACCTTGTGAGGGAAAGTCAGCGAAAGAACACCGGGAGTATAAGGCATTGCGTGGGTGGTTGGAGAAGTTCAAAAGGAAGACTGAAATTCACTCTGTTGTTCAGCATGGTGAGGCAAGTAGCGCATGAACCAAAGAGGGCAAAAAACAATGAGGACAGCAGTTAAAAGGTAAATGACCATCATTTTTATTCTTTACTCTATTCTTTGTTTTTCACATTATGCACAACTCTCATTTATTGTGTAATAATCTAATTGAAACATGTATTTGTTACATGTTTTGATGCATTTTTATGCTTTATAAAACATTTATGTCTGAATTTTTGGGGCTTGGAACTGATTAGGGCTTTTGAATGGAAAACACGTTTCTTCTTCCAAAATTTTCTAGTTAAGAAATTTCTTCCAGAACCAAGTAAGTAAGTACAGTCAAACCTCGATTTTCGAACATAATCCTTTCCAGAACGCTGTTCGAAAAGTGATTTGTTCGAAATCCGAAACTATTTTTCCCATTATAATTAATGTAAATAATTTTAATCCGTTCCAAGTCTAAAAAATAACTTTTTCAAAGTTTTTTTTTTTACTATTTTACACCATAAACTGCACTGTATACTGTTTACCATAAAAATAAAAAAGGTAAAAATAGACACTGTGTTTAATTTTACACTAGATCCTTCATCCACATCACTTGCTTTAGTTTTTAAGCTGGTCTTTATTTTTTAGGATGGTGCTCATCGTCGAGTTCGCCATCCCGAACTCCTTAACCAACACAGACACATGCACGCCTGATTCATATTTTGCTATTAATTCTTTTTTAAATTCGATAGTTTTGCGCACTACTTTCCTCTTTTCTTCACCAGCTTTACCATTTGCACTTTCTTTCTTTGGACCCATGATTAGGGGCCAATACACGATGCAAAACTAAAAAAAAACAGTCGGATTTGCGTAAATAACAACGAATTGGTCTGCTCCGAACGAACTTTGAACACAAATGCGCTACGGAGGAAGCATCCTGGGCATTCGAGTTTGCTCGGCTCCCAAGTGAGTCGCTGTGACGGAGCAGTAGAGACCGCTCCGTCCATCTCCATTCCGCGTGCCTCTCTCCCTCGCCAAGGAGAGCGGCCGCACGAGACTTTAAATTCTCAAATTTTCTGGTCGAAAACCGACTTGGTCGAGAACAGAAGTTATTGAACCTCGGTTCAATAACCGAGGTTTGACTGTAGAGGTACCACTGTATATGTGTGTGTGAAGGCAGGAGAGTAAGTATGTTTGACAACATATAAATTACTTTTACGCCATGTTAGGGTGAATCTTTCTGCAGAAGTTGGTGAAAAACATTTGAACAGTTCCTCAATTAGTGTGAGTTCATTGAGGTTGGCTAGGTGTGTTGGGTCGAGCTGGTCAGGTTGAACTTGCAGTATCAACATCTCCGTCCAGACAGCAAAAAGGGAAATTTTTAGCTCTTTGCAACAACAGAACCAATGATTCAAAGTGGTAGCAAACATAAGAATACAATTTTGTATGGATTTTATAGCAGAACAAACAACCACTAGCAACAGATTCCTCCCTGGTGAAGCATGCTGTTGACTTATTGTCTCTCATGACTTCCCTTTTGTTGTCTTCCCACTGTATGCTTACTGCCCCCAGAAAAAAATGCATTGATGAACAGTTTTCTCAGTTTCTGCATTGAATTGATGTGACGAATTACTATTTGCTATACTGAATCCACCCTGGCAGAATTATAAGTTTTATAAGATTCCACAATAAATACATTATGAGAAAGAGAACAATAGTTTGCTCCTTGTTTGAGGTTGAAAAGAACCCAGCAAAGATAACATATCTCTTCAATTCTGGAGAGAGCGATCCATAATGAGATTCATCATGATGTCATCATAGTAACTTTTAACAAAGATCCAGGACCTTCATTTTTCCTTCACCAAAAATTTCTGTTTGTGTCAGTTCAATAATTGTATCTTAATCCAATGACATTTTATTTGATTAAGCTTTTACGTGGAGGCAATGTGTAAATCTTCCTCAGAACATTTCTTGTTAAACTCATTTAAGGAGGTTAGAGAAAGAAAGCTATTTAGCCAACATTGTTAATGTGTGTGTATGTGCGTGCGTGCGTGTGTGTGCATGTGTGTGTGTGTGTGTGTGTGTGTGTGCTTATGCTTAGCGGACGTGAACTTACCAACACTCTCTCTAACAGACACAAACACACACACATACACACACACACACACTGAACCATCCCACACTGCCTGTTAGAGGTAAGACCGGGCCTAAAAAATAAAGCCCGACCCAAACCGAGCCCGATGGTATGAAAGCCCAACCCAAACGTAATTATTGACATTTTGTACCCGACCCGGCCTGAATTTCAGGCTTGGATTTGGCCTTAAGATCTTACCTGTACCTTCAGTGCGTACGATCGGAAAGGTAAAGTGACAGGAGAAAATACAGCTGACGCACGGAGGGAACTGAGCAGGTACTGTAGATGGATGTTTCTCATATGGTGCCTTCTATGTTTTACCTAAATTATTTATTTTATAAGGGTATTCTTTAGTTTAATACCCACAGATCGTTTGAGATACATAATAAATAAATATATATTTATTTAAAAAGTTCGGGCCGGGTCGGGCTTGGATCCTAAGATCTTAAGCCCGACCCGACTCCAAAAAAATCCAGCCCGTCCCAACCCGACCCGAGCCGACCCAAAAGTAATTGTTGACTCGGGTTCGGGCGTAAGATCTTAACCCTACTGCCTGTTACTTTGTGTGCCTTCACTTGGAGTCCCAAGCGAAAGATACAACACCAAAATATCACTGCAGGGTTCCCATGTCAGCACTAACAGATGCAACATTAATTCAATCAGCCATGGAAAGTTAGAGAGCTGAGCAGCTCCAGAGGGCCACGATCCAACGTGTGGGAAATTTGAGGAAAAACAGATTACAGTTTCACTTTTTTCTATTGTAGTGGTACATTTGAATTATCCTGCTATTATTAAGGAAACATGTTTCAAACAAAATTTTAAATTGCTTCAAATTTTTCCCTTTGATAAAAACTAAAAGCTCTTTCAAATTGTTTCATAATATTCCCACAGGGAGTTTGACAAGCATCTTTATTATCTCTCTACGTGTTTTGTAGCGTTCAGAGATCTTCCAGTGCAATACTTTTTACTATTGGCGAATGCACTGATAACAGTTTTTGGTCTGTTGGGAAACTTTTGTATTTATTCAGTGTGATTTTTGTCATTTTACTTAGTGTTATTAAATTAAAGTGTACGTGTGTTTATGTAGAGCAACAACAATTGAAGAAGTTATAAAACTAACATCTGTCTAAACAAAAATCTGAGGAAATGATCTGTAAAATTTCACACAAACAAAAGCTGTCATGACCTCAGTTTGGATATAGAAAATAAGGAATGTCTTGCTATGTCCAGATTCAGGGGCCACATTATTCAAAGGAAACCGTCTACAAAGTCCTGTCCTTCAACGGCTGTCATTATCAAAGGTATCTGGCAATGCATTCAGCATTTGAAGGCTGTTGAATGAGGCGGTTTGGTCTATGGAGAATCTCAGCAGCTTCTCCTGACTTTGCCCTTACAAGGTGACGCTCTGTGAATCCATTGAGTGAATCCTTCATGGCCAGGGAAAAGCAAGCTGCAAATCTGGTCCACAACTGAAGGATTCTGCAAAATCAGAAACACCCAGAGGTATCACTGTAATAAATTTGATCTGTAAATGAAGAATTCAGAGGATTTGATACCTGGATTGGAATATGGCATCTGTCTATTCTGGGTCTGCCTTGGAAGCCAACATCAGATGATGAAATTTCCTATAAGTTATGTGAAATAGAAGTGACTCATGCTGAATCAATCAGATGGCAACAATCTTGACTGAGTGTGCTTTGTAAAGAGACTTCCAAAAGACATATACTGTTTCTACAGTATGTCACATGGCTTTAGATACTGCCTCTACCCTTTTGTTAGTCACTGGTCCTGACTTCATTCTTTCCAGTGAGAGAAGTGAAGATTAGTATATATTACGACAGATTATTTTACCCCATGTCATGACTGCAAATATTGGACCCATTATTCATTATTAAGTTATACACACTCATGCATTAAATTATCACCACTGACAGGTGAAGTTCAAGTGAATGACATTGATTATCTCATTAAACCGGAATCTCTCAGTGAGTGTAATGAATCATGGAGTAAGTGAACATTTTTTCTTTGAAGTAGATGCATTGGAAACAACATGAGCAAGTATAAGAATCTTTGTTACTTTGACCTTGACCAGACCTTGACCAACAATATTTATAATTAGATGACCAAGTCAGAGCAACTCCAAAACAGCAGGCCTTACTGGCTGTTCCCAATCTGGAAGTGGTCAGAATATATCAAAGGTAGTCTGAGGAAGGACAACCAGACTAGTGATGTGGGTGGGGAGTGATGGCTTGTCTTTTGTCAAGTCTTGCTCGCCAGGGCTGATAAACGGGCATTGGAATGCAGAGTGCATCATATCTTACTGTGTGTGTGGTTGCAAACCAGTCAGAGCTGACCCCTGGCCACTGCAAAAACATCCACAATGAGTACATAACCATCAGAACTGTACCATGGAGTAACATAATAGTTTGGATATGAGCACACAATAAAAAATGAATTGTGTTTACTCCAACACCTCTAAATTCCCTGAATTTCAATCTGATTGAGAACCTGCTAGTTGATGTGGACAAAAAAGTAATATCTACAGAGGTCCTACCTCACTTGATTCACATTGAATGATCTCTTGCCAATGTCTTGGTACCAGTTAAGTTTGGAGGTCTAGTAGAATCCAGCTGCTAAAAGAGCCCATTTAGCAGCAAAAGGGGACCTACGTAATGCAGCATTACTCATGTGATTAGAATGTCATCAATTATCCATGGCTGTTGTGATCTTTTTTTACACCAAATGCATTTTAATAGAAACACAACTTCATTTCAGACTGGCATCTATCTGAGAAATGTACTCTGGCAAGATCTGGAGATCTGTAGCTAGCAGCAATAAGCTAGTTAGTAAGGAACAAACATTACATTGTAACTGTATATAATGATACATTGTCTTGACATGGACACACAATAGCCCTGAATAATGTGTTGCCTCCCTAGTGGGAGAGGTGACCTTTTCAGACCATTTATGCAGCATGTAATACATTATAGAAAATCACACATGCATGGAATACCAGGGAAAAAGACATCACCAGCTCTGGATTCACTGTGCCGCTGAAGCAAAGTTCCAAGACCATCCACAGCAATGAATTCTAACAACAGAGCTAAAAAGTAAAATAAACAAAGCACTATCAAAATAGATCAGGTTTCTCATTTTTATTCTAGGCAACTCTTTATCTCCTCTTTTCTCTCTATGATCGTCCCTGCTCTAGGAACCTAAACCAGATTTAATATTTGTAGAAGGTGTATTGGTTGGCTAGTGAAAGGGAAAACCAGTTACGTCTGTGTGTGTCAAATGTTCCTGAATGTGTTTGGTGTTGTTTATCCAATGTGACATTTCAAGAAAAAGTACCCAGAACAAGAGTGTGACTTGTAGATGTGTTTGAAGGCTGTCATATTTAAGCGTAGTGTATCTGTTACTTTTGGAAGAGTGTGCAGCATATAGCATGCTGTGTTCTTTAATCCCTCTTCATCCTTTTGGTGTCATTTGTGGTGAGAAGTACTGCACTGTGCAATCTGGCTGACATTAAGCACGTCCTGCCATTCAGTTCCCTTCTTCACCTCCTTGAAGAGTAGCTTACGCTTACTGTGACATAATCTGTCCCATGCATTATTTTTTAAAGCCATTCATCCAGAAAATGTTTCTTGCACACAAATGCTCTCTGTGATGTCCTCCTGCTTTGCTTCCATACAACCCCACAAAATTAAACTTGCTCACTATTCCCACAGTCACTCGTGCTGGTCACTCTGCAGTAGAGGTAAGATCTTATGCCCGAACCCGAGTCCGGGCCCGACCCGACACGAAATTCAGGTCGGGTCGGGCTCAAAAAGTCAACAATGATTTTCGGGTCGGGTCAGGTCGGGCTGGATTTTTTTTGGAGTCAGGTCGGGCTTAAGATCTTAACATCCAAGCCCGAACCGGCCCGAACTTTTTCAATAAATTTATATTTGTATATTATGTATCTCAAACAATGTATGGGTATTAAACTAAGGAATACCCTTATAAAATAAATAATTTAGGTAAAATGTAGAAGGCGCTGTATGAGAAACATCCATCTACAGTACCTGCTCAGTTCCCTCCGTGCATCAGCTGTATTTTCTCCCGTCACTTTACCTTTCCGATCATATACGCGCTGAAAGTAGAGGTAAGATCTTAAGCCTGAATCCAAGCCTGAAATTCCGGCCGATTCAGGCTCAAAATGTCAATAATTATGTTCGGTTCGGGTCGGGCTGGATTTTTTAGGCCCGATCTTACCTCTACTCTGCAGGCCTTCATAAAGGAGGCCTAGTTAAAAGGTCATGTGTTCAGTATGTATTAAAGAATGTATGTTTGAGCATGTTGATTCAAAATCATTTTTAAAACTTTTATTAGAAGTACGTTTAAGAAAACCACAATACTGTTTACTGATTCTTTGGTTAATTCAAAAATATCGGAACTGTCTATCTTTTCTTTACGGGTATTTTTTTGTTCAAAGAATCTAAACATATAAATTTGTCATTTATAATTTCTCCATAGGTATCCTCATGCAAGTTCAGAAGTACACAAGAATTTGTATTCATTTTTTTGTTATGTTATGTTTATTTATTGGACATGGACATAAAGAAACACATTGCTCATTGCACAGTTGCACAACTTATAGATGTGTCAGTTTACAGTGTGTCAGCACGAGTGCTAATTTTCACCACTTGTCCATGGAGACTTTGCTAAAAAACAAGAGAATACAAATAGAAAAATAGTATCACTATAGTTAAAAAAAACAAACACCCAATCAAGTACAAAAGATAAAATACACTCTGTTAATATCTAGAGCAACGTTTCAGTACGTTACATAACCTTTAGTACAAAAGAATACGTAATTTAGTAACCAGTCAGAAGCTATACATTTGAGCACGGTTGATATGATTTTGACCATAGTTTGAGCCCTCTGTAGAACACATTACCTTCTGTCTAGTTTTAGAACTGTGGGCAAAGAGTTCCACAGGTTTGCTCCCTTTACTGAGAAGGCAGACTGTCCGAATGAGTTGTTACACCTGGGAACAATACAGTTGCCACTTGCTGAGGCTCGTGTGGTTGCTCTACCAGAGCTCGGGAGTCTGTTAATCAGTCCAGAGAACAGAGGTGAAACATGACCATGCAAACACTTAAAAATCAGTTTGATAGTAGAAAAGAATACAAAATTTTCAAACATAAGAAGGCTGTGTTTTTTTAGGATCCCACAAAAGTGCCATCTCATCGGTTTTTGATCCATGATTTTCATAGCTTGTTTGTATAATGATGTTATTGGTTTAAGACAGTTTGAGAGGATTGTGACCATGTTGTAATACTGTATGTACAGTAGTGCAGTTTTGGCTGATAGGTCCCTTCTAATATGACGGAAACAATTTAGGTTGGGTTTAACCTTCTTGCATATATGCTTTACCTGTTTTTCAAATTTTAGGTTTTTATCCAAGATTATATCTAAATATTTTACTTCACTCATTTCAGCAAGAGTTTCATTTTTGATTCGAACCTCAAAGGTATCAGCAGCAGGCCTGCTGCGGATGGAGATGCACATTGAAACTGTTTTTTGTACATATAAAGTTAGTTGTGATGACTCTAGCCAGTTTGAGATGTTCTATAATTCCTGTGTCAGCTGCGCAGTTGCCATGCTGGCTGTTTTAGCATGTGCATAGATGACAGTGTCATCAGCATTTTGGTGTAAAATGCAACTAAAAGGACAGCTCCAAGAAAAAGAGAGATTCTTTGGGTCATTGCCTTCTAACCCCACCCTTGAAACCTGCTAGAAATCCATCAGATTACAGTTTACATAATTCATCTTTGAACGTAGGATGAATGGAACTAGCACAGTAAACTGGTACATTGCATTCAGTGCAAGAAATCATCCCATGAAACAGCTGAGCAAGTGAGCAATTTCTATGTTGTTATCAGAAGATTAGAGCATGAATTCCAGGTTATGTAATGAAAGTCTGACAGGACTTCTTCTATCATTAGGCCTGGCACAGTTTAGCCCTTGTCTACTCAAACATAACCAACTCGTGTTGAACCTAAGCACAGGATTTTAAATTGGATGTGACCATTTACATTCTCTTTTTTACTTTAGTTATGAATTAGGACCTCTTAGCACTGTGTGAGCCAATTGTCAAGGGATAACCTGCTACAAGGTTGGGCCAGGAAGATGTAGGCTAAAGTATGGGTCGCCACTTTTAGAATGTGCCTAGACTGTACTAGTGTGAAAACTTTCTTAGCCCAAGGCTAACAGCTGCCAGGGATAGATTGTTTCCAAGGGCCCAGTGTTGATTCAGCATTTTTGTTGCAGAAATGTACTGGCAGCAATGAAAGGATGTGTGGTGTAACAGAAAAATTGCTGTCAATCAGTTTTGATTGACATTGGCTTGGTGACTAATTTGTATTACTGAAGGATTGCCTACATACTGTAGATCAGCAAGCTTTCAGTGATAAAATCCACCACTCACCAGTAATAATCAGTGTGTGTCTGCTCCTAGAAATTGGCTTTTCTGCCTCCGTTATGATTGATAGACTCAAGGCCAGGACAAGTTTTTCCTTTTTTCTTTATTACCAGAGTGACAAGTGACTAGTCCAGCTTCATTTAAAATATTAGTGATGACCCAGCATGTTTCTGAGAAACTCAGATATGCAAAACTCACTAGCTGCACCAAGCGTCAGCATGCTGTCACATTTATTCTCACTTCATTGGGAACAAATAGAAAAAAATATATTTGCTCTCAAGAAGTAATGTTGTGTTAAGATTTTTTGACAAAATCTAATTTTATTGTGAATTAAATTACATCTAGGGCGGTGTGGTAGTGCAGTGGGTAGCACTATCGCCGCACAGCTAGGCGGGTCCAGGTTCGAGTCCTGCTTGGTGCAGAGTTTGCGTGTTCTCCTCATCTCTGCATTGGTCCTCTCAGGGTTCTCAGGCTTCATCCCACCCCCAAAAACATACGCTTCAGGTTAATTGGTTGTTCCAAATTGCCCGTAGTGTGTGAGTGTGTGCGTGTGTGGTTGTCTTTCCCTGTGTGGCTCCGCGGTGCACTGCCGTTGTACCCAGGGTTTCCCCCGCCTCACGCCCTAAGCAAGCTGGGATAGTCTCCAGCTCCTCGCAACCCGCAATGGTGGACAAAGTGGAAGAAGATGAATGAATAAATGAGTAAATTACATCTCGAATGGGATCACAACCCATGGTTATGCTGTTTCATGTGATATGGATTTTGAAAACTGGTGCTCAGATTGAGTTGTCATGTATGTTTAATGAGGCTTGTTCGACTTATATGAACTGCATTGAGTCCTCTTCCACCACCCTTCCTCCATGTTCTGGTTGTTCTTTTTGCCAATCTGTGATGGATTTGCGTGTGGCCATGGGGTTCCAGAGAATGAGGCAAATCAACATGTGCTGGAGCAACACAAGGGTGTGTGTGCAACTCCTTTTGTGTGCGTATAACTGTGCTTGTGTGTGTGTGTGTGTGTGTGTGTGTGTGTGTGTGTGTGTGTGTGTACAGGCGTTAATATCCTATGAGGGGGTCCACCAGGATTAGTATAATCAGGGGTTTGTGAGGGCCCCTATTCAGCCCCCCATGGTGTTTCACCTCCTTATCCCATCATCCCTCTGCTACTCTGTCCTCCACCCCCCATCCCCCCTTCCCCACTGCCCCATCAACCTCTTATCCCTCCCTCACTCTCTGCTCAATTGCTCATTCTCATCCCGGTCCTCTGTTCATCCCCTGATCTCATCCTCTTAAACTTATCATTAGCTTTTACATTGTAGACATTTAGCTCAGCAGCTTGGAATTACAAGCCCTCACACGAGAGGAGTGCCGTTCTGAGATACTAAGCATCAAAGTTTAGACATCCCAGCTGTGTCAAAGAAGTCAGATATCCCCCTGAACACTGACCAACCACATGAGAGTGGTGCCACTTTAGAGTGAGGGAGTTATGGTGGTGTAGAGCTGCATTGCAGATCCAGTAGATACTTTAAAATACTGATAACAACAGTTACAAACTAAATAGGTTGTAACTGTTGTTACAACCTATTGTAACAACACTATAGGTTGTAACCTACTGTAATTGTTGTAACCTATTGTAAACACAGCGCTGCATACACATGTCGGCTCACTGAGGCTGTATCTTCTTAATTTCTACTCCACAAAAAGTTAGATTAACCCTCGGACTCATGAGCTCTTCTTGCACAATTTCTCTGTGTACATACAGATACTGCATGTCTTGTCTAGATATGTCATAAAATCATCCTCAGCACAAATGAGGCAGTGAGGCAAATCAAATGTGCATTACTTTCTATAAGAGGATGGCAGTATCAATCTGTTATTCCTCCAGAGTTACCTGAGCCAATATTTCAGAGCAACCCTCTGACAGACTGCGAGGAACTGTTGTACTGACATGAATACTGCCCAAAGGAGGAATGACAAGTTCCAGTGTTTGAAATTTGAACTCTAATATTATGTTTGACTTTGAATTTGAAGATCTTTAGCAGGTTGTAGCGAAACTTAAAATGTTAATGCAGACATGTAAGCAAAATGACTATGACTTGGAGAAGTTTTCTTCCGCAACGAGTGCATGAAGGTGTTTGGCTTAAGGATTGTATCCCTTTGGTATTGAATTCACCATCATCCCACACATTCACAGCTTTCTGTCGTCATACACATTCCTGCTTAAATTATCCATCCCTTCATCCATTTATCTTCCTCCTTCTGTCATCCACCTCCATATTTCAACACTGGATCTTCTACATAGTAACACAACATTTGTCACAATATACCCCATATACCTCACCCTCTCTGAAGGTGAAGATAAGGACAATTGACCCTTAACATAATACAGGGGTTAAACACACAGCCTGTTTTACCAGATTAAAGTAGAGGCCGACGGAAAAAGAGGATGTGGACATATCTACCAGCTTTTAACCTTATCAAAGAAAACACCAAGACTCACAAACATGGATGGATGTAGACACAAATGTATGCGCCTGTCATAAGATGCACATTCTAACAAGTGTCAAAAGACATTTAATCTTGAAAACATACTTTACACTTGCAAAGAAATGCATGAATGATAACACACACACACACACACACACACACACACACACACACACACACACACACACACACACACACAAAATAGTGTGTGCAAACGCATTATTTTGTCTCTATTTTGCATATTCTGAAACACACTGTCCTACAGACACACCCAATTGCATTTGTGCAGCAAACAGGCTGAAGTAGAGTGAATCAATAAATGCTGTGAGACTTCAAATGAAGAGATTTTTTTAGAGTGAATGGGAAGAATTATGGAAAGGAGGAAGAGGAGGCATGAAGGAAAAGAAAGGATGCCTTTAAATAAATTGGAGTTGAGCCTTTAGATGATGAATTTGTAAAAAAGAGACGCGTTTTGTTTTTTTGTTTTTTTGTGGAGAAGCAAAAGAGTAGATGGCATTCTGTGAAACGCCATAGGAGAAGAATTTAAATTAATCGATGATGAAGCCTAAATGAATACAGATTAATTAAAATTTTAAAGCAGTTCAGCTTTGACTGTCTGCAGTATCTGTCTTTGGTCCTTTGGCACCAATAGCAATGGTAAAGAAATTTGGATTCCATGGTGGCACAAGTCCAAAATCTGCCTCACTGGTTCTTGTAATTCTTGTTAGTGTTTGTTTTAGCTTGTCAACCCTCCAAGACTGAAAAGAAACAAAAGTGCTAAAATTTATGATAAAATAATGATTCATTGGTCTAATTATGTTTGTTTGAGCTTTACAAAAGTCTCAACACTTCACAGAAAATGACTGAAGGTGATGGTGTGTAATGTTTTCCAAATTAAATAAATATAACTTCTTTTTATTACCCCCATCCCTCCCAACTATCCCTGCTTGTTTGTGTGTGTCCTATTCTAGTAAGGGGTCAAGCATTTCATAGTGTGTGTGTGGGAAGCGTCCGTGGTTTTCACATGCAAATCAGCCACATAAGGCCCTCAACACAGGCTTTCACATTGATCCACTATAGTCTTCAACTTGTTCATTGAGGTTGGCTGAGTGGCCACCAGCTCCTTTCATTGCTGCTGTGGTTGTTGACTCGGCTGATGGATTGAGGCCCTTGCTTTTTTCAGTCAAAGTTGTACAGAAATCATCTGCTGTGTTTGTAATCAAGTATTAGAGTTACGAAAACAGGATTCATGACATTTCTGAATTGGAAACAAGGATGTTTGCTTTTTTGCTTTAGAAATAACTTACCCAGTTTGAAGTGTGAATTTACAGTATATATTTGATCAATTCATTCTAGAGAGGAGTTACTGGCTCTCACCACAGTTTATATCAATTACTTATATAGTTTATACATTCATATGCCCATTTAATTTCGGTGGGATATGTGTGCTAATTCTTTTCTTGTTTTTCCTTTTCTTTTCTTTTCTTTGCTTTTGTTTTTACTTTTATTTATCTATTTTTATTTTTATTTTTCCCCATTATGTTGTAGCTACTTTTTTTCTTTATCACAACCCAGGAATTACGTGACAAAAATAAACTTACGCAGTCGTTAAGAGCTGCATGTAAGATAATCCATACAGGAGTTCTGAGCATATACAGCATATAACTGAGGGGTTTACGACTTCATTCTGATATACTTTTAGAAATCTCCAGTGTCTTCATACACATGCTTTTTCATCTTTTAAAAATATTTTATTATTATTATTATTATCATTATTATTATTATTGTTTCCTGAAGCACTGCTATTTTTTGTGTGTTCAATTGACCTCCAATTTATTCTCTGTTACCCATCTGTCTAAACTTTGAGCTTTTTTAGGATCCTGTTTTTCTATGAGTTTTCAGTCTTTACACAGCAGTATATCTTTGGGTTTTATTTTGTTTATTCCGTTCCCTATTTTTAGGAAATTTAATAGTAATAATAATAATAATAATACATTTTATTTAAAGGCGCCTTTCTTGACACTCAAGGACATCGCACAGAATTACACAAAGACCATTAAGAATCAACAATAAAAATAGATAAAAATAATTCAAAGAGCTGGAATAGACAGTCTTAAACACATGTGTTTTCAGTAGTGCTTTGAAGTGGGGAGTGAATCGATGTTTTTAAGTTGGGGTGGTAGTGAGTTCCAGAGACGAGGAGCAGAGTGGCTGAATGCTGTGCACCCCAGGCTGAAGGGTCAGAGAAGCGTAAGGAGGAGGAGTATCTGAGGGAGCGGGAGGGAGTGGTAACATGGAGGAGATGGGACAGATATGGAGGGGCGAGGTTGCGGATGGCCTTGAAAGTGAGGAGGAGAATTTTAAAATGGATTCAGAACTGGATCGGAAGCCGGTGAAGCTGTTGACGGACAGGAGTGACGTGATGAATGGGGGGGGTTCGAGTTATGATGTGGGCAGCTGAATTCTGGACCAATTGTAGTTTATGAAGGGATTTGTGAGAGTGCCCGAATAGGAGAGAATTGCAGTAGTTGAGTCGAGAGTTGACAAGACTATGGACAAGAATGGCAGTAGTGTGGGGCGTGAGGGAGGGGTGGAGACGATTGATATTGCGTAGGTGGAAGTGGGCAGACCTGGTGATGTTGCTGATGTGTGACTGGAAGGATAATGTGCTGTCAAGGATGACATCCAGACCTCGGTTTTATTGCTGTTTAATTTAAGGAAATTTAGGGTGAACCAGATTTTTATTTTAGAGATGCAATCAGTAAGGAGGAGTGGACAAGGGTTTAGTGATGAGGTAGAGATGGGTGTCATCAGCATAACAGTGGAAATGACTGTTGAATTCACAAAAAATATTGCCAAGGGGAAGGAGAAGGTACGTATATGATGAAAAGGAGGGGCCCCAGGACAGAACCCTGGGGCATGCCTGAAGTTAGGGAGGTGGGGGAGGATTTAACGGACTTGAGTTGAATGAACTGAGTGCAGCCAGAAAGGTCAGATGAAAACCAGGCTAATGGAGTGTGGGTGATGCCAATAGAAGATAGCCTGTTAAGAAGGGTGGAATGACATATGGTATCAAAGGCTGCACTCAGGTCAAGCAGGACGAGGATAGTGAGGAGTCCAGAATCAACTGCCATAAGAAGATCATTGTGATTTCATTAAGGGCAGTTTCAGTGCTGTGGAGTCGGCGGAAAGCAGACTGGAACTGTTCATACAGGGTATAATGTAAGAGGTGAGAATCAAGTTGGGAGGCAACTGTCTTTTCAAAGATTATGGAAATGAAAGGTAGATTGGAGATGGGATGGAAGTTGTTGAAGTCAGAGGGGTCGGCGTGAGGTTTTTTCATTATTGGGGTGATGGCAGCAGTTTTGAACGAAGCAGGTACAGTTCCAGTGGTGAGAGAGGAGTGAATGATGACAGAGATAAGAGAGATCAAGGAGGGAAGACAGGCTTTACTAAATTGTGTGGGTAAGAGGTCCATTGGACAGGTGGATGTCTTAGCATTTCTGATGAATTTACTCCAGTCTGTCAAAACCTAGGGTGTTCTAAAAACTGGTTTTCTGTCAGTAGGGCAGTAGGTCAATTTTCAGTTGTGGTAATTCTCACTTCAACTCTTTCGAGTGGAGAATTCTTACCTTTATATCCACACCAGTCAACTGCTTACGATCCTAGTGTTTTGGTATGAAATAAAAATACCTAGTGATATTTTATTTCCATTCACACACTCACTGTCCCACACATGTTTTGTTTCACGAATTTAAGCATCAATTTTGTAGGACTCCGCCATCCTCTATTTTACACGGAATTTGTCGGACACTGCCGTCCCTCGTTACCTGCTAGTGACTAATATTTTCAGGGTTTTCTTTTCACTTTGCGCAATGAGCCTCGGTCATTCACTTGTTCTTTACAGAAACTTCAACTCACCACTGTTGTCTTCCCTCTCTCAGAATATTGTGAAACCGTCGGATCCCAGTTGGTGATTTGGAGGCCGGTCCTGGAAAGGATCTGATAGGCAGGTCTTAGGCTAGCCTGCCGTGGCCCCGGTCTTTTCCAGTGCCCTCGTCACCCGCTGGAATCCTTAGGTATACTGGCATCCAGCTCGAAGGACCAACTTAATGTCAGGTTCAAACACTATAAAATTGAAACCACAAAAATCAGAAGACAACAGTTGTATTTTGTACTCGTGAGGAGAACGGACAGAGATATAGATAGGTAGATAGATAGATAAATACTTTATTAATCCCGGAGGAAATTGTACATATCCACTGCTCAGGCATTGCATAATGAATAAATACTGGATAAACACCAGGAGAAAAAGAAACACTGACATCACAGGACATACCACAAGACATACGCTACACTAACAGACACACGCAGCATGAACATGAACAGGACAAATACCAAACTATAGCTATAACTAAAACAGTATAAAATTACACCGCGTGCTGACCTCGCAACCTCCCCCCCGCTCCTCCTGAGAGAGTCATTGTACCCCCTGATGGCACGGGGCACGAAGGAGGACCTCAGCCTCTCTGTGGAGACGCTGTGTGACGGCAGTCTGCCGCTGAAGGTGCTTCTCTGCTGGGAGAAGGTGGTGTGCAGGGGTGGCTGGTGTTGTTCATGATAGCCTTAACTTTAGACATGGTCCTGCTCTCCAGAACTGTCTCCACAGAGTCCAGGCTCAGCCCGACCACTGAGCCCGCTCTGCGGATGAATCTGTTAAGACGGTCCATATCTCTTTTCCTGGCCCCACCAACCCAACACGCATTGGCGTATGACAGCACACTGGAGACTACGGACTGATAGAACATGAGAAGGAGCTTAGGATAGATGTTGAAGGAGGCCAGCCTCCTCAGGAAGTACATCCTGCTCTGCCCCTTCTTGTACACACAGTCCAAGTTGAGTGACCAGTCCAGTCTGCTGTCTAGCCGCAGTCCCAGGTACCTATAGTTTCCTACCACCTCCACCTCACTGCCCTCGATGATCACTGGCTGTAGAGAGGGAGGTGCCTGCCGGAAATCCAGCACCATCTCTTTCGTCTTGGAGACGTTGAGCTGGAGCTGGTTCTGTTGGCACCACTCCACGAAGTCAGCCACCAGTGCCCTGTACTCCCCCTCATCACGCATCATCATCATCACATGCCACAGTCACAGTGTCATCGGAGTACTTCTGTATGTGGCATGTATTCGAGTTGTGCTTGAAGTCCGATGTGTAGAGGGTGAAGAGAATGGGGGAGAGCACGGTCCCCTGTGGCGCCCCCGTGCTGCTGGTCACCATAGAAGACAAACAGTCCCCCATACAGACGTACTAGGGTCTATCCGTTAGGTAGTCCGTGATCCAGCTCACGAGGTAGAGGTCCGCAGTCATGGAGGTCAGTTTGTCCTGCAGGAGCCGGGGCTGGATGGTGTTGAAGGTGCTGGAAAAGTCAAAGAAGAGTACCCTGACGGCACAGCCCCGGCGTCCAGGTAGGAGAGCACACGGTGGAGTAGGTACAAGACAGCGTCGTCAAACCCAACCTTGGCCTGATAGGCGAACTGGAGAGGGTCCATTGCACCCTGCAGCTGTGGACGCATGAGCTCCAGGACCAGTCGCTCCAGGGTCTTCACTGCGTGGGAGGTAAGAGCGACCGGTCAGTGGTCATTGAGCTCAGTAGGGCGTCCTTTCTTGGGTACAGGGACGATGCAGGAGGTCATCCACAGTGACGGGACTCTCCCCAGCCGCAGACTGAGGTTGAACATTCGCTGCAGGGGGTCCCCCAGTTCCGAAGCACAGGCTCGGAGGAGTCTTGGGGAGACCTTATCTGGTCCAGCCACCTTATAGGGACAGAACCTCCTCAGTGTTGCCATCACCAGGTCTGTAGTGATGACGGTCTCAGTCGTGGTGGGAGCAAGAGGTTGTGGCGAGGTTGGAAGTCCAGTGGTTGAGGTGGGGCCATTGAGCTTCGCAGTTCTAGGAGTGGGCTCAGGAGAAGTGGCAGGGGTGGAAGGAGAGGAAGCACAGGAGGAGGGAGCATCAGTGGAGCGGTCTGCAGGGCTGGGAGAGGCCTGGGACGAGGAGCTGGGAGTGGTTGGGGAACTGAACCGATTGAAAAAGCTGTTTAGTTCATTCGCTCGTTCAGTATTCCCCTCCACAGTGCTGCGCCCTTTCCTGTGTCCGGTGATGGTTCTCATTCCATTCCAGATCTCCCGCACTTGGCTGCACCCCAGCTGCTTCTCCAGCTTCCTCCCGTATGCCTCTTTGGCCTCCCTCAGGCAGAGTCTCACTTCCTGCTGGGCCTTCCTCATCTCCTCCTTGTTCTTGCTCCTGAATGCCCGCTTCTTCCTGTTCAGGACAGCCTTGACTTCCTTTGTTACCCAGGGTTTGTTGTTGGTGTAACACCTGATACCCAGGGTTTGTTGTTGGGGTAACACCTGATACCCAGGGTGTGTTGTTGGGGTAACACCTGATATGCTCAGTTACAGATCTCCACCCTTCTCTGAGCATCCCAGCCGAACCTTCTCTTTTTTTACTGCGTTTGGGCAGTCCATCTTTACAATGTGTCCTGTATACGATGGGGGATAAAAATACAACAATGCACCATATATGGTATAATGTCACAAACAGAGTAACAACCTCTTCCTGTTAAGGTATTTTCTTCTTCAGCAGGTCAAAGTTTACATCTTAATCGAGTCACAACCTGCAACCTCAGCTGCAATCTCTCCGACCTCTGCCTAAACATAACTCAAGTGAGCAAGACACTCACACGCATACGTACACATTTATAATGGTCATGACATGCAGTACACAGAATAAAGGAATGTAAATGAGCAAATATGGGATAACTTATGTACACTATTCTAAAAATAACTTAAATAAAAAAATAAAAAAATAATTAATATAAAATTCAGAGACAAAAAATCAGTGAAAATAAAGCTTCATATAGTATGTTGTTGAATGAAAATATGAATTTCCAGAATGTCTTACTAACTTGTCTTGATGAAGGAAATGTCCAAAGTTTTTTTCTCTTCCTTTTTTTCTCTCCTTATTAAGACGCTGTGCTTGAGCTGTCCTTCCAGAAAAATAATTGAAAGCGGGGGAGAAAGGCAAATGTTGCTTTAATCTCATTTGCAGGCGAACAATTGGCCTGGGACAGCACTAAATTCATAAAAGGGGCTTTAATGCAATAAAATTTAATGAGGTGATTTGTGACGAAGAGAGATGGTGGAAGTGTCCTGCCGTGTGCAAGGGGATACATCCACAAAAGCAGAGTCATGCACATGTTAATGGCAGGTAACGGAATCATCTTTGAGTGATTCCGTTAACCGCTTGGATACTCAGTCAAATTTCAGACACTTATTTATAGGGCTGCTACTATTCAAATTATTGTCTTCCTTGTCGACGGTAACATAGTAAATGTATTACTATATGGTGATGCAACAGAATATTGCTAAAATGAAACATTAGACTGCAAAATAAAAGGAAAACAAAATGGACAGACACTCACACTGAGCAAGACAGGAGCCACTGTTAACAAGCTGGGAGATAATGAAGCTAACAGACTATCCTTAAAGCTTTTGCAGGTTTTTGAAAATCATCAAGAAATACAATGTTTACACAAAACCAGTTGTGGTGAAATCGGTTGCTCATCAATTCTGATGCTGCTCTACAGCTTTGATGCCAGCTACGGTTTTTCTTGTTTTTTTTAGTTAAAATTGCAGTGGTCATCTCGTCTGAAGATGAAAAAAGTTCCAGCACATCATGAAGTGTCTCTTTTCTACAACCATCCATCCACCAATCCATCTATCTATTCATCCATCTATGCATCTGTCCATCCATCCATCTGTCTGTCCATCCATCCATTATCCATTTTCTATATGTACGTATCTATGATTGGGATTTGGTGGCAGCATACTCAGGTAAGTATAACAGATTTCGACATCCTACAAACACTTTCCGCCTTGTTATGAGTTTTCTTGAAGTCACTCCAGTTAGTCCAGTCTCCTCCAATTGCAAGTGTATCGAAGAATTACAAAAAGATACACCCAGGAAAGAAAATGACCAGACTCCAGAACCACAACTGACCTCTTTTGAAACAAAGAAATAGTCTCACTTGTCTTTGTTTCTTTTGGATGTCCCAGCTCTAGCCACCAAACTGAAGATGCTTGAATCTTTAATCCCATTCTTTAAGTAACTGCAGAGATTTCATGATCACAGGAGATTGTTGGTTGGAGGTGACACGGTGGCGCCATTGCCTGAAAAAAGAAGGTTCTGGGTGTGAATCCATGCAACTTAACTGAATTGATCAGTCCAAATTGACCATAAGAGTGAGCGTGTCTGCCAGTGGTTATTGTGTTTCATGCGGCCCGGTGTTGTGCTGGGAAAGTGTATTGGGCACCCCCACCCATAGTCAGATGGGACAAGCTCCACAAACACCTGTGACCCGCAAAACAGAAAAACAGCTGAAGACAAGACAATTACAGTCATCTCGTCTTCAAGAAAATGGATGGAAGGAGGGGGCTTTGTATTCCATGCATTGGGGTTTTTGTATGAAATATTCCATCCACTTTCCTTTCTGAGCTAGAGTGATTTAAGTTTTTAACAATTGAAACAATTAATATGAGTCATAGTTTTTTTTAAATATATTTGACATTGACAGTACACACACTCTTTCTGTGCTGCTACTGCCTCCCTTCCTTCTGCAGAAGCCAATAAGAGTTTAACTGTACTATCACTCAGCAGCACAGAGCAAGAGAGAACAATGAAAGTGAATGCAAGGGGAGGAAGGAGAGAGAAGGATGCGAGGAGAGAGGGATGGATTAAAGTAGAGATATGAATGGGACAGAGAAAGGAAACAGGAACAGGGGAGGGGAGGAAAAGAGGTGGTGTATGGAGCTGGGAGATGATGAGAAATGTGACAAAGGAAAAATAGCAAGACGGAAGGAAAGAGAGAGAAAGAAAAGTAGAGGAAAATGTGGAAAGGGGAGCAAAAGTGAGAAGTGCAGAGGACAAGAGGTGAGTGGTGCATGCTTGCAGTTTTACGGCAGCTTTAGAGACCAAAACTCTGCAACGTCTCTATTAATCACAGGTAACCACAGGCTAAAGGACCCTGTACTCCAATTCCCACAATCCACTTAGAGCCTCACTTAATCATCAGTGCATCCTCAAGCAGTAAGACTTAATTTTCAGTACATTCAACATCATAAATTAAAATAATGTACTTGTTTTAAATACTGTTGATTTCATACTTGCATGTGATTACACACACTTTCATTAAACCAAAAGAACTCATGGCAGGATCCATGCACCCTATTTGTTTTATTAAACTAGTCATCAAAACTATTCCTCTGTCCTCCTTCTGTTCTGTTTCATTTAATGATACAGAGTAATCAGTGTCCCAAGATTAAATATCATCTCCACTGTACCTTGGCCAGCCCTCTAGGCTCCATTAGCCAAGAGATGAGACGAGGACAGGGTGCATTATCCTAACTGAATTGAATCACCTTCCCACCGGCCCCATAGGGGTTAATAACACTCATCTCTGGAATGGGGTAGAGGAAAAAAGAAAGAGATGAAACCTCAGTGCCATACCAGTACGAGCTTTGGGTCAAGGCAAATGGGAATTGTGTCAGCTTGTAATGAAGCAGACAGACATACAGGAGTTATGGTCAGGGTATACTATTCATCTGTGTGTGCATCATTTTAGCACACACATGTGCACTGTCATTGTGTTCACACATCTTGGCCTGTAGCTAGGAGCTAACACTGAGTGGTAGCCAAGCGGTAAATTAAGTCCAACCACTGGATGTCCGTCCCTCTGTCGGGACACAAAGCATGTCAGGTCACTTTATAATTACCCTGAATAAATAAATAGCAGATCTATGAGTTGTTTTTATCACTATAGTACATACAGTTTGTTTACAAAATTCTCAATAAAGACTCAGATGAGTATGTACAAGTCACTTAGTAAAATACTACTGTCTGAAGCAGAGTGGAAATGTTTGATTGCCATTAATGGTTGCCAGGTTGCCAGGTGACCAATTAGCTTTGCATCAAACTGAAAACATGAAGTTATTTTTTTATTTTAAAAGAAATGTCAGGACTGTAATAACTGTAGTGGCTTATTTTGATTTTAGAACAATTATTAACCAATTTTTCACAGCTGTAAAGTGCTTAATGAACAAGTACAATTAAACCCATATGTGATAAACAATTAGTTAGCACTGGTATTGTGAGCATGCTAGCATAATGGCAATAGAAATTAGTTAAAACATGACTCTGACGAAATTGATTATTTTTTGCTGCATTGCTGGAAAAGATCCTTTTTTAAAAAAGAAAACCCAGTGTTCTTTTTTTTTTTTTTTAGTTGTTTGTCGTGCATTTAAGACAGAAAGTTTGCATCGGTCTTGGAATCTTTCAACTTAGTGTTGGTCCATTGTCTGTACTGATCTTATAGTCAAAATTTAGTATTCGAGGTTGTTAACTGTTGTTAATCTCAAACTGCTAAAACAGTTATTGTCATTTTTGACTTACTAGTCAACAAATATCTCTCCAAACATTCAATCAAATGTTAACTTACCCCAGTAGGAGTGCAATTTAAGTGTAGTATGAAATCTGCATTTATTTTAAATACTTTGACCTTGTCTTTATGCTTTAACAATCTGACCACATCTTTATTCATACTGTTCTGTTCCCAATGTGTTCCCCTGTAGATAACCTTCAAGTCCCATACTGCCCCCACTGCAATCAGTGACAAGTGCCGTGTTGTTCTAGACACCTTCTCCAGTGTGTCTGCCACAGATACACACACCTCATCCACCTTTAAGAAGTGACACTAATGGAGCATCACATAATCTGCTCCATCCATCTCTCCATAATATGCTGCTCTATCAATCTAGCTCAGGTGTAGGGGCTGGCTGGATGAGTGCTGTACCTGCAGACATTGTAGCAATCCCTCATAGGGGTGTAATAACCATTTGCTGGAGTAATTTCTGTTCTAATGGTGTAGGTTTCCAGCTAGCTTTGACCCTGGTGACACCGCAGGCTGATGATGATGTCATTTCCTCAAATAGGCTCCTTGTCATGGAGCACGTGCTGTGAGAAGACTGCTCATGAGTAGAGGTCAAAGCTCTGATCTCATCTTTTCTCTCAGCACAGTAGTGGAATTGAACGGGAGCGAGACACACAGGGTCCAAAGTTGAGGGAGTCTATTAGTGTGTGGCTCATTACTTGGAGGAGACTGTGAAGCAGGTGTTCAGCTGATTCTTCCTAGCAGGAAGTAGCAGGGGTTTTCAACTCTTCCAAACCTCCAGTATTAATGAGTGTGCTCGTGTGAGGGGTGTCAGCAGAGATGAGCGGTTCACTCTGTGCTGCAACTCTTTCATCTTCAGGATAATGGAAAATGAGTCTGTCTCTACCTCAGCCCTCTCAGCTCACATTAATTCACTGGGTGCTTTATTGGCATGATGCTGGGACTCCATACAGTTGCTGACACAGACTTTGAAAAAAAATTAATTGCATTCAGTACAAAGCAACATATCAAAACCGTTACAGCTTCATTTATCTATCCTTCTTTTTTGTCACCTTTTTCAGTTGTGCCCAGTTTTCTAGACTGAAGGTCAATCCAATCCTCTGCTTGGCTGTTGTTTTCTTCCTTAATGAGTGTGCTGTGGCGAGGACCACCGCTGATCCATGACCTGCTCACACAATTTTCAGATCTCACAACTTTTCAGGCTAATACTGCATAAATCTTCACAATGCAACTCTGCTCTTTAGATCAAGCTAAATAGCATCTAATGGATAGAAGGCTCGGTGTCATTAACATAGGTCACATCAAATCGGTAAAACAGAGCCATTATCAGTTATAATGAAAGGCAAATGCGATGCAAAGTTGTTGTTTTTTTTATTTAATTTTTTTTCACATTTAAAGCCAAAATGAATTGAGCTATGTCAGTGAACTTTTCGCAGAATTAGACATCAAAAACATCACAAAAATGCACATTTATACAAATATACCCACAAAACACATAGTAGTATTGTGCATTAGACACAGCAATGTTATGTAAATGTGCCGCGGCTCCCTTTATTGATTTGATTATTTATTTGAGAATATGCTTTTAACAAAATGTATAACAGTTCCTATGTGTTATGTGATACAGATAAAAAAACAAAAACAACAACAACAACAAAATAAAACGTCTTACACTGATGTAGACAGATCCAACTATCTTTTTGTACTAGTGCACACAGACATATTCCATATATCTGAAATTGGAAAATGTCCTTGTAGAGAAAAAATGATCTAGTAAAAAAACACCCTGATTATAGTGGAAGTGCATCCAAGCAGAATACCAGATATTGTCACCAAATATCCCACAGGTCTGAATGCATGTCTCTTAAAGACATCTGTTTAATGTTTACCCCATCATCTTGAAATTATGGGATGAGAAAGCATTGATCTGTACAGAGGAGGGAACAGAGTGAGAGCCTATGAAAATATTAAATATTTGTCTATGCACAGACTCATTGATCTGTTGTTCTAATTTTGCTGTTAATATACACAAGGTATTCTGCTCTGTTAATTTTGTAAGTTGGTATGAAAATAGCTTCAGGCACTTTAGAGACCCTTCTGGACTGAGGCCTCATTTGCATGAAAAACCAACAGAAATCTTAATCACATGTTGTGATTTGACCATTAGATACTTCTTTGGATACTTGAAATGAGATGAATAAAGGGCCTGGGCCTCTAGCAAATGTTGTCTGCACCAAGTCTTCATATACTACTTTGTAAATGAAGTAGCATATACTACTACTTGGCCTTGTTCAGACTAGTCGCCTATATCCGATTTTTGGCCCATCCAGATTGATGTCGCATATCGTATTACGGAGCGGTAAAACACGGAAGAAGAAACTGATGATGTCTGATGTGTGTGTGTTTTTTCCACCTCTACCAGACAGTGATACCACCAATACGCTAAGGTACCAAAACTTCAAGTTCGTCGTCGCTGTTGTTGCCGCCGTCGCAATTTTATGACGTCACACACTACGCGCTCTGAACAACGATCATATCGGCCGATAATGTTGCCCAGTCTGAACAGAGCCAGATCGCATTTGGACACTTGCTAAAAACAGTGTGAACAGTCATCCCTAAAAATCAGATATGGAAGGAAATCTGATATGCCTTCAGTCTGAACGGGGCCTTTGTTATTGTAACTGTGGCAAGTTCCCCTAGAATAAAACTTGAAATCAATTTTCCTTCACTTGCTCTCTTCCTCTTTCTTTTTGCTCATTCTCCTTCTTCTTCTGAGTTTTTTTTTTTTTTTTTTTACTCTTGAGACCATTTGGCAATTTCTCAGTGCATAAAACACAACAAGATGCAGATATATATTCTGGTTGCACACACACAATTATAGACTGTATCTCTCTACATGTTGCTGTGCCAGCTCCGTCATTCTACAATTGATCTCTAAAACATTAACGTGTCTCTGTTCACTTACAATTATCAGCCTTTTAGCTTCAGTTTATTCACCCTGTCTAGTGCTTGTTTTCCCCTCTCTCTGGAGTCCCATGAGGCTGACAAAACAAATTCATTCAGAGCTGCCAGTGTTGGTTTTAATCACCATGTGTCTGTTTCTATTAATAAAAAGGAAAGAAATAGAACCTTTGCTCAGGCTTTTTTATAATCTGTTGCAGGAAGACTTAATCACTCTGAGAAGAGACAATTACCTATTTTGTTCCTATTTATGCAACATTTCCACTTGTCACACAATCAGATTAATGGTGGCATTTGTTCTGTTGCTAGATGTGACTTTGAAAAAGCTTTAACATTATTGCAGCTTAAATAAATGAGTTCTAGTGAAAATACAACCGTGAGGATAAAATAAGTCACTTGTACTTTAATAGGGATGCTCTGCTTCCTTAAGCCTTAAATAATTTTGTTGACAAGATTAGGATTTTACAGATCTTGTAACATTAGAATGTTATAATTTTGATTATGTGTGTGTGTGTGTGTGTGTATGTGCGTGTGTGTGTGTGTGTGTGTGTGTGTTTCTATGTACGTGTGCGTGTTTGAATGCATACAATAGAGGTTAAGAGTGACAATGGCTGCATTGTTTCCTGCAGCAGCTGTAAGTAGTTAGCAGAAGCCAGAGGTTGTGTGCCTATATTTGTGTGTGTGTGTGTGTGTGTGTGTGTGTGTGTGTGTGTGTGTGTGTGTGTGTGCCCGTATGTGTGCACTTTCCATGGTGTTCATGTGGTGCCAATGTGACTGCAGGATGGTTACACCTCACTAATCATGACATCACGCTTTCCACTGGACCATTTCCATCTCTTCTCACTCTGTCTTCTGCATTCATCCCTACTGACGCTGTACCTCCTGTCTCTGCGGAGCGAAGAGCGCTCACACTAAATATTCAGTATTTCCCTCTTGTTCTTTTTTTCCTTCGCACTTCTTTTTCTGCCTTTTTTTCTGCAACCATGTGATCTGCCAAGCCAAGAGTGAAAATGAAAAACTGAAAATAATGGAAGGATGGTGGGATTAGTTTTGGATTGGTGACTTTTACTGCCTGGCACAGGACTCACCAAGACCCACCCACAACAAGAAGGGAGTCAACACTTGCCCACATTCCTCTAAAGCTTACCAAACACACATTGCTCAGCGGAAGCTGGCATACAACCTCACTCCACCACACAATCTCCATGCTCACATTCTCAGTGTAACAACTGCGTGGGTTATTTTTCCTGCATGACCCAGCACAAAGAAACCGTCAATCATGTAGTCATGTATAACAGTGCCTTAGAAGCAGTCACTCGCTGGCAAGCTGTTAAGAAGACTAAAACCTTTTTTAAACCTCTCTTAATAGCCCAACGAGGAGAAAAACCTGTGGAAATTCCACAATAAAACAGACTTCATACCAAACATATGAAAACAAATGTATTGGTGTTATACACCAAGCGCACCCATCACAGAGTTCTCCCAGAACTGGCGTCAGCGTCTTTGGCGAGGAATGAGAATGGAGGGATGAACAAATGAATAAATAAATAAATAAACTTTCTGACTCATAAAAAACAACAACAGATGAACAAATATCCAATTGTCAAGCATGTTTATCAACGTGTCTTCGACGTGGAGCTGTTATACGTCAGAAAATAGCCTATTTTAACTTTTCCATTCTGTGTGTACATGTAGACACAGGTCACACACACTAACGTCACAGCAGTGTTAGTCGCAGGGAGATGCCCCCCGGATAGAAAAAGTTTTGGTTACACTGTTTACACTGTTTACACGCAGTGTTTACAAAAAACTTCACTTTGGCCAGCGTTTTCGTCCCAGATATCTGCGTTGTAATGTGGGCGAAAGGCGTAACCGTGACAAAAAGTCTTGCTGGCCGATGCCTTACACCATATTGTTCACGTGATTCCTTCGGGCATATGCGCTGTGATTGGTTGGGCAGTAGTGGGTGGAGTTAAAACGTGACTGAGGTTTTCAAGTGAGCTTATTCAAATACATACAGTGGATATGAAAAGTCTACACACCCTTGTTCAAATGTTAGGTTTTCGTGATGTAAAAAAAATAAATCAAGACAAATGATATCACAACTTGTTCCATCTTTAATGTGACCTTTAAGCTGTACAGGGCAATTGAAAAACAAACTGAAACCTTTTATATCCACTGTAGGTGGGGAGACTTTCCCCCACCTCACACCCTCAGTCAGCTGCGATAGGCTCCAGCTCCAAGCGACCCGCTGTGTGTGTGTGTGTGTGTGTGTTGTGTGTGTGTGTGAGACAGAGAGAGAGAGATTTGATTTTTGATTTTTAACATCAAGTTTATTCATGAAAATCAAATTACAAAATCACATTGGCACAAAATCCAAGAGATTCCATTGAGATTTTCAATAGTACTGTGTGTTTTCTGAACAAAGGAACATCTAACTTTTTAACATTTATCTAACAAAAAACCCAGACAAAATTAAGAAAAAAGAAACCAATTATCCATTTTCCACAATCATCTCTTCTACAATCATGTCTTTTACTTTTTTTCTTAGTTTTTTTCAATCTATAAAAGTCTTTGTCTGTAAAAACTGGCTCACCACTCCTTGTTGTACTTTTCATATAAAAGTTGAGAAAGAAACATGTTGAGGTCAGGAAAATAATAATTCTGCCTTTGCCCTCAATCTTTTGTGTCTTGCAAGAAATTTTTTATATTTTGCGAATCATATTTTTTTTATAATGGCCTCTTTCAGACTGTTGTCAGTTTCGAGCTACTTGTATCAGGAGGTGTCTCAGGTGTTTCTTTAGCAATTTCCTTCACTTTACAGTATTCATTTTTGTGTTAGTCTTTTTCCTTTTTACAGCTATCTTTAATAATTCCTCATCTATCACAATATCATCATCCTCCTCTTCCTTCTCCAGGAGAGACTTTACTACCCTGTCGGCTGTCTTTCTGGCCCCTTCAGCCTTCACCAAATCACTCTGTCCATCCTTTGCACTGTTCTCTGTGTCCTGTGTGCTCTTCTGTGGCTCCGGGTTGGCGACCGGCAACTGTTTAAACATCCTGCCGACTGTTTGTAGGGCTCCCTCAGCCTCCGTGTTAGTCTGTGGCTCCGGGTTGATGGCCGGGGAGAGAGAGAGAGAGAGAGAAAGTTTTTCTTCACAAAAAACTTTTACTAGTTGCTTTTTTTCCATTTTGTATTAGTAAAAAAAGACTAATACATCACTTTAAATAAGTAAAAACATCATCATAAATAGAATGTACAATCAAACGATCACATCAGCACACAATCATTTTTCATCTGCTGCATAACAGAGAACCTTATGGACGCCCCAGACATGCTGAAATAAGTCCAGATCATCAACTGCTTTATCAAAAGAGAATTCCACCCTTACTCTCGACGTCATCATTTTTTTGCAGAGCAAAACAGATCAATGTTCACGGTCTTCCTTCACCTTCCTCCTCCTGCTCACATACACTGCCATCTTAGCCTGTCCTAAAACAAAGTTTAAAACCTGGCTTTTCTTGTTTGTGTTGGCGAGTGTATTTAAAACCACAAATAAAGACCTGCCCACTAAAAACCTCTCCACAGGCGGTAAAAACAGTTTGTAAGAACAGAAACAGAGGTAAAAGATGATGACACTCATAAAAACAGTGATAGTTTCTCTATGGCCACAAAAAGGACATTTATCCTCCAATGAGGGGTTGATTTTATTGCACATAAAAACCAAAAACATGCTCATTAATTTGATTTTGAACTCAAAAAAGTTTGCCTCGCCAACCTTAGCCACATTGTCCAGGAACATGACAATCACTCCATTCATACGGGCAGCAGACTTAACGCTACTGTACCCGACTACTTCTCCCACCACCAGCCCTGCTTCCTCCAAGGAGCACCTCACTGCCGGCATCAGTTTTATAACATGACGACCAGTCAGCCTCTCAAACTCGGCCGGAGCCGCCTCCACCTCCACTCCACATGGTGCCAAACCTAGCACACTACCCCCCTCCCCATACACCAACCACCCCACTCCCCTGTAACGTACAACCTATTTACTACCACTATTTACACACTACTATGTACACAGAAACCCAACACACATTTACCCAGGCAAAAAGATAGAAAGAGTTAGAAGAAATTACCAAAAAAAAATATATATATATATATAATATACAGAGATATATTTTTGATTTTGATTTTTAACATCACGTTTATTCATAAAAGACAAATTACAAAATAATCATAATCATAATAATGCAAAAAAGAAATTCACGTAAAGATTTTCAATAGTACTGTGCATTTTCTGAACAAAGAAACATCTAACCTTTTAACATCTATCAAACTAAAAAAAACACAAAATTAAGAAAAATAAATTATTATTCGCCACAATCACCTCTTCTACAATCATGTCTTTTACTTTTTTCCTTAGTTTTTTCAATCTATAAAACTCTGTCTATAAAAACTGACCACATCTTGTTTTACTTTGTAAATGCTGACGCTATCCAGAAACATGTTGAGGTCAGGAAAAAAATTTTCTACGTTTGCCCTCGAGCCTTTTGTGTCTTGCAGGAATTTTGTTATTTTTTGCAAATCATATTTTTCCATTGTGACCCTTTCAGAATGTTGTCATTTTTGTTGTCATTTGTATCAGGAGGTCTCTCAGGTGTTTCTTTAGCCATTTTCTTCACTTTGCTCATTCTTGTGTCAGTGTTTTTCCTTTTTAGAGCTATCTTCAATAATTCCTCGTCTATCACAATATCATCATCCTCCTCGTCCTTCACCATTGTTCGTTGGAAAGTTGGAGGTGAATTGGTCAGGCCCTGGGGCATTCTCCGGAACTGCCACGTACCAAAAGGGGTCGTGAATGCTGTTTTAGGGCGATCAGATGGCTCTACCTCTAGCTGATAATACCCACTTTTAAGGTCAAGCACAGTGAACCATTTTGAACCTGACAACAATGTGAATGTCTCCTCAATACGAGCTATGCATCCTTTTTAGTGAGGTTTTCAGTCTTCGATAGTCTACAACCATTCTCAGGTCCCCATTTTTCTTTCGAACAAGCACTATTGGAGAGGCATAAGGACTGGTAGATTCTTCAGTAATGCCTGCTGCCAAAAGGTCCTGCAAATGCCTTTTTAGATCATTGAAATCTGCTGGTGATACACGTCGTGTTCTTTCTTTAAATGGGACATGAGGCTCTAACTCAATACGATGAGCAACTCCGGATATGCCGCCAACATCCAGTTTGTGTCGTGAGAATGCATGTGGCACTTCATTATCCATTCTCATCTGTATGTGTTCTTTAAACTGGGCTAATATGGGGCTATTACCAAAGTCAAGCTCCAGGGTCTCACCAGTCTGTAAGGCCTCTTTGGTAGGAGAGACCAAGAGAGTGTGTGCCTGTAGGGTTTCAACAACTGGTGAGGCCGTAGGCATGGGGTGCACCACTGGTATGGCCCAGTCAATGGGAGAACATTCTACAATGACAGTTTTTGGGTGCAAAGTCATGTCATGCTCTGATAGGTTTTTAACACTTATCTTAAAGTTGTTATGAGACTCAGGTTTCACGTCCACTATCTTATCATAGATTATCGAACCTCCAGGAATGAAGAACTCCTTTGAGCCACTGACAAGAGCTTGAAACTGATAGCCCCTAGGCTGAGTGTGACATATGCCCTTTAATACCCGGATCTCATCCTGTTTTAACCGCACTGGTGTTATGCTGCAAAGTGTCACACGAAGAACACGGGCAGTTTCTGTCTGGGGTTTGATGGTTTTGCAATATTGTGCATATGCTACAGTCCAGCCAGCCTGGATTGGTGTGGTCTTAAGAAACTGTGTTCCTCCTCTCTTTGTGCAATCTAGTACCAAGGGACGTAAAACATTTTCTTCTTTCTCATTGTATGACTGATCTGGGCCCACTAATACTAGGGCTGAAACACATTTGTCAGTACCACAGGCACGTTTGGGAAACTGAAGCTCCACTTCAATGTACCCTAAATAGGGGGACCTGTTGTCCTGCTGCTCCCTCAATGTCGAGTACTTTCCCTATGGTATATAGCGGTCTATGGGATAAATGTTTAGAGTAAAAAGATTGAGCTATAATAGTGACCTGTCCTCCAGAATCTAGCAAACAGTGACAATGGACTCCATCTATCCAACCTTCACTCTCACAGGGTTCTCCAACCAGGCCAGCAGGGATTTGAGCAATGTCTGCCTGTATTTGTGCAATTTGTTGCCTGCGGCGTCTGTTGTTATGTCTCTCGCACAATTTCCTTTGCACCAAAAGAGCATTAGGTGGATTAGTACATTGCGGCAGCATATGAGAGTCCTCTCCACAATTGTAACAAAAATTTCCAATTTTTGTGCGTTGTTCTCTAGGCAGCAATAGGGTTGTATTATTGTTCTTGAGTTTAATTTAGGGTTTCTGCCCATCTTTCACATATCTGAGTCGCTTCGTACTTGGAGAGGACAAATTTTTCTTGAGCTCAGCTTCTAACTGTCTGACTCTTTCTTCTAGTTGTTCTCTTATGGCAGCATCTGACATCTGTGAGACATTACTGCTTGCAACAGCACACTCACCCATAGTCACTAGAGTCTTGGTATGAACCTTTGTCGAGGTAACTCCCATCCGTCGCTTTCTCCGTACTTCCTTTAACTGACTCTCTTTCTCATGAGTCCGGATTTTAAGGAGCAACTCAGAGAAGGTAGGTGCTGACCTGAAAGGGTTGCTGAGCATTTCTTTAAGGTGCAATGCGGTTATTAAATTGTCATCCCAGCAGCGTCTAAGGAACTGCTTAAGTAGCTGAGACTGAGCATCTTGTTTAACCTCTCCTCTATCAGTTAATCAAGTGACAACCCGTAATTTCTCCCGCTTTGAGATCACTTATTCCACAGCCGTAAAGCAGAGCATTACTGTCGTGACTCTTAAAGAGATAATGTACCTATTAACACTGAATAACAGGCTGGCTAAATAACCCCTGGGTTACAAAATCAGGTCTGCAGTACTGGAAGACACCAGAGGGACTGCAGCCCCCGGTTGTTTAACCTTTGCGTTGTCACCTGTATCCTTCATGTTATTCTGCGGTTTCGGTTGGTAGTCGGCGACCCAGCGGGGAAAGGAGTCGAAATTCTCACAAGGCCGTGGTCCCGGAGCCCGGGCCGCAGTACAAAAGTTCTTTGTACTTTGTAAAAAGTTACATGTATAACATGTATAAACCAATGGAGCCATTACACCTATTATAGATTCTTCCTTTTGACGAGTAATCTCAGTAACCAGCAGGAAAGTCATTTATCTTGTGAATTTCTGGACAGAAACCAGCTCTAGAGAATGTTTAATGGTTTGACCACAATCATAGGCATCATCATCTTTGTTGTCGTCATCGTCATTATCATCATTCAAACCAGTTTATGAAAGTCTGGTTATTTCAATTTAAATGTATTTTACCGTTAATCCGTCATGGGAAAAAAATTATGTTAAAAACATTTCGCACAAAGAAACCTGAGTCATTTTTCATTCTTGATTAAACTCATCAGAAGAGGTCCTGATGTCTTTCTCTAACGGATTTAAAGCTTAATGTATACCATTCACACAAGGCCATCTATCCTTATTTGCAGTCATTCACAGCTACCATTCAGGTCAAACAGAGCCAATTATGAGCCCTGTTTGCTGTTTCTCCCCAGTGATAGCATCAGTTTACAATCCTATCCCTTATGAAGTAGATAAATAAAAGAAGCATGTGTAGTCATCTAGACATCCAAATCTCACCACACAATGACAAAAGATAATTTTCTTTAATGTAGTTCATTATTTACATGCCATCATATAAGACCCTAACCTCATTACTCTGCAACCATTGGAACTTCCCTTGCATGTATAAAGTGAGCAGACCGACACGCTGGGATTGATTGGATATAATTTGCCTTATGGTTCAAAGTGATGATAGAAACTGGCTGCTCATAGTTTACACAATCATGAGGAAACTTGTCAAACTGACCTCATACATATCCTCTGCAGCAGCCAACATTTCAACTGATCCCTTTTCTTCTCAGGCTGGATGTTATGGGCTAGACCTCCATCAGCAAACAGGTCTAACACATTGTTTAGATGGTGGATGACTTACAAGGAGCAGACTGGGCCTGGAGAAAATCATGAAATTAATTTTCTTCTCTGCATTAATTCCCACTTTTTTATTTTCTTATTACGTATATTTCCTATAAAAGCAGTTTTGCTTTATCTGTGCAGCAGCTGGCTGTACCACTGTGTATTTGCAATCTTCCCTAAAGGATGCTTACAAAATAAAAAAGGAAGAGAGTCTGAAGATGAACCATGGGAAGGGAGGGGAAATAAATAAATGAATAAAATTGTCTTTTCTACTGTAAAAGTTGTTTGGTCTTGTGAAGATGATATATTTATTTCTGCCTCTATGAAAACATCACTTTGAAGCATTGAGGAGGTTGAAATTTCATGTGCATTGAGCTTTTATTTTGATGGCGGCCCATAAATTCTCTTATGGCAAATTGTCAATAACATAGAACCGTACATAAGGCAGTACACAATACAAGCTGGTCATATATGAGCCATTGTGTTGAAGAATACAATTGACTTCAATCAGGCTGTGTTTTAATCTTGTATGACCATCTGACCAGAATAAGATGATCACATGTGGGATGAGAAGATCCCAAATGGCCTCCTTGGCCACATTCACCTCCCACTACCTCGTCTCTTATTGCCTCCCAATCTCATAACCTTTTCCAAGCCAAAGCACTTCTTATCTATTTAAGTAAACACTAAGGTGAAGAGACACACAGAAAGACCAAACAGACTCAGTCAATAGAGCAGAAAGGAAATTGGTAATCAAGTAAAAGTAGGATGAAACGGATGAAAAACAGAAATGAAAAATTTTCAGATAAAGAATGAATCTAAAACCCTGGCTGCATTTTGCTCATGTTTGGAGCTTTTTTCAAATATAGACCCTGGGGTGTGTTTGGTTTCTGACTAGTGCATTCAGGCTGTGTGTAGAATGTGAGGCTTTAGCTCTACCACCAGCTGTGAATGGAGCATGCTTTAATAGCAAAACTCTATCCATAAATACAGTTACAGCAATAATGGGATTGGTGGAGTCTTTCTTAGCCTCCAGTGATGTGTTCGCCGCTTGCAGTGACTGTAGTTTACAACCAGGCATTATCTGCAATGATGCTGCAGTGTATAAAATGTGAGTAAAGTGTTGCATGATCTGAGACATGAGGTAGTGGTATAAACAAAAATCAATTTCTTTCACAGAACGTTTATATACTGTGTATTTCACTCTTAAACAAATCTGTCCTCCAATAACTTGATTCACTCTGATCTTTATCACCGTCAGGTTCACCATGAATTTGCATCATAAAGATTTTTATTATCTCAGAAATGTTGTTAAAACTTGGTAAACATCATTCCGCTCCCATAAAATTGGACAGTTTAAGTTTAGTGTGGTTTATACTCTAGATCCCTTTGTTGCCTGACTTAATAAAGCCTTTAATGTTGTTTCAGATAGAGTTAGCTACTGTATCAGTTGTTTGTGAGTTTAATAGCATAAGTAGACTGTTTGAAACACACGTGGGTGGGTTAGAGAAAAGGTCAATGTGCTGAATTGTGTATGTCCCCGTGTTAGTGCATGTCTCTGAGTGACTGAGTTCACCATCTCAGAATGGCTAGCACCCATGTAAGCTTTTGCCTTATCGGTCACAGCTCAAATTTTTATGTGCACATTCCCATGTTTTGGAAGGAATTTCAAACATTTTGTTTATTTATGAGTGTTTATATGCAATTAAGAAGAACTTTAATCAACAAGGGCAACTTAATATTCATCTAATCATCTTTCATCAATGAAATGCACCCATGTCAGGGGATTCTTGGATCATGCTTGTAATTTTCAGTTCACAATATACATAATAAATATGCTTGAATAAGCCACAAGTTTCTCTTGTAAAATGTGTATGCATGTACTAATTGGTGTGAATAACATTTAGGAAGTTTTAAGGAATATTATTCAATGAACTCTCTAAACTTGGACAGTGAAGCAGTGATGTGAGCATGGAGTGGGATTGCGAACCTAACATGACTGTCGCTGATATCCAACTATATCTAACCTGGTGTTAGTTACAGATAGAACCAGTATCTGGTTATGGCTCCACCAACGGTCATTACATTGATGAGTTGTAACTCTATCGGCAAAACACATACAACCAGTGGTAATTAAATGACAGATTAGTTACATATGATGTAAGCCTGAGGGAGTGCTAATATGACACATACATGCTCTCTCTCTCTCTCTCTCTCTCTCTCTCTCTCTCTCTCTCTCACACACACACACACACACACACACACACACACACACACACACACACACACACACACACACACAGGATGACAAGTTAATATTGGCTTCTTCCTCATATCTTGCTACAGTGCAGTACTGAAGCTATCTTATCTGTCTGTGAGTGAGCATATGTGTGTATGTGTGTGTGCGTGTGTGTGCGTGTGTGTGTGTGTTTGTGTGTCTGAATTAGAGAGAAATAGAGCACGTTGTGTGTAAAGGACAGCCAGAGGCTGAGCAGAGTGGTTTCATTTGTGTGTGTGTGTGTTGGCATTAATCGCTGTCAAAGCGCATACCACCACAGACCACAAAATCCCTCTCTGTTCTTTCTGTAGCCTTCATCACTCTCTTGCTTTCTGCTTATTCTCCCTATCTGTCCCTCTTTCCCTCTCATCCAACCACCAACCCTCAGCATCCTTCTTCTATCTTCTCTCTCTCTCAGTCTGATTTCCTGCTTGCCTAAAACGTAGACTCTTGTCTCTTCAGCCTCAAACTCTTCCTCAGCTAGTGGCATAAAAAGGACATTTTCACAGTGAAGAGAGCTGTCTGTGTTTAGTAATAGAAGATTTACTCTACTCTTTAGCACTAATAATATTAAAGGAAAGAATGAAATGGAATAAATGATGTTAAACTGGGGCGGCAGTGGCACAGTGGGCGGTAAAGTGGGTTGTCCAATGTTCTAAGATCGGTTCAATTCCCGCTCCCGCCCAAAAAACACCTGGAGTGTGAGCTGACAGTGGGAGGTGTCAGCTCACCTCCGGAGCACTGCCGAGGCACCCTTGAGCAAGGCGCCATCCCCCTCACAAGCTGCTCAGTTGGGGGCTCCACAAAGGGGCTGCCCGCCACTCTACCTCCCATTGCATGCTTACAGGCCCCCTTGTGTGGTTGTGTGTATTACAGGGGCCTGTACACACTAATATGCATGCGTGTGAGTGACTAGCATAGTAGAGTGTGCATTCTTAATTTTCCTTCGGGGATTATAACAGTAAATAAAATAAATAAAAATGATTTTAATCATTTTTAGTTTGTTGCCCATTTTAACATGAACAATTTTTCTAACTATGCTCTTGCAGCTGTTCGCACATTTTAAACTTTAACTGCTAATAGTGCTGGCTGTTCAGGGAATCATTTCCTTAGCTGTTGCTGCTTCTATTCATTTGTC